>CM019934.1:0-731486 GCA_009764595.1 Geothlypis trichas
GGTGGGACCCAGGGGAGCAGCAGCAGGACCCGGCGGGGGGGGGGCGCGGGGGCGAAACCCGGTGGCGGGGGAAAAAGAGCAGGCGGAGGCAGGGGGATACCCGGCGGGGGCGGGGGGAGACCTGGCAGGGGATCTATGCGGGGCATGGGGGAGAAAGCTCCTGGAAGGGGAATCCACGCGACCCGAGTGGCCGGTGCGGAAGCGGCAGCTCTAAGGAAACCCGGTGCCACCACAGCTGCACGGAAAACCGCTGCTGTTGGCAAAAGTGGAGGAGCTGCGAGGTAACCCAGGGCTGTGGAAAGGAGGGGTGCAGCGACGACAGGGGTAGGTGGGAGTTGCGGGGGGAAGGGACAGATCGCCAGTGAGGAGAAGGGGGAGGGTGTGGCTGAGGGGAAGGGGGGTGGCACGGGCACGGCCGCTGTAACCGCGGCTGATGGGGGGGGGAGAACGGGAGGGGGCTGACTGCGGGGACAGCGGCAAGCATGGCAGGGACGCCCAGCATGAGGGGTGAGTGGGGGCGAGCAGAGCGGGGTGAAGCGTAGGGGTAGGGAGACCTAACACAGGGGCGGAGACGGGAGGAGGGGCAGCCGCAGGAGGAGGGGCAACCATGGGAACGGGGAAACCCGACACTGGAGCGGGAAACTCTAGTGCAGGGGCGGCAACAGGAGGAGGGGCCCATTGCAGGGGTGGGGAAGGTCAGCGTGGGGGCGGCAACAGGGGCGGCACCTGTGTGAGACTGTCCGAAGTTTTCTCTCATCTGCCTCACGATCGTCATTGGGGACCACTGAAGAAAAGACCCTCGTCTGACATTTCTGGCCCTGTTGGAGAAAGTCCCTTGCCGAGAACTCTGTGACCTGAGCATAGCTCCTGACATTGCTAAGCTATTGTTCACAGGTGTGTTTGCTGTATGCTACACTGAACCCAATGAAAGAAGAAGGGGGCACCTTGCCTTTTCTGCAACAATAGCCTTGAAAGTTGTCCCACCTCTCGGCCTGGCTGGACTTCTCCTGAGTTTTGGGTGGTCCCCCACAGAAGACCCCTCACTCGTTTGCAAGCGCCGTGACAGACAGAGATGTAAGAAGCCTCTCCATCAAAGACCGAGACATGAAATCCCTATGTGAAAAGCCCCCTTCCCCCCCCCCACTCTTTCCAAGGACTGGGACTGAAACCCCTAACCCGGGGGAGGTGTGTGGGGGAGGCAAGCTAACCAAAGCAAGATGGATGTTGCAGGTGCGAGCAGTGGACCAAGAAGACAATGGTTCTCACCCACCGCTGAGAACATGGACTGTGTGTACCCTTTTCTAATACCATTCTTTCCCCCAAAGATACAATAGACTACCTTTGATTTGGTTTCAAGATTTACCCCTTCCCCCATCAAAAAAAGAGTATAATAGGAGTTCGGATGAACTGCAACCCTGAGATCTCCCCAGACGTGACCTGGTGAACTTCATCAGCTGGACATCGAAGAACTTTGCGTCTATGTTTGGTAGCTATATACCTTTCTTTCTCTTCCTCCCTATTTTCCTTATTTTTCCCCTTTTTCCCCAATTCCTCCCCAACACATTTTGCTGTGGTAAAGGTGTATTTGTTTTGATTATCATTGCAACCCCCTGTGCCATGTCGGTTTTTTGCACCCTGAGATCAAATCCATGAACCATGACGAAACCTGTTCATAAGGACGGATCATGGCAACCTGCCTTGGGGGGAATGCCCAACGTGGAGGCGGCACCCGCTGCAGGGGCAGGGCTCAGAGGTGGCAGGGGAGAAGGGAAGGCAGGAGGGAGATCCCAAACGCCATCTTGAGTGCCCAGGGCAGGAAAGTTTCGCACCACAGCATTCAAAATGGAAGATCTGGCCATGTGGCCGTCTCCATCTTGTCTCACAGAAGTTAATGGAAGTGTAGGGTAAAGAGGTGTAGGAAAAAGAGTTCGGTTAGAGCCCAGGTTGTCATGGCCAGTACCAGCTTGAGAAGGGGGCGGGAGAGATCTCAAGGTGGCAGGAGGCAGGTAGCATTCCTGAGCCTTTTCTAGGTGATTTCCATCTCCAAACCTGTCCCAAGGGGACGAAGGCACAGGGACAGGGAGGTAGGAACACGATAACTGTGGTACAGAACTTTTAGTTTTCTCAGAACCCTCTCCCAAATCCTGAATTGCCTTACAGATAGAATGAAAAAGTGGCTAGAACTTCCCAACATGAAAATCCCCTTCAGTTTGCAGATGATGCATCTTTTTCCCAACCTTATCCCAAAGCTCAACAGACAAAACTAACTTACATGTAACACCTGGAAACAATTTGAAGATCCAAAGAAAAAGAACCTTTAAATCTCCCTTAGAGAACCTAACATTATTTTTAACAAGGGCATTAGAGACTTGGGAATACATTTCTTTCTGCTTAGTGGTTACTTTATAACCCATGAACCCTCTCCCTCCTACGAGATAAAAAGAGGAAAAAAACCCAAAAAGGTGACCTTCACCAGAGTTCACTTAGCACACCAGTGGGTCAAAAGAAAAATCTCAGAGGAGTGTCTCTGATTCAACCAGCCCACAAGGCTTTGAGGGTTATTGGTCGGCCCCTGAGAAATTCCCCAGAAAATTGGCATTTTTTATCTCGGGGAACTGGAACACTTGACTGCAACTTAAAATCCAGTGGCTGGCCAGTGGAGACACTTTCAAAGGGCTAACTCAAAGCCCTATGGTCTAGGCCCAATTGTTGCGCCAATTGTTGCAGCGTAGGGGTTTAGATGGTGGTTGCTGCTACCTATTTCCCAATAAGCATCTCCTGTGGAAAAGCCGCTTGGGTAAGCATTCAGGCAAGGCAGTCAAGTCCACACACACCACACTCACCACGGCAAGCTCAGCAAGGAGAGGCAGAAAGGCCTTTTGTATGATCAGTTCCAGCAAAGGTTTATTACATCCACCACACCAAAGGAAAACCAGGGACAAGAGATAGAACGTGTGCTCTGCACAAGGCTTAAGTAGGGGAAGATACAGCGGCGATACAAAGGGAAGAAGGGGCCTGCCACCAGGGGTATCACAACCAATGAGGAAACAGGGAAAGGAGAAACCGGGGGAAGTTGGGACATATGGAGAAAGGAACTGGGATGGATCAGTGTTGTGCAAGACTCCATGGGGAAGTCTTTTCTGTTCGCCCAGGTGGGGAAACTCTATGGTAAGTCTCTCCAGGGGAGGGCTCTGGGGAATTCCCTGAGGGGGAAAGATCAAGAAGATTCCACACACATCTAAAAAGAGAAATTTAAACAGTCACAGTAGGCATTTAAACTTTTCTTTCTTGTTTACTTATAGAAGGATGTATGTGTAAGTCTAGGTGTACAGAGCTAAGTATGAAGGATTAGACTCATTGTCTGGGTTTCAAGACAAATTTCAGGAGAAAACACGCTGGAAGTAGTGTTTCCTCTAAGGAGAAAGGGCTTCAAAAACTCCCTTTTCTTCTGCCAATGAGAGAAATGAATACCAGGGGGTGAGAGTGAAAAAAAAAAAACAACAAAAAAAACCCCTGTTTGTTAACAAAAAGAAATTGAATAAATGCTAGATTTTGAAATTGTGGAACCTTTTCTCCTGCAGAAACCCAGTAACAACAGCCTTCTCTTCTCTGCAGGTACTTTCCCCTTTGCTGTAGATACGGTTGCAGCTGGCAGGGGTGCTGGTAGCTCCCCAGCTGGGCAGGACAGGTGCTATGATTCTCCCACGGCTGCAGGGGGTGCTGTGGTGCTAGTCTGGCCGTCTTTCTCCACATGGACAATGGCGGATGCAGCTGGCTGAGAGGGATGGAGAAGGGGCTTCCCTTTACAACCTCACAGGGGCAGCCAATCCTGGTGCCCCGTCTGGATAGCTAAAGGGGCTGTAGCAGGGAACCTCGGAAGCAGCAAGCCAGAACAGCAGGGCGGGGTCCCCCAGGACAGCAAGCAAGAGGCAACAGAAACTCTGCAGCTGTAGCAGGACCATGTTGTGATGCCCTAAGTTTTAGCTTTTATATTTTTCAGATTCTGTACTGCTTTAGTGTGTAGTTCTGAGCTTCATATTAAGTGTTGGTAAGCTCTCTTCACAGAGTAGGTAGACAAAACAATATATTTTCTAGCTTGGGACCAAGGACAACCGATACAAGTTTCAGGCCCAAGAGCATAAACAACAGTGGACTGAAGAGAGAAAACAAGAAGGATGGGACTTCATAATCTGAAGCTGTAATTGGACAATTAATCCCAGTATGCAAATGGGCCAAAACTTATAAAAGTGTGAGACCTCGTGACCGGTCATCCATTTTGTGACCATTTTTCATTCATCTTGGGTGTAGCTCTGGCTGGGATCTTGTACTGCCCAAGGTGTATCCATTGAGGTTTTTTAATAAATACCTACTTTATTCTTTAGCTCTGTCTAGCCTCTGTTTTAGGTCAGCCTTCCCAAGGCATCAGTTTGACCTCCCAGCAGGCAGGGGCAAAATAGCCAGTGTAGCAAAAAACCCCAGAGCAGCAGTAGAGGCATGGCAGGGGCTGAGCAGCAGCAGGCTAATTCCCAAACATGGCAGAGAGAGACTCCCGACTCCCCAGGATTTCTCACTGGCGCTGGCTGGTCCCTGGGTCCAGGCCATGTGTAGGAGGGGGCAGCCCCTCGGAGGGAATTGAGCGCAGTCTCGGGTCCTGGTGGAGCATGCACTGGCTCTGGGCTTCCTGACAGCAGAGCAGCAAAAGAAGCTATGCCAGCAAGCTCAGTCAGTGCTGAAGCAAAAAGCAAACAAAAAAAACCCAACAAAAAACCAAAACAAACATAAAAACCCCAAAACAAAAAACAACCAAAAAAGAAACAGGCAAAACCTACAGAAACAGCAGGATGCCTGGTCAGAAATATCGACCTCGTGCGTCCAGTCGAACAGCCTGCGCCAGAAGAGGAAGGCCTGCTTCTTGTCCTGCCCCAAACTCCCTCCAGAAACCCCAACTTGGCTCCTATTCATCCCAATAGCCCCAGAACCAAGGAGGATGGGGGGTGGGATGAAGACAGCAGATACTCCAGGCACAAACAAAACAGATCAAAACCCCCAAAAATTGTATGGGATAATAAACCGTCCCCAAGACACTCCTACATGTAATCCTGATACAAGACTTTATATGAGGTTCTAGTGATTCCTGGATCCTACCTTGGATGTGCTGTCTTTTGTACTACTTTCTAGTTAACAGATATTTTTGTAAATGTGAAGGTTAATTTCTACCTGACAGAGGCAGAAAGAACAATTCTATTACTTTCTTTGCTGACTGCAATGAAAGAAAGGAAGTATGCTTTTTTCCTTATTGCCAAGCCCCTTGCATCTATTAATAGGTTTCTCAAGCAGCAAGAGTGATAAATAATCTGAGTTCTCAACCCCTTTTTTTCATGAATGTGGGTTGCTGGACCTTCTCTGCTGTATTTTAAATAAAGTGCTTTATGTATGGTTCACTTATGGAGGCTATAGGATTCAACCAAATAAATCTCTAGGTGCATTCTGCAGAAATCTGGTTTCAGTATTCTGTACTTTTCAAGGGATGCTCTCAATTGTTCAATTTAAGATTGGTAATACATTGTGGTGGGTTTTTTTAATGTAAAATGTATGAGAATTTTTTGGCAACATTTATGTGTCCTACTGTACCAGTGGAAAGTATTTTTGCACCTTACTGATTCAAGTGTGATAATAGAATTTTAACAACAATCATAGAAGATGTTTATCTGACATAGCATTCAACATGTTTACAACATAAAAGTAACTGCATAAACTTGTTATTACAAAGAAACAATTATTTTTTATGTTTTTACCTTATAAATTAAGATACATCTTCAGTCTAAACATATTGCCTTGGTTTAAGACAATTTAAGGAGGTGGACACTAAAATGAGTTACCTCTCCTTATAGTTTTAAACAATCCTTTTCCACCAATAAGGAGAAACTAATGCAAGTAGATATAAGTGAAAAAAAGAACAGTTTACTAAAAAAAAAAAAAATAGCAACAGGCAAAAAAGTGTTATAGATACTGTGAAAAATGCCAATCACTTGTTTTTAAAATTTTAAAAGTTTAATAGTAATAAAATGGTTATAAAAATAGTAATAAAATCAGAGTAATAAAAATTTGGACAATTAGGGTTAGGACAATATGAGACAATAAAAACAAAGAGTTATGGACAGTCCGGGTACCATTTTCTGGGCAAAATAAGCCCAAAAAAGGACACACGTTAACAGAGGATTAACCCTTAAAAGCAATAGCCTGTTGCATATTCATACATCTCATACATGATGTATAAATTCCATTCAAACAAAGGATTCTGTCTGGTCAGTGTCAACTTTTTCCTCTTAATCCTGACCGCATCTTCATGGCTGAGCAAGGCAGGAAGAAGTTTGTTTCTTCTGATAAGGGAGCAATAAATTCTTTTTCTCTGAAAGATTTAGGTGTCCTGTGGCTGCTATCGTGGTGCGAGTACCTCATTCCTCTCTTTAAAAAAAGTATCTTACATAGCATAGTTTCATAACCTAAAACTATATTTAACATACTACTTAAGAAAATTAATACGACATAACTTTCTAACACAACACATATAATATTAATTTTAATATTTGCGAAAAGCCAGTAATGAAATATGCATTTTTCACAGATACATATAATAATATTGGCTTTTCGCAAATATTAAAATGGATTTTATATATGCAGTGTTAAAGTAACTTTGTTATAAAGATATAGTTTTGTTTCTGTTGTTAATTAAGCTTAGTGAAATAGCTAAGTATGCTTGTGTTAAAATGCCTGCTTGGATGGGATAACAGCCAACGAACATATGAAGAGGACACCTGCTACAGATATGCCAACTATCAGCACTCACTGTCTGAAGACAGTGAGGACCAAGGCGCAAAAACTGGAGATGATAATGAACTAAAAAACACAATCAAGGAATACACATGCTCTAAAAAGGTGGAACTGAGAAGGAGTCATGCTAAACTGTTCTTGGAATATGTAAACTAGTTTGGGGGAAAAGTTTACTATGCATAAGGGTCTATGAATATGAAACAGGCTCATGTAATGGAAAAGGTGTTTAAAGGGTATCCCCAAAGATAACAGTGTGGTCTTGGCTGAGTGCCAAGATGCACCCGGCTGTAATAACTTTTGCTCTATGGTCCTTGTCTCCTATTGTCCTTTATTAAACTTTTTAAATTTTTACAGGAGAGTGAACGTGTTTTTCACAAAAGTAACAGTAATAGTTGTTAAAAATAGGTTAGAAACTGTTGCAAAATAGTTGATAGATTGTTAAGCATGTACTGTTAGTTTGGTTATGATAAAAGGGGTTAAAAGGGTAGTTATAAGAAATATGGTACTCAATGTACCATATTGCACCTAAGTAAAGTCCACCACCCCTCAAGCAAAATGAGCCAGCCTGGATAGAACTGTAATGGGCCAATTAAGCACCTTAAATCTTCATGAAAATGAAGGATCCAAAAAGAAACCAATCCAAAGGGACAAAAAACAGGATAGAAAGGGGCATCTGACCCACTGAATCTGTGCTACTCCACCTGAAACATCAGGGGCATTGCTGCTGAAGAAGACCCACTGCCAGCACTGCAGCATCTTCGACAGGAACACTCCTGCTAAGCCCGCGGGCCCCCATACTTTAGGCCTTTCTTTTTCTTATAATAAATGCTGAAATCACTTTAGTACCCGGACTCTGGTCCCGTTTTTAACAATAGTCACTAGTTACAAAGTTGCTGAAATCTCATAGACTCCCTAGAACCAATGAGAAACTCAAAAAATGGGAGAGTAATCCCCACCCCCCACCCCCCTCCCAGATGTCAGACTCTGCAGCTGACCACATATAGGGAAACAAAGGGGAAAATGGTGCCAGACTTCCCCCCCCTACCCCATCCTCCTTATCTCTCTGGTGGTGACAGCACAGTTGGCAAAGACTAGCACACTGGCTGCTGATATGTCGTCAAGGGCTAGAACTTGTGGAAGGACCTTGCCTTCCTCTCAGCAGAAGATGGCAAGGCAAAGTAGCTGGGCTGGGGTGACTTGGACTATGCATTCTTGCTTTGACCAGGCAATGCTGTCTGGCCTCCTCCTTCTGTCACCCGCTGAACTGCGCTGGTGTTGGTGCTGCTGCTTCTGAGCTATTGGGGGGGGGGGTAATGGTCTCCCCAAGCACTGAGAACCATACCCCCTGGCTCTGACAGGCTCTGGCTCTCTGCTGAAAACAGGTATTGCAAAATTCACTCTGAAACAGTTTTTGATTGTGGAATGTAACTTCTTGGGTTGCTACTGTTGCCAGTAGAGCCAAGAGGCAAGAAAGAGAGCTCTGCTTGGGTGACTCAACTTTTAAAAAGCCTGAGACACCCCCCCAGTTCCTGCCCTGCCATTCTGTTTTCTGGCCACAGGGTATTAAAGAGACAGTAACAATTTTGAAATTATAGATATGGAATACAATAACATTTTGGGTTAGCCAGGGCATCTATACTACTGTGTTCTTGAAAATTATAGGCTGAATATGAACTGCTCATGTGCTATTTTTTTTTTAATCTGGCAAAGTGGAGTTGATGTGTCAATGCAAATAATTCAGGAATTATCTATGTCATGCAGTTTACTTTTTTGGTAGCTTTCTTCTGTTGTTCTAAGAACCTGTTTTTCTTCTGTGCAGTTTCTACATTTTGAAGTTAATCTAAGTTAAGAATACCTCATGTTATGAGGGAATGCATAACAGTCCTGGTTTTTTTTTTCCACAGCAAGTTTATAATGGCAGGATATGCCTTCTCATTGGTATTTCATTATTTAAAGTATTGATAAAAAGTATTGTAGCAGACTGATTATCTGCCTTCTAGACTTATGTAGACACCTTTAAGTAACTATTAAGTAACTATTCCTAATGTTTCATTGCTTTTAATAATTGATAACTCATTGCTAATTTCAGTGGAAATGGAGAACAGTGCACTGATCCTGGTTGGTATGTATTTCACTAGTTTTTCCTTTGTGGTTTAGCAAGCCACTAAGAGCAGCTTTGCAATGTACAGTCTCTTGTGGTTTCACCCCAGCTGGCAACTAAGCCCCACAGAGCTGCTCGCTCACTCCTTCACCTGGTGGGATTGTTTTGCGGAGATATAGCCAAAAACTCCACAATTTTGTGAAAGTTGTAAAGCCAGTATGTTTATTATTACAGCGCTGGACACACACGGAGATTGCTCTCCTTAAAAGGCATGCGTACCTCTGGGAACTTCAGGTCCCTTTTTATCCCCTTCTCAAATACATATGCATACAGTTTCACAATAGGTTCATACATATTCATTTTTATGGATTTCGCATGACATTTGCCGCTAGTTCTATTTTATCAGAAAGAATTCTTAGGCCAAGTTGACCTGCTTCCACAGCAGTTTCTGTCTCTCTTTATCTGTCTCCCCTTGTCTCCCCCTTATCTCTGTCTTTCATTGGCACAGTTTTCCCTTTAGCCTAGGCCTTACAGACTTAAGATGTACATTTCACACAAATCAAAATGGATTTCTACTCTGGGGGATTTTTACTGTCTCATTCCCCCCTTTCCTAGAAAATAAGAAAATTCTTTTACTTAATGCAAACCCCTATGACAATAAGTGTCTCTTAATGCTTTACCATGTACGTTTGATAAAGAAGTTAATACAGCTACTCATTGTAGTATTCTCCAATTCCATATTAGCAATAGTAGTATTGCTTTCACGAATGAATCCCATCTGTTCTCTAGTAATGCAGGATTCTAAGTTTACTGTTTGCCACTTTTCATTTATCTTTCGTGCCCACACTCTATGTTCTGAAGGGTAGAGTATTGTTTTTTCATGATTTAATCCTAGTGCAATGATGGGATGGATAGCGTAAACACTGACATTACGTATGGTAAGCACAAAGGCAGTGGCCACATTAGAAGTAGGATCATAGGTGAAATTCACCATAGTCCACCAGGATTGAAACTTCCTTTCAAAATCAATCGCATTATCCCAGACAATTTTCCGAATTTCAGCTGGAAAATTACCTTCACCCCCTTCCCGTATGATCAGAGTTGCTGTTCCCTGCATCCATAACTGTGCTTGTATACAACTGAAAGCTAAAGACACATTATCTTGAACTGTATAAGTGCTTCTACTATTAACTTGTGGTCTTGGTCCCCGGCCGTTTCCCACTTTGGCAGTACTTTTGAAATCTGCCACTGGCTAGTTCCTAATGCCAATAGAGATGACTGTAAAGGCTGCTTCAATTTGGTTAGGCTACCTGCTACAGTGGCCAGTTTATTCATTAGTATTTCTGAATCAATTCTATTTAAAACTCCTAATCCTGTCCCTAATATCCCAGTTAGATCCTTTCTTATTCTGCTCCTAAGATGTACCGGTCTTTGTGACCACGTTGTCCAGCCCTCAAAGGATGTTCTTAGGAAAGAGGAGCAGGCTGGTTGGATTTTTGAGATGTTAATTTGCATTAGCCCTGTTCCTGCCACTCCTGCTCCTCATATACCTGATTCCCGTGGATTACTACAGTGGATAGGTTTAAATCTTTTATCTCAGAAAGTTCTCTCATGGATCCAGTATACTGATTAAAAGGCTGGGACCAAAGCCGTTCAGCATCGCTTTGGATAGAGGTACTCTCTAGTTCTAAAACTTCAGTTAAAACTACATACAAAACAATTCTGTAAATCAAAGTATGAACTACTCCCGACCGCAATATACTCATTTTGCCTGAGTAAGTTTTAGTCTCAATTCATTGTCTGCAGGTGTCACTCTCCAAGGGACTTGTGGGGCCTTCTTCACTCGAGAGTGGTGGATCCAGGCATTCTGCTCCTTGATCTTGATTGCGGTGAAGGTGTTGAGAAGCACTTGGAACAGTCCCTCCCACTGTGGTTCCAAAGTCTTTTCTGCAAGAGGCTTAACATATACATAATCTCCAGACTGTATGTTATGTACTGGTCCATCTAGCTCCCTGCTCCAAGTTCCAGCCACGTGTTTCTCAATTTCTCTGAGCTGTTTGCTTAAAGCCACCATGTAGGTGGCCAGTGTTACCTCCTCAGTGTGGGTGGACATTCCCTTGTGTATTCCATATGATCTTCTGTTGCCTTTTAGGCGTGGCGACCTGGTTCTAGACTCGGCACGGTGGCCCAGCGCTGGGGCACACTCGGTCCATATGCTCCTGACACCAACGTGGTGGACAGCAAATGGCGTTTATTCAAGAGTCTGGGGGGTTTTTATGGCTTGGGGTCGCTTGTGTCATTTCCTCCAGCCCATGTCCGGCTGGGTGCGACCTTGGTGGGGATTAGAGGTCAAACTGAAGGGTAGGGGGGATGTCCTGACTGACCGTACAACCCGAATTCTTCCGCACGCGGGCCCTGTCTCACCACATCTCCCCCTCCCCTCATGATTAGTAGAATTCACATAAGGTTAAAAAAAAGGTTACAAAATTTCATGGGTTAGTAAAATTAGTACAAAATTATATGTGCGTTAGTAGCTGGCACGCCTTAAAGCAATTGTCGGCGCTCGAGAAAGAAAATGTTAGTCATTTCTAAACGCTTTTTAACGAATAGCACCAGTTTGTTTAATATGCAAGGCCCGAAGATTAGGGTTAGTAGGATTATAGTGACCGGGCCTATTAGGGTAGAAATCAGGGTGGTTAGCCATGGAGATCGGTTGAACCAGGATTCGAACCAGCCCTGTTGGGCTTCTCTGTCCCTCTGTCTCTGAGTCAATCTGTTTCGGAGCTCTGCCATGGAGTCTCTGACAACTCCTGTGTGGTCCGCGTAGAAGCAGCATTCCTCCTTCAGGGCAGCACACAGGCCTCCCTGCTGCATGAGCAGGAGGTCCAGTCCTCGCCTGTTTTGCAGGACTACCTCTGAAAGTGAGGAGACTGACTTCTCCAGAAAGGATATGGATTTCTCGATTCTCTGTAGGTCTTCGTCAATCGTTGTCTGCAGCTGGGACAGTCCTTGGTGCTGAGTCGCTAGGGCTGAGACACCTGTAGCCGTTCCAGCAGCTCCTAGTCCGAGCAACATTGCTATGGTTATACCTGTTAGTATTTCTCTTTTGTGGAGCCGGCTGGATTCCTCGAAAAGGTGATACACCTCTTCGTCGGAGTGGTACAGGACCCTAGGGACAATCAGAACTTGGACACAGAAATCATTAGAATCATTGAAGTTGGCAAGGAACACACAGGGACTCACTCCAGACCGCTGGCAAACCCACATGCCAGATGCGGAGGGGACCACCCACTTATTATTTTTCCTGTTGGGCTCGACTATTTCAGTACAGACGTCTCCTCTCCGTTTAGCCAGGGTTGCATTGCCAAAGCATTTGCCCCGACCTGTGACTTGGCTCAGTGTGATTCCTTTCCGAGGTGTGTTCCACCTGCACTGGTGAGGGGCATCGGCTGTGGAATAACTAAAGGGGGTATCTAAGGCGACTCCTTCATAAAATGGGGGCTTAACATCATAACAAAGCCAACAGGAGTCAGTTAGGTTAGGGTTAGATTCGTTCAAGGACAGAAAGGTAGCCTCTAACATACGAAGGATTGGGTCTGAGTCTGACCCAGCTGAACGGCCTATCTGGAAGGGTTCTGCATCGCTGGTTGGGACATTGGTGTCCCTTGTGGGCAAGGTTTTGGGGTAAGTCATGTTTTTCCCTTTTCGTGTACTTTTAATCACTTTGTTGGGTCCAACGGCTCGGGATGCCGACGGTTGGAGCCTGGTAATTCGTACATTCACCCACTGTTTTGACCCCTGAAGGACTACTGTCCATGCTTTGCCCACGGCCCAGCTGGGATGATTTGGCTGTAAAACTGTCATGTTGTAATGAGTGCATCTCCGAATTTGAGGGGTCTTATGGCGGTTTCGGTAGTAACTTCCCTGAAGGAAGACGGGTGTTTTGCAACCTGCAGGTGCCCAGGTGAATTGTAGGAACCTGTCGGGCTCTTGTGGGTCCCACCCAGGCCCTGACGGCCTGGCATCCGTGACTATTGTTTCGCAGCCCCAGTGCCCACAGTGTCCCCACCCTGGGTTATTACAGTAACTCTTTCCTGGGTTTGAAGCTGGGCACCAGTAGGATAGGTACATGTGTGTGGCGTGTGGGGAATGGGGGTCTACCTTTGGTTGTCCTGGAAACAGGTCGGTAACACGAAGCACGAAGGATGGGGTGTTCGGTGTGGTGATGTCTCCGAGCATCTTATCATCGGTAAGATGTCTCATGACCCACCTGAAGGGCTGATGGGGGTAGTGGTTTGGGCTGGCTTGCCCTCTGGCGACAAGGCCTAGCAGCAATATCACACAGAAGCACTGTTGCTGCTTGGGCCTCATCCTTGGGGGTCTCTCAGGCACTGTCTGGCGGCTTGGTGGTCTGTCCTCTGGAAGGGGAATGTACGCGTCCCGAGGGCGTCCTATTAGCATGTCCTGCAAACAGAAACTCACAGTTCTCATCAGTCTCATCCTGCCTACTGTGAAGGTCAGGTTTGATGGACCTGAGCGGGCACCACCTAATTTTGCCGTCCTTTTTGACAGCTGCATACCCTCGCCCTGTGAGTACCAGTTTCCAGCCCTCTTCCCATTCCCCTAGTTCATTTTTGATCACCACCTGTGGGCCTTCCTCTAGTGCTCGAGTGGCCCAGTGCCTCTGGGCCGGACTGTTTGTTTCATCCCCCCTAGGGTATTGATTTAATGCTAGCAGTGCAGTCGCTAGTATGCGCGCTTGGTCACTCGTGGGAATGGCATTAGTGTAGCCTTCCGCCTTTGCTATTACTTCCAGCTTATTTTTCAGGGTCTGGTTTGCTCTTTCCACGATGGCTTGTCCGGTGCTGTTGTAGGGGATGCCGTGTACCAAGGTGATGTTCCATTTCGAGACGAATTCTTGCACTGTCTTTGAGATGAAATTCGGGCCGTTGTCTGTTTTGATTTGTTTTGGAACTCCGAGCCATGCCATGGCTGTCAGCCAATGTTGGATTGTCGCTTTGGAGTCGGTCTTGAGGTGCTGTGTGGCCACAATCATGCCGCTGTACGTATCTACAGTAACTGCGAGCCACGCTCGGGGTTTCAACAGCTGGCATTGTGTAAAGTCTGTTTGCCATATCTCTGAGGCTTTGAGGCCTCTGGGGTTGACGCCACCTGACCACAGTGATGACTTCTGGCAGTGGGGGCAAGTGGCCACCACATGTCTTGCGTCCGCTGTTGAGATCCCGCATCTCTTTGCCAGTGCTTTGGCTCCGATGTGGAGTGATTCATGCAGTTGACGAGCTTCTTGCAATGTCCACACACCCTTTGCTGCGGCGTCTGCTTTGTCGTTACCTGTCTGGAGGTAACCTTTGACTGGGTCATGACTGTTTATGTGAATGACGGATATGGTGCCCTTCCGTGAGGACAGTGCTTCTTCCAGCATCAGAGCTGCTGTTGATGTTGACACACCTGGCCCTGTCATGGCTAGGCAAAGCCTTGCCACGAATATAGAGTCCGTTACAATGTTGAGGTGCTCATCTCGGAAAAGTCCGCATGCCAGAACTACTGCTGCTGCTTCCAGCTGCTGCACTGACAGTGTGGGGTCACATGCTTTGGCACAATGCCATTGCTCCCCTGCCTGCCACACTGCTGTTGCAGTTGAAGTTGTGGAAGAAGCGTCCGTAAAGACTGTTGGTCCTGGCTGCGGTCGATCCTTGACCTTTTGCGGTGTGTCTATGTCGATGATGTTCAGCAGCTGAGTCCAAGGTGGTTTGGAGGAGTAGGAGATCTCTCTTCCAAAGCCGGTGAGAGCAAGGGCTAGGTACTCTGAAACTGTGGTTGCCTCCGTGGTCGGCTGCTTGCGAAAGGGAAGATAGATTCTCTCTGGCTCAGTTCCTAGGTGTCTCAGGGCAAGTGTCCTGCCTTTCCTGATGAGGTTGGCGATGCATTCGATTCCCGGGGAGAATGCACGGGCAGACCTTCCGAGGACCACCCATTGGATCGGTCGAGACTTCTCGGGAGGTCCTTGGGCCAGCGCCCCCCCTCCCCCCTTCGGGGTGAAGTGGACGTACAGATCCAGGGACATCGCTGGGTTCCACCTGGCAAGCGTGCCAGTGGATATCTGCTGTTCGATGAAATCCAGGGAGCTCGCTGTTTTCGGTGTCAGTCCCTTGGGTTCCCAGGGGTGCTTTCCTTTCAGCAGCTCATACAATGGTTCCATGACTTCAGGGGAGATCAGGATGATGTTGCGAACCCACTGCAGCGATCCCACCAGGCGCTGCACATCATGTAGTGTCTTAATGTCTCGGTGGACCTTCACCTGGAGGGGCCGTCTCATATTCACAGCGGGAGGGGGCTGAGTGTGGCCCGTGCGCCCCCCCCCCCTTTTCCGTTTCCCCGTGGCTGGGACCTGCAGTCTCTGGCAAGGTGACCTTTTTTCCCACTGCTCCAGTAAACCCCTCTCGGGCGTTGCTGGGACGAGGGAGCCGGACGGGTAAACTGTGCCGGCTGGGGGCAGCTCGCGGCGACGTGCCCCGCCTGGCCGCATTTAAAACAAGCCAGCGTACTGATTAGGGTGTGTACGGCTGCTGCGGGCCCCCCGTCCGCGCAGGCAATCTTTATTTTACCCCAGCCGATGAGTTTGTGTGGTTGGCTTCTAACCTTATTTGAGGATTTATTTGGTTTCGTCCGAAACTGCATTGGTTCTGTGTTTTCTGCTCCCGAGTCACTGCTCATGTCGGCAGGCTCAGAAAAGCAGTCTGGGGAGCTGTCGCTCTGATCAAAGCCGGAAGCCGACTGGCTGCACACTTCCCCTCTCCCCTGCCGTTTTGTTCGGCTCCGGCCTCGCTCCTCCCCCCGGAGGCGGTGTCGGTTCTCCCCACGGGGGCGGCATCGCCCCTCCCCTTGGAGGCGGTGTCGCCCCTCCCCTTGGAGGTGGTGCCGCTTCTCCACTTGGAGGCGGTACCGCCCTTCCCCTTGGGGGTGGTGTCGCTCCCACCCCCCGGTCCCGCCCTGCCCCTCGCCGGGAGGGATTTCTCCCTTATACGGTGGCGGGGGTGGGCGCGGCTCCCAGGCAAATGCCCGCCCCCCTTCGCCCCCCTGCGCCTGTCATGTCTGTGGGTGCCCAGAGCTCCCGACAGAACATGCGTCCCGGCGCGGGTCTCCTGCGCATGCGCGCCCGCGGCCGTCTCCCCCTCTGGACCTTTCCCGCCGCTGGCGCGTGGGCCCTGCCCCTCTCCCTGCCCGGCAGCGCCATTTTCGAATGGCGGCCAGGCTTCTGCAGCCTTTGCATCAGCGCCGGCTGCAGTCTCGGCGCTGCGGGCTGCTTCCGCCAGCTCGCCCTAGAAGCCTTGCGCGTGTGCTTCTGCTGCTTGCATCGGATCGGCGGTCGGCGGGGAAGGAGGGAGCAGAGGGGGCGCGGGTTTCTCGGGGGATTCCGAGGGGGGTGTTGGACCGGCTGGTCCCCCGGGGGGGTCGGGATGTCCTCCGGGGGGTCCGGAGGGTCTCCCGGGGGTTCTGGGGGGTCTGGACCCGGGTCTGGGGAGGGATGGGGCGTACCCGGTCCCCGCTCGCCCGCTTCTTTCGCTCGGGTTGCATTCGGGGCGAGTCTGGGTTGTGGCACTGACCCCCAATTTTGGCATGGCAATTAAATGCGGACGAGTAGCCGTCCAGATCTCCTGGTGCTCCAATGCTTTGCGAAGAGCAGTTTCCACTTTCCCCCACGCCTTTAAATATTTATGCAGTATCTCCACTGGGCGTTCAATCGCCCTGAGCTCCAGAAGCCTCGCGACAGCAAGGTTAATATATCTGGACTCGCATTTTAAACCCCAATTCATACATACTGATTCAACGACCGTCGCTAAGGCTTCCATGGAAATCCAGCTGGTCCTGTGGAGGCGTCCCCCCCCGCCGCACGCTCTCGCCGTGCAGCCGCCGGTCCTGTGTCCAGGCGAAACCCAAATCCCAGGCGCTGAGCGATCCCGGGTGTTCGGCACCAGATGTTGCCTTTTAGGCGTGGCGACCTGGTTCTAGACTCGGCACGGTGGCCCAGCGCTGGGGCACACTCGGTCCATATGCTCCTGACACCAACGTGGTGGACAGCAAATGGCGTTTATTCAAGAGTCTGGGGGGTTTTTATGGCTTGGGGTCGCTTGTGTCATTTCCTCCAGCCCATGTCCGGCTGGGTGCGACCTTGGTGGGGATTAGAGGTCAAACTGAAGGGTAGGGGGGATGTCCTGACTGACCGTACAACCCGAATTCTTCCGCACGCGGGCCCTGTCTCACCACAATCTTCTATAACGCATTTCAAAAGGACTCAGCTTTCCTTTAGCCCAAGGTTTAGTTTGAATTTGCAAGTGTCAGTGGAAGAGCTTGGGACCAGGGTAGATTAACTTCCTGTCCCAGTCTTACAATCTACTGCTTAATCAAATGATTCATTTTCTCCACCTGGCCACTTGACTGGGGGTGGTATGGAGTGTGAAGTTCCCAATCTATGCCCAGGTAGCTACTAATCTGTTGCACTATTTTGGAAATGAAATGTGATCCTCTCTCCGAGGATTTAGTGGCTGGAACTCTGAAGCGTGGTATTATTTCTTGTAATAATACCCTGGTCACCTCTCGAGCTTTGACAGTTCTGGTGGGGAATGCTTCTGGCCACTCTGAAAATGTATCTGTCAATACCAGTAAATACCAATACCCCTCTTTCCTTGGGAGTTCTGAAAAGTCAGTTTGCCACTGCTGTCCAGGCCCATGGCCTCTCCCAGTCTGTCCGAGTTCCGGCCTGGGGGTATTTTGGGGGTTAGTCTAGACGCAAGGATCACATTGTCGGTTTATCTGAGTAATAGTGGCATATAAATTCCTGACAATGATTCTTTCAATCAGATATGTGTTCTAGAAAGCCTGTGGAAACTACTACTTAAAAGTCAACACTTCCTTTCGATGCACTCTGTATCACTGGTAGCCTTGGTCATTTTGGGAAAGGAGCCACACTTTATAAAAGCTTTTAAGTACTTAGGCCCCAGTGTGTTTTCTAGTGCTCCTCCTTCACTAGTGACCACGAAAATGGGAAGGGATTACCCGCTCTCTTTCAATGGGATCCCACCCCTTGTGGTTGCATGTCTCTTTTGATTAGTATTATTATTATATTCTGGTTTACCTTCGAGGAAAATTTGTCCATCATTACCTTACCTTTTGCTGCTTTCTTTGCCTCTCCATCCACAAGCTCATTTCTTTCTTCCAATTCTGAGTTCACTCTCTGGTGTGTGACGGTGGTCACAGGGGTTTGCAGATGAAGGAAGAGACGGAAATCTTGATTCCATGATCAGAAGGCTTGATTTATTATATTATGATATATATATATTACATTATGACTATACTAAAAAGGAATAGAAAGGAAAGGGCTTCTTCAGAAGCTGGCTAAACTAAGAATAGAATAGCAAGAAGAATAACAAAGGTCTGTCTCTCGGCAGAGAGCGATAGCAGCTCTACCGTGAGTGGTCAGTAAATCCAAACACCTGCAAAAGACCAATCACAGGTGGACCTGTTGCATTCCACAGCAGCAGATAATAATTGTTTACATTTCTTGCTGGAACTTCTCAGCTCCAGCAGGAAAAATCCTAAGAAAGGATTTTTCACAAAAGATGTCAGCGACACTGGTGTGCCTTAATATGCCTTTTCAGGCAGCTGAACTGCTTCCAGCAGCTGGATTGTCTCTTCTTTCCTTGTGAGGTTAGCAGTCCCCTCTCTTTCCAGATGGCTCCATGTGCATGCACGACTCTGAATGCATACCTCGAGTCTGTGTAGATGTTTATTCTCTTTCCTTTTGCCATTTCCAAGGCACGGGTCAGGGCAATTATCTCAACCTTCTGCGCAGAGGTACCTGTTGGTAAGGGTCTAGATTCGATTACCTCACTGCAGGTGGTCACTGCATACCCAGCATGTCGCTTCCCATTGGCAACGTAGCTACTCCCGTCAGTGAACCAGGTCTCTGCATCGTCCAAAGGAGTGTCCTTTAAGTCTGGGTGGCTGGAGTAGGTAGCTTCAATGGTCTCCAGGCAATCGTGGTGTACTGCTTTTCTTTGATTTCCACTGAGAAAGAAAGCTGGGTTGACAATATTAGTCACCACTATCTCCACATCATCTTGCTCTACCATGATGGCCTGGTATTTCAGAAACCTCTGTGGTGAAAGCCAATGGCCACCTTTTACTTCCAGTACTGCGGACACTGTGTGGGACATTGGCACAGTCATTTTTTGTCCGAGGATAAACTTGGGTGCCTCTTGAATATTTGGCAAAACTGCTGCTACAGCTCTGGGGCAACCTGGCCATCCTTTGGCTGTTGCATCTAGTTGCTTAGAGAAGTAAGCAACTGCCCTTTTGGTATGGACCCAAGTCCTGAGCCAGTATTCCCAGGGCAATTCCCTGTCTTTCATGGGAAAATAGAAAGAATGGTTTACTTACATGTGGAAGTCCCAAAGCTGGAGCTGACATGAGAGGCCTTTAGCTGGTGAAAGGCCCGTGTGGCTTCTTTTGTCCACTGGAGATCTCTGTTTCCATTGGCAATAAGAGCATAGAGGGGTCTGACGAGCAGTCCATAATTATAGACCCACAGCTGGTGCTACCCTGCCATGCTTAAGAAGGTTCGGAGTTCTTTTATTGTCTGGGGTTTTGGAGTTTGGCATATGGCTTCCTTGCGAGCCTGCCCTAAAGTCCGTTGCCCAGCACTCACCTCGTACCCTAGGTAGATTACTTTCTGTTTCACTACCTGTGCCTTTTTTTTTGATACTCTGTATCCTTGGAGTCCTAGGAAATTCAAAAGGCTTACCGTCCAGGCACCACATACTTCCTTCGTTAGAAGATCATCCACATACTGCAAAAGCCTTCCTTCTTCCTGTGGAGCTTCCCAGGACTCCAGATCTTTTGCAAGTTGCTCCCCAAACAGAGTGGGGGAATTTTTGAAAACCTGAGGCAATCTGGACCATGTGAGCTGGGTTTTGCGCCCACTTTTAGGGCTTTGCCATTCGAATGCAAAAATTTTCTGGCTGGCTTCATGGATGGGGAGGCAAAAGAAGGCATCTTTTAGATCTAAAACAGTAAACCAGGTTAGCTCAGTTGTCAGACAAGTTAATAAAGTATATGGATTGGCTACTACTGGATACAAATCTTCTGTTATTTTATTGACAGCCCTCAAATCCTGTACTATCCGGTATGACCCATCAGATTTCCGAACAGGTATAATAGGAGTATTGAAATCAGATTGGCATTCCTTCAGTAACCCTAACCACAGAAAATTTTCGATTATTGGGCTGATTCCTTCCCTGTCTTCTTTCTTTAGGGGGTACTGCTTAATTCTCACTGGTTGTGTCCCTTCCTTGACTTTAATTACTATAGGGGAGGCATTTTTCGCCCTCCCCGGTACATCAGAGGCCCATACCCCAGGAAATACCTGACTTAGTATTTCTTCATCAATTTCTTCCTTAATTTCAATAGCTGTTAGGGTTAAACTTAATACTTCTATGTACTTTTGACCATTCACCTCCAGAGTAACTTCCCCATTTTTGAATGTAATGGTTGCTTGTAACTACTCCAATAGATCTCTGCCTAAAAGTGCCTTTGGTGAATTGGGCATGTACAAGAATTTATGAATACCCCATTTTTTTCCCAATTTATACCTCAAAGGTTTGCAAAAATATGCCCTTTCAGACTGGCCAGTTGTCCCTTGCACTACAACATAATCATTTTCTACAGGTACTAAAGCTTTATTTAAAACTGAATATGTAGCTCCTGTATCAACCAAGAATTCCACCCTTTTCCCTTCTTCCCCCAGCCTCATTGTTATAACCAGTGGATCCGCTGGGTCAGAATCCCCTGGTCCTCCTCAGTTGTTTTGTAGGTGTGCAGCCATTTGTTGGTCACCCCGTCTCCGTTCTGGGCATTGATCTTTCCAGTGACCAATTCCTTTGCAGATTGCACACTGGTTCCTGCCCAGCTGAGGTGGTCCTTGTCTCAGTGGTCCCTGGTTGTATTTTCTTTGCCTTTCCTCCTGTACCACTGCCACGAACTTTTTCATTCCTTTTTTATATCCTTCTTCCCGGTTACTAAATACCCTCCAGGCTTCCTCTAGCAAGACTTCAAGATTTCTCCCATCCGGTCCCCGAATTTTCTGAAGTTTATGTCTAATATCTCCAGCATACTGCCCCAAGAATGAATTAACTAGTTGATTTATCCCTATCTCAGACTCCGGATCTAAGATGTATGACGACGCATAGTATCCCTTAAATGCTCTAGAAATTCAGATGGAGACTCAGAAGGCCCCTGCTTAAGGGAATATAAGGCAGACCAATTTATGGTTTTTGGAATAGCTCTTTCCACCCCTGTTGCTATCCACTCTTTATAATCTGCTAATTTCTTTACTTCTGCTGATACATTAGGATCCCATTCCGGGTCTTGGAGGGGGAAATGTTCTTTTACATCTAGTTGTGTGGCCTTGCAGTAATCCTCTGCCAAAGTCCCTGCTGTCTTTAAGATCAGCTGTTTTACTGTTTCAGTGAAAGCATCTAGTAGTAGCTGGATGTCAGCCCAATCTGGATTGTGTTGTTTGATAACATATCGTAGACGTTTGGCAGTAAGTATCGGATCAACACGATAATTCCTAGCAGTCCTTTCCCATGACTCTAAATCAAAAGCGGTAAATGGCACTTTAATCATTAATTTCCCTCCTTCTGGTCCCACTGCCTCTCTCAGAGGGGCCTGCAACAGTACTTGCTGTGACGGTGGTCACAGGGGTTTTCAGAGGAAGGAAGAGATGAGAATCTTGATTCCATGATCAGAAGGCTTGATTTATTATTTTATGATATATATATAACAATATGACTATACTAAATAGACATAGAAAGGAAAGGGCTTCTTCAGAAGCTGGCTAAACTAAGAATAGAATAGAAAGAATGACAACAAAGGCAGCCCCCTCTGACAGAGTCAGAGAAAGCTCCATCTTGATTGGCCATCAACTATAAACATTCAAGAGGGGCCAATCACAGGTGGACCTGTTGCATTCCACAGCAGCAGATAATAATTGTTTACATTTGTTGCTGAAACCTCTCAGCTCCAGCAGGAAAAATCCCAAGAAAGGACTTTTCACAAAAGGTGTCTGTGACAACTTGCCTCCTAGTTCTAGATGCAACTGGACTACCAGGAGTGGGGTGGGTTCTAGTGGATTTGCCTTCCCCACCTGAGTCTTCCTCCTTTTTGGGGAAGTTCCCTTCCCCTTCATCCTCAATCCGCCTCAGCCTCAACCCCAACCTGCCTCCTTCTAAGAGGAGCTTTCATCCACTTAAATGTATCTTGTTCTTGCTCCTCAGAATGATAAACTTTATCTGATCTCATACACCGTTGTCCTATACTACATGCTGAACAACAACGTTTGATTTGCTTTCTCTTTGCCTTATTTTCCTTTTCAAGGGCCAAGACTAGTGGATCTGAGGCGGTGTGATCCCACAGTCCCTTTGCCATTCTTGATGATTTCTTTAAACAAAAAACATCAGCATACGAAACCTCATCCCACTTACCTTCCCATCTTAAAAACAACATCAACTGCAGTAAGGTATTATAATCTAAAGTTCCAGTGGGTGGCCATCTCGCTCCATCCTCCAACCTGTACAGTGGCCACCAGCGTGTGCAATATTGGATTAGATCCTTTTTATTCTCAGAGCCCCCCCTGTGTCCTGGGTTGGCTGTATGATGCTTTTATCCCCAATTGTCTTGTTCTGTTCATGTTGAATAGTAAGTTTTGCACCTTTAAGACTTATTGCAGAGAGCGAAGCAGGGAGAGAAGTTCACCGTTTTTTTTTTCCTCCAGACACTGCTCTCACTCCCCCACATTCCTCCTAGACTGTTGTTGTCTGCAGACAGGCGGCGGACAGAGCTCTTCTTTTGCTTTTCAGTCAGTGTTAGCTAGCTGAGGCAAAGAAGTTCCCTGGACTGTGTTTTTTTCTTTTCCCTTTTTTTTGGGCCTCTTGAAACCTACTCTGAACTGAACACCCAGGGGAGCACCGGCAGCTCACATTTCTGGCCCACCGGGCCGGGCCTGGCCTGCGACAATTCCAGCACCGGAGGGACTGATCAGAGGCTGAGTGAGCTGCAACCCGGGGACGGGGTTTTCTCAGTTTGTCATCTCTTTTAGAGTGGCAAAGGGTCTCATTGTTTGATATTGTTTTAGTTTTATTGTTTAATAAACAGTTTTTTTCCACCTTTCTCCAAGGAGGTATTTTTTTTCTTTCCTCCCGGACCAGTTAAGAGAGGAAGAGCCAATTAGATCTGTTTTTTCCCACCGGAGCTCCTTGGGAGATTCTTCCCCAAATTTACTCTAAACCTAGACACCCTGCTGGTGACTTCCTTCCAGTGGGCCAAGATGCACCCCAAGGGGCTTGCCCGAGGAACTTCCTTACTCTGGTTTGTTCCCATTATCTCCTTCTCTTTGCCCTGTCTCGCTTCCACCCTAACCTCTCTTCACAGAGCTTCACAGTAGTTTCCCAGTCCTCCTCCCACACACAGCTCCAGGTGGCAGATATCAGATGTGATTTCCCACACACAAGCTTTAAGATCTTAGGTTCTGAATCAGCTTGGTCAGAAACCTTTAATTTACACTAGGGGCATGTGCCCTGATGCTTATTAGAACAGCAATACCAGCGTCTGTCACAAACACCACACTGCAATAATACCCACGCAGCGTGCCAGCCTCTTGATGCACCAAAGGCTCACAGGAATTGCCCTCAAAGGCAGGCTATTCCATTTATTACAGGGAACTCTAAATCCTCTACGGCAGGTTGTTCCCGTCCAGACTTACTATAGTACCATCTAAAGTCCGGTAGAGCCCCTCTAAATAAACTTGTTCGTCTCCTCTATCTATCCAATAATTCACAGGATTCACAAACTTCCAGGGGTCGAGTCCAAACCACCGGGGCAGAGGAACCCCTTGGGTTCGTCTAGCCATGGTGAAAGCGTGCACGATCTACACCACAATTTACCACCTTTACTCAATGAACGTCCTCACCCACGCTTCTCTACTGCTTGCTCTATTTTCTCTGCCGGGCGCTCCCCGCCCCCACAGCCTGCCCCGGCCAGGGCTCACTCGGCCCCTCCAGTCGCGGGTAGGAAACCCACCCCCGCACTGTAGAGCACTGTAGATATACTCTCTTTTATACACCATACACTTACACACTTGCACGATTACAAACACAATGTACTGACCACACAATGCATTAACCATACAGTGATACAGCATCCAGACACCACACACGCACACATACACACAAACACACACGAGTTCACTCGACCCACCCCCAGAGTTGCTAGCGGTTGCCCTATCAGAACAACGAACCCCCGTCTCTAATCCAGCTGCTCTATCAGCTGCACCCAGACGCCTCTGAATGATTTACTCCCTAATTCTCTCTTTTCCCCCGAGGGCCCCTCAATACATACCGTATTCTCCTCCGCACGCCAGCAGGTCCTTGTCTGTCCTTACAGGAGGCAAGCTGAGACGAGCGGAGTCTCCTCCAGGAAAATCATGGGGCACGCCTAGGAGTCCGTCTGTTCTCCCCTGCCCCTGCGGGGACAGAGACGGAGATGGAAGGTATCTCCTTCTCTTGGCTGGCTCGCTAGAATGTTTTGCGGAGAAAAGAAGAGAACTCCACAACTTTGTAAAAGTTGTAAAGTTGGTATGTTTTATTGCAGCGCTGGACGCATGCGGAGATTTCTCTCCCTAAAAAGCATGCGTACCTCTGGGAACTTCAGGTCTCCTTTTATCTCCCTTCCAAATACATATGCATACAGTTTCACAATAGGCTCATACATATTCATTTCTATGGACTTCGCGTGACATTTGCTGCTAGTTCCTCTTTATCAGAAAGAATTCCCAGGTCAGGTTGGCCTGGCCTTGCTTTATTCTGTTTTCCTTTACCTGTCTCTTCATGTCTCTTCATTATGTCTGTCCTGCAGTTTTCCCTTCAGCTTTGGCTTACAGACTTTTCACTCTCTTTAGACTTTTTACCTAATTCAAAATGGATTTCTACTCTGGGGGATTTTTCACTCTGTCTCAACACAACAGAGAAGAGGCAGTCTAGGCAGTTCTTGGAGTGCATGGAGGACAGCTTCTTGTTGCAGCTGGTGAGCAAGCCTAGCAGGGGTGGGGATCTGCTATACCTGCTGTTTACAAACAGAGAAGGACTAGTGGGAGATGAGGTGGTTGGATGCTGTCTGGGGCTTCTCAGTATTTAGCTAAACAAGGAGCGGCATCAACAACACTTCCACTCTGGACTTCCAGAGGGAAGACTTGGGCCTGTTCAAGACACTTCTTTGGAGAGTACCTTGGGAAATAGCCCTTAAAACAAGAGGTCCAGGAAGGATGGTGTCGTGGTTTGACTGGAAATGGGACATCTGGGGTATGTTGTTTAACCAATCGGTGTTCGAATTTTAAGATAGGCACCTGAGTTTGGCCAGTGAGGCATTTGGATCTGCTTCTGAGACTACAAAATCTAAAGGGTTAAAAGAGCAGGGAGTTTTTCTCTCAGTCTCTTTTGAATTTCTGGCGGGACAGAGTTGCTGCTCTCTCTCTTAGCTCAGCTGCTGCTGGGCTGGAGGAGGGGAGAAGCCACGTGGCTTAGCTGAGGTAGGCCTGGTCCGTTAGAAGGGTAGAGGAGCAGAATACCAAGGAAACACTGGGCAGTTAGTTCTGTCCTTTTTCCTCTCCTTCTTTTAGAGACGGAGAGAGAATCGCAGCTTGTGCTCGAACGGTGCTCGAACTGAGTTACCTTGAAACTTGATATCATAGCAGCAGCTAGCACAGCTAAGAAGAAAAAAGGAGGCAGCGGGCAGTCCAGCCGCTCCGTGAGAGCTTTTTAACTCTTTTGTAGATAATGAAAACTTTACAGAACAGTGCTTCTTCTTAGAGGAAGATAAAAGTGGAGGATGAAGGTAGAAATAAGTCAGTGAGTACGTCTGGCAAAAAGAGAGAGATGTTGAAAGAATTGAGAAAAGATAGAGTAGTTTTTTCTGGATGCTTTCTTGTAGTAAAAATCTATGAACTGATTCTTAGTGATGCAGAGACTGCATTTCGGGGGGGAAAGCGGAGACTCAGAGTCAAGAAAGTTCAGTGTTGAGACCCTTCGGCCTCAGGGGGTGTGTGTGAAGGAAATGAGGGAGGACAAAAGTCCCAGAAATGAGACTGTGCTCTGCTCGGAACGAGACGATGCATCCTTAAAAAGTCTACCCTGAAAAACAAGTCATCTGCTTCATGCAAGAAGCAATGAGAGCACCTTAGCATAGAAAGATGTCACGAGATAGCAAAAGAACTCCAGGCGGTGCTGTTTTGTGACAAAGAATCCATAGTACAAAGAAAAGACTCCGTCTACTTCTTGATGAGCTGAAGATTCGATTTTCTAAAAGGTGGTGCCAGACCGAGTGTTTGATGATTTGAGAAATGTAAATGTACTGGATATTTTGGTGAAAGGAGGAGAGGGAAGTGTTTTTGTGTAGTTTTCATTTTCCTTGTGTTTAATTTTCTTTCTTTGTAGTTTAGTTTTTGTAGTTTAGTTAATAAAATTTCTCTTTCTTTTCTTTTTCCCTTAGTAAGAGCCTGTTTTGCTTATTCCCAGGTACTATCTCACAGCAGATGCCAAAGAGAAGGAATTTTCATAGAAGCACTAGCATTATGTCAGTGTCAAACCATGACATTTTTGGTTCCCTGACCGGGAATCGAGTTTTAAGAGAGTGATAAGATGAAGCTGTGAGATAAGACCAAAGAAGAATAAGAACAAAGCATGTATTAAGTTAAGATAGATGGATAGTGAAAATCTGAGAATAGAAAGTTTATTGTGTAGAAATGTTTTGTAATTTACTTAATAATAATTTTGAATGCTTGTGGTCTCAGAGGCGAAGGGTGGAATGTCGTGGTTTGACCGGAAATGGGACATCTGGGGTGTGTTGTTTAACCAATCGGTGTTCGGATTTTAAGATAGGCACCTGAGTTTGGCCAGTGAGGCATTTGGATCCGCCTCTGAGACCACAAAATCTAAAGGATTAAAAGAGCAGGGAGTTTCTCCCTCAGTCTCTTTTGAATTTCCGGCGGGACAGAGTTGCTGCTCTCTCCCCTAGCTCAGCTGCTGCTGGGCTGGGGGAGGGGAGAAGCCACGTGGCCCAGCTGAGGTAGGCTTGGTCCGTTAGAAGGGTAGAGGAGCAGAATACCAAGGAAACACCGGGCAGTTAGTCCCGTCCTTTTTCCCCCTCTTCCTTTAGAGACGGAGAGAGAATCGCAGCCTGTGCTCGAACGGTGCTCGAACTGAGTTACCTTGAAACTTGATATCATAGCAGCAGCCAGCACAGCTAAGAAGAAAAAAGGAGGCAGCGGGCAGTCCAGCCGCTCCGTGAGAGCTTTTTAACTCTTTTGTAGATAATGAAAACTTTACAGAACAGTGCTTCTTCTTAGAGGAAGATAAAAGTGGAGGATGAAGGTAGAAATAAGTCAGTGAGTACGTCTGGCAAAAAGAGAGAGATGTTGAAAGAATTGAGAAAAGATAGAGTAGTTTTTTCTGGACGCTTTCTTGTAGTAAAAATCCATGAACTGATTCCTAGTGATGCAGAAACTGCATTTCGGGGGGGAAAGCGGAGACTCAGAGCCAAGAAAGTTCAGTGTTGAGACCCCTCGGCCTCAGGGGGTGTGTGTGAAGGAAATGAGGGAGGACAAAAGTCCCAGAAATGAGACTGTGCTCTGCTCGGAACGAGACGATGCATCCTTAAAAAGTCTACCCTGAAAAACAAGTCATCTGCTTCATGCAAGAAGCAATGAGAGCACCTTAGCATAGAAAGATGTCACGAGATAGCAAAAGAACTCCAGGCGGTGCTGTTTTGTGACAAAGAATCCATAGTACAAAGAAAAGACTCCGTCTACTTCTTGATGAGCTGAAGATTCGATTTTCTAAAAGGTGGTGCCATGTTGTAGTGTGTGAATTCAGTTTGTTTTATTGCTCCCCTATTTTATATTGTTCCCCCCTACGTTTTAAACAATGGTTCTGTCCCCATGCTCCCTTCCCGCCACAGACCTGTCTGTCAGTTTGTATCCCTGGTTACTCCCGCCACCCTGCTTGTCAGTAATATATGTTATGTAGTTCCTCCTCCCCTTTTCTCCCATATATGTATGCTTGTTCCCCTCCCTGGGCCCCGTCAATCACTCCCTATTTCCTCCCAGTTTCCAGTAAGTTCTCTCTCTCAGGAGCAGTGGTTGGCTGTGGTCCCGGGGCCCCTCCCCTGCTATGCTTTGATTTGTTTCCTTAGCATGTCAGTTAGGTTTGGTTCACTCCCCGGTTATTCCCTGTTGGTCCTTTGTAAACTCCCCCCTTTTTGAACTTCCCCCTTTATAATCTTGCCCCACCCCCCCTTCGGTGTCACTCCTTGGGGACATTCACTCGATGCCTCTCCCCGGAGAATAAACCTGTTTAGTCCCCACTGAGTGTCCGGACTCCTTCCTCGTCCGCACCGCAGTGCCAGCCGTCCGCAGTGAGGTCAGCCCAAGGCCTCAGACGCCGAGGGGACCCACAAGCGCAGCCAGAGTGTTGGCCACTCCGAGCTAGCCGGACGCTCGACCTCCGGGCCGACACAGCTGCAGTTTGGCGCCTAAACGCGGGGCAAAGGCGGACCGCCGAACCTCACGTTCTGGATTTACAAATCCTCTGGACGCCGGACTATCTCAGGTTGCAGCAAGCCCTGTTTTAAGGGCAGCGCTCCCTGGGGATTTGGAGCCGCAACTCCCTGCACCCGGGGAGGGCTTCAGGGACGAGGACCACCTGCCCAGGAGGTTTCTTTTGTGCTGCCTCCGGACCTGGTAAGCCCCAGACTTGGGGTTTCCCCCCTGCCTTTTTAAACCCTCCCTAGGAGCACATGCCCTGCGCTGGGGACCTGCTCCCTACCCTTTTCCCTTAAGGCAGTTTCCCTTCCTTTTCGGGACCTGTCCCACCCCTCCGTTTGTTATTTTCCTTTCCCGTGTGGTCTGTGTCCCCAGACTTGGAGCCAGATCACACCGCCCAAGATCCTTTCTTTCCCCTCGGTGAAACCCCAGACTTGGGGACAGCGGGAGGAGCAGGGGCTGGAGGTTAGCACCCCAGTGTTTTAGTTAACGTTTTCCCCCGGGTGGGTCTGTAACATCTTGGTTCTTACTCTTTTCGAAGTGTTTTTTTTTCTTTTCCCTTCTAAAAGTGAGCCATGGGTGCTGGCCTTAGTAAGAACCAAAAAGGAGTTTATTATGTTATTAAAGGTTTGCTACTTGGAAGGAGTTTTCCCGCCCCCAAGGAAGAATTAAAGTTACTAGTTAAGTGGATCTTTTCTCAGTTTCCTGAAGTTTCCCCAGAACTTGCGAAGGAGCCACGATTTTGGGCAGCCGTTGAGGCCAAATTAGATAAAGAAGTGAACTCTGGGGAAACAAAATTATCTGTCGTGGCTTATTGGGCGGGCAGAGTGCTGACCACACTCCGTCCGCCAGGGGAATTGAGGAAAGGTCCCTCTTGTTCGAGTTTGTTCCCCGGTTCGCTTCCCAGTTGCCGTGTCCCTACCCCTCATACCTCACCCTCTTCCCTTCGGCCTGAGCCCTTGAGGGGGATTCATAAGGCCAACAAGAAGCAGGGGGTACAGCTTGCCCCTGCTCCCCCTCGACCGGTTCGGCCCCCCCCTTCGAAGAGTCCTGGCCAGTCTCTTCGGAGCCCTTCCCCTCACCCCTCTGTCCTGCCCCCTAAGTCCCCAGTTCGTACCCCGAAAGTTGTCAAATTTGTGGAAGAAACCCAAAATGGCTCCCATGGAGCCCAAAATGGTGGGGACCATGCAGTCTTTCCCGCCAAAACCCATTCTCTTTCCCACAACCCTTTTCTCCCTAAATCCAACCCCTTCCTTTCTTCGTCTCTGCCTTCGGCTCCTCCCTTTGTTCCTCCCACATCCCCGCCCAAGGAAACTCCCCTTGTTTGTCCTTCCCAAGTTCCTCCTCCATACTCCGCTCCGCCCCTTGACTCCACCTTGGGGGCAGAGCAAGACAAAACTCCACGCCCAGCCCAGTGCCCCTCCCAGCTACCAGGCCCCGCCTCAACCTCCCTCATTTCCGGTTCCCACGCTCCTTCTTCCGGTTCCCACGCTATGTGTTCTGGGGGAGGAAGGGTGGATGACCGGAAGCCAGGGCAAGCGCCTTTATTAGAAGCTGCCCCGGTCACGTACCGTCTAACTGGGGAAGGGAGTTCCCAGGCTCAGTGGGTGCCAATTGCCCAGGCACAGATCAAGGAACTGTGCAAGGCACAGAGGGAGTTCTCCCGGGAATCTGAATATTTCCGGGGGCTTCTCCGCTCAGTCCTTGCACCAGGAGATCTGGTGCCAGCTGACCTGCGGGCTCTCTTCTCCAGCCTTTTAAGCCCGATGGAGTTTCGGGTATGGGCGGCAGAGTGGGGGAGGGAGATTGGGGAAGTCCTCCCAATACTTTGGGGGAACAACTCCACATCTCATGACGCAGAGGGCGTGGTGCTGGGAACTGACCATCTAGTAGGCACTGGTGCTTGGGCTGGCGGAGCCATTCAGGCGCGGGTACTGTTCCCTTCACAATTGCTGGAGTCTTGCAGGGCTGGGGAGCGCGCTTTCTACAAACTGCCTGCAGCAACATCCCAGCTAGAGGTCGAAGAAGTCAGGCAGGGACCGCAGGAACCTTACCTCGCATTCGTGGAAAGGCTCCATCGGTTCGTGGGTACTCAGGTTCCCGGAGAAAGGGAGAGGGAGGAAGTCCTCCGGCAGATGGCGTACCTGAACGCCAATGCGGCGTGTAGGGAAGCTATCCGCTCTCTCCCCCTGAGCCCACGACCGACTGTAGAGCAAATGATAGAGGTTTGTGCGAGGAAGGTTCCTCTCCAAGACCAGCGGTCCCGCCTGAAACGCGCATCCGTGGCCTTCGCTGAAGCTCCAGTCGAAGAGTACCCCGATGTTGAAGCCGCAGCCGCCACTTCAACCCCGTCTACACCAGGGACCGGCCGGAGGACCACTGCAACGCATCCCTGTCATCTGTGTGGCCAGATGGGCCATTGGATGCCGCAGTGTCCTCTGCGCCGGAAGTTCATGGAGTTCCGGAGGAAGGAGGAGGAGGGAGGGGAAGGGGAGCGAAAAAACTAGAAGCACAGCGCAGGCCCTCCCTGCGCGAAGACAGAAATAAGGCGGGCAATTCAACATCTAGTGGGGAGGAGGAGACAAAGAGCACGCCGTCAACACATTGCTTACCGGATTTGTCTTTTCTTGAACCTTACTTGACATATGGCACCTGGGGTCTTCAGCCTCAACCTGTAATAACAACTATGTCCTCTGTTTCTCCTTACAGGTTGCAGCTGACCAGGGCAATACATCTACCTAACAGCAATTTCCATTTGGTGACTGCCGACCTGCAACATCCTGGTCGCTGGAGGAAACTCGGGCGTTACAGGTGGACCATTGTTGGTGACACAAAACACACACCTCGAGACCTTCATATCGTCCCGGGTCTGGTCACCACTGACCGGGACCGTTTCGAGGTGGGGCTGTACTGTGTCCGACCCCCACTCTTCCTCCCCAAAGGCCAGATCATTGCCCAGGCCATCCCAGTTCCAGAGCGACGGGAGCCCAAGTCACCTAAGGGCTCCTCGCCCCTGTTGGTGGCCTGGGCACAGGTAGTGGGGAAGGAGAAGCCCCGCCTAACATGTCAACTTTCGTTGGGCGGGGACCGGAAAATAGTGAGGGGTCTTTTGGACACAGGGGCAGATGTGACGATCATTCCCTCTCGGGAGTGGCCGTCACATTGGGGCTTGCAAAACGCGGCCGGCACCATACAAGGTGTAGGAGGGTTGCAATTGGCCAAACAATCAAAGAGCATTGTGCAAATTACGGGGCCTGACGGGCAATTGGCCTCAATACGCCCGTTTGTTTTAGATTACACCGAGCCTCTCTGGGGGAGAGACCTACTAGCCCAGTGGGGGGCCAAAATTGACCTACCAAAGGCTCCCCAGGTTTTTCGAGCAGTGGCCACTGAAGAGCGCCGGACCTGGAAGCTGGAATGGCGGTCTGATGAACCAGTACAGGTCTTACAGTGGCCCCTTAATAAACAAAAATTGAAGGCACTCAACGAGCTCGTTCAGGAGCAGCTACTTAAGGGAAATATAGAAGAGACCATGTCTCCATGGAACTCTCCTGTGTTTGTTATCAAAACGCCCAATAAAGATAAGTGGCGGCTCCTGACCGACCTCCGCCAAATTAACGAAAGAATAAAAGACATGGGTTCTCTCCAACCAGGGATGCCATCCCCTGCAATGCTCCCCCAAAATTGGAATCTGGCTGTTATTGATATTAAAGATTGTTTCTTCCAAATTCCTCTACACCCTGATGATGCCCCGCGGTTCGCTTTCACGGTTCCCTCCATTAACCGTGAGTCCCCAGACAAGCGCTACCATTGGCGAGTACTTCCACAAGGAATGAAGTGCTCGCCAGTCATCTGTCAGTGGTACGTCGCTTCTCTGCTGTCCCCCATTCGTGCAGCCCTGGGGGATGTCGTCATCATCCACCACTACATGGACGACATCCTCGTTTGTGCGCCAGACCATGATCTGCTTGTCCATGCGCTTGACCTGACAATCAATGCGTTGATTGCTGCAGGGTTCGAGCTCCAGCAGGAGAAGATTCAAAGGATGCCACCTTGGAGGTACCTGGGCCTGGAAATTACAAAGCGGACCATTGTTCCGCAAAAATTGGCTATTCGGACAAATGTCCGGACCCTAGCAGATGTCCACCAGCTGTGTGGGTCCTTAAATTGGGTGAGACCCTGGCTAGGCATTCCTACCGAAGACCTAGCCCCCCTTTTCAATTTGTTGAAAGGGGGAGAGGAGCTATGTTCTCCTAGGGCGCTCACCCCGGAAGCTCAGGTAGCACTGGAAAGGATCCAGAAGGCCATCTCAGCCAGGCAGGCCCACCGCTATCATCCGGGCCTGCCCTTTAAGTTCGTAGTGCTGGGAAAGTTGCCACACCTCCATGGCATAATCCACCAGTGGGACAAAAGTCTGAAGGACCAGGGCTCGGGAGATCCCCTCTTAATCATAGAGTGGGTTTTTCTCAGTCATAATAGGTCCAAAAGGATGACAAGGCCACAGGAGCTGGTAGCCGAACTGATCCGCAAAGCAAGAACGCGGATCAGGGAGCTGGCAGGCTGTGACTTCGCATGCATTCACATACCAATTCAATTGGAATCGGGCCAATTCACAAAGAAAGCTTTTGAAGATCTGCTCCAAACGAATGAAATGCTTCAATTTGCTCTGGATGGCTACACAGGAAGTATTGCTGTTAATCGGCCAGCCCACAAATTGTTTAACTCGGAATTCAAATTATCTCTAAAAAGGGTTCAGAGTAGAGAGCCCCTGGATGCCTTGACAGTTTTTACAGACGCGTCTGGAGCATCTCACAAGTCCGTGATGACTTGGAAAGATCCTCAGACTCAGCAGTGGGAGACTGATGTTGCCATTGTGGAAGGTTCTCCACAAATTGCTGAGTTAGACGCAGTCGTCAGGGCATTCCAGAGGTTCTCAGAACCTTTCAATTTGGTTACAGATTCAGCATACGTCGCTGGGGTAGTATCCAGAGCAGACTCTGCAGTTCTTCAGGAGGTTTCTAACCAAAATTTATTCAATTTGCTCACGAGACTTGTAGATTTAGTCTCCCACCGTGAGCATCCATATTATGTGATGCATGTGAGGTCCCATACAGATCTGCCAGGGTTCATCGCTGAGGGCAACCGCAGAGCCGACTCTTTGGCTGCGGCTGCTGTCACGGTGGGCCCGCTCCCGGATGTGTTCGGCCAGGCTAAGATCAGCCACCAGCTGTTCCACCAAAATGCGCCTGGCTTGGTCCGGCAGTTCCACCTCACTCAAGACCAGGCCAAGGCGATCGTGGCCACATGTCCCCAATGCCAGAAAGACCAGATGCCCGTCATTGCTTCAGGGGCAAATCCCCGAGGCTTGGCGAGCTGTGAAGTGTGGCAAATGGACGTGACACATGTCCCATCTTTTGGAAGACTGTGTTACGTCCATGTCTCGATAGATACCTTCTCCGGTGCTATCTTTGCCTCCGCCCACACAGGTGAAAAGGCAGCGGATGTTCAGAAGCACCTGCTTCTGGCGTTCGCTGTCTTGGGCATCCCTAGGGCCATAAAAACAGATAACGGGCCAGCGTATACATCCAAGGATCTGCGGAGCTTCCTGCAGCAATGGGGAATAGAACATAAGACCGGCATCCCCTATTCCCCGACAGGCCAAGCCATGGTGGAAAGGGCCCACCAGAGCCTAAAGAAGGTACTGTCAAGACAGCAAGCGGCTGTGAAGGTGGAGACCCCCCACGTCCGGTTGGCGAAGGCACTTTACACCCTCAACTTCCTGAATTGTGCCTTCGACAACCTGAATCCTCCAGTGGTCCGGCATTTCGGCAGTCACCAACAGCTGCAACCTAAGGTCAGGCCTCCGGTCCTTATCAAGGATCCGGAGACCTGGAGGACGGAGGGGCCGTTTGACCTAGTCACCTGGGGGAGAGGATACGCTTGCGTGTCCACTCCCTCAGGGCCGAAATGGGTACCATCAAAGTGGGTCCGGCCCTTCCTCCCGAAGCAGGGGACCCAGAAAAAGGCTGTGCCCCAGGTGCACGAGGCATGTTGGCGGCGAAAGAGGAAACTAACATCTTCCTCAAGCTCTCTGTCCTCCTCGGAGGCGGAGTCTCCCTCTCTGATACCCCCTTTTGCCTCTGATTTACCCTTGTGTGATTCCCGGCCTCCTTCTCCAGTGTCCTTCCCATTTTCTTATGATTTAAGTTTGCTATATGGGACAGAACCATGAGTTTGACCGCCTTATACTTGTGCCGTTTTCTTTATCTTCTCAGTTCATCTCCCCCGCTGGCCCCTGCATCTCCATCTATGGCTCCCAACCCGGCTCTCAGCATTCTCCTGCTGATGACCTGCGGCATCCTGATAACACCGTTGGAGTCGTGGGTCATCCCCCAGCCCAAGGTCAATGTCTGGCGTGCCTTAGCTCAGTCATCGCGAGCTGAGGACGCCAGACACACTGTTAAACAACTACAAGAAACCTCTGACTGGCTGGGAGACCTTTTTAAGGGTTGAGGCCTTAGCGGGTGGGCCAGTTCTGTTGTAGAATCAGTTTGTAAAGTTGTTTTGAGTTTAATACTATTGTTAATCTTATTTGCTTTGATTTGCGGTCTGGTAAAGAGACTGGTCTCACAAACAACAGCAAGTGTGAACAGAGTCTCCGCTCCGTACGGCGAACACATTGAGATAGAAGACCCCTCTTCTGAAGCTGATGCGGCTACAGATGAAGAGGGGCCCACCGAGCTGCCACCTGATGAGCTCTATCTCGAGGGAGACTCTGCTTGGGAAGACCAGCCGCAGATCCAGATGTTTTAGTTTCTAAATAGACTTTCATTTCTTTATTTTATTTCGTAAAAAACGGGGAGATGTTGTAGTGTGTGAATTCAGTTTGTTTTATTGCTCCCCTATTTTATATTGTTCCCCCCTACGTTTTAAACAATGGTTCTGTCCCCATGCTCCCTTCCCGCCACAGACCTGTCTGTCAGTTTGTATCCCTGGTTACTCCCGCCACCCTGCTTGTCAGTAATATATGTTATGTAGTTCCTCCTCCCCTTTTCTCCCATATATGTATGCTTGTTCCCCTCCCTGGGCCCCGTCAATCACTCCCTATTTCCTCCCAGTTTCCAGTAAGTTCTCTCTCTCAGGAGCAGTGGTTGGCTGTGGTCCCGGGGCCCCTCCCCTGCTATGTTTTGATTTGTTTCCTTAGCATGTCAGTTAGGTTTGGTTCACTCCCCGGTTATTCCCTGTTGGTCCTTTGTAAACTCCCCCCTTTTTGAACTTCCCCCTTTATAATCTTGCCCCACCCCCCCTTCGGTGTCACTCCTTGGGGACATTCACTCGATGCCTCTCCCCGGAGAATAAACCTGTTTAGTCCCCACTGAGTGTCCGGACTCCTTCCTCGTCCGCACCGCAGTGCCAGCCGTCCGCAGTGAGGTCAGCCCAAGGCCTCAGACGCCGAGGGGACCCACAAGCGCAGCCAGAGTGTTGGCCGCTCCGAGCTAGCCGGACGCTCGACCTCCGGGCCGACACAGCTGCAGTGCCAGACCGAGTGTTTGATGATTTGAGAAATGTAAATGTACTGGATATTTTGGTGAAAGGAGGAGAGGGAAGTGTTTTTGTGTAGTTTTCATTTTCCTTGTGTTTTATTTTCTTTCTTTGTAGTTTAGTTTTTGTAGTTTAGTTAATAAAATTTCTCTTTCTTTTCTTTTTCCCTAAGTAAGAGCCTGTTTTACTTATTCCCAAGTACTATCTCACAGCAGATGCCAGAGAGAAAGAATTTTCATAGAAGCACTAGCATTATGTCAGTGTCAAACCATGACAGATGGACATCCTTCATGAAAGAAATTTTGAAGGCACGGGAGCAGCCCATCCCTACGTGCCAAAAGATGAGCCAACAGGGAAGATGACTGGGCTGGTTGGGCAAGGAACTTTTGAAGGAACTGAGGGGAAAAAAGAGGGTGTTTCACCTTTGGAAAGAGGAGTAGGTAACTTGGGAAATGTTTAAGGATGTCACTAGGTCATGTAGGAAGAAAATTAGAGAGATGAAAGCCCAGTTAGAACTTAATCTGGCCACTTCTGTGAAGGATAATAAAAAATGTTTTTATAAATACATTAATAGCAAGCGGAAGGGCAAGGACAACCTCCATTCTTTATTGGATGCAGGAGGAATATAGTAATGTGTCAAGCTTTTGTTAGGCCTTGGGTCTTCAAAGTGACACGAGCAGATGTTAGTTGTTATAAAGTTGTTTATTGCATGAATACATCAGTCTTGAAGGCAAAGAGTTCAAGGTATTAAAATCCATGCTAAAGTATTGAAGTCCATGCTAAAGATCTTCTGGTAGAGTCCCAAGCAAAAGCTGAAACTGCAGCAGCTGCTCTCTGGTATAGAGTCCAAGGTTCCGTGCAGGAACAGTGGCAGCAGCAACAACAGTTGTTCCCTGGCATAGAGTCTGATGTTTTGAGCAGCAGCAGGAACCTCAGCCTTCTATTCTTCTTTCTTCTTTTCTTCTTCTTCTTGTTCCTTCTAATACAGGGGGATTTTTCTACAAAGAACAACCAATCAGCTAAAAGCACAATTCTAAAATATTCTTTCTAAACCAATCTAAGCTTGATTCTAATGTGTGAAAGTATTACAAAAGTAGTGTCAGTTCTTACCTAAAAACTATGTATATAATATTATCTATTTACACAAATATACTATCTTTTTTTTTACTTAATATTTACATATATGTTTATCTATGTACCTGAATAGTTCTATCTGTTCTAGAGATGTAAGCAAAGTTCTGTTATTTTTGTTATGTCTAGAACTAAGTTACTGAACTTTAAACTAGGCCTTAGGGCCTTTACTAGCTAACATAGTTTCTTAAGGCACTTAAAATCTATTTCTACTTACTTAAAACTATAACTTACACCTCCACTTACTTAAAACTTAAGCCTACACTTCTACTTCATATCTATGCGGCTTAATGTATCTTAATTTCTCTAAAGGCTTTAATTCAATCCCTGCATTCATCTCTCTCTCTGAGGAACTCAGAGAGGCTTGCATTCCAGCAGTAACTAAAGATGAGGAAAAGGCTGAAGTCCTTAACACCTGCTTTGCCTCAATTTTCAACAGTAAGGCAGGTCATCCTCAGGACAATTGGCTTCCTGAGCTGGTAGATGGGGACGGAGAGCAGAATAGCCCCCCTGTAATCCAGGAGGAAGCAGAGACCTGCTGAGCCACTTAGATGCTTAGAAGTCTATGGGACCAGATGGGATCTATCCTAGGGTAATCAGGGAGCTGGTGGAAGAGCTCACCAAGCTGTTCTCCATCATTTATCATCTGTCCTGGCTAACTGATGTGAAAAACGACCAGATAATATTGGCTTCCACATTTATGTATTAGCTTATGTTATAGATAGATAATGAGATGATTGGCTCTTGCAATTAAGAAATTAATATTAAAGAGAAGCTTTATTAATATATAGTTATGTTATTGTAGTTTAGATATTCTCTGTTCTCCCCATAGTTCCCTTTCCCCCCCTCTCTGTGTTGTTGCCATCAGACAGCCTGTGTTATCTAGGACAAGTAGAAAGAAGGCGTGAACATGTGCCCCTTACATGGGGCAGTTGGGAATGGAAAAGCTTGTTGCTAAGGGGAGCGCGGTATGACAACACTTTACCCTCCAATCAAGTTACAAGAAAGCAGTCTCCACCAATAAATGGCAAAGAAGAGTTAACTGATAGACTTTAAGAGGGGTCAAGGTCGACTGATGCAACCCCCAGGAGTATAAAAGACTGAGCATCCATCTTGAAGACAAACCGGCCATGTGGGAGGCAGCCACGAGGGCAGTTACTAGAGCTGCAAATTTTCCTTATTTAGTCCTTTTGTTGTATTTTTGTTAAGGTTTAATAAACCTTTTGAATTTTTAAAAGTGAGTAATTGCCTCTTATGCATGTTGTTAGTGATTATAAGTATTTAGAAATAGTATCAATTATAACTTTTTATCTGCTTATAATATAATATACTCTATCAGCTTAAGTATGCCCTGTGTTGCTCATAAAAATAGTAGTGAAATTAATATAATATCTATGTACCACTTATGGAATTAATAGTGTGATGAATGTATTGTGATATAGACCTTAGCAAAACATAAGAAAAAAAAGGGCTTTTGTGTAACTAAAAACGGTGTGAGGCCATCCACTGACCAACCTGTCCAAGTGATAAGATAACTGTGACACAAACCAGAGCACCAGAGGACAATTAGAGAATACCATGTTAAATTTAAGGAGGACATATTAAATCCTTATCAGAGGATGTGAAACAGCAGGATGGAGACACAAGAAGAAATAAAATATATTGACCTGACACAAACAAAGGAGTTCCCAAAACATCAGAAAGTTCACAAGAATGTTTGAATAATGCATAAAACACATGAATATGCATGTATCCCAGCAATGTAACAGTATAAAGATAACAATGTCTGAATACACCAGTGTGTTCTTTGGCTATTGGCCAGGAGCATCCCAGTGCTGGAAATATTGTCCTTTTCTTATCCTATTATTATTAAACTTTAAAAAATTCTAAGCAGTGAATTCTGTTTTGTACCCTGGGGTGATCCCAGATCACTGGAAGCTGGCCAATATGACGCCCATCCACAAGAAGTGCTGAAAGGAGGATCCGGAAAATTCCAGGCCTGTCATCCTGACCTTGGTGCCCAGCAAGAATATGGAACAGATCATCTTGAGTGCAATCACACAGCACCTACAAAGCGGCCAAGGGATCAGACCCAGCCAACATGGACTTAGGAGGGGCAGGTCGTGCCTGACCAACCTGAACTCCTTTTATGACCAGGTGACCCGCCTGGTGGGTGCTGGGAAGGCTGTGGATGTTGTCTACCTGGACTTCAACAAAGCCTTTGACAGCATCTCCCAAAGCATACTCCTGGAAAATCTGGCAGCCCACATCTTGGACAGGTGCACTCTGCTGGGTAAAGAACTGGTTGGACAGCCAGGCCCAGAGAGTGGTGGTGAATGGGACCGCATCCAGTTGGTGGCCATTCACTAGTGGTGTCCCCCAGAGATCAGTGTTGGGGCCAATCCTGTTTAATATTGTGAGAAACTACCACTCTCTTTTTAAAATTTTAAAAGGTTTATTAAACCTTAACAAAAATTACAACAAAAGGACTAAATAAGGAAAAATTACAGTGCTGGGAGCACCCTCCTCCCCCCATGGCTGGTACCCACGTGGCTGGGTCATCCACAAAATGGCTGCTCCACCTTTTATACCCTTGTTGTTGCAACAGGTAACCCTAGCCCCTCCCAAAGTCTGTTAACTCTTTGTCGCTGTCCATTGGTGTAGACTGCTTTCTTGTAACTTGATTGGAGGTCAAGTGCTGCAATGTCATGCCTCTTAAGTAACCAGCCTGCCCCTTCCCCCAAATGCCTGGACTAGCAAGACCATCCCGGGATAACAATGGTGGGGGGGAACACTTTGCAGTAACATAACTATACATCTATAAAACTTCTTTTGACATACATATAATGTTCATCCCATAATTGTGAAAGCCAACCATCTCAGTCATCTATAACAATATCTTCATGATCTGGATGAGGGGATTGAGTCCATCAGCACATTTGCAGAATACATCAAGCTGGGTGTGAGTGTCAATTGGTTGGAGAGTAGGAGGACTCTGCAGAGGGACCTGGAAAGGTTGGATAGCTGGGCCGAATACAACAGTATGAGGTTTAACAAGACCAAGTACCGGGTCCCACACTTTGACCATAACAACCCCCTGCAGCGCTACAGGCTGGGGACCGAGTGGTTGGACAGCAGCCTGGCAGAAAGGGACGTGGGTGTGCTGGTTGATGTCATAGTTGAGATGGAGACAATACAAAGCAACACACTCCATTTTCAGAAGGCTTCTAACTGTTTTTATTATATCATGTATGCTTTTTATACATTCTTACAAAACTCATAAGTTTACACTTTACTCATTGGTCACAAGAGACAAACAAAGTGCTTATTGGAATAGGCAGTTGCAGCTTTCTCTTATTTATCCTTCCTTCTTTCTTGGTTACTATGTCAATGACCTTGGTGGGAAATTCTTTCAGGGTGTGGTGGTTTCACAGGAAATATGATTTCTGGGATATGCTGTGGTCACCAATAGGTGTTCAGATTTTAATATTGGCACCTGGTTTTGCCACTAGGGCATTGGATCCGCCTCTGAGAACACGGGGTTAAAAGCAGGGCTCTCCCCCTCGGAGCCCTCTTTGAATTTCCGGTGGGAAGAGTTGGATCTCTCCCCCGGCCCAGCTGCTAGCTGGGTGGGGGGAGGGGAAAAGCCATGCGGCCCTGGGAGAGGAAGGCCTGCCCCCCCCCCGAGGGTGGAAGGGTGGAAGAGAGAGAGAGAGACCCCAGGAGCCATCAGACAGCTCCCCCCCCCCCCCCTCCCCCCCGGGGAGAGAGAGAGAGAGAGAGAGCTGTACCTGGGACTGTTATCTTGGAATGTGCTGCTTCAGTGAAGGGGGGGTGCGGTGCGGCAAGGAGCCCAGCCGCTTGTGAGAGCTTTTAACCCTTTGTGGACAATGAAAACTTTACAGAACATTAACCCTTCATAGAAGAGAGATAAGAGTAGAGGATGAAGAAGGAACTGGGCCAGTGATGAGGGTCTGGGCAAGTGAGAGAGAGATGTTGGAGGAATGGAGAAGATGGAGTGGCATTTTTGCTGGACTGTTTTTGTATAGCCATGGACTGTTTCCTTGTGATACAGAGACTGCATTCCAGGGGGAGGCAAGGCCTCAGAACCAGGAGGGTTCAGTGTGGGTACCCCTCGGCCCCAGGGGATATAAAAGAAATGGAGGGGACAGAGGTCCCAAAAGAAAGACTGTGCCTTTTTGGAGTGGGACAACGCATCCTTAAAAAGACAACCCTCGAAGCAGCCCTGACCTATGCCAGTGGTGAGAGCACTGGGCATGGAAGGAAGATGTCACAATGGCAAAAGGATCTCCTGGCGGTGCTACGTGTGACAAGAAGCCCATGGCACAAGGAAGGACTCCTTCTACTCTTGATGAACTGAGGATTTGATTATCCAAAGAGTGGTGCCGGACCAAGAGTTGGTGATTTGTGAATTGTAAATGTATTGGGAATTTGGTGGGGAGGAGGAGGAGGAGATGTCTCTGTGCAGTTTTCATTTTCCTTGTGTGTTTTTTTTCTTTCTTTGTAGTTTAGTTAATAAAGTTTTTTCTCCCCTAAGTAGGAGCCTGCTTTGCTTATTTCTGGTCACATCTCACAGCAGACACCAGAGAGAGGGTATTCTCATGGGGGCACTGGCATTGTGCCAGTGTCAAACCATGACACAGGGGTAAACATGGATCCTCTTATCAAACTTCTCTCTGGCTCACAGAAGTCACTGTAGAACCTCTTCCACAATTCCCCCTTTTTTTTGTATTTGAGCCACAAACACAACTGCTAAGGACTTTTGCAGGACCCTTGCAGAAATCCAAGCACACAGGGGAGACACAAAACTATGATGACAACTGTGAATACGACAGTCTGGTCAGAGAGAGAGAAAGCTAGATAAGTTTTCCCATTAATCGGTCTAGGAAGCTTTAGGGAGTTGGAGAAATAAATGATAATCAAATATTAATCAATCTGCAGGTGGTGTTTTTTAACAAGTTGTTTTTTTCATAAAGTTGTTTACAGATGGGTGTCTTCTTAATTAGCCAATTATGTGAAATGTGTTGATTAAATGACCAATCAGGTCCACCTGTATCAAACCAAGATATAAAAAGGAGAGGATTGAATAAACAGGTGGCTCTTAGCCCTTTGCCTTCTGATCTGACTCTGTGTCATTTCTGACTCAATGGTGACAGACAACCACCAGCAAAATTAACAACCCAACTTCCAACAATACCCCAAACTGTTCAACAACACCCCAACTTGCAAGGAAACCACTAAACCATTTCCATTGTTCATTCACCTGCAAATTACTAACTCCTTCCTTCAAATCCAAAACTCCCATGAACTGATCCACTGTGATCTAACAAGCCCATACAACACATACCCTCAAAATCCTGTGTTGTAAGTGTTCAGGGGTTTGTAGATGGATGGAGGAGACAGACTCTTGATTCCATGATCAGAAGGCTAGATTTATTATATTATGATATATATATAACATTATAACTATGCTACATAAAGATAGAAAGGCAGGGAGCTTCTTCTGAAGCTGCTAAGCTAACAGAGAGATAGAAAGGAATGAATAACAATGTCTGTGTCCCAGCACAGAGCGATAGCAGTCCTGCTGTGAATGGTCAGCAGATCCAAACATCTGCTGACCATCCAACCACAGGTGAATCTGTTGCATTCCACAGCAGCAGATAATAATTGTTTACATTTGCTGGTAAGCCTGTGAGCTCCAGCAAGGAGAAATCCTAAGAAAGGATTTCTTAAGAAGAATGGCTGTGACATCTCACCCTTCTTTATTTAATTAAAAAGAAAAAATGCTGCTGTTGAATGCACAGGAATTTCTTCACCTGTAGAATATACAATTCCAGGGCAGCTGGGGCGGCCGGCGAGGCTGGTGGGGGCAAATATTCCTACACCTGAGATAACCATTCTTGGGAGAGCTTCTGTTCCCCCATTGCCGGCAAGGCTCGATTTTGGGGGAAGAAAGCCTGTGTTCACCCACTTTGCCACTGTACTGGCAGCAGGATGCCAGGCTGTGGGAATGCTGACCTTGCCTCGGGGCCTGGGCCTGGGCTGCCTGCCTTGGCTTCTTGGCCCTGGTCCACCTCTCGGCCTCCTGTTGGTTTTGGGGGTGTTGCTCCCCCCTTCTGGTCCTGGGCCACCTTTCTGTGGTCCAGGCGTGGGGTCCCTCATCCTTCCGCATTGGCCAGGGCCCCCCAGGGCCTTTTTTCTGGCCGCTGCTGCTGCTGCTTTTTCTGATTTGATTAAAAAAAAAAAAAAAAAAAAAAAAAAATTTAAATTAAATATAAAGGGTTGAAACAGCTGGCAGCAGCTCGAAAGGATTGAAGGGCCAAAAAGCACATTCAGCCCAAGTTAAGGGCTGTAGCAGGACACTCTAGTAGTTGCCTGAATTGTTTGATAACTATTGATAGACTTTTCTACAAGAAGCTTGTTTCGGGACAAAAAGGACTTTCAGATATGCCAAAGAGGAACATCTTCACTTTGGACTTTTCCTGAAACTCAGCTGCTTGGACTTGAATCGTCTTTTCATTGGTTTTGGCATTTTTCTTATATTGTAAAATAGTTTTAGTAGTATGATAGAATCGTGCATCCCACAGCAGCATTTTTTCTTTTTAACTAAATAAAGAAGGGTGAGATGTCGCAGCCATTCTTCTTAAGAAATCCTTTCTTAGGATTTCTCCTTGCTGGAGCTCACAGGCTTACCAGCAAATGTAAACAATTATTATCTGCTGCTGTGGAATGCAACAGATTCACCTGTGGTTGGATGGTCAGCAGATGTTTGGATCTGCTGACCATTCACAGCAGGACTGCTATCGCTCTGTGCTGGGACACAGACATTGTTATTCATTCCTTTCTATCTCTCTGTTAGCTTAGCAGCTTCAGAAGAAGCTCTGCCTTTCTATCTTTATGTAGCATAGTCATAATGCTGTATATATATCATAATATAATAAATCTAGCCTTCTGATCATGGAATCAAGAGCCTGTCTCATCCATCCATCTACAAACCCCTGCCATAACGGCAACAATCCTGATGTTCATAATCATGCACCAACAATAAAGATGTACCAACAAGGCACAGAAAATGAATTTTCAAATGCTATTACAGACCCCACAGTCCCTTAATGACACATTTATGGCAGGATGACACTTGCACTTTTAGTTGAATAGATTTTTCTCCACACAGAATTAGAGACCAAGTCATCTGACTAGTCACCACTTAGAACTTAGGAGCATCCACTTAACTTTACAACTGGTTACTGCTATTATAATGGGCAACAAACCTAGTTGTTCAAAGTGTGGAACCTTAACTACTCTTTCAACATCCCTATGCAAAGGTAACACTTCTCCCCTAGGTACATTAACTTCCCCTATTTTGGGACCGTCGGTGCCATGCAAAGGGAAGTGGTACGAGACACATTACTCAGCACTACCAACCTCTCTGTAGAAAAATACAAAGAACTAAAGTAAAGGTAACATCCACCAATTTAAATTTGAGTTTTCAGCATGAGTCAATATCCCCATATGCTCTGCCTTGAATTATCATCTTCACAGCATGTTCTTTGAGGGTCCATGCTTCAATCCACCTAATGGCCAGTGTCACCCACTCATTCTACTTCAGCTGTGGAACAACCCATCCTGTTCCTTCCTATATACTCCAGATAAGACCTAGCGTAATGAGCAAAAACCCAACGAGGGCCATTCTCTGTCAGAACACACAGGTTCCTTCCTTCACATTATTAATTCCACTAAGTCAGTCCACCTTCAAGTAATCAAATCTTTAAACACATACTTTGACGGTGTTCACAGGGGTATTATGTTGAGGGAAGAGATGGAGATCTGACTCCATATTTCAGAAGGCTTGATTTATTATTTTATGATATATATTAGATTAAAACTATACTAAAAGAATAGAAGAAAAGGTTTCATCAGAAGGCTAGGCTAAGAATAAAAAAGAATGAAAACAAAGGCAGCTCTCTCGGACTCTCTGTCCAAGCCAGCTGGGCAATGATTTGCCATTAATTATAAACATCCAAGATGGGCCAATCAAAGATCCACCTGTTGCATTCCACAGCAGCAGATAACCATTTTTTACATTTTGTTTCTGAGGCCTCTCAGCTTCTCAGGAGGAAAAAATTCTAAGGAAAGGATTTTTTATAAAATACCTTAATATTTTTACGAACATTCAACTATTTAGAATTCAAAGAAAAAAATGATAGAATATAGAAAACAATTGTAAGTCAAGTAAAGTATGCAGAAAGTTTAGCACATAAACAGCTTTATCTAATCTCACTTAAGGTAACTCCCTATACATTCCCCCTTTTTATTTTTAAACCTGGCGCTTCAAAACACCATGAGCGGGTTCAAAGATTACTTGACTGTTGGAACCCAGGGCACAGGGAATACTTCGCTGTCTGCTCTGAGGGGTCCTGACCCCCAGAGAAGCACTGCTTTTGACTTCTGCCCATGGAGAGGGCTTCCAAGACTTCGAGATAGACTAGAGTCTGCAAGTGTGTGAAATATGTCACAGCCATTCTTCTTAAGAAATCCTTTCTTAGGATTTCTCCTTGCTGGAGCTCACAGGCTTACCAGCAAATGTAAACAATTATTATCTGCTACTGTGGAATGCAACAGATTCACCTGTGGTTGGATGGTCAGCAGATGTTTGGATCTGCTGACCATTCACAGCAGGACTGCTATCGCTCTGTGCTGGGACACAGACATTGTTATTTCATTCCTGTCTAGCTCTCTCTGCTAGCTTAGTAGCTTTAGAAGAAGCCTCTGCCTTTCTATCTTTATGTAGCATAGTTATAATGTTATATATATATCATAATATAATAAATATAGCCTTCTGATCATGGAATCAAGAGTCTCCCTCATCCATCCATCTACAAACCCCTGCCATAACGGCAACAACTGGTGACCTCGACTGAAGAGGACACTGATCACAGAAGTGGATTTTAGCCAGGAGCTGAAGAACGGAAGATCCTGATTTTGGACTGAGTTCACAGCCAAGGCTGACCACAAAGAGAACCTGACAAGCCCTGAGGAAGATGTATGAAAATCCTAGCAGCATCCTTCAGTTGGCCAGGAGTTGCTGGACACTGTGTCAAGGTACTGTTGGTTTTTCCCCTCCTGAGGATCAGGCCATTCTAAATTCGTGGCTATTGCTCTGGAGATTTCCTCCCTCAGAGGCTGAGGTTTCATTCTCTCCTTCAGAGGAGAAATTTATTGCCCTCTGGCAAAAATGGGGTGAAGAGGATGGAATTTTTGGAGTTCTTCTATCAGAAAGGCATTTTTATGATTTTTTTCGATGGGCAAAGCTTTTTGGTTTTTTTACAAATGTGTTATATGCCCTTGATATTTTTGTGTGGGAGTGCATGGGCTCCATTTTTCAATTTTTTTTGGACCGAGGTTTGGAATATCCTCGGATTTATCTAACATTTAAAATCCTTTTTCCGGTTTTGGAACGGAGAGCAGCTGTTTTTCCCTGGGTTGCTAATTGCTACGGTCTAGCTCCGTTTCCTCCGACTTGCGCGGGAGGAGACCCTTTGGAGGGAGATGAACTGCTACTCCTGAGCCCCCCTGAACCCAAGGAGGAGGGCCAAATTCCGGACGAACACCAGAAAGTTCTTTTCTCTGCGTTGTCTGAGCATGCGCAGGAAGGCTCGTCTCTTCCCCCCCCTTCCTTCTCTCCTGGGGATGAAGAGAGGACGGCGCCGCTTCGGCCAGCCCGGCGGGCCCTGCCTGCGAGCCTGGAAACTCCTCCCCAGCCTGCACCGAGAGCACGGCAGCGACCCCCGCCTCCCGGGCCGGAGGGGCCCCGACCCGCGCCGCGGGTGCTTCCCCGTCGGGTCCCTCCCACGGCCGCCCCCCAGCCAGCGCCGAGGAAAAGCGGCGGGCGGCCCCGCCCGCGGCCGCGCCTGTGTTGCTAGACGACGGAGCTGCAGCTGAGAGGCCGCCCCCGCCCCCCCCCGACGCAGCCGACCCCGTGCCGTGTCCCGCCGAGCCGTCTCCCGACACTGAGACCAGCGCTGAGCCCGCACAACCCTCGGAGTGCTCCTCTGTCCCGCCGCCGCCGGCGGCAGCTGCGGCGGCGGCTCCTGCACCCAGCGTGTTTTCCTTGCCGAGTTCTTCGGACTGTCCCGGGGCTGCCCCTGCGGGGGTAGCCGGGACAGGGGAACAGGGCTCCGCCCTCTCCTTCCGAGGAGGGGGCGTGGCCCGGCAACTGGGGGCAGGGGCAGCCCGGCTGCAGGTGTTTAAAATCAGCATTTTCGCCGGGTTTGGGGGTGGTTTTTCAGGGGTCGCCCTTTGCAGATTCCTGTCTCTGCCGCCCTTCGTAAGCTCCTCCAGCGGCGAGGAAGCTGTGGGTTCCGAGAAGCCTGCCTCTGCTCCCCAGCCCGGAGGGGGTGCGGGTGATGCTTGGAGGCAGATGGGAGCAGCACCTTCTGCATTGACATTGCAGAGGCAGAGGGCACAGCCAGGAGCGACCATCGCTCGTTTGCTATGGGGAGCAAACATTCCTACACCTGAGATAACCATTCTTGGGAGAGCTTCTGTTCCCCCATTGCCGGCATGGCTCGATTTTGGGGGAAGAAAGCCTGTGGGCACCCACTTTGCCACTGTACTGGCAGCAGGATGCCAGGCTGTGGGAACGCTGACCTTGCCTTGGGGCCTGGGCCTGGGCTGCCTGAATTGGCTTCTTGGCCCAGGTCCACCTCCCGGCCTCCTGTTGGTTTTGGGGGTGTTGCCCCCCCCTTCTGGTCCTGGGCCACCTTTCTGTGGTCCAGGTGTGGGGTCCCTCATCCTTCCGCATTGGCCAGGGCCCCCCAGGGTTTTTTTTTCTGGCCACCGCTGCTGCTGCTGCTCTTTCTGATTTGATTTACAAAAAAAAACAAAACAAAAAAAAAAAAAATTTAAATTAAATATAAAGGGTTGAAACAGCTGGCAGCAGCTCAAAAGGATTGAAGGGCCAAGAATCACATTCAGCCCAAGTTAAGGGCTGTAGCAGGACACTCTAGTAGTTGCCTGAATTGTTTGATAACTATTGATAGACTTTTCTACAAGAACCTTGCTTTCAGGACAAAAAGGACTTGCAGATATGCCAAAGAGGAACATCTTCACTTTGGACTTTTCCTGAAACTCAGCTACTTGGACTTGAATTGTCTTTGCATTGGTTTTGGCATTTTCTTATATTGTAAAATAGTTTTAGTAGTATGATAGAATCGTGCATCCCACAGCAGCATTTTTTTCTTTTTAATTAAATAAAAAAGGGTGAGATGTCACAGCCATTCTTCTTAAGAAATCCTTTCTTAGGATTTCTCCTTGCTGGAGCTCACAGGCTTACCAGCAAATGTAAACAATTATTATCTGCTACTGTGGAATGCAACAGATTCACCTGTGGTTGGATGGTCAGCAGATGTTTGGATCTGCTGACCATTCACAGCAGGACTGCTATCGCTCTGTGCTGGGACACAGACATTGTTATTTCATTCCTGTCTAGCTCTCTCTGCTAGCTTAGTAGCTTTAGAAGAAGCCTCTGCCTTTCTATCTTTATGTAGCATAGTTATAATGTTATATATATATCATAATATAATAAATATAGCCTTCTGATCATGGAATCAAGAGTCTCCCTCATCCATCCATCTACAAACCCCTGCCATAACGGCAACAGAAATAGATAACAGAGAACAGTGTAGTTTGTCACAGGGTGAGAAATTTAGAGTTTTTGGATTTTAGTATGGAGGTAGATGGGAGGCAAGATGCAGGATCTTGGGCATTGTCTCGAACTTCTTCTTCATCTACTCCTTTTTCTGCAGTGTTGGTAGCACAGGGTGATTGGGTGAGGGAAGCCGCAGTGCAAAGCTTACATGGACAGACAAAGAATTAGTTATTGGTAGAAAGGTAGAAATAAAGTATATTTTAAGAGTTAATTGGATGAAAGAGCTTTAAAAGACCTAAAACCCTCACATTTTGTAGCCATTTATGCTGTGTTTACTTGCGCGCTGTCTGGTGCAGATGGCATGCCAAGTTTCTGGTAAGATAAAATTAAACAGCAACCTGAAGATGGAAAAAAGTCCCGTGCGTCTCTCAATCCTGGCACAGAACTGTTAAAGGAGGTTTTCCCCATCAGGGGAACCCCTGGGGCTCAACGAGAGGGGGAAAACCCCATACTTGGCCTACTGAAATATGGGGAATGATGAACATCCCAGGGACGAAAAAATGCCTAAATTTTTTTTTTTTAACTGATACTGGGCTGTTATCCGTTTTTACATATGATGAAACACCTAAAATAGAAAAGGCATGGCCAAAATGACAAATAACATCCCAAGCTGCTTCACCTGCCAATGCTAATGCTACCATGGCATGAGAAAAGATGTCAATTGTAGCATAAACAGACTTTAAATGGCCAAACTCAGGCATTTTTAAAATATCTGTTCGCCATTCTTACAAAGGGAGTAGGTCTCTAGGATTGGTACCATGTCGCTTTCTGATTCGGAAGGCGGGCGACCTGGTTCAGAGAATCAGCACGGTGACCCCAAATCCTCCTTGGGTCACTCGGGCCAATAACGACGCTGACACCAACGTGGTGGACGGTTCAAAGGCCTTTATTAACTGATCTCTAGGGGTTTTATAGTTTGGGGGGTCTCCTACGTCAGAAAAGGGGCTTGGTTGTTTCCTGGGGTTAGTACAGGGGTGGAAAGTTACTGGCATCTCTATGTTAGAGGGGGCTATAGGTCTGGCTGCATTCCAAGGGTGATTTTTATCTCTGGGGAAGAGGGGGGAGAGGGTTTCTGTAGCTCTCCATGACATCCCGGAATCTTCCGAAATGCCTGTCCCTGCCTGTCACAGTACCATAATATTATGAAATATGGGTCATATTCCAATCAGGACAAGAAGAAATAATTGATTTTGCTTCACTGTGTGGTAACTTAAACTTGTGCCGTAGTGCCTAAGCACCTTGGTGAAAAAAATGATGAGATAACACATTAGGTACTGGTTTTACTGCCAAAGCAGTCACAAGGGAATCCACATCAACCAATTAAGGAGACCTTTGTTGAATCATAAACTTATATTTCCAATGATCATCCTTTTTTAAGGCTACAGCTGCTTTTCCAGTTTTCCCTGATCCACCTGTAAAAACTGTTGTACCTTCCACTGGAACAGGAGAACAAATTTGTTTCCCCTGAAAAGGAATATTCTTAATCAAAGTAAAAATAGGATGAGAACTTAAGTGATATGTTATCTGGCCTGTAAAATAAGATAAAGCAGATTGCAATTCATAATTATTTTGAAAACACCATTGTCGTGGTTTGACCGGAAATGGGACATCTGGGATTTGTTGTTTGTATTATGGTCACCAATGGGTGTTCGGATTTTAAGATGGGCACCTGGTTTGACCAGTGGGGCATTGGATCCACCTCTGAGACCACAAACCCAAGGGGTTAAAAGCAGGGATATTTTCCCTCAGACTCTCTTTCAAATTTCCGGTGGGAAAGAGCTGCTTCCTTCTCTCCCCCGGCTCAGCTGCTGCTGGGCTGGGGGAGGGCAAAGCCAGGTGGCCCATTCTATGGTAGGCCTGACCCGGAGGGATGGAAGGGTGGATGCAACGAAATACCGGGGAAGCACCGAGCGGTCTGTTTCCCCCCCCACCTTTGGAGACGGAGAGGAAAATGCAGCCTGTGCTCAAAACTTGAGTTACCTTGAAACTTGATATCATGTGCTGGCAGCGGCAGCACGGCTGGGAGGAGAAGGGGGGGGGGCAGCGAAGAGCTCAGCCGCTCGGGAGAGCTTTTAACCCTTTTGTGGATAATGAAAACTTTACAGAACATTACCCTTCCTAGGAAAGGATAAGAGTGGAGGATGAAGGAAGAAATAGGCCAGTGAGGAGGTCTGGCAAAGAGAAAGATGTTGAAGGAATGGAGAAAAGATGGAGTAGCAATTTTTGCTGAATTCTTTCTTGCTGTACATCCATGGACTGTTTCCTGGTGATACAGAGACTGCATTGCAGGGGGAAGCAAGGGCTCAGAGCAAGAGAGTTCAGTGTTGAGACCCCTCAGCCCCAGGGGGTGTAGAAGTAAATGGGGGGGACAAAGGTCCCAGAGATGAGACTGTGCTCTGCTTGGAACGAGACGAGGCATCCTTAAAAGGTTCACCCTGAGAGCAGGCCTCTGCCCCATCCCATGCAAGGGTGGTGAGAGCACCTTTGCATGGAAGGAAGATGATCACATGATAGCAGAAAAAGACTCCGGGCGGTTGCTGATTGTGACAAGAAGTTCATGGTACAAGGAAGGACTCCGTCTACTCTTGATGAGCTGAACATTTGATTATCTAAAAGGTGGTGCCAGACCGAGTGGGGATATTTTTTGGGAAATGTAAATGTACTGGGAATTTGGTGGGAGGAGGAGGGGGAAGTGTTTCTGTGTAGTTTTCATTTTCCTTGTGTTTATTTTTCTTCCTTTGTGGTTTAGTTTTTTTGTAGTTTAGTTAATAAAGTTTTTTTTTTCCCTTTTTTCCCTAAGCAGGAGCCTGCTTTGCTTATTTCAGGGTACCACCTCACAGCAGATGCCAGGGAGAGGGAATTTTCATGGGAGCACTGGCATTGTGCCAGTGTCAAACCATGACAAATACTATTGTTATACAGGTATCACAATAGTTACAGGATCATGGCCTAAGATTTCATTACAATGTCCACAGCCCTTGATAATGATATCTGCAAAAAGCTCATGAAGTCCTGAAGCTGTTTTTCAGGATCTGAAAGATAAATATATCCATTCCAAAATATACAATTTATCTTCCCAGTCATCATTCCATTGAAACAATATTCCACATGGTATTTCTGTTCTTTCAAAATAAATAATTGCACACCAACAAAAATATTTATCCTGTTAACAAGTTTGCATGTAAAAGCTCTTCATTGCTTGTTTGTCTCACATCTTCTGTCTGCATTTTTCCTCTATTCTCTTCCTTACTACTATAGCTTACATCGGATTGAACACTCATAATAATTGTGAAAAATGCATATTAGATGATTGGCTTTTTGCAAATATTAAAATGAATACTATATGTGTTATGTTAGAAAGTTATGCTGTAATAATCCTTTTTTCCTTTTCGTGCTGTACTAATCTTTTTAAGTAGTGTGATGAAAATAGTTTTAGGCTACAGAAACTATGCAAGGTAAGACACTTTTTCTAACTAGCTCAAGAAATTCTTCGCACACAGATAACAGCAATGAGACTCCAAGATCTCCCAAGAAAAGAATTATTATCTCCTAATCGGAAGAAACCAGACTTCGAGGGACCAAGACGATTGATTTACAAGATGAAGGGGGAGAACTGACAAAAACCAGAAAACATTCTTAGTTTGAAAAGAATTTTTGAATCATGTATGACACGTAGGAATATGCAACAGGCTATTGCTTTTAAGAGTTAATCCTTTGTTAGCGAGCCATGCTTTTTTGAGGAAAGCATCCAAACATTTGTAATTTTGGGGGTTTTTATTGACCTTGATTGTCCTAACTCTCATTGGCCAAATTCTTATTTCTTTAATCTGTATTATTATTTTTATAACCATTTTAGTATTATTAAACTTTTACAATTTTAGCATAAGTGATTGTCATTTTTCACAATTTTTGGTACCGAAACCCAGGAATAACACCTTGCTGCTGGGGGCCCAGGGGATTCCGAGTGGGGAAGGCACATCCTTCCCAGTTTGGCAGCCTTGCTCTGTTTCTTCTGGCATGATGAGGCAGATGCAGTTTCAAATCACTGGACAAAAAGAGACAATAAACAAAGAAAAGGGAAAAAGGTTCCCTAAAACCACAGTAATTGGGCCCCTAAGACTAGTAGTGTGCACAAAGAACACAAAAAGGAAAAAAGGATTGATAAGTACTGTCATTGTCGAGGCGGTCACGACATAAAGCAGAGACCACAAGCAGTCTCAGTTGGCAACACTTTATTTTTTAACATGGCTAACTTTTATACACTTTTCAATTGTTGATACTTCTTCTACCTGATCTATTGGCCACAATAAATCAACATAATGCTATTGGTTAAAGTTATAGTGACTCCGCCTATCTTTCTAACATTACTTCATCCAGCTGCAAGGTGTTCTTATCTTTCTTCTCTCGATCTCCTTGGTTACAGCCTTGGAGAGAGCTCCTTATCAGCTTCTTCTTACTTCTCGGCTTCTTCTCGCTGCTTTAGCTAACAGGCCTGCTGTTAGCCCTTTCCACAATTCCCCCTTTTTGTTTTTGACCTGTAAATACAGCTGCTATGGATTTTTGCAGGGCCCTTTGCAAAAATCCAAGCAGAGAGGGGACACACAAAATCAACAATCACAACCATCAACAAAGTTCCCATTCTTAATATAATCATTCCTGTCCTTCATCCATCTTTAAGTACTGATATATGGTCTTAGCCAGTGTCATCCGCACGTTCTGCTTCAGCTGCGGAACCATCCATCCTGTCCTTTCCTGCGCGCTCCAGGTAAGGTTTAACACAGTGAGCAGGAACCCATCGAGGACCATTATCTGTCAAAACACCAGCATAACCCCTCCCCCAGGTTACTAGTTCCACTGGACCAGACCACATACCAGTAATTAAATCCTTAACCTTGACATTCCTATGGAAATCTGGTTGCTTAGAATTCAAAGAAGAAAAATGGTAAAAGATTGGAGATAACTGTGAGTCAAGTAGGGGATGCAAAATGTTTAACACATAAACAGCTTTATCTAATCTCACTTGAGCTGACTCCTGTTGCATTCCCCCTTTTTGTTTTTGAACCTGACATTTAAGAAGTCCGTGAGCTCTTTCAACAATTACTTGGCCCGTGGGGACATGTGGAATGCCTGTTGAATGCTGAATGCCCCAAGCACGAAAGAATGCTTGCATTTTCTGCGAAACATATGCTGGGCCATTATCTGTCTTTACATGACACGGAACACCTAAGATAGAAAAAGCATGATAAAAATGGCGAATAGCATCACGAGTTCTTTCTCCTGTGAATGCTGAAGCAACCATTGCATGAGAAAAAGTATCAACTGTAACATGAACATACTTAAAACTACCAAATTCTGGCATTTTAGTAACATCAGTTTGCCATTCTTCCAACGCAGAAAGACCTTTAGGATTGATACCATAATACTGAGTAACATGAGTCATGTGACAGTCAGGACAAGAAGAAAGAATTGATTTTGCTTCACCAGGAGACAATTTGAATTGCTGCTGTAAAGCTTGAGCACTCTGATGAAAAAATTGATGAGATAAATTTGCCTGCTGCAATACATTCGGTACAGTTTTGATTGCAGCAGCAGCTACTAAAGAATCTACATAGGCATTGCCTTCAACAAAAAATCCTGGTAACGATGTATGGCTGCGAATGTGCATGATAAAATAAGGATGTTTTCAAGCACCAATAACTGTCCATAACTTCATTAACATGACAAACAATGGCTTCTCTTGAATGTTATACAACACCGCTTGATCTAAACGCTTAACCAAATTGGCAACATAAATGGAATCAGTAACTATATTCACAGAACTAGGAAATAAAGTAAAAGCCAAAAGGACAGCAGAAAGTTCAACCAGTTGAGGAGATCCCTGCTGAATCATTGTCTCATATTCCCAGTGATCATCTTTTCTCCAAGCCACAGCTGCTTTTCCGGTTTTCCCGGATCCATCTGTAAAAACCGTTATACCTTCCACTGGAACAGGAGAACAAATTTGTTTCCCTTCAAAAGGAATCTCTTTAGTCAGTGTTAGAACAGGATGAGAAGGCAAATGGTATGAAATTTGGCCTGTAAAACAAGATAAGGCAGATTGCAATTCATGATTATTTTGAAAGCACCATTCAAAATACCATTGTTGTACAGGTATCACAATGGTCACAGGATCACGTTCCAAAATCTCATGGAAATGCCTGCGACCCTTGATGATAATATCTGCAAAAAGCTCATAAAGTCCTGGAGCTGTTTTCTGAGATCTGAAAGATAAAAATATCCATTCCAGAATATGCAGTTGATCTTCCCAATTAACATTCCATTGACACAATATCCCACATGGTATTTCATGGTCTTTCAAAATAAACAACTGAACACCAACAGAGGTATCTATCCTGTTAACAAATTTGTGTGTTAGGGCCAATTCAATTTCTTCTAGGGTCTTTTTTGCTGCTACGGTCAATTGCCTCCTATCAGTAGAGGAGGTGATGCCTGATAGCAAATCAAACAATGGCTGCATCTGATGATTAGTTATGCCTAAATATGATCAAATCCAACCTATCAAGCCAACCAATTTCTGTACATCAGTAGCAGTTTTAACATCCACGTCTAACTTTACAGGTTGAGGCATAACTTGAGTGTTGGTCACCAACATACCTAGGTATTTCCAAGGCATGTGTTCCTGCACTTTGTCTGGGGCAATGACCAAACCAAAAGCTTTCAAATTTGTCACAGCACATTGTTTAAGAGCTAATAACTGTTGTTTGTTACCAGATGCCAACAAGATATCATCCATGTAATGATAGCAGTAGCAGTTTTTAAATTGCTCCCGCACTTTTGACAAGGCCTGTGCCACAAACCATTGACAAATAGTTGGCAAATTTTTCATGCCTTGAGGAAGTACCTTCCATTGATATCTTTTATCGGGTTCTGCGTGATTTATAGAAGGCACACTGAAAGCGAATTTTTCTTTGTCCTGCTCAGCCAATGGAATAGTGAAGAAACAATCTTTCAGGTCAATGACAACTATTTGCCATTCCTGTGGAATCATTGTAGGTGTAGGAAGGCCTGGTTGTAAAGCTCCCATTGTTGCCATTACAGCATTTACATGCCGTAAATCATGTAAAAGTCTCCATTTTCCTGATTTCTTTTTTATTACAAAAACAGGGGTATTCCAGGAGCTGAATGATTCCTCAATATGTCCTACTTGCAATTGTTCTGTGACTAATTCTTGCAGGGCAGTAAGCTTTTCAGTAGTAAGGGACCACTGGCGAACCCAGACAGGCTTATTTGTCAACCATGTCAGGGCCACAACTGGACGTTCATTGCCCTGCATCACAGTGGCCCCCATTAAAAATCCGTAGTAATTTTGACACCCCATTGAGATAAGCAATCTCGTCCCCATAAACTTTGAGGAGCATCAGCAACATAGGGTCTGATGTTAGCTTGTTGGCCATCAGGATGTTTCACATTAATTACAATGGCTGACAGGCCACCTGTTGTAGCACCACCCAACCCCAGAAGTCCAAAACTTGCACGAGTGAGAGGCCACGACTGAGGCCAGCAAAGTCGCGAAAGTATTGTGACATCTGCTCCAGTGTCAATCAAACCTGTTACTGATATAGCTTCTGGACGACATCCACTGGCAGTGAGAGTGCATGTCTTTTCTGGACGGCTCTCCGTTACTTTCTCAGTCCAGAGCACTTGAGGTACTCCTGTCGATCCAAAACTTCCTGTGCCGCGACTTCGGTCCACTGTATTTGGAACAGAACTCACAAAAGGTACAATTTGAGCAATGCAAGTTCCTTTCTGAATAGTGACAGGAGGGTCATCAATGGATACCATGGCATGAATCTGCCCTAAATAATCAGCATCAATAAGCCCTAGATGCACATGAATACCTCTAAGTGTGGTACTTGATCTCCCTATCAAAAACGCACTCAATCCCCGTCCTATTGGACCATAGGCATTGAGAGGCACTTTACATATTTCTTTCGTTAGAATGGTTACTGTGTTGGCGGTGGGTATATCAATCCCTGCGGACCCGCTTGTTGCCCCTGAGTATTGTTCGCAAATGGGTAGCTTTGCATTGCTGGGAAGGCCCGCATTTGCTGTTGCGGTGGTTGTTGGGGTATTTGTTTCCCCACGCACCCCTTCGCGCTCTTCTTTGGGTTTCCCGGCAATGGCTGACCATTTGCATGATACCTACTCCTGCATTGTTTACCATAGTGCCCAGGTTTAGCACAGCGATTGCATACAACACCGCTGCTTGCACTTGGTTTAAATGTGGTTTTCTGGACAGTACACTGTGACCTTACGTGCCCCTGTTGTCCACAATTATAGCATTTCGCTGAAGGTCTTAGCACTGCAGCAAGAGCTGCCATTTTATGTTCGACTGAACCAACTTTCGAGCAAGCAGTAACCATTTCAGACAAGGTAGGTTCCCCAGGTAAAGTGTCAATAATCTTTCTACAGTCTGGATTTGCATTTTCTTTAGCCAATTGTAGACACAATTTGTCTCGCAAAGTCTCATCATCTACCTGTTTCTCAATAGCTGCAGAAAGTCTTTCTGCAAATTGCAAAAATGGTTCTCTCATCCCTTGCTGTATGGAGACATATTTCTGTTTTGGAGCTGCCATTTCCATTGTTTTAGTTACAGCACTCATGCCAATTTGCTGAGCTTGCGCCAAAATCGAAGGATCCCACCTTGCCTGTAAATCTGGATTGGCGAAAGGCCCAGTGCCCAGTAGGGCATCAACACCCACAGCATGACGAGGGTCGTGTTGAGGCAACTGCATATTTTTTAAAGCTGTGCTCTCAGCCAGTCGCCTCCAAGTTTCTTGAAATACACCGTATTGCACTGGCTGGAATAGAATTGTAGCAAGATGCATGATGTCATAAGGTGCAAGCAAATCCGCATTAATGACACGTATTAATTGCGTTACCTGTGAGGAATTAATACCATACTGAGCCACTGTTGATTGGAGGTCTTGCACAACCTTCCAGGCAAAGACGTGATGACTGTCATTCTGCCCTGTTCCAGGAACTGCTTTAAAAACTGGAAAAGCCATAGGATTATCACAAGCAACATTTGCATTAGCACTGTTCTCCTGAGGTACTCTTGGAGTACCTAATCTTTCTATGATGTCCCAATTCTTTTCTTCAACTGCTTTTCTCCTGACAAATTCCCAAAACTCCCGAGGGTGTCGAGGAAGCACAGTTACTTGACATGGAGGCAAAGTCCATGGGGCAGTAAGGCTAGAGCTCTTAGAAGATGAACGGACCCGAGCTCCTTGCCCCAGCTCAGGTGTTACTGCAGGCGACTCATCACTTGATTCGCTGTTGCTGTCACTGTCAGGTAACGGAGGATACAGCCTGGCAGGTTGCTCAAGCCGCTCAGAGGGGAGCGGGGGGGCGGACGGCTGGACTAAAGCGGAGGGAAGCGGGGGGGCAGATGGCTGGGTTTCTCTCTCTGCTAGAGACATTTCAGCTAACTGGTGTAGCGGTGTAGCATATACAGGCACCATCGCGAGCTGCTGCGCAGGTGTGAGATAAAGAGGTTTAAAGGTCTGATAAGACGATGCTATGGGAGGTTGCCCAGAAGTTTTGGCAGCTTTCCCGGAAGCTTTGGCAGCCTTCCCAGAAGTTCTGGCAGCTTTCCCGGAAGCTTTGGCAGCTTGAGAAGTAACTTGCATGGCACCCGGACTTTCTTCCCCATCAGAGGCCCCCTCTGCCTCATCCCCCCCGTAAGGTTCTGTTAACAGCCCCAACTCTTCATCCTCATCCCGCTCTGCTTGCTCTTGTTCTGTTTTCCATTCCTTTAATGCCTCAAAGAGCGAGTTCCAAGTAACTGCTAGATCGACAACCGTTTTATCTCCCGCTCGGATGACTTCCCACAGTCTGTCCCCGACCTTTTTCCATGCCTTAACACTAAATGCTGTGTCGGGATCAGTGCCAAAATCCTGTGATTTAGCCCACAGCAATATACTACGAAGTGCATGGTCTGACGTATTAATTCCCTTATCTCTTAACAAAACTTTCCATGTAGCCAGAACATTCTCTTCCTCTTTAGATAAATTATGTCCCATTATTACTAGTTGGTGGCTCACCTACTTGTAGGTGTCTTGATTGGAGAAAATCAGGTCCGGACCTCCCAGTGGCTTCCACCTGCCACTCTCAGCTGCACCAACGCCGCCTCCCCCACTGCGTCCCAGTGGGTCACGGTTGCCAATTGCTAGGACCCCGTCCGGGCCCCCACCGACTATGTTCTTATCACGTCGGCGGTCACCAAATGTCGTTGTCGAGGCGGTCACGACATAAAGCAGAGACCACAAGCAGTCTCAGTTGGCAACACTTTATTTTTTAACATGGCTAACTTTTATACACTTTTCAATTGTTGATACTTCTTCTACCTGATCTATTGGCCACAATAAATCAACATAATGCTATTGGTTAAAGTTATAGTGACTCCACCTATCTTTCTAACATTACTTCATCCAGCTGCAAGGTGTTCTTATCTTTCTTCTCTCGATCTCCTACGTTACAGCCTTGGAGAGAGCTCCTTATCAGCTTCTTCTTACTTCTCGGCTTCTTCTCGCTGCTTTAGCTAACAGGCCTGCTGTTAGCCCTTTCCACAAAGTACTTTGGGGGGGGCAGGTACGGGGGGGATGAATGTGTGTGTGGCTGAGAGGCGGGTTGGTTATCCCAGACCTGCCACGTGAGTGAGGAATCTCCCATGCTGCGGTTCTATCTTTTCACGAGAAAAACGGCCAGTAAAGAGACAAAGCGAGAGATAAAAGGAGTGAGAGAATACCCCGGGGTAACTGAAACTGGGTCTCAGGGAGGGGTTGGACCCCTCAGAGGAAGGAGCAGAGGAGTTTCCTAGCCCAATCCACTAGGAAATGGGACAAATGGGAAGGGCCCCTAAAAATTCTGCTGAGTTGAGGGATGAGAATGCCCAAGAGCATCCAGGATTAAACCTGCTGGGTTGAGGGATTAATATGCCCTAGAACATCCAGGGTTGAGCAAAATTCTGCTGGATTGAGGATATGCCCAAGAGCATCCAGAGTTGGACAAAACAGCTGGATTGAGGGATTAAAAATGCCCAAGAGCATATGGGGTTGGACAACACAGCTGGATTGAGGGATATCCAAGAGTACTGGGGCTGGCCAGTAACATCTGAAATTTTAACAGGTGGTTTGAAAGTAAAAGGTACCTTATTGTTGTCTTGTTGTGTGTCAGAGTGAGTCACACACAAAATCAGCCTCAGCTTCCCGGGCGGGTGGGAATGGGTGGGAATGGGGGGCTGTGGAAAAAGGTGTATATGATCCGCAAACAGGCCATTGTTTCCCGGGCGAGTGGGGGCTGTGGCAAAAGGTACAGGTGACCTGCAGAAAAACCATTGTTCCCCCAGGCATGTGGAGGGGGCCGTGGCTAAAGAGTGACACGCAGACAGCCTCACAGGTGAACTGGCACCAGAGGCAACCAGAGTCAGGGCCCTTCCCAGAGGCCCAGTGATACTGAAACCCGGAGGTCAACCCCAAGGCGAGGTGGGGCCACAGGGACCCGCTATTCTCTGGCAACCGGGATCCACCTCTGGTCCTGAGGATGTGAAAGAATGTGTAGAAGTGAATGAGAAATAAAAGTGAGTGAAAGTAGACGAATGAAAGCATATGCAATGTAGATTGTTTAATTTAAGCTTCACTATATCTCCTTGGAGGGAGTTGTATTGTATTGAAAATTAGCGTGAGAAAAAGGATTTTTTATTTTTGTGTGTGTAGTTAAAAGAAACTGGTATTTAGGTTGCTAGAGAAAGTGAAAAACAGAGGCAGAAGACGAATAGATAAGATCTTTAAAAATAGGACTGAAAACCAGTAAGGTGGATACAGGAAAGAAAAAAGGGAGTAAAAAATTACCAACAGAGTGTTGACGGTGGTCACAGGGGTTTGTTAGAGGATGGAAGAGACAGGATCTTGATTCCATGATCAGAAGGCTTGATTTATTATATTATGATATATATATAACATTATAACTATACTACATAGAGATAGAAAAGAAAGAGGCTTCTTCAGAAGCTGGCTAAGCTAAGCCAGGAGATAGAAAGAAAGAATAACAAAGGTCTGTATCTCGGCAGAGAGCGATAGCAGCTCCACCGTGAGTGGTCAGTAGATCCAAACATCTACAGGGGACCAACCACGGGTGGACCTGTTGCATTCCACAGTAGCAGATAATAATTGTTTACATTTGTTACTGAGCTTCTCAGCTCTAGCAGGAAAAATCCTACAGAAAGGATTTTTCACAAAGAATGTCTGCGACAACAGAGATACTCCAAGATAACCCTTTGGGAGTTATGTTAGCTAACAGAGATACAAATCCTTGTAAAAGGAGAAAATACAGGGTATGCAGTAGTTGATAAGAAAAACATGCAAACTATTGAAAAAGGGAATGACCCCAGAAATAAAGAGAAATAATTTGGCAGATCAGGAAGCTAAAGATGCAGCAGAAAATGGGGCCGAAAGAGTTATGTTAATATTAAGTACAAATGAGGAAAAATTGGAAATTCCAAAGTTTAGTGAAGCTGAGAAAAAATAATTAAGCAAGATAGGAGGAGAGCAAGATGAATCTGGGAAATGGAAACTTCCTGATGGAAGACAATTACTTAGTAAACCACTTACTAGGAAAATATTAGAAGACATGCATCAGAAGACCCACTGAGGTACCCAGGCTTTGTGTGATCATTTTTTTAAGGAACTATGGGTATTGGGATTTTTACATTAGCAAAACAAGTCACTGAAAGTTGTATAACTTGCCAAAAGATAAATATAAAAAAGGTGATGAGAAAACAAACATTATGAGGTTGTGAGTTAGCTCATCAACCATTTCAAAGTATCCAAGTGGAATTTTAGATTTGTCAGGCTCTGGATTTACTTGTAAATTCAAAAGAATCGTTTAATCCAGAATAAAAGAATATGCCGCATGCTGGGTGAGAGATCATAGGAGAATAAAATCTTTAAAATATCAAAAACCCCCGAGACAAAGAAATAAAAGAAAAAAGGGTGAAAGAAAAGGGCTGAGAACAAGAGATTACCTCTGAGACAGAGTGGACATTTTCCAGAGCAGAAACCTCTTTGAATTAAGTCTGTAGCTTGCAAACATAGCTGTCTGGTCTGACTGCCTGTTCTCGCAAAAAACCTGTGCTCAAAGAAACTGCTTCAGCTGTAGGACAGAGATAAGGATGGCCCCCTTGAACTTTGAAACAGACAGAGAGGCTATGGGTGAAATTGACATGGGCAGTAGACTTTTCTCCTTTTTAATGCCTTTATTAAAAGCAATCAGCTCTGGGGGGAGAACCGACGGGTCCGCCCTCACGCCGCCGCTGCTCCCAGGAGTGACTCAGAGGAGGAGGGAGTTGCAGCTTCGCCACTGGTCTGTGGGCAGAACTGGGGATTTCATTCTCAAGAGCGCATCGGGAAAATCCCTTGATGGCTTTTTCAGCTTGACTCCCAGGGTCCTGCCTCTAGCCAAGGTCCTTCCTTGGCTAGGGTGAAGGGCAAAAAAGGGTCTCAGCATCTCTGCAGGCCCTGGCCTTTGTTCCTCACGTCCAGACATCACTTTGATCTCTTAATTCTGTGTTGGCTCGTTGTTTTTGAGGTCTTTTGGTAAGTTTGGTGGGGTGGCTTTCCCGTGGCATGCTGGCTCCGAGGTCATTTGCATGTCCTCCGATGTCCCCTCCTTTCACTGTCGGAGAAGGGTCATCCACCTGGCAGCAGGCAGGGTGGTACTGACAAAAGGAGTAGTTAACAAAAACGACTGGTGATTACAATAACAAACAGTTAGAACTCCACCCTGGCAGCAGCAACTGGTCCAACCTGTTCACTCTGCAACCTTTTTTAAAAAAATTGGCAGCTTTTTCTACTTATAACAGCAGGAGACGGCAGGGTGACCCAGGAGTTCTTTCTGTACTTTCTGATAAAAAACTAGCTGCAAGGGTAACTAGCTGCAAGTGTAACTAGCTGCAAGTGTAATGCGAAATCAGTAAAATGAATATGTATGAACCTATTGTGAAATCCCATGCATATGGATTAGTAAGGGTGATAAAGGATCTGGAGTTCCCAGAGGTATGCATGTCTTTTAAGGGGAGTGATCCCCACATGCGTCCAGCGCTGTAATAAACATACCGGCTTTACAACTTTTACAAAGTTGTGGAGTTTTTTTCTTTCCGCAAATCACTTCCTCCATTCCTGCTTGTTCCCTCACCGTTCGTGTATGCACCACTCCCCCCCAGCCCCCGTCCCCGGCTCTGCACTACTCGATCCAGCCCCCTGTGCCGGCTCCGGCCCCGCCAGTGAGTTCGTCTGCCCCGGTCCCAGCCGCGTGGCCCGCTGCAGCTCCGCCTGCCATGCCTCGTGTTCTGTGGTAACCGCGCCGACTGCACCGAGGAGGGGTCCCGTCTGTCCCATCTGTCCCATCCCTGGCTGCCCTGCCCATACCAGCTGCGCTGGGTGCCGCCGCTGCTGGTGGGGCCTCCTGCCTGCTTTGCCGGGAGTTGCCGGATCAGCCGCCATTAGCCATGTGCGGACTATCCACGCTCCGGCTCGGTCTCCACCGCAAGATCCCCCTCTGGCGGCTCCGGCAGTAGACCCCCCATACGCCTTGGAGGACTAAGCCTCGGTGGAGATCCCTCCCCTCAATCCCCCTCCTGCCCTGCGTTCCGTTCCCTCGGTAACCACAGCTCCGGCTGTTCAGGGAAACTCTCTGGAGGAAGCACCTTATCAAAACAACTAGGAGCTCAGTTAAAAGACAGCCCTCTCCTGATTCTTTCTCAAAACACGGGAGAAAGGCTATATAAGATTAAAAAGACAAAGAGTTAGATGTAGGGATTGGTCTATTTCCACTAAGAGAGGTTCCAATGGGAGGGGATGGAAGGGGATTTGTAAATGCCCCTTTGACTTCTTCTAAGGTCAGAAATTTTAAAAAAGAAATCAAAGGGATTTTAGAAGATCCCATAGGCACAGCTGAACAATTAGACCAATTTTTAGGTCTGAACATTTATACTTGGGAAGAGATGCAGTCTATAATAAAAATAATTTTTTTACAGGAAGAAAGGCAATTAATCCGAGCAGCTAGAATAAAAGTTTGGGAAAAAGAAAAACAACAGGGCCCTTCCAGGAGATGAGAAAATGCCAACAGCACTTCCAGAGTGGTGTCAAAACGATAAGGAGGGAAGGAAACGCATGAATAATTATCGTAATTTGATAATCAAGGGAATAAAAGAGGTGGCATTCCGAAGGTGAAATGCAAAAAGCTTTTAAGGGACAGCTTTTAAGAAAGAAAGAAGAAACTCCAACTGAATAGTTAGACAGACTTAGGACATTATAAGAGAAATTGCACTAATCAGGTAAAAGATCTGAAAATCTTCAGAGAGATGGGCACAGAAGAGGAATGGATAACTCATAAGCTCTATATTTTAGAAGGCAGATGCCATCAAGAGTCTATAATAACTTAAAAAGTAAGTCCCCAAGAAGAAAAATTAGAATTTGTGGTAGACAGAGGGTCAGAAAGAACCTGCCTCTTAAATATTCCAAAAGGTTATAGTGTAAGCAAACACACTGTAAAAGTAACAGGAGCAAATGCAGAGTTTCACAGATCCTATCATTAAAGATTTAGTAATTAAGGGAGAAATTAGAATTTAGATAGAGGATATCTTATTAGTCCCTGGGTCAGGTAGCAACTTATTAGGAAGAGACTTACAGGTAAAACTAAGAATAGGAGTTATACCAGAAGAAGGGAAAATGACAACTAGAGTTTTAAAACTTGGCCAAGGACATGAGGAAAAATTAAAAAGGAAGTTTGGGCCAGGGAAGGAAATAGGGGATGATTAGATATTGACCCCATAAAGGTCAGGATTGAGAGAGAAGATTGTATCCTATGTCCTTAGGAGGATGGGTACACACAGGCAGTAAAATTTTTGTATGGAAAATAGACAGAAGGAAGATGATGTTAAATTAGACGAGTTGAAGTTAAAATTGGCCTCAGTACGAGCTTTAAGCTTACCTTTGTTAGGGAAAAAAAAAAAACCAAAGCAACCTTTTTCATCTGTACATAAATGTGGAAAATGGGGTAGCTCGTGGAGTCCTAATTCAGGAGTGGGGAGGAGTAAAGAGACCAGTAGCTTATTTATCAAAGATGTTGGACCCAGTGAGCCACGGCTGGCCAGTATGTATTCAAGCGATAACAGCTACTGCAATCTTAGTAGAAAAAAGCCATAAGCTTACTTTTAGAAGTAAACTAGTTGTGTGTACTCCTTGTGAGGTTCAAGGTGTATTGAATCAGAAAAAGGAAGGAGGGAGGGGTGGTTAGCAGACTTTGGGATGCTGGAATGTGTAGTGATGATGTCTTGGTGCTGGAGGAGGACAAGAGTTTGAATGCAGTTTCTGCATGAAGGGCAGGGAAGTGTCTTAACACATGGTTGTTAGGAGGTTGTTCAATGCTGAACTGGGGTCTGGGAAAAGTTTAGCAGAACTGGCCCTCCTTGAAGGGAAAAGATGATATGTTGACTAACAAAATAGAATGTCAGGAGCACCTGGGGACACCAGGTTTGGGGTTGTCAAGGTTGGGAGGTGTTTGCTCCCGTACGAGCAGAGGGGTTTCAAGGGCTGCAGTAGGGGCCGATTCATGGAAGTCACCCGGCAGCAGTGCTGGGTGCAGTTTGCACGGGTTTGCCACCCAGGAACGGGCTGGCTCAGTGGCGGAACTGCTGGGGTGGCTCCCAGACTGTCGGGATCCCGAGTCCAGGATGGCAGCTGCCCCCAGGGTCCCCACGCCCATGGCTGTCTGTGAGTTCTCCCCCCGCACCCACTAGGGCAGGATCTGCCCTAACCGAGGCACTGCAGTAAAGTGGCAGCAGTGGGGGAAGAGCAAGAAACAACATTGAAAGCAATGCTGTGAAAAAGAGGGAGATAGGGGCCAACACTAGAGATAAGACCAAGGCAGAGATAACTAGCTCTCCAAACCTCACAAAGTTGCTTATTTTTTTAAAACATGATTTTTTCTTTCTGTTTTTATTTTTGTTGTTGTTAAGAAGAGGAGGCTTTTGTTCTGAGGAATGGGTCTGTAAGGCTAAAACAGTTAAATGTTGCCCAAAAAGTAAAAAGCAATAGATCTGATTCATCTTGTGTTAAAATCCGCCTGGCCTTTCTTTTTTAACTAGTTGTAGCTCACAGAAAGAAGAATTTGCCTCTGCAACTATTTAGCACAGCTGAATACAAGAAGAAGAGGCGGCTGTGGAAAAAGCTTTTAGCTAAACCCAGAAAGTTTTGAAAAAAGCTAATTGTGGTGGCGTTCGTAGGGGGCTTAGGATGAGGGAAGAGACGAGAATGTTGACTCCATGTTTCAGAAGGCTTGATTTATTATTTTATGATATATATTGTGTTAAAACTACACTAAAAGAATAGAAGAAAGGATTTCATCAGAAGGCTAGCTAAGAATAGAAAAGGAATGATAACAAAAGCACCTGACCCTCAGAGGGTCCGAGCCAGCTGGACTGTGATTGGACATTAATTAGAAACAACCACATGAGACCAATCACAGATCCACCTGTTGCATTCCACAGCAGCAGATGATCATTGTTTACATTTTCTTCCTGAGGGCTCTCAGCTTCTCAGGAGAAAAAATCCTAAGGAAAGGATTTTTCATAAAACATGTCTGTGACGGCTAATGGTAAAAGTTAATGCAGTATGGTCTTTCTTTTATCATTGTGCTATTAAGAAGTCCTTTCCAGGTACTACTGGAGCAGCAATCCGAAAGACAGAAAGAAGGTGAATTCATGCCAGCAAAATCAAAGGACTTGTGAAGAAACTTGAGGAATGGACTATCACATCTAAACTGGGTGATACCAAATTGACTTTCAAACAGGGATTTGGTGGTAACGGTTTAGGAAGACCCAAATGATCCAAGGAATGTAATAAAATCACACCTAATTGAGAAATAAGGCAAAGCTTACATCACTGGTTTCAAGTACTACCTGAATAAGCCCTGAGACACCTCTGACATCTCCCTGGGGAAAGAATACTTCCACTTCAAACAGGAGGATCAGGACTGTTTTAGTCAAAGAGTTCTTATATTCTGGCCTTAGCCGGTGACTTGTACAGGGAAAAGGGGCAATTACCATCAGTACCATACTGTATACTTTATTTAATTCATACTAATACTGGACATGTTACCTCGGTTATAAGTAAATGTTTAAACTGTAGGAATAATTGGTATTGTAGTTCATAAAATCTATGCTCTCGTTGCAAGAAGTGTCGAGTACTGAATTTATCCCCTATCCAGACAGAACTCAAAAAAACTGAAATAATAACTTTGTTTTGTTGATGGAAATTATTAGTACCTGTTGAATGAGAGATACCTGAGGAACGGTGGGAAACCACAGTTAAGGAGTGTCAAAAACTATTGACCTAGAAATTAGTAAAAAGGAAGTGACAAGGGAAAAAGAGGGCTAGCCTGGGTTGACCACTGTACTTGCCACTGAGAAGATCATATACACCTGCTATGGGTTGCAATCCCATAGGCAGAGAAGGTGGGGGTATAAACCATACCAGACCTCTGTTATTCCTTTTTCTGTCACTCATTTTTTGTCTTTTCCCTTTCGGGATACTGGCAAGATTGTGTCACAAATGCTACCAAAAGCATTACATGGAAAGAAACCAAAGTTCCTCTTTTATTACACACCCCCATGTCAACAGTCACTGTTATAATCCATCCAAACTAAGTACCAGCAGGCAAAATGGAGAAAATTATTAGATTGCAAGAAACTTAGGAAAAAGTGGTAATAGGTTTGGAATTGAATGTCCAAAAGGAGAGAGGTGGATTTGTTTTACATTTAATCTTAAAGATACAGTTCAGTATTTGGTAAAAAAACAACTAGTAAACAAAAAGGTAAAACCAGTACAGCAATCTAATTCTTTATTGACCCCAAATTATATGCTGAATAGTATTATAAGACTCCAAGCTGTTATAGAGATGATAAAAAATAAAGCTGCTCAGGCATTACAATTAATAGTAAGTCAGCAAAGCCAAACAAAAACTAGTTTATCAGAATAGGTTGGCTTTAGACTATTTATTGGCTAAAGAAGGGGGTTTTTGTGGAAAGTTTAATATATTAAATTGTTGAAAATAGATGACAACAAGGATGTCATTCTGGAAAAAAAAAAGGCAAAAGATATCAGAAAAGTAACCCAGGTACCAGTCCAAAATTGGAAAACAATGTTTAAAACTAGCTGGTGGGGTAATGTATTGAGGATAGGATGGTAGAAGAAATTAGGATTTTTTTTCTTTTATGTGTTACAACTGTTGTGATATTTCTTCCTTGTTTTATTTGATTATCAGCATAGTCCAGAGAATGGAAGTGGACAAGAAATATTGCTCAAGCCAAATGATTTATAAAGAATAAGAGGGGCGAATGTGAAAAAAACTTCTCTTTGGCTCACAGAAGTCGCTGTAAAACCTCTTCCACAGGTTGACAGACAGCTGAACATGAGCCAGCAGTGTGCCCAGGTGGCCAAGAAGGCCAATGGCATCCTGGCCTATATCAGGAATAGTGTGGCCAGCAGGACTAGGGAAGTGATTCTTCCCCTCTACTAGGCACTGGTGAGGCCGCACCTTGAGTACTGTGTTCAGTTCTGGGCCCTCCAATTTAGGAAAGATTTTGAGATGCTTGAACGCATGCAGAGAAGGGCAACAAGGCTGATGGAAGGGTCTAGAACACAAGCCCTACAAGGAGCAGCTGAGGGAGCTGGGATTGTTTAGCCTGGAGATGAGGAGGCTCAGGGGAGACTTTATCACTGTCTACAGCTACCTGAAAGGAAGTTGTAGCCAGGTGGGGGTCAGTCTCTTCTCCCAGGCAGCCAGCAACAGGACAAGAGGACACAGTCTTAAGCTGCGCCAGGGGAAGTTTAGGCTGGACATTAGGAAAAAATTCTTCACTGAAAGAGTGATTGGGCATGAGAATGGGCTGCCCAGGGAGGTGGTGGAATCACCGTCCCTGGAGGTGTTTAAGATACACTGAAGTATACACAAGATGTGTGCACTGCTGTTTACATGTGTGTTAAATTACATACTCTCAGGTGTGAGTGGGTCTGTGCACAGCTCTGTGCTTGTGAGCATGCACAGGTTCTACAAGTGTGAGCATCGCTCTGAGACATGCATATATTAATACATATAACACTGCACACATTGGTGTACTCAAACTCCATGTGCAAGTCTTGTGCTTGTAGGCATGTGTGCATCAGTAAAGACTGTACACATGCGAATGTCTGTGTAACACGTGTGCTAGTGTAGCAAGTTGAGTGTACACAAGTGTGTGCTGCTAGCAAGTACCGTAGTGCACAAGAACTCTGTGCAGGAGAGCAGATATGTGTGTGTATGCATACTAACTCTGCACATGTCCCTGTGTGCACACACGGGTTAGGCACACCCAGAAACATAGTTCTAGATACACAGCTCTCTGCATCTGACTGCTGCCCCACCTAGAAAAACAGATGTGTGTATATATACGTGTATGCGTGTCATTACTTAGTGTCCTAGGGTGACGTTGTATCCCCATTCATGTGTTTTGTTAATGTTGGATATTATGTTCTGTACCTTTAAGAGTGGCCCTGAAGAGTGAAAGTTTTGTTTTGGTTTTCTTATCAGCCTGGCTGGGACAGAGAGGTTTTGGGCTTTTGCTGCTTTGGCTTCTCTCTCTCTCTCGCTCTCTCGCTCGCTTGCTCTTGCTTGCTTCGCTCCTGCTTGCTTTTGCTCCTAGCTAGTTTAGCTAAACAGTCCAAATTTCTTCCTGGACTGTTTCTCCTTTTTTTTTTTTCTCTGACCATCCCGAACCTGCTCCGGACTGGGACCTGGGAAACACCGAAAGTTCACACCTTGTGGCTGCAGCAGCTGCCCCAGCGCCAGAGGGACTGAGGACAGAGCGACCATCCCACCCCCGAGAGAGACTGTCTGAATTTGTCCTCTTTTTCAGAGCAGTGTCATCCAGTATTGTTCATTTTGTGTGCTGGGGGTGCTGTGCCTGTCAAATAAACAGGTTCTCTCCACTTCTCTCCGAGGAATTTTTTTTTTTTCCCGAACCAGTTGAGGGGGGAGGGGCCCTGTGGGTTTGTTTTCTGGAGAGGCCCTCCTTTGGAAATCCTCTATCAAATCTGCCCTAAACCGGTACACTTAGCTCTCTGTGTACACCCTGTTCTTGTAAGGAGAAGAATTTGCCTCTACGTATAAGTTTGCCAAAATTTTAAATCTCTATAAACAGGGGTATCTACAATCACTGTGGCCCACTGCTGTTCTAGCCCACATTCCCTGAAAACTACATCCATCAAAACAGGATGTTAGGCTAGGTGCTAAATCTGTCTGTGATTGTAATACTTCATAGGCCATGCAGTTCCCTTGTGTCAGACATATAAGGCAGTACTATGTGTTATGAACTGAATTTTGTTAAATTTTATATCAGTAAAAAAAAACTGAGTTACAACATCTAAAAACCAGAGCTGCGAGGCAAAGCTGTTGGGCAGGGTTACTTGTTATGTTAACTATAAGTCGTTAGAGTTAATAGTTCTCTTTGTATCGCTTAACGACCCTAGCCAGGGCAGGTTAATAGCCCTACCTTTGTGTTGATCAGGAGAATTTGGGGAGGGGGAAGGAATTACAATATGCAGATTTTGAGAAACCAGTGTACCATGGGACGTATTGAACTTGTAAAAACCCCAAAACCAACGAGCCAAATATAAAATTGAAGAATTGGAGTGATTCGTGGATGTAGGGAGTGGAGTGCTGGACCTGCAGAGATTTTAAAGGACCTTAGTGCCCCTCGCCCTGACTAAAAAAGCTGCCTGGGACCGGCACCTGGAGCTGGGAAGCAGGAAAAGCGAAGAGAAACACCGGGGCCTGCCCAGACGTTCCTGTGAGGATTGGACCCCTGGACAAAGCTGCATATCCTCCTCCTCTGAGCCACGCTGGGAAGCAGACGGAGACGGCCGCTTCGTCGGGCTTCCTAATCCTGAGCTGATCACTTTAATAAAGGCGTTAAAAGGAGAAAAGTCTCCTGCCCTGTTGTGTTTTATTTCACTATGTACTTTATCTTCAGTTAAACCCCTCAGTGGAGTGGTCCCTTTCAGGTACTGATAACTACTGAATCGACTATAAGAACCTCCGAGCAAGAGTGGACTCACGTCAACAGAATTGGAAGCCCAGTAAAAGAACCCAAAGAGCAGACTGTAACATCCAGACCTGGTGAGAGATAACCACAGAAACTTGAAGATGTCCGAAAAGTAAAGTCAAGCTTCCACCAGCCAGCTTAAAGAACTAATACTTTGGGTGGGGAGTTTGAACTGTACCGTTTATTAGTGTAATTGTCCTATTTTAATAGATAAGAATTAGAAGCATCTGTTGAGGGGAGGTACACAGGGAACTGTAAGAAGTATTGGAAGTTTCCTTAAGAACCAACAAGTAAGTTAAACAAGAAATAGAGGGCAAGACTGGGTTGGCCCCTGTGTTCACCACCAAGAAAATTATAGCCCTACTGTGGGCAAGCAATCCTGTAGGCATGGTAAGGTGGGAACAAGAAAGCCATACCAGACCTCTATCATTCCTCAGTTGTCTCTTAATACAGCAGAGACTAAAGGGCAAGACCAAGTTGGCCTCTGTACTTGCCATTAAGATACACCTGCTATGAGTAGCAACCCCATAAACATAGTAAATGAGAGTAAAAAGCCATACCAGAGCTCTGTGACCCCATTTTGTCCATTCCAAAAAGGATTTTTTCTGTTCTCACTGTCCTTGCCCACATCAACAGATGCTAGTAAAAATTATTTTTATTTCTTTTTTGAGAAGTAAGAGTAGATTATCAGAATCAAAAATAAGGGTTAATTGTTTGAACCAAATGACTTATAGAGAAAGAAAAGGGGGGGTTGTTATAGATGAGTAATGTAATAGCTGGCTCTCACAATTAAGAGATAGATATTATGTAGATGTATAGTGTTGCTATAGGACACGAAAGAACACAAGCACACCACGCTCTCAAGGTGAAAGAAAAAAGGGACGTTTATTTTTCTGACTCCAATATTTATAGTTTTACAAAGGTGACAGCGGATTGGAGGATGACAGTGACACCTCTCCAATGACACTGGTTAAACCAACAGTCCATCAACTCTCTCCTCCTCCATCGAAGGAATGCAAACAATTAGTTATTTACAAGAAAGTGTGTGAGAAAATTCCCTACAAGAATGTCAACATCAGAAGGCTTAGAAAATCTCAAAAAACCAGGGTGACAGTATAGTAATGTTATTGTAATATGTCCCCCCAATAGACCTCTTTCCCCTCCCCCCTGTAATAGCCTTAGTAGTCAGGACATTTGGAGAAGGCCAGCTTATTACCAGGAGGCATGGCATAACAACACCTGATCTCCAATCAAGATGTAAGAAAGTAATCTCTGCCAATGGATGGCAGAGAAGGAGTTAACTGACAAAACTTTGGGAGAGGCTAAGGGTATAAAAGGCAGAACATCCATTTTGTAGATGAGCACATGGCTGATAGTCACGAAATCTCCCAGTGCTGAAATGTTTCCTTATTCTGTCATTAGTTGTAATTTTTGTTAAGGTTTAATAAACCTTTGAAATTTTAAAAGCGAGCAGTCATTTCTCACAGTGAGGTAGGGTGTTAATAAGGTCCCAGTTCAGTGGCTGCTCTCATGAGCAGAGGCTCACCCCACGACAGAAGAAGCAGGACTGCGCTGGGCTATGGCAGTGGCAGCAAATTCCTTCCCCCAAGCAGCAACTTGACCATTCTCCTCCGAAACTGAGAGAGTGAGCGACAACTAGCAGCTGCCCCAGCCCCTTCTTTTACCAGCCCGAATCTCATGGTCTGCCCCTCTGAGAGCTATTTCAGATAAGTGCAGCCAGATGCCCTCATTCCCTGAGCTTGGCTACTTTTTTGTCTCTCTTAAGTACTCAGTTGTTATGGTTTCCTAGCAACTTATGGGACAAAATTCAGTAAGGAAAAAAAATCACAAAAGGAAAGATCCTAACCCCCAACAGTACCTGTGAAAAATTCCCCTTGAATTCAGTGAAATACTCACTTCAGATGTCTTTGCATCTTCTCAGTGGGCAAAGGGTGGAGCTTCATGGAGTTGGCGTATCAGCCCAGGATTTGTCGTTTTTCAGGGATCCTCTGAGTACTGCAAATGTGAGAGTTCGCTCTCCCTGAGAGGCCCCAGCAGAGGGAGGTTGCTGGTGGAAGCTGCTGCAGCCCAGGGAACTTCAAAGGGTCTCATTTTGGACCACTGCTTATAGGACCCCAAAAGATGGGCTTTAGTCATAACAATATTTCATACTGGCTGCACATTGGGTCAGAAAATTTCTTTGAAAGTGGGAGAATAAGAATGTTATGCTATTCAGGCAGAAAGAAAGTTTCCAAGGTTGTTCATAAAAAAAAAGCAGGAGCTTGTTAAGGCAGCACCAGTTCCTAGGAGCAGTGTTCCTGATAAGCTCAAAAGGAGTTCAGCCCAAGGGCTGTTTGTCAAGGCCAAGGCCTAAGGAGCATTTCTCAGAGCATAGTGCGGCCTGAGAAAAGGGGGGAGGATGCACCACCACACTACCCCAGCCAAAGCTGGTACATATATAAATGTTAAAAATTATCATACAGAGGATCACAAGTGTGTTTTTTCTCCATCATCGTACAAGTATGCTGTACATGGGATTTGCATGTTTCACAGGGATGCTGATGATCCTCCAGTGCTGAGAACTATGTTGATGAATTTTGTTTCCTAACATCTTTTACTACTTAGAAAAGCCTTGCTTCTTAAGAGATAATGTCCAAGAGTACCAAAAAAAAGCTTCTATAGGTATGTTGGCAATAAAGGAAAGAATAAGGAAAATATGGGTCCTCTCAGTAAGGATATGGGAGACTTGATTATCACAGGGCATGGAGAAGGCTGAGGTACTCAACGACTTTTTTGCCTCAGTTTTCACCATCAAGTGCTCCAGCCAAGCTGCCCAAGTAGCAGAAGGTAAAGGCAGGGACTGGGAGAATGAAGAACCACCTGCTGTAGGAGATGACCATGTCTGAGAACATCTAAAGAAACTGAAGGTGCACTGTCGCAGACATCCTTTGTGAAAAATCCTTTCTGTAGGATTTTTCCTGCTAGAGCTGAGAAGCTCAGTAACAAATGTAAACAATTATTATTTGCTGCTGTGGAATGCAACAGGTCCACCTGTGATTGGTCTTCTGTAGGTGTTTGGATTTATTGACCACTCACGGCGGAGCTGCTATCGCTCTGCCGAGAGACAGACCTTTGTTATTAATCTTTCTATCTCTATTCTTAGCATAGCCAGCTTCTGAAGAAGCTCCTTTCCTTTCTATCTCTATGTAGTATAGTTATAATGTTATATATATATCATAATGTAATAAATCAAGCCTTCTGATCATGGAGTCAAGATCCTGACTCTTCCATCCTCTAAAAAATCCCTGTGACCACTGTCACAGTGCACAAGTCCATGGGACCCAATGGGATCCACAGGTCCTGAGGTACTGGCAGAGGAAATGGCTAACTCACTATCCATCATATTTGAGAAGTTGTGGCTGTCCAGTGAAGTTCCCACTGACTGGAAAAGGGGAAACATAACCCCTGTTCTTAAAAAGGGAAATAAAGAAGACCCAGAGAACTACAAGCTGGTCAGTGTCACCTCAGTGTTTAGCAAGATCATGAAGCAGATCCTCCTGGAAACTATGCTAAGGCACATGGAAAATAATGAGGTGATTGGTGAAAATAAACATGGCTTCACTAAAGGCAAATCATGTCTAAGAAATTTGTTGACCTTCTACAATGGGATTACAACAGTGGTGAATGAGGGAAGAGCAGCTGGCGTCATCTATCTGGACTTGTGCAAACCATTGGACAATGTCACATACAACATCCTTGTCTCTAAACTGGAGAAACAGAAACTTGACAGGTGGAGCACTTTTTGGATAAGGAATATGCTGGATTGTCACACTCAGAGAGTTGTGATCAATGGCTCAATGTCCCAAGTGGGGACCAGTGGTGAAGGGCATCCTCAGGGGTCAGTACTGAGACCGGCACTGTTTCTCCCTGTGGTCGACAAAGATATTACTGGGATCGAGTGTACCCTCAACAAGTTTGCCAATGACACCAAGCTGTGTGGTGTGGTCAAGACAGTGGAGGGAAAGGATGCCATCCTTTAGCATGTTGACCATGGCTGGGTGCCAGGTGCCCATTCAGATGCTCTATCACTCCCTTTCCCAATGGAATAGGGGAGAGAATAAGATGGAGAAAAATCAGCGGGTGAGATAAGGCAGGTTTATTACAGTGAGAGGAAAGAAATAAGCAAGAGTTTGTGCATGCATAAAGCTAAAGGGAGAAAAATCAATCTCTCCTTCCCATCAGCAGTGATGTTTGGACACTTCCTGGGGAGCAGGGCTTCAGCACATGTAATGGTTCCTCCGGGAGGCAAACACTGATGAATCACGAATGCCCCTCCTTCCTCCTCTCTCCCTTAGCTTTTTATATCTGAGCTGATGTCATATGGTGTTGTGTGGTTTGACACTGGCCCAACGCCAGGCACTCACTAGAGTCGCTCACTCATCCTCCTCTGCCACAGCTAGGCAGAGGAGTGAAAAGAAAAAAATTTAACAAAGGGTTCCTGGGTTGAGATAAGGACTGTGAGAAAACACTTCAAGGGAAAAACAGGCTCAACTTAAAGTTGCACAGTGAATTTATTAATAACAGAATCAGAGGAGGATAATGAGAAGTAAAATAAGCCCTTAAAACATGTTTTCCCCCACCCCTCCCTCCTTTCCACTGACAGCTCACAGAGACAGGGCATGGTGGTTTTGATCAGTTCATCACCAAGATTTTTTTCTGCTGTTCCAGGAGAGGAGTCCTTCCCCTGTGAGACCATGGCGTCCCGACCACGGGAGACAGTTCTCCGTGAACTTCTCCAGCGTGGGTCCACTCTCATGAGCAGCAGCCCTACTGCACCTGCTGCAACATGAGTCCCTCCCACAGGCACACAGTCCTCTCAAAACTGCATCAACATGGGTCTATCTTTCCATGGGGTGCAGTCCTCCCAGCACAGGCTGCTCCAGCCTGGAAGCAAGGGCCCTCTCTCTCCACCGGGTCTTCCACTGGATCACAGCCTCCTCCAGGCATCCACCCACTCTAGCATGAGCACCTCTCCCATGGGCTGTGGGTGGATCTCTGCATCCCCTGTGGATCCCAACCATGGTGTTCAGCACAGCCTGCAGAGGAACCTCAGCTCCAGAACCTGGAGCACCTCCTCCCCCTCCTTCTCCACTGAACTTGGTGTCGTATGGAAAATCAAAGGCGACTCCAACGAAGGGGAGAGAGAATGATGCATCTGACTCCATCATCAGAAGGCTAATTAATTACTTTATTATACTATACTATGTACATTGTATCTAAACTGAATCTGCCATGCACTCACTCTTGCTCACAACTGCACAGAACTGCACTCATCTCTGATTCTCTCGTGACTGTCCCGTGACAGTCCGATACACACGCACTTCTTGGCCCTGATAGGCCAAAAGAACAAAACATCCTCACTTTGGGTAAACAATCTCCAACATTGCATTCTACTTTAGCACAACACAGGCACAGCAAGCGAGATAAGAATTGTGCTTTCCTTCTTCTCTGCTTGTCTCACAGCTTCTCTCTGTTCAGAGGGCATGTGAATACCACAGTGTCGCCATGTTGTTTTCCCTCACATGTTCTTACCTCCTCCTCTTCTTTGACTGGAAGCAAAAACCTGTGACTTTGTATTGATTTTCTTCTTAAATATGTCATCACAAAGGCATTACCAACCTCTCTCATTGGCCCAGCTTTGGCCTGCAGCTTGTCCATCTTCAGAGCCATCAAGGATTGGCTTTGCTGGACATGGTGGAAGCTTCCAGCAGCTCTTCACAGGAGCCATCTTTGTGGCCCCCCCCGCTATCAAAAACCAGGCCATGCAAAACCAATACATATGTCCTTTTGGGCTAATTTGGGTCAGCTGGTCTGGTTGTGTCCCCTCCCAGTATCGTGCCCACTCCTATCCCTTTAATGGGGGAAAGAATATCAGAGGGACAGCACTGCTCAGCAGTAGCCAAAACACTGGTCTGTTATCAACAGCCTTCCAGCTACTAATGCAAAGCACAGCACTGTGAGGGCTGTGAACTTAAACCTATCAGACCCAATACAATCTCAACCTGTTATTCCATACCATTTGCATCATACTTGGATCCCATAGAATCTATATATCTTCCAACTCTTCCATTTTATGTATTTCTCATCACTGGAATCTTTTCTTACTCACACATACAGCCTACATCCTTAAACCATCTCTATACCAAACATACATTTTTCATTAACTACTATTGCCTGTCTTTTCATATCCCTCCACGTCTCCATTCCAGCAGGATGAGGGGTCAGGACAGGAGAAGTAGTACACTTGATGGTTGGGCACTGACACCATCCCAGCTCATCATCGCATTCTTCTTGCTCCTTGCAAAATTCCTTCTTTGTCAGTTCATGTCACTCCTGCTAGTTTACCTCCTGCAACATACAACTTACATCATAGATTATTCTTACCCCAAGGTTAAATCTCCTTGAGGCACACACCAGGTCTCCCCCATCCTCCCACATTACTCACCAAGTTCACCCAGGTCCTTGGGCAAAGATAGTCACACTAATGGGTTTGCCTTTTCCCATGGAGGAAGAAATCCACACTGACTTCTCCAGCCACTTCTCTATGTGTAATGCAGGGACCTTGTCTCCTTCCAGTGTCTAAGGGCTTAGTTTAGGTGGGACCAGGGTGGAGCGCAGATCCCCTAGTGTTGGCCAGCCAAGTGGTTTCTGCTAAGTTTGCACCCCAGTGCTTCCATGTCCCATTACCTAATGCCCCTAACATAGTTTTCAGCAGCCCATTACATCTTTCAATCTTCCCAGATGCCTGTGGATGATAGGGAATATGATATATTCACTTAATGCCATGTCTCTTTGCCCAGGAGTTTATAAGATTGTTTCAAAAATGAGTCCCATTTCTGACTCAATTCTATCTGGGGTTCCCTGTCACCACAAAATGTATCTTTCAAGACCTGAAATCATGTTCTGGGCTGTGGATGGTTTACTGGGTACATTTCCAGCCAGCCAGTTGTTGTGTCTACCATGGTGAGGATATCTCTTGCCTTGGCATGTTTGTGGCAATGGCCCATTGTAATCAATTTACCAGGCTTCACCATACTGGAAAGCCAGCCACCGCCCTCTATTCCAAGGAGGCTTCACTTGTGTGGCTTGCTTGATGGTAGCACGTTTCACACTGATGGATAACGTGTGATGGCCTCCATGGTCAGGTCCACCCCTCGATCATGAGCCCATCTGTATATTGCATCCCTTCCTAGATGCCCTGATGTTTCATGGGCCCATCAGGCTATAAATGGCTCACCCTTTCTTTCCCAATCTAGGTCCACCTGAGCTATTAGAATTTTGACAGCCTTATCTACCTGTTCATTGTTTTGATGTTCCTCAGTGGCACCACTTCTGAGCACATGCGCATCTACACGTCATACTTTCAGTCATGTTTTCTACCTGTGCAGCGATGCCTTGCCACAATGCAGCAGCCCAGATGGGTTTACCCCTGAGTTGCCAATTGCCTTTCTTCCACTGCTGCAGCCACCCCCACAGGGCATTAGCCACCATCCAGGACTTGGTATGAAGTATGGGCCACTTTTCTCACTCCACAGTCTCTAGGGCTAGTTGAATGGCTTTCAACTCTGCAAATAAGCTTGACTCGCCATCCCCTTCAGCAGCCTCAATGACTCATCATGTGGGATCCCATACCGCAGCTTTCCACCGCTGATGGTTGTCGTAGCAGCGAGCCCCTGAATGGATAATAATTAGCATTGACTCCATGATTCCAGAAGGCTGATCAATCGCTTTATTATACTATATTATTAAGAAACTCATTGCCCTTACAGACAGTCCAATACAGACAGACCAGATTGGTCCTTGAATCCAAACACCATCACCAGTGGCCAATCAAGAAACCACCCTTTGGTAAACAAATCTTCATAACACATTCCACATGTTCACAACAACAGGTGCAGCAAGTGAGGATAAGAATTGTTTCTCATTCTTTTCTCTGGTCTTCTCACAGCCTTCCCCAGGACAATGCCTGGGAAAGTTGTGCCTTGCTACGGCCACAGATGGTTTCCTATCACATGGCAGGATCCATCAGTAAATAAAGCATGACCTTTTGTTTTCTGGTAACTCGTTATATGGTGGTGCTTCCTGGGCACAAGTCACCTTCTCAGGCAGTGCTCAAAAATCTCTGGCTTCTGACCAATCCAAAATCTCTTCTAGGATTCCTGGGAAATTGGGTTTTCCCATTTGGGTTTGTTGTGTAATCAATGCTACCCACTTACTCAGTGTAGCACTGATTGCATGATGTGTTGAGGGGATGTTTCCTTTGAACATACAGTGTAGGATGGGCAATTGTGGTGTCAAGAGGAGACACGCTTCTGTCCCAACAACTTATGAGGTGGCTTGAACCCCCCTTATAAGCTGCTAGTATCTCTTTTTCAGTTGGAGAATAGTGGGCTTCTGATCCTTGATGACTCCAGCTCTAAAACCCTAATGGTCAACCTTGGGTTTCTCCTGAGGTCCTTTGCCAGAGGCTCCAGGTTAGACCCTGCTCCCCAGCTGCAGTGTAGAGTATATTTTGCATAGCTGGTCCTTTTCAAACAAGCCCAAGAGCTACCGCATAAGCTATTTCCTGTTTGATCTGCTCAAAGGCCTGTTGTTCCTCAAGGCCCCACTCAAAGTGGTTCTTCTTCTGGGTCACTTGATAGAAGGGACTCACAAGCTGACTATAACCTGGAATGTGCATTCTCCAGAACCCCACAAGGCCCAGGAAAGCTTGTGTTTCTTTCTTATTAGCTGGTGAAGTCATCGTTGCAATTTTGTCAACCACCTCTGTAGGCACATGACGGTGTCCATCCTGCCATTTTATTCCCAAGAACTGGATCACCTGGTCAGGTCCCTGCTGACTCATCTTTTTTTTGCCAGGGTCGGGATTAAATGCACGAGATGGTATTTCTTGTTTGGACTCAGATGTTTATTAGTTCATATCTATATTACAGTCTCACAAACTGTGAGTTCTACAGTACTTCACACTAACAAACTAAAAAATGGAGCTGTATCACTCTCTCTACAAGGCCTTTTAAGGATAAACTGTCCAGTTAAGAAATGACACCTAAATTATTTTTACTTTTAACCCAATAACCAACCACCTGTGACCCGATATGTGGACTTTTTTATCCAGTTGCACAATACCACCCAAACCCATGAAGAAGAAGGTTAAGAAGGAGGACTAGCCTTCGCCCTAAAACCTCCATCTTGCTTTATATATATTACTATATTCTAAAACCTAAAACTGTAAGTTTTCTACCATGTGATATTACACACTTCTATTCAAACTACAGACCCATAATCCCAGTTCTATCATTCAATTTTGGAAGCCTTCTCCATGGGCCTCAGGTCAAATGCAGTGTTCTCTTGGGGGTCAGTGCCTGTCAGCACAGAAAGTTTAAAATTCTCAGTAACCAAAATTCCAATAGGTCCCTTTACTTTACTTTTGTGATAGATGAGTAATGCAATGGTTGACTCTCACAATTAAAAGGAAAATATCATGAATATATGTTAAAATAAGTTTTATAGACTTATAGTTATGTTTTACCCCCCCTTGTGTTGTTATCACGGGGTGACCTGGGTTTGGGACATTTGGGAGGATCAACTTGTTATTATGGCCACACCTGACCTCCAATCAAGATTTAAGGAAGTAAACTCCACCACTGGACAGTGAAGAAGGAGCCGATGGACAGAACTTTGGGAGCGGCTAAAGGATTAAAAGGGGAAACCTCCATTGTGTGGATGAGCACATGGTGGGAAAAATCCTTTGCTCCTGGCACTGTAATATTTTCTCTATTCAGTCTTCTGTTGTATTTTTGATAAGATTTTAATAAATCTTTTAAATTTTGGAAGTATCATTTCTCACACTTTGTTTTATGGCAAGACCAGCTTTCAGAAGAATTTGGATTATTTTCTTTTCTTTCTCCAAATCTTCTTCTGCTGTATTGCCCCCCATAGTGATATCATCAATATATTGTAGGCGTTCTGGATTTCCACTCTGTTCCAGTGCAGTCAGTCATCCCCAGAGGTACTGAGAAAAATATGTTAGTGATATCAGTTGTGACATACCATTTGGCTGCTTTTGACTCCAGCTCATATTGGAGTTCCAACATGTCTGGTACAGCAGAGCTTAGAGGTGGCATGACTTTGTTCAGGCCCCAATAGTCTACTGTCAGCCTCCATTCCCCATTTGACTTCTGCACTGGCCATATGGGGCTGTTGAAGGGTGAGCGGGTTCTGCTGATTACTCCTTGGCTCTCCAGTCAGTGAATTAGTTCACGAATAGGAGTTACAGAGTCTTGGTTGGTGCAATACTGCCACTGGTGTACTGTCCTGGTAGCAATTGGTACTTGTTGGTCTTCCACTGGCAGAAACCCCACAATGAAGGGATCTTCTGAGAGGCCAGGCAGGGTGGATAACTGTTTGGTCTTCTCTGTATTTACTGTAGCTACACCAAAAGCCCATTGATACCCTTTTGGATCCTTGAAGTACCCTCTCCTGAGGTAATCGATGCCAAGGATACAAGGGGCCTCTGGGCCAGTCACAATGGGGTGCTTTTGCCATCTGTCCTCTGTTAAACTTACCCCAACCTCTATTACAGACAACTCTTGGAATCTCATTGTCACTCCAGAGATCCAGATGGGTTCTGCACTCCTGTGCTTTGATGGCATCAGTGTACACTGTGCACCGGTATCTACTAAAGCTTTATACTTTTGTGGATCTGATGTACCAGGCCATGGAATCCACACAATCCAGTATACCCAGTCATCCCTTTCCTCCTCCTGGCCGAAGGCAGGGACCCTCTATTCCTGTTCCTGGTCAGAGGATTCACTATCTGACCTTTGTGATGCCAGATCAGAAGTTCCCTCACCAGGGTTTCAGGAAATGGTTTAGTTCTTTTACATCTGGGAGATCGTCGATTGTCTTCTGCTCTCTCTGCAGCAACTACACTGACAGTCTTCTTGGGCGACTCCTTCTTAACAGGTCTCTTCCCTCTCAGTTCATGGATACAGGCTTCCAGATTAAAGGTGGGTTCACCATACCACTTCCTCATGTCCTCCCCCTGCTCATGCAGAAAGAAACGGAGTTGGTTACATGGCCTGTGCTTGGGACTTCCCTTCCCTCTGACTGGGGTAGGAGAGGACCTATCTCTTGGGCTGCCCCTAAAGCTGGGATGCTGGCTCATAGGGATGAGGAAGTATCCAGAGTTTCATCTCTTGGGCTGCCCCTAAAGCTGGGATGCTGGCTCATAGGGATGAGGAAGTATCCAGAGTTTCTTCTACATTTAGGGGCCAGATGGATGCCATCTCTACAGTTGGTGTATCCATTTGCAGGTAATACAGTGCCACCAAGTGGCTGGAATATGATGCAGGGGCACTTTGAACCACCTTTCCTCCACATGGCCATTGAGCAACAGACATCCTCTGGATCTCTAGAGGCACTGTCATTCTTTAGATCACTAAAGACAACTTCCTGCACTGCTAATTCTCTCAAGTACTGGATACCTTCATCTGCAGTGGTCCACTTCCCTGGGGATTTCACAAGATCTTAAATGGATATCTTTCCCTCACACTTGAGAGAAGCCATTTCCAAAAGCTGCAAATTGCTCCTTCCTTTCCAATTCCTCTTTCAATTTTCTGATTTTTAGCAAGGGATCCCAGCTGTTGGGCTTCATGACCTTCTAACTGCTGACTGTCAGTCCCATTATCCCAGCATGACAGTAGCCATGTAGAAATCCACTCACCTGGCTGGTGGCTGTAATCTTTTCGCAAGTCTTGAAGTACTGACCGAGTAACTTTGGTTTCCTCTTTGACTTGCCTGACTCCCTTTGATTTCTTTGTGGAAGGGCCTGCCTCTTGATCTAATCCCTCCTTTCCTACTATTGCTTCCTCTCCTTCTTCTTCTTCCTCACTAATCAGTGGTATGGGCCTGCGACTTGCCTTGTCCATTTTTTTGTTTTCACTACTGGGGAAATTACTGTAGTTGCTGTGGTTTGAGTCCCTATCTCAGCCACAGTTGTGGTTTGTGTCCCTGCCTCAGCCATGGTGTCCTTAAACACAGTTTGGGTTCCTGCCTCAACTACAGTCCTCTGAGAGTATTGAACAGAGGCTCAGTAGGCCCAGGCCAGGCCCCAGTACAGTGTGAGAAGCTGCTCACATTCATGGGGGTAAAAAAGATACCCTTCTATCAGTAGATGGGCCAGTTCATTAGGGTTGCTTACCTCTTCAGGAGTAAAGTCCCAGGCAATGGGAGATGATAACCATGGGCTAAACTCACATTGCAGCAGTTTGCAGAGAACTGTTGCTCATGAGTTGGAACCATGTTGGAGAAGTTTGTGGAGAACTGTCTCCCATGGGAGGGACCCCATGGTGGAGCAGGGGAATAACTCCTTTCCCTGAGCAGTGGGAGAAACCGTGGGTGATCAACTGACCATAACCTCCATTCCCTGTCTCCTTGTGCTGCTGGGGTAGGCAGTAGAGTTGGGAAGGAGGGAGGGGTGGGGGTATTACATGGAGGGCCCCATGTTCTGTGGGGTTGGTGGTCAGAGACAGGGTTGGTGGTTGGAGACAGGGACCACACACACCCTTAGATCCATGCGGCAACAGAGAGCTTTATTCTTTGAACCCAGTTTTAGATAGGGGGTTTGAAATGTCCTGGTCTAAAACACACATTGGTCTCATCTTAATACCTCCCAGTTCTCTGACCAGTGAAATGTCTGCAGCTTAGGATGGAACATGATTGGTTGAAGTTCCAGTATGTCAACTCAAAGGTCAGTTTATGGAACCGGGCTGGGTTTCTTATTTATAACTGAATTAATGCCCAGTACAAGCTAGCATGTACTGTAACATCTTTCTTTATTAAAAATTGCAACCTTCTCTGTCACCTATCTGCAAGGGTCCTTTGCAAACAGGGTGACAGAAGACAGCATGGGTTTAATTTGCATGAGGCCATGTATCACTGGAGCTGCAGCATTCACTTCTAGGAGCTATTAGGCAAGATCACCATCCTTCAGGCTAACATGCCACAGGTTACCTACTTATAGTTACAAGTTACAACTTAACTCTGAAAACAAGAAACCATTTAACCCTTAGACCATTTAATCCTTATAACTGTTAGAGAAAAAGCCAACTACTAGAAAACAATCTCTAAACATAAAAAATAGTAGGTAAACAGGAAAAAATAATTTGTAAACAAATTAAGTGCTTATATGAACTGTCACTTCAAGAGTCCCAGATTTCCATGAGGTAGGTGAAAAATTGTTCTGGTTACTGCTCCATACACAGTTCTGTGATGTCTGTTGAGAGGTTATCAGGAAGATGCTGCCTGTGGTCCCGAGCAGGACGTAGTATAGGCCAGATACATCTGGCAGGTATCCAACTGATGCCTTGTGAACGCTGACCTAGAACAGAGGCTAGATGGAGTTTAATGTGGCCTCTGTTGGGTTTCGGGGTATCCCTGGTGGGCTGCAACGGGGTCAGGATAGTGCAGTCCTGCTTGGCACAGCCTATCTGAGTTCCCAAGCAGCCCCCAGCTTCTGGCTACCTTAGCAAGCTTAAGTGAGATCAGCTCTCAGTGATTATCAGCTCATTTGTGATTTCAGTTCTTTGCTTGCTTGGTGCCAGTAGGCAGACGCAGGGAGAGAGAGGAGAAGCGCTGTGTGAGGTTCCACAGGAGTGTCTATTGAAGTCTTCTGAGAAGGTTCTCAGGGACAGTTCTTCTGCCGAGCTGGGCAAAAGTAGGGGTTTTTATAGCATACAGGAGTTTCAGAAATTGTCCAATAGCAGGGGTCAAAAGGAAAGTGACCTTATAGTCTTACAGAGTGATAAGCAAGGGTCCAAGGCAGAAAAAGGGGCTTCTAAGGTCCACTCATCATGACTCAACATTTCCCATCGTAGGCTGCTGACTGCCATGGAGGCATTTCAGGACCTGGGCCTGCTACAACAGTTAAAGTAGGTATTTATTAAAAGGCCTCATTGGATACACCTTGGGCACTACAAGAGCCCAGCCAGGGCTACACCCAAGATGAACCCAAAATGATCACAAAATGGTCAACCAGTCATGGGGTCTCTCACTTTTATAACTTCTGACCCATTAGCATACTGGAGATAATTGTCCAATTATACCTTTAGGTTATGAAGTCCCATCCTTCTTGTTTTTCTCTCTTCAGTCCATGTTGTTTATGCTCTTGGGCCTGAAATTTGGATCAGTTGTCCTTGGTCTCAAGATAGGAAAGGAATTTTTTTGTCTACCTACTCTGTGAAGAGAGCTTACCATCCCTTAATATGAGGCTCAGAACTACACACTAAAGCAGTACAGAATCTGAAAAATATAAAAGCTAAAACCTAAGGCATCATTTTCCCCCTTAAGAGGCTCAACAAGGGCTTTACCTTGTTGAGTCTCTATTCTAAATATCTACTAATAATAGGTATTTAATAACAGATAAGTATCTAACAATAGTAAACAACTATCAATATAAACATCTAACAACAGATAAATATCTAATAGTAAATAAACACCTAATACTAGATAAATATTTAATAACAGTAAATATCTGACAGTAAATATCTAATAATAGATAAATATCTAACAATATTAATAATAATAAACATAAACAGTAATAAACATCTAACAACACTAATGCCTTGCACAGTGTGGAATCATGCAAAGAATAATGATTCTTGTGAACCGTTCTTCAGGCACAGAAGAGGAATCATTTAAAACATATTTTCATCTGCATCAGTCTCTTTTTATAGACCTCCAGTACAGCTGGTACCAGATGAGGTATGTACACTACAATGTATTGCCTAAGGGTGAGTTTTCAGGCCTCCTGGATCAAGATGACAGTGACTGCCACAGTCTTCTGGCACCCTGACCAGCCTTGGGCAACATTGTCTAGCTGTTTAGAAAAGTACACCACATCCCTCCATTGGTTCCCGAGGCGCTGTGCTAGTACCCCCAAAGCCACATTCAGTCCCTCATGTGTGAAAAGTTCTAAAGGTTTAGTGAAGTCTGGCAGTCCCAGTGCTGGAGCTGACATAAGAGAGTGTTTCAGCTGTTTAAAAGCTGCTCTGGTGTTTTCAGTCCATATGATAATTCCTTTTTCAACTGCTTTTAAAGCTCCATATAGGGGTTTTACCAGCAGTCCATAATTTGCTATCCACAAACGACATCAACCTACCATCGCCAGGAAATCTTGCATGTCTCTCACTGTGTGGGGCTCTGGGAGTCGACAGATGACTTCTTTCCATTCTTTGCTGAGCTGTCAGTGTCCATGGAAGATCTCAAGCCCCAAGTAAACTACCACTTCTTTAGCCATCTGTGCTTGGTCTCTAGAAACTCTGTACCCACTCAGTTCCAAGAGGTTTAATAGACTTACGGTAAGTCATATACAACTGTCTCTGGTTCTAGCCTTAATCAGGATGTCATCTACATATTGAAGAATAACTCCTTCTGGCTCCTGTCTTTTCCAGTCCTCTAATTCCTTTGCTATCTGGTTTCCAAATATTGTTGGGCTGTTCTTGAAACTTTGGGGTAAAACTGTCCATGTAAGTTGACTTTTTCTCCCTGTCTCGGGATTTGCCCACCCAAAAGCAAAAAGCTCTTGGCTGTTTTTGTGCACAGGAATGCAGAAAAAGGCATACTTCAGGTCTACAACAGTAAAATATCCTAATTCATCCATCAGTGTGGTCACAATAGTGTAAGGATTGGCTACTACTGGGTGTATATCCTCTCTAATTTTGTAATTTCCCTCAAATCCTGTACTAATCGATAACTCTTGCCATCTGCTTTTTTAACAGCTAAAATAGGGATGTTGAATTTGGATTCACATTGCACTAATAAACCATGCTGTAGGAATTTTTCAATTATAGATTCCAATCCCTTATGGTTCTCTAATTTCAAAGGGTATTGTTTTTGCCTTAACAGTGTAGTTCTCAGTTTGAGTGCAATACTCACTGGTTCTGCCAGCTTGGATCTTCCTAGGATATCACTGGCCCACGCTGTTGGCTTTACTGCATTTTCAACTTCAGTGGGGATTTCACCACATTTTTCCTGTATAAAACGTGCAGCAACTTGGACAAATTTAGATTCACCTGAGACCTGCCTGCCCTATACCTGATTGGTGGTCCTTGGCCCCCCCCCCCCCCCCCCCCCCACCTCCCCCAGGTTAAAAGGGCAAGCACACCATGCAGTTGGGAGTTCTGTTGGAGCTGTTACTGCATTCAGAGGCCTGTGGGCCAGGAATAAAGCTCTGGATGGAAACCCTCCAACAGAACCGACTCCTTTTCCTTCACCTCGCCTTGAAGCTTCTCCACCAAGATAAACCTGAGCTCCTGCATGTCTGGATTTTCCTCCAAGCGCCCAGCTGCAGCATCTAGCTAGCCAAAGGTGTCTCTGAGGTGAAATTGCCTTTTGGTCAATCAGCAAGGGCCAGACAAGCCCAGGCACGTCCCGTTCCTGCTATAATGATATTATTCCAATGTATTGGTCCCACAACATGTGGCTGCTTCAACCCTGCAGCCCCGAGAAGACACTCCAGAGCTACCGGAGCCTCAGAACACCACGGAAAGACTTTAAGGCAACTTAGCATCCACTCGCACAGCATTGATGGCATAGCTCTCCAGCAGAGACTTTTGGACTTATCCCACAGAAGCCTCGGGGACATTCTGCGCCTCTGGAACGTACAGTTCCTTTTTGGTGAGCAGACTTTTGAGAGGGAGAATAGGGTAGCTCCTCCTGCCCTGTGAAGTCCTATTCAGGTTGAAGAGAAAAACCCTGCCAGACCACAGCACCGATCACATCGATTTGGGGGTATCTCTGCTCCATAAGGGGTGGAAGCTCAAATACAGTCTCTGCCAAGAGATCTGTTCTTTTTTGCTCTTATTCAGAGCACGGAAAGGCTGCGCAGCCCTGCGGAGCGGAAGCGATAGCCCGTTAAGCATAGCCCAGAGCAGCACGGCTTTGCTGATTTTAGAACTCGCGCAGCAGCGACTGGGGCGCGGGCCCGGCTCAGAGCAGAGGAGGCTCTCCCTGCCCCTCCCCTTCGCGGTGGCACGGCGCCAGTTCGGCTTTCGGGCTCTCTCGTCGCAGGACAGCACGGCTTTCGCAGCTCGGGTTTGCAGTGAGGTGCTGGGGGGCTTTCTCGGCGCGGCGCGGGCAGGGGAGCTCTGTCTATGCCCCGGCACGGCGTGGCAAGTTCCAATTCCGTGCTGCTGTCAGCGGCACTTTTAAAAGCAGCAAAGACTGCTGCGCTTAGAAGACTAAAGGTCTGCATGTTTTCGCTTCTTAACCGTGGTTTTTGGAAATCGGTAGCTGATTTGGTTTTGTTTTCGATCGGCGGGAGATTGTGCTGTGCCTTTTACATCTAAAATGGGCTCTAAGTTAAGCACAGCACAAAATAGAGTATATTATCAGATTGACGGACTTTTAATTAGTGGAAATGTAACGTTTTCTAAGAAAAAATTGAAACGGTTTATAAGGTGGCTTTTTCTACACTTCCCACAAATTTCTCCTGAACAAGTCCACAATATCCAATTCTGGGACAAAGTAGGGCAGGAATTGATAACCTTAGGAAAGTCTGGGGACACGTCCTCAGCTAAATTTGTGTTTTGGAGTTTACAAGTTCGATCAACCTTACTCAAAGGGAAGTGAAGGAAAAGCAAGGAATGTACCTCTGCTCTTCCAGTTTCTCCCCCCCCCCCCCCAGCTCTGAACCCTGTACCCCAAAACTTGGTATTTTAAAGAGAGCAGACTCTGCTCACGCCCAGGGAAGCCAGCTCCCTGAGCACCTTAAAATCCCTGAGTTCAACTGTCCACAAAGTCCTGGCCAGACCACGTGGAATTGTCCCCAAACCCCTGTGTCCCTAGCTCTAAAACCCAGAGTACGTGTTAGCTTTTCAGAGAGCAGTTGTCTCTATAGAGCACAACACAGTACAATAATACACAACTCCATCAGAAGGGTGAAAGAGAGAGATTTTATTAAACCAACGTAGCTTTTATAGTTCTTCCAGATATTGACACCCATCTAACACATATACAGTGCCCATTGGCCATAAAAGAGAAACAAAGTTCTCAGTAGACAACCAGAGAGCCACATCACTCGGCAAGCCAGCAAGAGTCCATATCTCCCAACTTTCTCTCCTTCCTCTGGTCTCCAGGGTAACGACCTTGGCGTTCCTTCAGGAAAGATATGGGGCTTCTCCTTATCTTCAGGAGGCCCTTGCTAGCTCACAGGGACAGCACAGAATGTCTTTCCCACAATTCCCCCTTTTTGTATTTGACCAGGAAATACAACTGCTAAGGACTTCTGCAGGGCCCTTGCAAAAATCCAAGCAGACAAAGGATCTGTTCTTCATTCACTTACAGATAACCAACTTCTACCAACTCCACAATGCACACACCCTCACAATCTTAACGTTCATATACAAACAAAACACATAAAGACAGATCTTCAAATACCGTTACAGATCTCACAATTTCCCGATGACACATTTGTAGCAGAATGACACCTTCACCTCTAATAAAAAAAATTTCTCCCACACAGAGTCAGAGACTAAGTCATCTGCCTAGTCACCACTCAGAACTAAGTAGCATCCACTTGACCTTGCAACTGGTTGCTGCTATCATAACGGGCAACCAACCTAGTTGCTCAAAGTGCGGACTTCAGCTACTAGTTCAACTCCTATGCAAAGGCAACACTTCTCCCTTAGGTACATCAAATTCCTCTATTTTGGTGACCGTCGGTGCTCTGCAAAAGGAGATGGTACAAGGCACACTTCTCAGTACTACCAACCTCTCTATAAGAGAATTCAAGGAAACGAAGCAAAAGTAACATCCGCTAACTTAACTTTTGGAGTTTCAGTGTAAGCCTATAACTCCCTTTACTCTGTCTTGAATTACCATCTTCACCACACATTCCTTGAGGGTCCATGCTTCCATCTACCTAATAAGCAATACAATTACCTATTCATTTTACTCTCACTGTAGAACCACTCATCCTGTCCTTTTCTGTGTGCTCCAAATAAGGTTTGACACACGGACAGAGACCCATCGAGGGCCATTTTCTGTTAAAACACATGCATATCCTCTTCCCCATGTTACTAATTCTACTGGGCCAGTCCATTTTCCTGTGATTAAATCTTTTACCCAAACCTTAATACCTTTCTTAAAGTTTGGCTGTTATGAATTCAAAGATGAAAAATGATAGAATATAGGAGAGACTTGTAAGTCAGGTAAAGGACACAAAAAGTTTAAGACATAAATGGCTTTGTCTAATCTTACTTGAGGCGACTCCTTCTGCATTCCCCCTTTTTGCTTTTGTACCTGGCACTTCAACACACCATGAGCACGCTCAGTAATTGCTTGGCCTGTCGAAGCATGAAGGATACCAGTAGAATGACCACCACCCCAGGAATGAAAAAACACTTGCAATTTCTTTGAAACATACGCTGGGCCATTTTCCATCTTTACATGTGATGGAACGCCTAAGATGGAAAAGGCGTGGCAAAAATGACGAAAAACATCCCAAGCTGTTTCACCTGCCAACGCTGAGGCAACCATGGCATGAGAAAAGGTGTCAATCATAACATGAACATACTTTAGACGGCCAAATTCAGGCATTTTTGTAACATCTGTTTGCCATTCTTGCAAAGGGAGTAAGCCTCTAGGATTAGTACCGTAATATTACAAAACATGAGACGTATGACAATCAGGACAAGTAGAAATAATTGACTTTGCTTCATTGCATGATAATTTAAATTGCTGCCGTAGTGTCTGAGCACCTTGATGAAAAAATTGATGAGATAGAACAGCTTGCTATAACACATTAGGCACCGTTTTTACCACTGAGGCATCCACAAGGAAATCCACATAGGCGTTACCTTCAACAAAGAATCCAGGTAGCGATGTATGGCTACGAATATGCATAATAAAATAAGAATGCTTTTGATTATAAATAACAGTCCACAATTTCAACAACATAACAAATAATGGTTTCTCCTTTACGTTATACAACACATCTTGATCCAACTGTTTCACTAAATTAGCAACATCAACAGAATCAGTAACTATATTTACAGAACAAGGAAACAAGGTAGAAGGCCAAAAGTATGGTGCAAAGTTCAACTAATTGAGGAGACCCTTGTTGAACCATTACTTTATATTCCTAGCAGTCATCTTTCTTCCAGGCTACATCAGCTTTTCCAGTTTTCCTGATCGATCTGTAAAAACTGTCGCACCTTCCACTGGAACAGAAGAACAAAGTTGTTTCCCCTGAAATGGAATCTCCTTAGTGAAATTCACGATAGGATGAGAAGGTAAATTATATGCTATTTGACCTGTAAAAGAAGATAAGGCTGATTGCAGCTCATGATTGTTTTGAAAACACCACTCAAAATGCCATTGTTGTACTGGTTTGACAATAGTTACAGGATCACAACCTAAGATTTCATGGCAGCATCTGCAACCTTTGATAATGATGTCTGCAAAAAGCTCATACAGATCTGGAGCAGTTTTTCGGGACCTGAAAGACAAAAATATCCACTCCAAAATATGCAATTTATCTTCCCATTTGTCATTCCATTGACACAACAATCCGCATGGTATTTCATTATCTCTCAAAATTAATAATTGCACACCAACGGAAACATCTATCCTGGTAACAAATTTAGATGTTAAGGACAATTCAACTTCTTCTACAGCCTTTTTTACTGCAGCAGTCAAATGTCTCTCATCGGTAGAGGAAGCTATCCCCAATAGTAAGTCATACAAAGGTTGCAGTTGATGATTGGTTATCCCCAAGTATAGCCTAAGCCAACCTATTGCACCAACCAATTTCTGCAAGTCAACAGCAGTTTTGATATCAATGTCCAATTTTATAGGTTGAGGCACAATTTGTGTATTGGTGATTATCACCCCAAATATTTCCAAGGCATCTGTCTTTGGACTTTCTCCGGGGCGATAACAAAACCAAAGGCCTCTAAATTTTTAACAGCACATTGTTCGAGAGCCAACAATTGTTTATTTCCAGATGCCTGTAGAAGGGGCTAACAGCGGGTTTGTTAGCTAAAGGAGCGAGAAGAAGCTGAGAAGTAAGAAGAAGCTGATAAGGAGCTCTGTGGGCAGTTTTTTCTTACTGAGACATAGTACATGGGAAAAGTACCGTGAGAAAGAGCATCTGAGTAGGTAACATCTGCCTAATTCAAGGACATGGTTTCTTTGAGCAAGAAGTTGTTTTATAAACTATGTGAAAACAGGAGGTAAAAAGAAGCCACAAACATCTTGAGAAAAGGTGGGATTGACTTTTTATAGCTGACCAATGGAGAGCTATAGTTTTGCAATATGTATGAGCCTTATTATTGTGATTATAAAAGTATTGCTGTTAATCAATAAAGTTGAGATTTTGCTGCATTAGGAGGATGAGCAAGTCTCCCGTCGACTTGTCAGAGCTCTTTCTAAGGATGTAACTAAGGAGACCGAGAGAAGAAAGATAAGAGAACTTCGCAGCTGGACAAAGTATTTTTAGAAAGTTAGTTGAAGTCACTATAACTTCTCACCAATAGTATTATGTTGATTTATTGTGGCAAATAGTTAGGGTAGAAGAAGCATAAAAAATTAGAAAGTGTATAAAAGTCAGCCATATTCAATAATAAAGAGTTGCCAACTGAGACTGCTTGTAGTCTCTGCTTTGTGTTGTAACTGCCTTGACAACGACAGATGCCAACAAGATATCATCCATATAATGATAGCAATAACAGTTGCTAAATTGCTCTCGGACCTTAGATAAAGCCTGTGCCACAAACCACTGACAAATACTTGGAGAATTTCTCATTCCTTGAGGCAAAACAGTCCACTGATATCTTTGGTCCGGTTCCTCATGATTTAAAGAAGGCACAGTAAAGGCGAATTTTTCCTTATCCTGATCAGCCAATGGAATTGTAAAAAAGCAATCTTTCAGATCAATGATAATTATTTCCCATCCTTGTGGAATCATTGTAGGTGTTGGGAGACCTGATTGTAAAGCACCCATTGCGGCCATCACAGCATTTATCTGCCGTAAATCGTGCAAAGTCTCCATTTACCAGATTTCTTTTTTATTACAAACACAGGTGTATTCCATGGGCTAAATGAGTTTTCAATATGTCCAGCTAGTAATTGTTCTTTCACTAAGCTTTGCAGGGCAAGAAGCTTTTCAGTAGGCAGGGGCCACTGATCAATCCAGACAGGCTTATCTGTCAGCCATGTCAGGGACACAACTGGATGTTTAAAGCCCTGCATCTCGGTGGCCCCCACTAAAAATCCATGATAATTTTAACACCCCATTAGGTTAAGCAATCATGTCCCCATAAATTAGGCTGAGCATTAGTAACATATGGTCTGATGTTAGCTTGTTGGCCTTCAGGATGTGTTACAGTGACTGCGATCGCAGATAAAGCACCAGCAGTTGATCCACCTAACCCAACAACTCCAAAGGTTGATTGAGTGAGGGGCCATGTTGGAGGCCAAATAAGCTGTGAAATTATAGTTACATCTGCTCCTGTGTAAAGTAAACCTGATATTGTTGTAGTTTCTGGGTGATATCCCCTAGCAGTAACCAAACATTGTATTACCGGACGCTCATCTGTCACATTTTGAGTCCAGAGAACCTGAGGTGGTCCTGTAGATCCAAAACCTCCAGTGCCATGACTCCGGTCCACTACAGTTGGAACACAACTCATAAAAGGAACAAGTTGAGCAATACAAGTACGTTTTTGAATAACAACAGGAGGTTCACTAACAGACACCATAGCCTGAATCTGTCCCACATAATCAGAATCAAAAACACCCAAATGGACATTAATACCTTGAATAGTGCTACTAGATCTTCCCATCAGAAAAGCATTCAAACCTCGGCCTAAAGGAGCATAAGCATCAAGAGGCACTTTACATATACCTCTTGTCAAAATAGTCACTGTTTCAGCTACCGGTATATCAATCCCTGCCAAGCCTCTTGTGGCCCCTGTGTATCGGTCACAAACGGAGAGCTTTGCAGCACTGGCAGGGCTCGTGATTGTCTTCGGGGTATTTGTGTCTCCACACGCTCCTTCGCGTTCCGCTTCCAGTTTCCCTGCGCTTGTCGACCACCTGAAAAAGATCTTAACTTACAAAATTTAGCAATATGGCCAAAGTTACCACAACGATAACAAGGCACTTTACTGGCCCATACTACCCTAGAGTGTGCACATCGTCCAGCAGTTTGATGGCATTGGGTCTTCACATGTCCTGATTCTTCACAAGCAGAACTTCTGGGTGAGGACTTCATGACTCTTGCTAAAGCAGCCATTTTATGTTCAACCGAATCGATTTTTGAGCAAGCAACTACAAGATCAGACAGCGAGGGTTCTCCTGGCAAAGAATCGATAATTCTCCTACAATTGTCATTCGCATTTTCTCGTGCTAGCTGTCTGCATAAAATTTGCCTCAACTTATCATCTTCTACTTGCTTCTCAAGGGCTTCAGAAACCCTCTCCACAAACTGCAGAAAAGGTTCCTTCACCCCTTTCTGGATAGTAATATACCTCGATTTAGGAGCTGCCATCTCCATTGATTTAAGCAAGGCACTCATACCCAGCTGCTGGGCCTGTGCCGGAACCAGGGGGTCCCATCTTGCTTGCAAATCCGAGTTAGAAAATGGTCCATTGCCCAGCAAGGCATCAGCTCCCACAGTGTGACGTGGATCCTGCTGAGGTAACTGCATATTGTCCAAAGTTATTCTTTCAACCATATCCTTCCAGGTAGCTTGAAACACACCATACTGCACTGGTTGAAACAGAATTGTAGCAAGGTGAACAATATCATAAGGTGCAAGTACATCAGCATTTAAAACACTAATCACTTGCATCACCTGCGAAGGGTTAACACCATACTGATCTACTTTTGCCCGGAGATCCTGTACAACCTTCCATGAAAAAACCTGATGGCTGTCTTCTTGTCCTGAATTAGGAGTAGCTTTGAAAACAGGAAAAGCCACAGGCCCACCAGAAGCAGCAGCAGTCATCCCCATCCTTCTAGGTGGACCAATTTTCTCTAACAAATTCCAGTCTCCCACTTCAGCTGATTTTGTTCTTACGTGCTCCCAAAAGTGCAAAGGGTGTTGAGGAGTCACAGCCACCTGGCAGGGAGGCAGAGTCCAAGAAACAGCAGACCTGGATCTGCTACGAGGTTTAACAGAAACAGACTCCTGTGTCTTTTTAGATGTACTTATAACCGGCAGTTCATCGTCAGAGCTGTCACTAGACAGGGCAGGACACAATGTTAAAGATTGCATTTGTTCGATTAGTTCCGGAAAGGGGGGGGGGCAGACGGCTTACGGGGGGTGGAGCGGAGGCAGACGGCTCGAAGGGGGGGCAGAGGAAGGGTGGATGGCTCAAGGGAACATGAGGAGGAAGCAGACGACTCAAAGGAAGGCAGAGGCGGGGTGGATGGCTCAAGGGAAAGCGGGGGGGGGGGAACAGCCAATCCACGGGAGGGTGGGGGAGGAACAGCCGACCGAGGGACAGGCACGGGAGGGGCAGGTGACCCGCGGGAAGGTGCGGGGGGAGCAGCTGACGGAAGGGAGGGGGAGGAGCAGCCTACCAGCGGAGGGGGAGGGGGGAGGGGAGAGCAGACGGCCCAGGGAGAGCCTGTTTTTCATTTCACTTCTTCTGTGACTTCATTTTTGCTAGTTGCTGTGCAGGCGTGAGATACTTTGGTCTAGCACTCAATTCTGCTAACTGTTGAGCAGGCAAAGTATACACAGGTCTAACATAGTCTTTTGGAGATAAATACCAAGGAACAATCTTAGCCTGTCATTTGATTCTCACGATAGCAAACCCTGGGGGAACCTCCACAGCAGCTGCAGCAGCCTCCTCAGGGGGAGATACATCGACAGGCTCAGCCTCATCTTCCTCCTGTTCCTCTACTCCAGTTTCTTGCTCCAATTCCTGCTCCTCCAATTCCTCCTCTCTATCTTGTTCTACTTTCCATTCCTTCAAGGCCTCATACAACAGCCTCCAAGTAGCAGCCAAATCAACAACGGTCTTATCCCCCTTAGATATCACTTCCCATAGTCTCTTCCCAACTTTTTTCCATGCCCGGACACTAAAGGCAGTGTCGGCATCAGCTTCAAAGTCCTGTGATTTGCACCATATCAGTAAACTGAGAAGACAATAATCTGAAGTTTGAACATTTTTTCTTTTCAGTAAAGTTTTCCACGTGGACAAAACAGTCATTTCCTCCTTTGATAAATTATTTCCCATTATTTTTCCCAATCGCTCACCTCAAATCAGACATCTGAATTAGGTCCGGACCTTCGCAGCATTCCTGCTGCCTTCACTCATTTTTTAGGGTACCCTTCAACTTTTTTTTTTCTTTTACAGTCCCGTTGTAATCACGGATCACGGCCACCAGATGTCGCTATAGAGCACAACGCAGTACAATAATACACAACTCCATCAGAAGGGTGAAAGAGAGAGATTTTATTAAACCAACGTAGCTTTTATAGTTCTTCCAGATATTGACACCCATCTAACACATATACAGTGCCCATTGGCCATAAAAGAGAAACAAAGTTCTCAGTAGACAACCAGAGAGCCACATCACTCGGCAAGCCAGCAAGAGTCCATATCTCCCAACTCTCTCTCCTTCCTCTGATCTCCAGGGTAACGACCTTGGCGTTCCTTCAGGAAAGATATGGGGCTTCTCCTTACATTCAGGAGGTCCTTGCTAGCTCACAGGGACAGCACAGAATGTCTTTCCCACAAGCAGTGACCCCCAAAATGGCTCCCAGACCCCAGGGGGTCAAGAAAATGGAAGATGCCACATGGCACCATGCCATACCTGGTCTCCTTCTTCCAATGATTCCCCTAAGCATCCCAAAAATCCTTCCTCACTCCCCACCCTCTCTGATCCTTGTGACACCTTCCCTCCACCTACCTCGCCTGCTACTCCCTCATCTCTGTCCCTCTACCCCTCCCAGGGGGCGTCTGCCAATGTGATGTCACCAGGCATCCCCACCCCTTGCCAACCCCCTGTCCTCGCGGTGTCCCAGCCCCCTGCCAACCCCCTTTCCCCGCCTCTTGTTCCCATGGTGTCCCCGCCCCCTCCCCAGGTTCCCACGGTGGGGGCATGCCCACTGCTTGTCCCCATAGCTGTACCTATGATCTCAATGCTTCCAATTCAAAGGATACAGAGCAGGGAACCACAGACCCAACACAGGGTTCCACTTTCTGATTCGCCCGTTACATATCAGCACGCAGGGCAAGGGGGAGGAGTGCCAAATGCTAATTGGAAAGTTTTTTCACAACAAATATTGAAAGATGTCTGCAAAGCACACAAAGAGTATGGCCCATATAGCCCATACTTCCGTGGCCTTTTAAATACCAAACTGAGTAGGACTCTAGTAGTCCCACATTATTTAAAACAGCTTTTCTTGTGCCTCATGACCTCTACAGAATTCAAATTATGGGAATTGGCATGGAAACAACTGCTAAAAGAAGCTCTCCCAGACTTTCATGCTGATCCAAACACAGCAAAAGATGCCAATGGCATGACAATTAACATTGAGCATCTCTCCAGTGAGAGCCAATGGTCCTTGGCCCCAATCCAAGCTGCAGTAATTCCTGTAGAAGCACTTGAAAGACTGAAAGATGCAGCTGAAAAAGCCCTCTTTACCCTCCAACCTGAAGCCCCATTTGAGCCATATAGTGAGATCAAGCAGCTACCATCAGAGCCTTTTTTGAAATTTGTAGAAAGGTAAACTAGAGCTATTGAAATCCAAGTTAAAAACGAGAATGCAAGGGAAGAGGTTTTAGAGGAAATGGCCTTTACAAATGAAAATGAACAGTGTCGAGTGGCAATTTTAAGCTTACCTCTAGAACCCCCCCCCACACTAAAAGATATGCTTCTAGCTTGTAACAGCAAAGTGCCTCTGATGAGCGTGGCTCAGGACACCAGACCAAAGCTGCTGCCAAGACCACCACAGCAAGTCACCGTTGCCAGCCCTGCGCCCATTCCCTCACCACAGGGGCACACTGGGCAGCAGCGAAGACCAGAAATTGTTGATCCCACAAAGCCATTCCTGTTTTGCAATAATCTTGGACACTGGAGTAACCAGTGTCCCCTGAAAAAGCAATTTGACAAATTTAGAAATAGCAAGGGAGAAGAACTACAAGCGCTCCCAGGGGGTCAACAATAACAAAAAAACTGAATGGGGAGCGCTTGCCTACCAGGCAAAAAGATTGGCTTTTCGCAAATCTTAAAATGAATATTATATGTGTTGTGTTGGGAAGTAATGCTGTATTAATTCTCTTAAGTACTGTGTTAAATATAGTTTTAAGTTATAAAAATTTTTAAAATAGAAACTATGCTATGTAAGATGCTTTGTTAAACAGAAAGGTCTTGCAGCGAGATAGCAGCCACAGGACACCTAAATCTTTCCGAGAAAGGGAATTTACTGCCTTCTTATCAGAAGAAACTAACTTCTTCCTGCCTTGAAGGCGCTGTTAGGATTAGAAGGAAGAAGTTGACACTGACCAGACAGAATCCTGTGTTTGAATGGAATTTATACATCATGTATGAAGTGTATGAATATGCAACGGGCTATTGTTTTTAAGGGTTAATCTTTTGTTAACGGGTGTCCTTTTTCAGGCTCGTGATGCCCAGAAAAAGGTACCCGGACATCCGTAACTCTTTGCTTTTATTGTCTCATATTGTCCTAATTTAAATTGTCCAAATTATTATGAGTCTAATTGTATTGCTATTTTTATAACCATTTTATTACTATTAAACTTTTAACAATTTCAAAAGCAAGTGATTGGCGTTTTTCACAGGAACTGAGCAAGTGTTGGAGGTCTGAGCAAGGGAGAGATCTGAGAAGAACAGAGAAGAACTCGGGTGGAAGAGATGATGGAGTAGCTTATGCTGGACTCTTTTTGTGTAGCCATGGACAGAGACATGTTTCCTTGTGATACAGAGACTGCAATTCTAGGGGGAGGCAATGCCTCAGGACCAAGAGGGTTTGGTGTGGGTACCCCTCGGCCCTAGGGGGTGAAAAATATGGGGGGGACAGATGTCCCAAAGTTGAGACTGTGCCTTTTTGGAATGGGACAAGGCATCCTTAAAAGACGACCCTAGAAGCAGCTCTGGTCCATGTTCTAGGGTGAGAGCGCTGGACATGAAAGGAAGAGGTCACCATGGCACAAGAAGGACTCCTTCTCCTCTTGATGAACTGAAGATTGTGTATTCTAAAGGGTGGTGCCGGACCGAGAGGTGGTGATTTGGGAGATGTATTGGAATTTGGTGGGGGCAGGAGGAAAATGCTTTTGCAAGGTTTTCATTTTCCTTGTGTGTTTCTTTTTTTTTCTTTTTTCTCTTTTAGTTTAGTTTTTTTCTTGTAGTTTAGTTAATAAAGTCTTCTTTATTTCTAAGTAGGAGCCTGCTTTGCTTATTCCTGGTCACATCTCACAGCAGACACCAGGGAGAGTGTATTTTCAAGGGGGCACTGGCATTGTGCCAGTGTCAAACCATGACACTATGGTAACTCATAGGTATGAGAGTGGAGAGACCACTCCCCCCATGGGAGGTTCCCTCTCTGCCCCCCGGCTCCTCCTTCACTGACTGGGACTTAGTCTGAGCCACGCCTCCCCCTGCCCCCATTTGTCATGGCTGCGGTGATAGCGGCGGCAGCTGGGGTGGTGGGGGCAAAGGCAGCAGTAGGACTGCGCCCTGGCCCTGGCCCTGGCCCTGGCCCTGGCCCTGGCCCTGGCCCTGGCCCAGGCCCAGGCCCGCACCTGCTGCAAGCACAACCGGGCCCACCCTCAAGGTGGGGGCAACTAGATCTAACTCTTTTTCCTCCTTTCTTTTACTTTCATTGTTCAATATTGCTCTTTTTTACTTTTCCCCTCTTTTTTCTTTAAGACCAAGATATGCTCTTCCTTTTTCTTTGCTGCTAGGCTTTGTTGACATGCTAACACCATGAAGAGCCTAGCATACTCTAACTCATCTAAGTATTTATCCTTGCATATACGGGAAATCAAACTTGATATTAATCTCTTATCAAAACTACTGAACTCTGGCCACGTCTGATTGTTACCTAGTTCATACATCAACCAGATCTTTTCTGAGAGTCTGATAAGTTTGGAGTTTAAAAAGAACAGATATCCCACCAGTAAGGTCTCCACAGTTTCTCAGTACTAATCCCAGGGGACTGTCTCTCAGGATATTATTATTACAACACTCACAGGAGAATGTACACCCCATATCTTAACAGTTATGAGTAAGGGAACCCATAGAAATTAAAAGAACCAGGGAGAGAGGGAGAGCAAGCAAGCAAAAGAAGAGACAGGATTTGAACCCCGGCCATTCAGAGTCACAGGGCGGGAGCTATGCCCTGAACCACTGCTGGTATGCAGCAGCACTGCAATCTAACACTGCTTCTCAGAGAGCGTCCTCCCTTACTACCAGAGGGGGAAATGGAGAGCACCGCCAGCACTCCGTCTGGACTCTAGAGTATAAGAAATCTCTTAACATGTAACTTAGGTGCTAAACAGATTACCCCTTGATCTACTCATGCGTCTCTCTCAGGTCCGAGGGTTCTTGAGCTCTGATAACTTCTCGACTACAGCTGGGCCCCCCGGAAATGCCAGCAGGAGTGGGAGGGGCAGGAGTTGGGTGTTCCTTGCTCAGGGGGTTTTCCAGATGCTTTCTGTCCCTTTGTAGTCTCCAGAACTGATGCCTTGTGAAGGTTGACCTAGAACAGAGACTAGACGGAGTTAAATAATAAAGTAGGTACTTAGTAAAAGGCCTCAATGGATATACCTTGGGCAGTGCAAGAGCCCAGCCAGGGCTACACCCAAGATGAACCCAAAATGATCACAAAATGGTCAACCAGTCATGGGGTCTCTCACTTTTATAACTTCTGGCCCATTAGCATACTGGAGATAATTGTCCAATTATACCTTTAGGTTATGAAGTCCCATCCTTCTTGTTTTTCTCTCTTCAGTCCATGTTGTTTATGCTCTTGGGCCTGAAATTTGGATTGGTTGTCCTTGGTCCCAAGCTAGGAAAGGAATTGTTTTGTCTACCACTCTGTGAAGAGAGCTTACCATCCCTTAATATGAGGCTCAGAACTACACACTAAAGCAGTACAGAATCTGAAAAATATAAAAGCTAAAACCTAAGGCATCACAACATATCCCAGTGTCTGTTGAAACGCACACATATCCCCAACCCCAGGTAATAAGATCCCAAGGACCCCCCTGTCCTGGGTTGACTATATGATGCTTTTATCCCCAGTCGTCTCATTCTGTTTATGTTGAATAATAAGTTATGTACCTTTAAGACTTGTTCCAGAGAGTGAAGGGGGGGAGAGAAGAAGCAGCAGGTTTTTTGGTTTTTTTCAGACCCTGCTCTCACTCCTCCACATTCCTCCTCCTGGACTGTGTTGTCTGAGGACAGAGCTTTTTTTTTTTTTTTTTTTTTTTTGACTTTAGTTAGTTTAGCTAGCTGAGGGCAAAGAAGTTCCCTGGACTGTGTTTTTTTGGGTTTTTTTCCCTTTTTCTTTGGACCTCTTGAAACCTGCTCTGGGCTGAACACCCAGAGGAGCACTGGCAACCGGCACCTGTGGCCCACCGGCCAGGCCTGGCCTGCAACACTTCCAGCACTGGAGAGACTGATCAGAGACTGAGTGAGCTGAGCCACAACCTGGGGACGGGGTTTTCTCAGTTTGTCATCTCTTTTGGAGCAGCAAGGGGTTTTACTGTTTAGTATTGTTTAGGTTTTGTTGTATAATAAACAGCTTTTTTCCACTTTTCTCCAAGGAGGTATTTTCTCTCAGACTGGTTGGGGGGAGGGGCCAATTGAATCTGCCTTACTAGATGAGCCCCTTTGGGGATTCTCTCCCAAATTTGCTCTAAACCAGGACACCCCCCCACTATATTGGTGAGGAGGTGTCTCACGATTACCTTGGGTTTGGGCAGCCGAACATCACAGGATGATTGTAGTGATAAGGAGTGATTTAAAATAACTGGGTTCTGGGACTTTTCCAATACTGTTAAATGATTATATATATATAAAGCTTTAGCTATTGTAGTCTGTGGGGTCTCACCACACATACGTCCCTTTTGTTTATTAAGTATACCTTTTCAAGTACCATGTGCCCTTTCCACAATGGCTTGTCTAGTTGCTAAATGGGGAATACCGGTTTGGTGTGACACACTCCAGGGCTGTAGAAATTGTCTAGTTTTCTTTGAAGTGTATGCAGGGCCATTATCCGTTTAAGTGATGTGAGGGATGCCCAAAGCTGTGAAAGCTGATTGCCAGTGTGCAATGGCATCCCGACCTTTTTCTCATGTGTGCACTGTAGCCCACATTGCTGATGAAAAGGTATCAATTGAGATGTGCATATCTTAAACAGCCAAATTCAGGGATGGGTGTGACATCACTTCACGAGGGTTTACCCCCATCTGCAGTGGTGCAGTGTGACCTTGGCAGTCAGCAGAGGTGCTAACAATATTACGAGCCTCTGTGTTTTAAAACAGAGTGAAAATTTAAGAGGGTAAAAACCCATTTCGGATTTAGGTGAAATGTGCCATTTTTAATTATTTAGTCTGTAGCTTGCTTGTATAGATGAAATATGCTGTTTAGTCTGTTAGCTCTGTGCTGTGCTTAAGACTGCCTGTTCTCTCAAAAAACCCTGTGCTCGCAAAACTGTCTCAACCGAGAAAAAAGAATGCAAACTTCCAAGCTAGAAAGAAATATAAGGGGGGGTGGGGGGGGGCGCATTAAACTTTGAAACGAAGACAAGAGTCTTAAGCTGAGGCTACAAGAGACAGACAAGATGACCAGAGAGTTCTCTCTCTGTACAAGGACTGACAAGGACTAATCGCAAGTTATAATGCAAGCCCAGTAAAATAAACATGCATAAACCTATTGTGAAACTCTATGTATATGTACAAGTAAGGGAGATAAAAAAAGGTTCACAATTCTCAAGGGTGTGCATATCCTTTAGGGGGAACGATCCCCACATGCGTCCAGCGCTGTAATAAACATACCAACTTTGCAACTTTTACAAGTTGTAGAGTTAGATTTTTTTCCCACAAATCATTTTGGTGAACCAGCCAGGAGACCATTTCTGTCCTCACAGGGACAGAGGGAGAGGGCAGACCTCCTAGGCGCGCCCTGGGATTTTCCCTGGAGGAGCTCTGCTCTGTCTCGGCTTGTGTCCTGTAGGGACAGACAATGACCTGCTGGTGTGCGGATAAACAGTATCTATATCAAAGGGCCCTGGGAGAGAGAGAGATAGGGCTGCTGGTAGGCCGCTCAGAGATGTCTGAGTGCACAGCCTCATCCTTGTGCTTGCAGGCAGCCATCAGCCGAGCACAGTCGGTGGCAGAGGTCCCCTGGTTGATAGAGCGACTGGGGGGACTGGAGACGGGTTCATTGTTTGATAGCAACTCTGGAGGTGAGTCAAGTGAACCTGAACTTTGTATGCTTGTGGTGTCCAGACATTGTAGTTAATGTTAATGTGTTTGTAATCATGTGAGTGCATAGTGTATGAGAAAGCGAGCGAGTGTTCCCATGGCATGCGGGGGGGAAGTTCTACCCGATTCTGAAGCAGCTGGGCGGCCAGGTGAGGCCCAGGGCGCCAGCTGGGGCAGGCTGTAAGGGCCAGGAGCACCCTGCAGAGAAGTAGAACAAGTAGAGAAATGTGGGTAAGAACATTTATTGTGTTTAAAAGTTGTGATTTGTGTAGACTGTGAACATTTTAACTGTAGCTAGATGAACTCAGGGGGTTCCTCTGCCCCAGTGGCTTGGACTTGATCCCTGGGACTTTGTGAATCCCGTAAATCACTGGATCCAGTTAATAATTTTACTGTGTACTGTTATTTTGATTGTGTCCAGAGTGTGTAAAACCAAAAGAAACAGAAAAATGTGAAGTAATTATTAAAAGAACTCTAATTTCAAATAAACAAATTTCCTTTGAAAGTAAACCAGAATATAATAAGAAAGACAGAAAACTAATCGAAGATCAAAAAGATACATACAACCAAGAGGGGTAAGCTACCATTAGAGGGAAGTTTGTAATCCCTTCCCATTTATTATAGTCACTAGTAAAGAGAGAACACAAAAAAACACACTAAGAAATAAATACCCTAAACACATATTTAATTGAAAAAATTGTTACCAAGAATTTATATACCACTATTACTCAAGTAACCCGACAGTACAATCTTTACCTCCTGACTAACCCCAAGAATACCCTCAAACCAAAACTTAGTCAGATTGGGAGGGGCCATGGACCTAGACAACAGAAGCAAATTAACTTTTCAGAACTCCCAAGGAAAGGGGGATATCAGTATTCATTAATCTTGACAGATACATTTTCAGAGTAGCCAGAAGCATTCCCCACAAAAACTATCAAAGCTCAAGAAGTAACCAGGGTATTATTACAAGAAATAATATTATGCTTTGGAGTTCCAGTCACAATGTCCTCAAATAGAGGATCACATTTCATTTCCAAAATAGTGCAACAGATTAGTAGCCACCTGAGCATAGATTGAGAACTTCATACTCCATACCACCTCCAATCGAATGGCCAGGTGGAGAAAATGAATTATTTGATTAAGCAGCAAATTTTAAGACTGGGACAAGAAGTTAATCTACCCTAGCCCCAAGCTCTTCCACTAGCACTGTTACAAATTTGAACTAAACCTAGAGCCAAAAAAAGACTGAGTCCCTTTGAAATAATTTATAGAGGACCATATAGAATACAAAAGGAGATGTCCACCCACATTGGGGAAGTAACATTAGCCAACTATATAGTGGCTGTAAATAAACAGCTCAAAAAAAAAATTAAAAAACATGTAACTAGAACTTGAAGCAGAAAGCTAGATAGACCAGTATATAACATACAACCTAAAGATTATATATATGTTAAATCTCTTACAGAAAAGACTTTGGAACCACAATAAGAAAGACCATTCCAAATGCTTCTCATCACCTTCACCACAATCAAGATCAAAGAACAGAATGCCTAGATCCACCACTCTCGAGTGAAGAAGGCCCCAGAAGCCCCTTAGAAAGTGACACCAAGAGACAATGAACTAAAACTTACTCAGACAAAATGAGTATATTGCGACCAGGAGTAGTTAGTAATTTCATTTACAGAATTGTTTTGTGTATAATTAGAGTTTTGAGATTAGACAGTACCTCCATCCAAAATAGCCTTAGTCGCAAGCTTTTAATCAGTATACTAGATCCATGAGAGAACCTTCTGAAATAAAAGATTTAAACCTATCCACTGCAGGGCTAGACAACGTAGTTACAGAGACAAGTACACCTCAAGAACAGAATAAGAAGAGATCTAATTAAGATATTAGGGACAGGATTGAGAGTTTCAAATAGAATTGATTCAGAAATACTGATGAATAAACTGGCCACTACAACAGGTGGTCTAGCAAAATTAAAACAGCCCCTACAGTCATCTCTATTAGCATTAAGAACTAGCCAGTGGCAGATTTCAAAAATACTGCCAAAGTAGAAAAAGGCCAGGAACCAAGACCACCAGTTAATAGTAGAAGTGCTTAGTATGGTTCAAGATAATGTGTTTTTAACTTTCAATTGTATACAAGCACAGTTATAGATGCAGACAACAGCAGCTTTAATCATACAGGAAGAGGGTGAGGGTAATTTTCCAACTAAAATTCAAAATAGTGTCTAGGATAATGCAATTGATTTTGAAATAAAGTTTCAATCCTAGTGGACTATAATAAATTTTACTTATGATCCTGCTTCTAATGTAACCAATGCCTTTGTACTTACTATCTGTAATGCCACTGTTTATGTTATCCACCCCATCATCACACTAGGATTAAATAATGAAAAAATGGTACTCTACCCCTCAGAAAATAAGGTGTGAACATGAAAGGTGAATAAAAAGTAGCAAACAGTAAACTTAGAATCTTGTGCTATAAAGAACAACTAAGATTCATTTGTAAAAGCAATACTATTTATGCTCAAGATGTGTGTCTTCACACTGAACAAAGTATTTACCACTTCGAAATTCATCTAGCCACTGATCAGAAAACTGTGCTTGTATATACTAGTAAAGGTTGTGTATAATTGAGAACTACTTGTACTATTATAGAGATTTACATTCAGTAAAAGAATTTATTTACTTTTAAGAAAGTAGGGAATGAAACAGAATGAAAATTAAAAAGGGTAAAAATCCATTTTGGATTTAGGTGAAATGTGGCATTTTTAATTAATACCAACTTTGCAACTTTTACAAGTTGTAGGGTTAGGGGTTTTTTTCCACAAATCAGTTTGACAGCTTAAAATGTCGCTGTAAGGCTCAAACACCTTGGTGGAAAAAATCATGTGATGCCTTTGCTTGTGCTAGCGTATCTGGTTGTGGTGCCATTCAAGTAGGACTAGCTATCATATCTGTTCTGGCATTGCCCTCTGAGATAAAACCTGGTAAATTTGTGTGACTCCTGATGTATAGGATATAATAAGGGCAAGTTCTGGCTTGGAGAGTAAGGCATAGAGATTTTAGTAAGCTAAACAGTGGTTCATTATCAATTTCCTTTAGTTGTGCTCAGTCTAATCTTTGTGTGATGGCAGCCACATATGCAGAATCAGTTGCAACATTTAGAGGAGTGTGGGGAAAATGTTGGAAAGCCATAGCTACAGCTTGTAGTTCTACTATTTGAGGTGATCTACTCTCATATCCTTCCAATGTTTGCCACTCACCTTCCTCTTTCCAGGCCACAATGACCTTTCCTGTTTTCCCAGAACCGTCAATAAACACTGTAACACCCTTTAAGGGTGTTCAGCTACATAGAGGTTTCAGAGATAGTGCAGTTTTACCACTTGACTTCAGCAATCTATGGCTTGGTAAGTGATGAGTGATTTGTCCAGAAAAATTTTGCAAAGCATTTGACAAGGCTGTACAGTTAGCAAAACACCATTCAAACTCCTCCTATGTCACAGGAATAATAATTTGTGAGGAATGTCTAGCATTCAATTATAAACACCTGTGATGACATTTGATGAGTAACTGTGAACAATGAAAACGAACACAGTGATACATACCTCTGGGCATATCCAGCGGACTTGTCTGTTTGTGATAGCTTGCTCTACTAATTTGAGAGCAGCTTTTGCCTCTGGGGTTAATTTTCTGGGAGAAGACAAGTCAGGATCCCCTGTCAGGAGGTCAAATAAGGGTGTCAGTTGAGTTGGTTAATCCTAGATACAGTCTGACCCAGTTGATAGTGCCCAAAAGTTTTTGTGCATCATTTAAAGTCTGAATTTTGGTTGGAAATGAAATTGCTTGTGGCTGAACAGTTTGATTCATTATTTTGAGTCCCAAATATTTCCAGAGCGCTTGCTGCTGCACCTTCTCTGGTGCTACCTGCAGCCCAAATGTTTTTAATGCATGTAACAGGTTTGGCTGAATCTGTGAGAGTTCCTTTTTTGTTTGGGTTGCAATCAAAATGTCATCCATGTAGTGATAACAATATGCCCCTGGAAATTGTTCTCTTGCTAATGAGAGTGCTTGTGCAATGTACCACTGACAAATTGTGGGACTGTTTCTCATGCCTTAGGGAAGAACTTGCCATTGATAATGTTGCACTGGTGCAGTGTTACTGATGGAAGGCACTGTAAAAGCAAACTTTGGGGTATCATCTGGATGCAATGGAATAGTGAAGAAACAATCCTTCAGGTACACAATCAGGATGTCCCAGGAGGCCGGTATCATTGTAGGAGAAGGCATACCAGTCTGCAAAGCCTGCACGTCCTCTATCACCGAATTAATTTTTCTTAGGTCATGGAGAAACCTCCATTTAGCAGATTTCTTTTTTACAACATATACAGGGGTGTTCCAAGGGCTCATAGATGGCTTTATGTGTCCTTGAGTTAGCTGGTTTTGTACTAATGATTTTAGGGCATCTAGCTTCTCTTTTTTAAGGGGCCACTGTGGTATCCACACAGGCTGAGTTGTAAGCCATTTCAGAGCTAGTGTGGGACACATTACGCCCTTTAACACAGTGGCCCCTGTTAAAAATCCATCCCCACCAAGACTCCCCATGCTGCCAGAACATCCCTCCCCCACAGGTTCAGTGGTGCAGCAGTGATGTATGGCGGGATTGTAGTTGTTTGGCCCTCAGGATTTTTGTTCAACACTGGATTGTTGCTCAAGCAGCTCTGTGTGGTCCCTCTGAGGCCAGCAATGGCAGATCCCGCAGGTGTAGTAGGCCATGATGGAGGCCTCATGTTGGCAGAGATGATGGTGATGACTGCCTGTGTCCATCATCCCACTGCCTTTTATCTGCGAAGGCTTTGCCTTAGACATCATAACAGTACAAACCATATTAGGTCTTTGATTTTCTACAACCTGAGTCCAGTTCACCTGGGGCTGTCCTGTTGGTTTCCTCGCTCCCTAGAATCTGCTTTGGGAACACAAGACTTAAAAGGGATTAGCTGAGCAATTCTCTTTTTTTAAGGGATAGCCACAGGTGGAGTAGGGGTGGAAACCATTGCATGTATTTGTCCAGTAAAATCTGTGTCAACAACACCAGGGTACACAACAATACCTTGCTGTTGCTATAGGACACGAAAGAACACAAGCATACCACTGCTCTCAAGGTGAAAGAAAAAAGGGACATTTATTTTTCTGACTCCAATATTTATAGTCTTACAAAAGTGACAGCAGATTGGAGGGTGACAGTGACACCTCTCCAATGACACTGGTTAAACCAACAGTCCATCATCTCTCTCCTCCTCCATCGAAGGAATGCAAAACAATAAGTTATTTACAAGAAAGTGTGTGAGAAAGTTCCCTACAAGAATGTCAACATCAGAAGGCTTAGAAAATCTTAAAGAACCAGGGTGACATCACACCCTTTTCTGTTTAAAAAAGAAGAAAAAGAAAAGAAAATGAACAATGCAAAAAAGGAAACATGAACAATGTTCAGTGTCCATTTGAAGAGGAATCATCGGAGTGATCACTCCCATCACCTGCATCCGAGTCATCACTCAATGATTCACCCGCCTGATGCCTTTCAGGTTGGTCACGGTTTCCATCCTGCTCGTCGGCTGGATTCTGCCTCTGCGGTCGCAGGTCAGGGCGAACACATTTCGAAGGTACCCAGCGTACCCCAGTATCTGTGGATACACAAGCATATCCGTGCCCCGAAGTGATAAGGTCATAGGGACCTTCCCACTGTTTGGTGACTAAATTCTGCACCCGAACCTTCGCCCAAGGCTGATGTGCCTCGTCCACAGCCTGCAACGAGAGATGGTGATTCAAAATGACAGGGTTATTTGAGTTCTGTGGCACAGTGAGATGATTAATTGTGCACAAAGCTTTTGCCAACCGACTGTGCGGGGTTTCACCCTGCATTCCCCGTTTTTGTTTTTGAAGAACCCGCTTCAGAGTACCATGAGCGTGTTCCACAATAGCCTGACCAGTCAGAGAATGAGGGATACCAAACTTGTGCGAGACACCCCACAACTGCAGGAACTGCCGCACCTTTTGTGATGCGTAAGCAGGACCATTGTCAGTTTTCACAGCAGAAGGTATGCCCAAAACGGCAAAGGCCTGCCTCCAGTGGGCGAGGACATCACAGGCCTTCTCCCCAGTGTGAGCCGAAGCCCACATCGCAGAGGAGAACGTGTCCACCGTGACATGCACATACTTGAACCGACCAAACTCGGCAATCTGGGTGACATCGGTCTGCCAAAGCTCCAAGGCCCTAAGGCCTCTGGGGTTTACCCCTGCTGGCAAAGGCGGAGCAAGTGCATGGCAATCATCACATGACTCAACAATGTCACGAGCCTCAGTTGGCGTCAGCTGAAACTGCTTCTGCAGGGTATGTGCATTTTGGTGGAAAAATCCATGTGATGCCTTGGCCTGCGCGAGTGTATCAGGCTGAGGCGCCACCCACGCTGGGTTAGCCAACTTGTCAGCACTTGCGTTACCTTCCACGATAAAGCCTGGCAATTCAGTGTGACTCCTCACATGCAGAACATAAAAGGGATGAACCCGGGCCTGAATGGTACACCACAAGGTCTTCAGTAAATGGAACAAGGCAGGATTACTGACCTCCCTCAAATCTGAATGACCCAACCGCTGTGTGATATCAACCACATAGGCGGAATCCGTGACCAAGTTGAAAGGTTCCTGGGAAAATTTCTCAAATGCCATGACAGCAACCCTCAATTCAACCAATTGGGCTGACCCATCCTCATGGCCTTCCAGAACCTGCCACTCAAATCCGCCCCTCCAGGTAACAATGGCCTTTCCTGTTTTCCCTGAACTGTCAGTGAAGACGGTGGGTCCTTGCACAGGTTCCTGACTATTTTTGGGCCGCAAAGAAATTTGTGTGGATTTCGCCATATGCAGTAGCCTATGGCTGGGTAGATGATAAGGGATCTGCCCTGAAAACTTTTCCAGAGCACTCTGCAGGGACACACTGTTTGCAAAGCTCCAATCAAAATCCTCCCGTTGCACCGGGAGTATGATCTTTGCAGGATCCGCACCCATCAATTGCAAACACCGCTGCCGGCATTTGATTATCAAGCGAGCAATCAGCTCAAACAATGCAGTTGCCGTCTTCTGCGGCTGATGGGGCAGGAAAACCCATTCCAGAATGTGCAAGGAATCAGACCATTTGTCACTCCATTGGCCAATGATGCCTGTGTGATACGAACCTGCAGTGGTGATGAACACAGTGACATTAACGGAGGGGTCAATGCGATTAACTTGGCAAGTCAAAACAGCTCGCTGAAACACCTCCAACGCCTCACGTGCCTCAGGGGTCAGTGTGCGAGGTGACTTTAAATCAGAATCTCCTTTCAACAAATCATACAGAGGAGACAGCTGTGCGTCGGTTAGTCCCAAGTACGGACATAACCAAGTGATGACACCTACCAATTTCTGAACATCATTCAGTGTCTTCACAGAATGCACAAATTGCACCTCCTGGTGACGGATCGTCCGTTCCAGAATTTTGATCCTCAAGTACTTCCAAGGTGGTTGTTGTTGAACCTTTTCTGGAGCCACCTGCAGTCCATGAGCATGCAAAGCATCGAGCAACCGAGGCTGAATCCTCAGCAGTTTATCCTGGGTGGACGCGGCCACCAAAATGTCATCCATATAATGATACAGACGTGTGTCAGGAAACTGCTTGCGAACTCCAGACAAGGCACGGGCCACATACCACTGGCATATGGCAGGAGAATTGCGCATGCCCTGAGGCAATGTCCTCCATTGATATCTCTGTGCGGGCTCAGCCTCCTTGATCGCTGGTACGGAGAAGGCAAACTTCGGTCTGTCATCAGAATGCAAAGGAATAGTAAAGAAACAATCCTTCAGATCCCCAATGAGTACTGGCCAGTCCACGGGAAGCATGGTAGGCGACGGCATGCCCACCTGCAATGTTCCCATGCTTTCCATCACAGCGTTAATCTTTCGGAGGTCCTGAAAAAACCTCCATTTCCCAGATTTCTTTTTGATGCAGAAGACAAGAGTGTTCCAGGGACTGGAAGAAGGCTCCAGATGGCCCTGGTCCAACTGTTCCTGCACCAGATTCCGAAGGGCGTCCAATGTATCTTGAGGGGGGGGCCACTGTTTTTCCCATACAGGTTTGTCCACCAGCCACCATATAGGAGGCGTCAGACACTTTGCACTCTTCACTGCAGTGGCCCCCATCAAAAATCCGTCCCGATACGCACCCCCCAGTCAGACAGAACATCCCTCCCCCAAAGGTTGGCAGGAGTAGAAGTAACATGAGGCCTAACCCAGGCCACCTGTCCCTCCGGGTTCATGACCAGCACAGGCCGCTGGCTCACATAGCATTGCGCTGTCCCTCCCAGGCCTGCGACAGTCGTCCCCACCGGATCCAAGGGCCACTCCGGGGGCCAGGCGGCTAAGGAGAGAACCGTGACGTCAGCACCGCTGTCGAGAAGTCCACGGAGGTGGATTTCCGACGGCGCCACACCAGGAACAGACAGGGTACACAGCATCTCGGGACGGTCCTCGGTCAGGACGGCAGTCCAGTGAACTTGAGGCGACCCAGCGGATCCAAAGCCACCAGCTCCACGCGACTGGTCAACTGTCCTGCGAACAGAGGACTTTAAAGGCACAAGTTGAGCGAGCCACGTCCCTTTTGGGATTGTGACAGAGGGGGTGGGTGTGGAGACCATGGCACAAATCTGCCCTGTGAAGTTCGTGTCCTATAGCACTCATGCCCCCACCCAAGGGGCCAAAGGCATCCAGGGGAGCCTTACGTATCTCAGAAGATTCTAAGACAACTTTTGCTGCGGTGCAGACATCCACACCTGCTGATCCGCAGGTGCTGGCTGCAAGTCGGCAAAGGAGACCTCCATAGGCTCCAGAGTCTGGAGAGAAGCTTGTGTCTGGGCTCGTCCCTCCAGCGCGCTCTGCTTTACGTTTCCCGAGCCTGGCAAGGCCTGGCCGTTAACATGAACAGTCGCCTTGCAAACATTGGACATGTGATTCGGCCTACCACACTGACCGCACAAGAACATGGGGAATTTGACCTTTTGCACTTTCTTCCCTCGCTTCTTTCCAGCCTGCACAGTCCCCTGCTGTGGCCGGTTGCCCTGCGGCACCGCCCAAACGGGCTGCACAGTGGCAGCCACAGCGGCCAACTTCTGAAAAGGGGGAACGATGTCTTCACAGGCCTACGCCATCTCGGAGATAGTTGGGACACCAGGCAGAGCCACTATGACCTTCCTATAAGCAGCATTGCAATTGCACCTAACAAGGTTTGCAATCGTAACACTCCTAGCCAGAGGATCCGGCACCTGCCTCTCCAGAGACACAATCAGCCTTGCCGGAAATTCCATGAAAGGCTCATCATCCCCCTGGACTATGGTCGAAAACGGCTTCTTCGGAGCAGCCATCTCCAGGGTCTGGACAATCGCTGCCATGCCCAGTGTGTGGTACTGGTCAAGGACAAGGGGATCAAATCCAACCTGCCCCTGAACATTCTCATAATGCCCTGTCCCCATCAGCGTGTCAGCAACAACCCCATGCCTGGGGTCCTGCTGCACTAGTGCAGCATTTTGCACCACTGCTTGGGCTGCCAAACGAGCCCACTTGGTCTCAAAAACACCAAATTGCACAGGGTCAAAAAGAGAATGTGCCACATGACGGAGATCATGAGGCGTCAACACATCCGTAGAAATCCTCCGGAGAGTCTGCATAACCTCAGCAGACCCCAACCCATGCTGAGCAACTGCTTCGCCGAGTTCCTTCTCCAGCTTATATGAAAGGGGTTCATGGGTGTTATGAGCAACGCCCCTGATCACAGGGAAAGGCTGGGGACCCCCTGGCAAAGCCACCGCACCTGCTGTGTCCCGGCCCTTGGGCCCCACGGGGACAAGAAGGGATGATTGACTGGGAGCCAGGACAACACCACTCGCCCCTGTGCCCCCTGCATCACCGGCAGAGCCAGAGGAGCTCACTCCGCGACCCTGTAGATGCCGCAAGGAGACAGGATCATTCATCTCATCGGTCTTGGTTTTGGTCTCTCGCCAGAAACACTCGGGGTGCTTCTGGCGCACAGTCACCTGGCACGCAGGAAGCGTCCAATGATTTGATGAGAAAGCGCCATGGTCCCGGGCAGCCACCAGCCTCCCACTGGCCGTGTCAGTAGTTGTGCTAAAGGTAAATACCTCAGCGCCCTGCCGTGCTGCAACTCTGGCAGGGGATGCCTCAGCAGACGCAGGTGCCTGCGCGGCCCGCAAATCCGGCACGGGCCAGGACGCGACCGGCGCGGGGCCCTCAGCCCCCGACATGGGGGTGGAGCGGGATGCCGAGAGAGGCGCGGCCCGCGGAGCCGCATCACTGCGAGGCGGCACAAGGGAGCCGGGCAAGCCCCCTATGAGAGCCCGTCCCAAGCCGCTGGACTCCACAGCGGGCACCGCCCCTTCCGAACAGACAGGGGCGGGCTGCCCGCCGACTGGAGCGGGGCCGGACGGAACAGCGACCGACTCCCCGCCCCCGGCTGCCTTCGCCAACTGCGCATGCCCAGCAGGCTGCACAGACCCGGAGACGGGCGAAGTCGCCTCCCCCGCTGAGGAGCCCGACTCGGGGGCGTGAGAGCCCACCCCCGCCGCGCTCAGGGGGAACGTGGTGGACACACCGCAATTTGGACAAAAGGTCGTCGCTGAATCAGACTCAAGTCGAGGTGGAGGCTGACCCTCCAAAGTCTGGGAAGGCACAAAGAGAGGGCAACCCATCCCCCGCCGCACCACCTGCACAGGACGGGGCAGGGCGAGGACGGCCCACCAAATCCACACCCGCCCAATCCACAGAGCCCCCCGGACCCGGGACCAGTTGGCTGTGAGCCCAATTCGCCCCGGGCGAACAATGGCCACTCCCCAGCACACCGTCCTGCGGCAGGGAGGGGGATTCCACATCGCACAGAAGCTCACCTTCCCCCTCGTCCATGTCCGAGACAGAAGGGCTTCCCTGGGAACTCCAAGGGGTACAACAACCAGACCCCCACCAAAGCTCCTCATATTTTTTCCATTGCACCAACAGCGACCCCACGTCTACAGTGCAGTCATCAAAGAGGGCCTCCATGAGGTCGACCCCCACGAGAGACCACTCGTCCCTGGAGAACACCTTTCCAGGGACCAAAAAAAACCCTCGCTCTCGGGCCCACAGAATCAATCTTTCAAAATCATCCCAGGAAACAGAAACTTGTTTCCACTCCAGAACCTCCTTCCAGAGGTCCAAAATGAGGGAATCCTCCTCAAAACCCACAGAGGTTGCCATTGCCCTAAGAACAGCAGGCAAAGCACCAAAAAGAGGGGGGGAAACACCTCACCAAAACTCCCTCGCTGTCCGCGTCTCAGCCTAGGCTGCAATACACGTCGGCGGTCACCAGATGTTGCTATAGGACACGAAAGAACACAAGCACACCACCGCTCTCAAGGTGAAAGAAAAAAGGGACATTTATTTTTCTGACTCCAATATTTATAGTCTTAGAAACGTGACAGCGGATTGGAGGGTGACAGTGACACCTCTCCAATGACACTGGTTAAACCAACAGTCCATCAACTCTCTCCTCCTCCATCGAAGGAATGCAAACAGTAAGTTATTTACAAAAAAGTGCGTGAGAAAGTTCCCTACAAGAATGTCAACATCAGAAGGCTTAGAAAATCTTAAAAAAACAGAGTGATACCTTGCATTGTGGCACTGGATCTTCCAATTAACAGTGCACTCAGTCCTTTCCCGGTAGGCCTCCAAGTCTTGAGGGGGACCTTATATACCTTTGACGTGCTTATGGTTACTGCAGTGGAGGTGGACACATACATTCCAGCTGCTCCTTGAGTCCTTCCTGTGAGCTGATCACATAAGCTTGTACTGGAGGGTGGGAAATTACTTGTGTTGCCACGTGTTCCCCTTTTGCACTCGGCTTCCTGTTTCCCTGGTTCTTGAGAGATTGACCATTAGCATGAAATTTGGACCTGCATACCTTGGTCGCATGTCTGGTCCTTCCATATCGGTTGCAGTTTGCATTTCCTCCCTTCTGTCCTTGAAATGTCCCCTGTGAAAAGGACATTTGGGGACAGTTTACCTTCATGTGGCCTTGTCCACATTTGTAGCAATGAGGTGTTACCTTTATAGCAGCTCCTATGGACTCTGCTAACATGGTCATGTTATGAGAATTAAATCCAACCTTAGCACAGGCATTTATCAAGTCATTTAGTGATGGATTTTCATCAGGTAGCAGTTCTATGACCTTTCGGTAGTCCTCATTGGCATTGTCCTTTGCCAATTGCAAAATTAAATTATTTCTGACTTCAGCATTAACATTTTGTTTTTCCATAGCATCTTGTAATCTCTCTGTAAAGTGTAGATACAGTTCTTTGACCCCTTGTCTGATTGTGGAATATGTTTGGGTTGGTTTTGCCATGTTAGTTACTTTAAACAGTGCCTGTAGTCCCAATTCCTTTACCTGTGCCAGCATTAATGGATGTAGCCTGGCCTGGAGTCTTGGATCTCCCACTGGCGAGAGAACCAGAAGTTGAAGGACCCCTGCCCCATAACATGGGTCTTCTCGTGGAACCTTTAGATTTTTTAACTCCTGTTTTTCAGCACTGCTTTTCCACCTCAATTCAAAAAACATATATTGGACAGTTGTTGAGAGGAGCAGGCAGGTTGGATTTCTGAGATGTTAATTTGCGTTAGTAATTCAACACATTTAAGAGACCACTCTGGATTAAACAACAGTTGTTGGCCTATATCCCTTACCACATATGGGCCTGTTTCATAAATTTTTGGTTCCAGTTTGGTTTGGAGTTGGGCTACTTGAGTACTGGTATAAGCTGTATGGCGCCTTGCTGTTGCATCTATCTTAAATTTGAATGAAAGCCCAATAGCATCATGGGTCCAAAGACAAACCACCTCAACTATCTGTACTAATGTAAAATTATACCAACAGTCTAATTCACTTGGACGATTACAAATCTCCCAGTGCTTGTCTATAGGAGAAGCTGAAACACTAATTTGAATTGCTTTCTTATGGGTAGTCGCATTAATCATCTGGCATTGTATTCTAATTTCCTTTCCTATAGTCCCTTGAAGTGACCACAGTCCTCATTTTTGCCATTCCTGATTCTCATATACCTGGTTCTTGTGCATGACCACAGTTGATAGGTTGTTGCCGGTGTGGCAGGGGTTTGTTAGAGGATGGATGAGACAGGATCTTGATTCCATGATCAGAAGGCTAGATTTATTATGTTATGATATATATATAGCATTATAACTATATTACATAAAGATAGAAAGGCAAGGCAGCTTCTTCTCAAGCTGCTAAGCTAAGAAAAAGATAGGAATGAATAAACAAAGCTCTGTGTCTCGGCAGAGACGACAGCCGCTCCACCGTGAGTGGTCAGTAGGTCCAAACACCTACAGGGGACCAATCACGGGGGGACGTGTTGCAATCCACAGCAGCAGATAATAATTGTTTACATTGCTGCTGAAACTTCTCAGCTCCAGCAAGGAAAAATCCTAAGAAAGGATTTTTCAAGAAGAATGGCTGTGACAATAGGTTTCAATCTTTTATATCAGAGTACTTTCCCATGGATCCAGTGTACCGAATAAAAGCTTGGGACCAAGGCCATTCAGCATTGTTATGGATAGAGGTACCTTCCAATTATTTGACTTCAATTATAATTACAAACAAACAATTTTCTTAATTAAATCTCTACAAGCTAAATTACTAAAAATTCCCAACCGCAATATACTCATTTTGCTCAAGTAAGTTTTAGTTTCAGTTCACTGTCACCCAGTGTTACTTTCCAAGGGGCCTCTGGGGCTTTCTTCACTTGAGAGTGGTGGATCCAAGCGCTTTGTTCCTTGATCTTAATCGTGGTGAAAGTAGTGAGAAACACCTGGAATGACCCTTCCCACTGTGGTTCCAAAGTCTTTTCTGTAAGACATTTAACATATACATAATCTCCAGGCTGTATGTTATGTACTGGTCCATCCAGATCTCTGCTCCGAGTTCCAGACACGTTTTTTAATTTCTTTGAGTTGTTTACTTTGGGCCACCATGTAGGTGGCCAGTGTCACCTCCCCAGTGTGGGTAGACATTCCTTTTTGCACTCCATATGGTCTCCCATAAAGCATTTCAAAAGGACTTAACCTTTCTTTGGTTCTAGGTTTAGTCTGGATCCGTAGCAATGCCAGTGGAAGACCTTGGGGCCAGGGTAAATTAGCTTCTTGCCCTAGCCTCACTAATTGCTGCTTAATCAAATGGTTCATTTTCTCCACTTGGCCACTTGACTGAGGGTGATATGGAGTGTGGAGTTTCCAATCCATGCCTAGGTGGTGGCTAATTTGCTGCACTATTCTTGAAATAAAACGTGATCCTCTATCTGAAGATATTGTGGCTGGAACTCCAAAGCGTGGTATTATTTCCTGTAACAATACCCTGGTTACTTCCCAAGCTTTGGCAGTTCTAGTGGAGAAAGCTTCTGGCCACCCTGAAAAAGTATCTGTTAATACCAACAAATATCAATACTCCCCTTTTCTTGGGAGTTCTGAAAAGTCTATTTGCCACTGCTGTCCGGGTCCACAGCCCCTCCCAGTTTGACCAAATTTTGATTTGGGGGTATTCTTGGGGTTAATCTGGAGGTAAAGGTTGCACTGCTGAGTCACATGAGTGATAGTAGCATAGAAATTTCTGGCAACAATCCTTTCAATCAGATAATTATTCAGGGCATCTATTCCCCAGTGAGTTTTCTGATGTTCCCCTCTTACCAGTGACCATAATAAATGAGAAGGGATAACCAATTTCCCTTTTGCGGTAATGATCCATCCCTCTTGGTTATATGTTCCCTTTTGATACTTAATTATCTTTCTGTCTTTCTTATTATAGTCTGGCTTACCTTCAAGGGAAATTTGCCCATCTGGAATTAGGGGTCCTTCAGTGGTGATCTCATCTTTAGCTGCTTCCTTTGCCTCTCTGTCTGCCAGCTCGTTTCCTTCCTTCAATTCTGAGCTCACCTTCTGGTGTGCCTTAATGTGCATAATTTCTACCTTTTCAGGCAGCTGGACTGCTTCCAATAGTTGCATTATCTCTTATGCATGTTTGATGTTTTTCCCTTGTGAGTTCAGCAATCCTCTCTCTTTCCAAATGGCTCCATGTGCGTGCACAACCCCAAACACATATCTCGAGTGTGTGTAGATGTTTATCCTTTTTCCTTTTGCCATTTCTAAGGCATGGGTCAAGGCAATTATCTCAGCCTTTTGTGCAGAGGTACCTGTTGGCAAAGGCCCTGATTTGATTACCTCTCTGCAAGTAGTAACTGTATACCCAGCATGTTGATTCCCACTGATGAAGTAGCTGCTCCCATCAGTGAACCAGGTCTCTGTATCATCCAGAGGAGTGTGCTTTAGTTCTGGATGTCTGGAATAAGTAGCTTCAATAGTCTCCAAGCAGTCGTGGTGAACTGTTTCCCCTTGATTTCCAATGAGAAAAAAAGCTGGATTGACAATGTTAGTCACCACTATTTCTACAACATCTTGTTCTACCATGATGACCTGGTATTTCAGGAACCTTTGTGGGGAAAGCCAGTGCCCGCCCTTTACATCCAGTACTGTGGACACTGTATGGGACACTAGTACAGTCATTTTCTGTCCAAGGGTAAATTTGCATGCTTCTTGGATATTTAGCACAACTGCTGTGACAGCCCTGAGGCAACCCAGACATCTCTTGACCACTGCATCCAGTTGCTTGAAAATATAGGCAACTGCCCTTCGATATGGGCCCAGGTCCTGAGCTAGTTATCCCCAGGGCAATCCCCTGTTTCTCATGGGAAAATAGAAAGAATGGTTTACTCACGTCTGGGATTCCCAAGGCCGGAGCCAACATAAGGGCCTTCTTTAGCTGGTCAAAGGCCTGTGTGGCTTCCTTTGTCCACTGAGGTCTCTGTTTCCATATGTAATGAGTGCATACAGAGGTTTTACAAGTAAACCATAGTTATAAACCCATAACTGACACCGTTCTGTCATTCCCAAAAAGGTTCGCAGTTCCTTTATTGTCTGAGGTTTTAGGATTTGGCATATCGCTTCCTTGTGATCTTGCCCCAAAGTCCACACTCCAGCACTAACATCATAACCCAGGTAGATTACTTTCTGCTTCATCACCTGAGCCTTTTTCTTTGATACTCTGTACCCTTGGAGTCCTAGAAAATTTAAGAGGCTTATCGTCCAGGCCACACACTTCTCTCTCATCCAGGTGGCTATTAGGAGATCATCCATGTACTGCAATAGCCTTCCTTCTTCTGGTGGAGTTTCCCAGGACTCTAGGTCTTTTGCAAGTTGTTCTCCAAACAAAGTGGGAGAGTTCTTAAACCCCTGAAGTAACACTGTCCATGTGAGCTGAATTTTATGCCCATTATTAGGGATTTCCCATTCAAAGGTAAAGGTTTTCTGGCTGGCTTTGTGGATAGGAAGGCAAAAGAAGGCATCTTTCAGATCTAGAATGGTAAACCAAGTTAGCTCTGGTGTTAAACAGGTGTCTCGGTTTGAAAAGACAGATGTCTGCTGAGGAAGGCAGAAGCCTCCCTTGAAATGGAAAATGTAAACCCCCTTTCTACTAATTATTATAATTTTGAAATTAAGGGGTTCTCAGGAAAAGATATGGGAGCAGGAATAACAGTTCTTTATTAGGGAAGAAAATTTAAAAAAATAAAATAAACAAGGCAGTAATACAAAACAACACTGACAGAGTCAGAATACGACCTGACGCCCTGTTGGTCAGGGTGTTGGTAGCAGTCCAATTAAAATAGTGGCTGCAGTCCTCCTAGAGTGACAGATGTAGTTCTGTTGAAGCAGTGATCCTGTAGAAGGCTGTAATTTTCCTTTGAAGGTTCAGTGGTAGCGTAGATGGGCTTGGTCTTCCTCTGGGAATCCAATGGAAAAAGGCTGCTTGTGGTCTTCCAATTCTCTGACTATATCCAGGTAGGAATGTTTGGCTCCTCCCTCTGGGTGGAGCTTCTCACAATGGGGTGATGTAATTTTATCAGTCATGCAGTGACACTCAATGGCCGATTAACAAAAGATATCTCCCCAGAGGGAGGATTGATTGTGGAAGAGATAAAGAAAACTGCCCAATTAACTGAAGATAACTGCCTCACCTCAAACAGACAGGAATACAATACACACCCCATTTCCAACCTAGGACAGCAGGTTAGCAAAGTATATGGATTCGCCACCACCAGATATAAATCTTCTATGATCTTGCTGACAGCCCTTAAATCCTGCACTACCCGATATGACCCATCAGGCTTTTGAACAAGTAGAATGGGAGTGCTGAAGTCCGATTCGCACTCTTTTAATAATCCTAATTGCAAAGAAGTTCTTTATCACTGGGCTAATTCTTTCCCTATCTTCCTTTTTCACGGGGTACTGTTTAATTCTAACTGGCTGTTTCCCTTCCTTAAGTTTGATTATTATGGGAGGTGCATTTTTCACTCTCCCTGGTACATTGGAATCCCATACTCCGGGAAACACTTGGCTTATTATTTCTTCACTTATTTCTTCCTCAGTTTCAACAGTTGTTAGTATTAAACTTAGTGCCTCTTTGTACTTTTGCTCATTTACCTACAGAGTAACTTCCCCATTCTTGAATGTAATTGTTGCTTGTAATTGTTCCAATAAGTGTCTCCCTAGAAGTGTCTTAGGAAAATTAGGCATATACAAAAACTTATGAATGCCCCATTGTTTCCCAAGCTTATACTTTAGTGGTCTGCAAAAATATGCCTTTTCAGATTGACCAGTTGCCCCTTGTACCACAACATAATCATTCCCCACAGGTACTAAAGCTTTATTTAGAACCGAATATGTCGCTCCTGTGTCAACCAAAAATTCCTCCTTTTTCCCTTCTTCCCCCAGCCTCATTGTTATAACCAGTGGATCTGCTGGGGTAGAATCCCCCGGTCTTCCTCAGTCTTCTTTTACATGGGCAACCACCACCCCCTTTTCCTGACGGTCACCTCGTCTCCGCTCCAGACATTGGTTCTTCCAGTGACCAGTTCTCCTGCAAATCACACACTGGTCTCTGCCCAACTGTGGTGGGCTTTGCCTGGGTGGTCCCTTTCTACATTTCCCTTTCTCTTCTTCCCTTACTACTGCCCGTAGCTTTTTCATTCCCTGCTTGTATCCTTCTTCCCAATTACTGAATACTCTCCATGCCTCTTCCAACAAGGTCTCAAGGTTCGTCCCATCCACCTCCCCCAAAGCTTTTGAAGTTTACGTCTGATATCCCCTGTAGACTGCCTCAAAATTATGTTGACTAACTGTTGTATCCTTTCCTCAGACCCAGGGTCTAACTATGTGTGACGGTGCATTGCATCTCTTAAGCGGTCTAGGAACTCAGATGGAGACTCGGAAGGCCCCAGTTTGATAGCATACAGAACTGACCAGTTTATAGTCTTAGGAATTGCTCTGTTCATTCCTTTTGCTATCCACTCCTGGTAACTTTCTCGTTTTTTCAATTCTGCTGATCTGTTTGGATCCCAGTTTGGATTTTGGAGGGGAAAATAGTCTTTTACATCTCGGCACTGGGTTTTATAAAAATCCTCTGCCAGATCCCCTGCTGTTTTCAGAACCAACTGCTTTTCTGTTTCAGTTAAAGCATCTATCAATCACTGCATATCGCTCCAATCTGGATTATGCTGCTTGATGATATACTGCAAGCATTTGGCAGTAATCAATGGATCACTGTGATAATTCTTAGCAACCCTTTCCCGTGCCTCCAAATCAATAGTGGAAAATGGTACCTTAACCATTACCCTCTCTCCTTCTGGTCCCACTGCCTCTCGCAAAGGAGTTTACAGTACTTGCCTCCTAGTCTTGGATGAAATTGGGCTGCCAGGAGGAGAGTGGGTTTGAGTGGATATTCCTTCCAAGCCTGCATCCTCTTCTCTTTTAGGGGGAGAGTTCATCTATTCCTCTTCCTCCTGTCTCCTAGGGGGAGCCTTTAACAAATCTATTACATCTTGTTCTTGGGCAGCAGTATGATAAACCTTATCTGATTTTGTGCATCGTTGTCCTATACTGCATGCTGAATAACATTGCTTAAGTTGTCCTCTCTTGGCTCTATTTTCCCTTTCAAGGGTTAATACCAGTGGGTCAGAGGGAGCTCTGAGTCCACAATCCCTCTGCCATTCCAGGTGATTTCGGAGGGAGAAGAATATATCCACGTAAGAAACCTCATCCCATTTGCCTTCCCATCTTAAGAACAGCATTACCTGCAATAAGACGTTTTAATCTAAAGTTCCAGTAGATGACCACTTCGTTCCATCCTCCAACTTATATAAAGGTCACCACTGGCTACAATACTTAATTAAAATTCTTTTATTTTCTGTATCCCCACTGCCAGCAACTTCTTTCCAATGTGCCAAAATACATCCCAATGGGCTGGCCCTGGAAATCTCTTTACTCTTGACTAGTTCCCATTATCTTCTTCTTTGCGTCTTATCTCGCTTCCTACCGAACCTCTCTTCACAGGCTCTCACATTCCTTTCTCAGTTTTCCTCTCGCACAACCCAATTCTCAGGTATTAGATGTGACTTTCCACACAAAAGCTTTAAAATCTTGGGTTCAAAATCCACTCGGTTAAAATGCTGTCCCCACTCGCACTGAGCGCACACACTCCACCGCCTTGCAGTAGAACAGTAGTAGCATCCTGCACAAATTCTACACCACAACAATACCCAGGTGACATGCCAACCTCATGATGGACTGAGAGTTCTAAAACTTCCCTAAACACAAACTATTCCATTTATGCCTTCTTGAATATTCAAATTCTGTAGTGCATGCTGCTCCCAGTCCAAAGCTACCAGTTCCCCTTGCAGAGGTCTGGTATAATCCATCAAGATGAACTTGTTCATTTCCTCTGTCTATCCAATGATTTACTGGGTTTACAAATTCCCAAGGATCAAGCCTTAACCACTGGGACAAAGGGATCCCTTCAGTTTGTCTAGCCACGGTTAAAACATACACTAATCACACTTAAACACAACACACTCTCTTCCGCACTTCCACTTGCTTCGCTTTTCCCGGAAACGCGGGTAGAGCTCCGCACTCTCCCCCGTACTATAGGTACGTGTCACTTGTTCACACAACCAAAACCACAAAGCCACTCACACAGTTACAAAGCCACTCACGCAACTAAAATGTCTGGATGTAACACAATAACAGTAAATAGCAGCAACAAAAAGAAAGATTCACTTGGCCCATCCCCAGGGTTGCTAGTGGTTGTGCAATTGATCAGCAAATCTTTTCGTCAGCTGCCCTCTTGGTCGGCGAATCCCTCCACTGTTGGCCGCCCCTTCGGCCAGTGGCTGCTTGCAAGCCCCAAACCTTTACTTACACAGAGACTGAGCTGTGCGCCAGACGTCTCTGAGGGACTTACCAGCAGCCCTTCAAGCCATGTGTACGATTTACAGGCCCCCCGCCTTAGATTCGATACATACCGTTTGTCCACAGTCCCAGCAGTCTGTTGTCTGTCCCTGCAGTGAGTGAGCTGAGATGCGGAGCTCCTCCAGGGAAGGTCCTGGGGTGCACCTTAGGAGGTCCGCCTCTCAGTTGATGCTGCAGCCAGACAGAGAGCCCCCTGGCTGGCTCGTCAAAAATGAAACACTGAAAGACTCCACAAAAGTAGGTATGTATTTATGTGGCCAAGGCACTTGGGGGATAACTCCTCCCAAGACACACGCGCCTCCCGAGAAACTCAACCCTCTCTTTATTCTCTGAAATGTTACATATGCATCAAGTTTCGCAATAGATCCATGCATATTCATTTCCTAGCCCCGCTTCATATTATAATTAGTTTATCAGTCCTGCGCTTGTGCAGTGCTCTCTGGTGGTCGTCTGGTGGTTGCAGGAGGAAGGGCAAATGAGTCATCATCAATGTGAGCTTTTCACCTTTCTCTCCCTGCGCATGTCCTCTCGTCTCTTGGTCACAGTTCAAACCACAAGGCTGGTTTAAGCCAGTTTATGGTCCAAGGAGCCTCTCTTATCTTCAACAGCCTTGCAAGCCTTGCATTTCTTCTACCTTGTTTAGGGTAAGTAGCTCTCCTTATCAGGATATCCTTGCATTCCTTTTGTCCCATATTCGCAGGCAAAAAAAAAATCCTGCCTTGCAAGCACAGCAAATGTTAAGCAACATACATCATGTAAAACAGCTATCCTAAATCAATTACCTTTTAATTTCTAACCCCCATGTCTCAGTCCCTTCCAAAAAGTATCTCCAATATTGCCACTTCTCTCATGCATTGGATCCTTCTTCCATGGTATTCCAGGGCATTCTATGGTAGGGCTCCTGAATTCTGTCGCTGAACAAACCTAACATTAAAAACTGCTCCCAGAGAGGAAGGGGCCCTGGCTCCCTTAAGAACACTTGGATCAATATCTGCGTTCTGGGTCAAGGACCCCAAATTCCTTGCTTCACCACTATCTAGTTGCACGGCTGTACCCATAAGGTTCCAAACCCAAAGTAACGAGGCCATGTAAGCCTCGCGCCCCTGTCTCACAATGTTTTTTAACAGATTAAGGAGACAGGGACTTGATGATTTCAGGCTCTGGGTCCCCTGCTGGTTGTGAGGGCCCTGGTTCCCCATCTTTATTAACCTGGTGCACTGATCTCATCTTATACTTTCTCCTCTTCACAGGAGCAACTGCTGCTGGCTGTGGCTGCTTTTGTGGTTCAGCTGGAACCTGGATGGTTGTAACGTCTGTGGGTTCCACTACTGCATCATCAGACTCTTCCTCTTTGAGACAGGGACAGGGATTCCCACCAGCTGGGGAAGACTATTGCCTCGGTGCCTGGCGTATCTTCTCCTCAATTACCACCATAAAATCTGTGTGGTTTGTTTCTGAGGTGGGATATTTGGCAGAGTAAAACTGTTGGGCAGTGTCAGGCTCAGGGGCAGTGTCAGGCTGTTGGGCAGCATCCCTAGTCTCTGGGGTAGTGTCCAGGGTTAATTATATGATGCTTTTATCCCAAATCATCTGTTCTGTTTATGCTGAATAATAAGTTTTGCACCTTTAAGACTTGTTCCAGAGAGTGAAGGGGGGAGAAAAGAAGTGCGCAGTTTGTTTCCAGACACTGCACTCACTCCTCCACATTCCTGCTCTTGGACTGTTGTTGTCTGTGGATGGACAGCCAGTGGGACAGAGCTCTCCTTTGTTTTAGTTAGTTTTAGCTAGCTGAGGCAAAGAAATACCCTGGACTGTGGGTTTTTTCCCCTTTTCTTTGGACCTGTTTAAACCTGCTCTGGACTGAACACCCAGAAGAGCACTGGCAGCTCGCACCTGTGGCCCACTGGGCCAGGCCTAGGCCGCGACATTTCCAGTGCCGGAGGGACTGATAAGAGACTGAGTAAGCCAAGCTGCAACCCAGGGAGGGGACTTTTCTGAGTTTGTCATATCTTTTGGAGCAGCAAGATGCTTTGTTGTTTAATATTGTTTAGGTTTTATTGTTTAATAAACAGCTTTTTCCACTTTTCTCCGAGGAGGTGTTTTTTTCCAAAACCGGTTGGGGGAGAGGTCAATTGAATCTGCTTTTCTAGAGGAACCCCTTTGGGGGTTCTCTCCCAAATTTGCCCTGAACTAGGACAGGTAGATATCAGGGTGGTTATCCAAGGCAATCTCATCTTATCTCTGAATGCTAAATAGAATCGACCTATCAGCAACACTAGCCACTGTATGATATCATTAGCATTTAGAGAACATTTGAACCCTTTGGAAGCTGTTGGGGTAGGCCCAAACAAATGGTTGAAGGGTTGGGAGAAGATTTCCCCCAGGGTTACTTCCTCACAATGATTACTGACGAGGTAGACGGGAGACCTGCTCACCCTCTGATGACCAACAAGTCTCGGATTTATTGATTAACAGAAACACTTTTATAATCACAGTAATAAGGCTCATACATATTGCAAAACTAGAGCTCACTATTGGTCAGCTATAAAAAGTCAGTCCCACCTTTCTCAAGATGTTTGTGGCTTCTTTTTTACCTCCTGTTATCACCTATTTTCTTAACTTCTTGCTCAAAGAAACCATGTCCTTGAATTAGGCAGCTGTTGCTTTCTCAGATGCACTTTCTCACGTCAGTTTTTTCCCATCAACTATGTCTCAGTAAAAAACTGTCCACAGATTACCATTATTAATGAAACCCCAAAAACTTAGTGTGTGATAGCCATGTATCCATGTGCCCACCTTCCAGAGGAAGTTTAAAATCCATTAATTCCTCACCTTATTGACCCATTGTGCACACTGGATTACAGCCATAGCAGCCTTTGTCATAGAACCCATGTTTAGATAAGGAGCTGTGAATTGGAAAAAATATAGCCATAATCATGTGCCAACCAAACCAGGGTAGGCTAGACCACGTGGTGCTGCTTAATGAGGTTTCTATATTCGGCACACAAAAACTTAGGTTAGTCAAGAACTGTTATTCCTTTTTCACCCTTTCCTCTCGATGCCCTTGTGCCTCACATTGGGTGCCAAAATCTTACTTGGTTTGAAAGACAGGTGTCTGCTAAGGAAGGCAAGAACCTCCCTTGGAATGGAAATTATGACCCCCTTCCCTCTGAATTATTGTTACTAAGAAATTAAGGGGCTTTCAGGCACAGAGATTGGAAAAGGAATAACAGTTATTTACTAGTATATATAACACAACAAACAAACAACAATGATGGCAGCAACAGCAAACAAAAGCACAACCCCTACAACAGCCTTCTCTCAGCTGTCAAGCACTTTCCCTGTTGATGTAGTTATGGTCACAGCCGGCAGGGGCACTGTTGACTCCCGGTGGAGTAGGGCAGGTATGATGATTCCTTTGCAGATGCAGGGGGCACTGTGGTGCAAGCTCAATCCCCTCTTTCCACATGATAATTGTGGGCACACTGGTGGGAAAGAGAAGGGGCTTTCCATTGCAAACTCATGGGAAGCAGCTGGTCTCAGTGCCACTGAGGAAATGGAATGGACTCCAGCAGGAAACCTCAGAAGCAGCAAGCTGGAACAGCAGAGGCAGGCACACCTGGGGGTGGCAAACAAAGTGTAGCAGAAACTCTGGGGCTTTGCTCGAAGCCATGGGATTGTCTGGGTGTTGGGTTACAGTGTAGCAAGAAGCCCTGAAGCAGAGGCAGAGAACAGCGCAGTTGGGTGGGGAATTGCTCTCCTGAATAGCTTACTGGCTGTGGCTGGTCCTGGGTTTGGGCTGTGCAAAGGGGGCCGCCCAGGCGGGGTGCAGCACACACTGGGTCTGGACTCCTGAGCAAGTAAGGGGGCAGAGAAGCAAGCCAGTAAGCTCCAGTCACAGAGTCAAAGGAAAAGAAAAAAATGGGCAAAACCCAAAATGACAACAGTATCTCTAGACACAGACAATGTGCTGCATAGCCGCAGAGACAATCACTCTACTGGAAAGAAGCAGCCTGTCCTGGGCTGATCTTATGATACTGTATGCCCTGTAATAAATAATGTGAAGTTATTCATGCTTAAGGGGAAAGTGTATAAAATAAAAATGGTAAAAGGAATTTAATATCCAAGGAGCCTCTGACCATCAGCAACCTGGAGACATATTACCACATCGGAATTATGAAACTCCTGGTGGCAGCAGGAGAACAATGCCTCGTTTACTAATAAAAGAACATGGCTGGCGTGATGATCGGCTTCCTCTGGAACCATCAGGGAACACCCAAGGATGATCATCACGTGATAGATATCACCAATCAAATAACCGAAGTCGCCAAGAAATGTGCAACTGAATACACGACTTCCCTTGACATGATCAGCGCCTGCCACTACTCAGGAAATGGCAATTGTCCAGCCCTGCACATTGAAAGAAAACTTCATACATATGCAGGGTTACAAAAGAAATCAGGGCACCTCTGCCTCAGGCATAAAAAACTGTATAAAACAGCCCCTCTGGAGACAGTATTAGTGAACAGAGGGAGGTCCGATGCAATAGAGATCAGATATAGGTTCACCCAGCGCCGATCCCAGGCTCGACGCTGTCTCTTTGGCTGTGATTTTTGAGGACCATATTTTGGTCGCGACAATAAAATCTTTCTCATTTATTTATTTGGTTTTCTGGTTGATCATTTATAACAATTCTGGTGACCCTGATGTGATCTGAATTTGGGGTCCGGGGACCCCCTCTCCGGTCAGGAGGCGCCCCACTGATTTCAGCGGCCTGACAGGACTGGGAACCAGTGGAACCAATCAGATACTGAGCCAAAGCCAGAACCACAGTCAAAGAGAGGATAAAAACAGGCCCAGAGCTCTCGGGAACTCAGAGCAATCCAGAGAGGGATCTCCAGGGCCGTGGTGCTTTCGCACTCGGAAAAGTCTACGTTCACAAAGAATCCATGCGGGAAAAGGAACCGTGAGTACCGTGTGGTTGAGTGGTGTGTGATCAAGCGTGTGTGTGAGATGTGATTCTATCACGAAGCGAGTGTGGGCCCCAAGATTGCAGTTCCACTCTCCCGCGAGATAAGTGGTCGGTCACGGGGGAAGCGGACTCCTTGGCTCATCACACATGTGAAGCCTGAAACTCTGGGGGAGTTCAGGGATTCGATCACGGGTTTGGATCAGAAGGGAAGGGACGTTCCCAAAGGGTTTGGGAGCTGGTAAACCTTCTGGTCCGAAATTCAGGTAAGAGAGCTTGTTACCAACCAAAAAGTCCACGGAACGGTTCTCGGTGAGGCTAAGTAAGCTGGTAGGTTTTTAGCAGATGTCAAAGAAACCAGTACCACATAGAGACCCGGGATTCTCTTCAAGAATCCCAGCCGAAAAAAGTCAAGGTAAGAAAGGTTGGGAAAAGTTGTTTTCAAAGATGGGACAGAGAAAGAGCAAGGCTCAGAGAAAACCCCAAGAAAAGCCTTCGAAAGCCCCAGAAAAGGTTCTACCTGAAATCCCAAGGGATAGTCCATTGGGATGGATGTTAGAACATTGGGAGGACAACCCTAAGAGAGAGGGAAAATCTAAGGAAAGAATAATCCATTTTTGCATCAGGAAATGGGGAGGAAAAGAGATCGGGAGGTACGTGGTCTGGCCTGTTTTCGGCATGTTCGAGATGTGGACATGCCAGACTTTATATGATCATGTGGCTGACAAGTACCCGCAAGACTTGGAAGAAATAGAATATGCTGGAATGTGGAGAAATGCTTGTTCGGGATTATTCCCAATACGGGCCCACAGGCGCACAGCAACTTGGGACAGGGAATGGGAGCCGCTGGATAACCTTCCACCTCCCCATCTGGTCCCTCCGCCCCAGCCCGTGCAAGCCCAAGTCCCTGTGCCCGCAGTTGCGGGACCTTCGCAAGCCCAGGTACCTCCAGTGCCCGTACTGCCTCCAGAAACCTCACTCCCACAGGAGTAGGCTTCAGCGCCTCTGCTCCCACAAGAATAGGCTTTGACGCCTTCGCTCCCACAGGAGCAGCCCCAGCCCCAGCCACCACCAAAATCAGAAGAGAAGTGAGTCTTCCCCACGGGAGGGGCCAGCTCTCCCCCAGCCCATCGAACACAATGAAGAACTAGGAAGGTAAACCCTGACAATAGTGAGGACGAGGAAAAAAAGCCCAACCTCTTCCCTTTACAGGAAATACCGACTGCTCCAGGAATTATCGGCTTCGTCAATAGGCCGATCAATACTGGGGACATCAGGGCTTTCAAAAAGGAGATGGGGAAGTTGATGGATGATCTGTTGGGGGTTGCAGAAAGACTAGATGAGTTCCTAGGAACCAGCATTTATACCTATGATGACCTTAATGCAATATTAAAGTTGTCGTTTAACAGTGAGGAAAGAGAAATTATTCAGGCAAGCCTCGATAAGGGATTGGGAACATAGGAACCCACAAGGGGAGCGAGGGGACCAGAGGTGGCCGAGCCAGAAACCATCTTGGAGGGCTGTTGCCTTCTGATTCCGAAGGCAGGCGACCTGGTTTAGAGCACAGCACGGTGACCCCAAATTATCCTTGGGTCACTCGGGCTAGAGACAACGCTTACACCAATGTGGTGGACGGTCAAATAGGCTTTATTAACTGCTTCTTAGGGGTTTTATAGTTTGGGGGGTTTCCTACGTCAAAAGGGGCTGGGGGTTAGTACAGGGTGGTACTGGTATCTCCTATGTTAGGGGGGCTGCATGCCTGGTTACATTCCGAGGGTGATCCTTATCTCTGGGAGGAGGGAGGAGAGGGTTCTTGCAGCCTTCCGTGACAGCCCGCAATCTTCCGAAACGCCTGTCCCTACCACATCTCCCCCCCTCTCTCCCACAAATGAGCGAGGTAGTTACATACATATATATATATAGGCACTAAATGAGGTAGAAGGTTGGGGTTTAACAAGGAAAAGGGTTTTGGGAAACCTGAGTAGGTTTCTGCCAGGCAAGTTTTCTCGTGACCGGCAGTGTTCCTGATAAGTTCACAGCATCTGTTGCCGTCCTACGAAAAAGATGTCAGTCCGTTCCAAGCGGCTCCAAACGAATGAGACTAGCTTGTTCAGCAGGCACGGTCCGAAGGTAACAGCTAAAAGCAGCATTGCCAGCGGACCTGCTAGGGTAGAAATTAGAGTGGTTAACCACGGTGATCGGTTGAACCAGGATTCGAACCAGCCCTGTTGGGCTTCCCTGTCTTTTTGTCTCTGAGCCAGCCTGTTTCGGAGCTCTGCCATGGAGTCTCTGACAACTCCTGTGTGGTCTGCATAGAAACAGCACTCCTCTTTCAGGGCAGCACACAGGCCACCCTGCTGCATGAACAGGAGGTCTAGTCCTCGCCTGTTTTGCAGGACCACCTCTGAAAGTGAGGAGACTGACTTCTCCAGAAAGGATATGGATTTCTCGATTCTCTGTAGGTCTTCATCGACGGTCATTTGAAGCTGGGGCAGTCCTTGGTGCTGAGTCGCTAGGGCCGAGACACCTGTTGCAGTTCCGGCAGCTCCCAAGCCGAGTAACATTGCTATGGTTATACCTGTCAATATTTCTCTTTTGTGGAGCCGGCCGGGTTCTTCGAAAAGGTGATACACCTCTTCATCTGAGTGGTACAGGACCCTAGGGACGATCAGAACTTGGACACAGAAGTCGTTAGAGTCACTGAATTTGGCAAGGAACACACAGGGACTCACCCCAGATTTCTGACAAACCCACATAGCAGATGCGGAGGGGACCACCCACTTATTATTTTTCCTGTCAGGCTTGACTATTTCGGTACAGACGTCTCCTCTCCGCTTAGCTAGGGTTGCATTGCCAAAGCATCTGCCCCGACCTGTGACTTGACTCAGGGTAATTCCTTTTCGGGGTGTGTCCCACCTGCACTGGTGAGGGGCATTGGCTGTGGAATAACTAAAGGGGGTATCTAAAGCGACTCCTTCATAAAAAGGGGGTTTAATATCGTAACAAAGCCAACAGGAGTCAGTTAGGTTAGGGTTAGATTCGTTCAGGGATAAAAAGGTAGCATCTAACATACGAAGGATTGGGTCTGAATCTGACCCGGCTGAGTGGCCTATCTGGAAGGCTTCCACGTTGCCGGTTGGGACCTTGGTGTCCCTTGTGGGTAAGGGTTTAGGGTAGGTTATGTTTCTCCCTTTCTGCGTACTTTTTATCACTTTGTTGGGTCCAACTGCTCGGGGTGCCGACGGTAGGAGCCTGGTAATTCGTACGTTCACCCACTGCTGTGACCCTTGAAGGACCACTGTCCACGCTTTGCCCACTGCCCAGCTAGGATGATTTGGCTGTAAAACTGTCATGTTGTAATGAGTGCATTTTCGAATTTTGGTGATTTTGTGACAGTTCCGATAGTAACTTCCCTGAAGGAAGACGGGTGTTTTGCAGCCTGCAGGTGCCCAGGTGAATTGTAGGAACTTGTCGGGATCTTGCGGGTCCCATCCAGGCCCTGACGGCCTGGCATCCGTAACTATTGTTTCGCAGCCCCAATGCCTACAATATCCCCACCCTGGGTTATTACAGTAACTCTTTCCTGGGTTTGAAGCTGGGCACCAGTAGGATAGATACATGTGCGTGGCGTGTGGGGAATGGGTGTCTACCTTTGGTTGTCCTGGAAACAGGTCGGTAACATGAAGCACGAAGGATGGGGTGTTTGGTGTGGTGATGTCTCTGAGCATCTTATTGTCGGTAAGATGTTGCATGACCCACCTGAATGGCTGATGGGGGTAGTGGTTTGGGCTGGCTTGCCCTCTGGCAACAAGCCCCAGCAGCAATATCACACAGAAGCACTGTTGCTGCTTGGGTCTCACCCTTGGAGGTTTCTCAGGTGCTGTCTGGCGACTCGCCGGTCTGTCGCTTTCCGGTCTGTCACTTTCCTCCGGAAGGGGAGAGTACGCATCTCGAGGGCGTCCTATTATCATGTCCTGTAAACAGAAACTCACAATTCTCATCAGCCTCCTGCTCACTGCAAAGATCAGGCTTGACTGACTTAAGCGGGCACCATCTAATTTTTTCGCCCTTTTTGACAGCTGCGTACCCTCGCCCCGTGAGTATCAATTTCCAGCCCTGTTCCCATTCCCCCAGCTCATTTCTGATTACAACCTGTGGGCCCTCCTCTAGGACTCTGGAGGTCCAGTGATTTTGAACGGGACTGTTTGTTTCATCTCCCCTGGGGAACTGTTTCAGTGCTAGCAAAGCAGTTGCCAGTATGCGTGCCTGGTCCCCTGAGGGAATGGAATTGGCAAAGCCCTCTGTCTTTGCCAACACCTCTATCCTATTTTTCAGGGTCTGATTTGCCGTCTCGACAATGGCTTGTCCGGTGCTGTTATAAGGGATACCTTGCACTAAAGTGATGCCCCATTTTGAGGCGAATTCTTGCACTGGTTTGGAAGTGAAATTGGAACCGTTGTCAGTTTTAATCTGCTTGGGAATACCTAACCATGCCATAGCTGACAGCCAGTGCTGAATTGTGGCTTTGGAGTCAGTTTTGGGGTGCTGTGTAGCTATGATCATTCCGCTGAAAGTGTCCACTGTCACTGCAAGCCACGCTGGGGGTTTCAGCAGTTGACACAAGGTAAAGTCCGACTGCCAGACCTCTGAAGGCTTGACACCTCTCGGGTTGACCCCGCTGGTCCACAAAGGTGACTTCTGGCAGTGAGGACAGGTAGCCACCACATGCCTTGCGTCCACTGTTGAGATCCCGCATCTCTTTGCCAGCGCCTTGGCTCCGATGTGGAGTGACTCATGCAGTTGACGGGCTTCCTGCAATGTCCACACGCCTTTTGCTGCGGCGTCCGCTTTGTCGTTACCGGTCTGGTAGTAACCTTTGATTGGGTCATGACTGTTTACATGAATGATGGATACGGTGCCCTTCCGTGAGGACAGCGCCTCTTCCAGCATCAGAGCTGCTGTTGATGTTGACACACCTGGCCCTGTCATGGCTAGGCAGAGCCTTGCCACGAATATAGAGTCCGTTACAATGTTGAGGTGCTCATCTTGGAAAAGTCCGCATGCCAAAACAACTGCTGCTGCTTCCAGCTGCTGCACTGACAGTGTGGGGTCACACGCTTTGACGCAGTGCCACTGCTCTCCTGTCTGCCACACTGCTGCTGCAGTTGAAGTCGTGGAAGAAGCGTCCGTAAAGACTGTTGGTCCTGGCTGTGGTCGGTCCCTGACCTTTGGCGGTGTGTCTATGTCGATGATGTTCAGCAGCTGAGTCCAAGGTGGTTTGGAGGAGTAAGAGATCTCTCCTCCGTAGCCGGTGAGAGCGAGGGCTAGGTGCTCTGAAATTGTGGTTGCCTCCGTGCTCGGTTCTTTGCGGAAGGGAAGATAGATTCTCTCTGGCTCAGTTCCTACGTGTCTCAGGGCAAGTGTCCTGCCTTTCCTGATGAGGTTGGCGATGCATTCGATTCCAGGGGAGAATGCACGAGCAGGCCTTCCGAGGACCACCCATTGGATCGGCCGAGATTTCTCGGGGGGTCCTTGGGCCAGCGCCCCCACTCCCCCTCTCGGGGTGAAATGGACGTAAAGATCCAGGGACATCGCTGGGTTCCACCTGGCAAGCGTGCCAGTGGATATCTGCTGTTCGATGAAATCCAGGGAGCTCGCTGCTTGCGGCGTCAGTTCCTTGGGTTCCCAGGGATGCTTTCCTTTCAGTAACTCATACAACGGGTCCATGACTTCAGGGGAGATCAGGATGATGTTGCGAACCCACTGCAGCGATCCCACCAGGCGCTGTGCATCATGTAGTGTTTTAATGTCTCGGTGGACCTTCACCTGGATGGGCTGTCTCGTATTCACGGCGGGAGGGGGCTGCGTGTGGCCCGTGCGCCCCCCTCCTTTCCCGTTTCCCCGTGGCCGGGACCTGCAATCTCTGGCAAAGTGGCCCTTTTTCCCCCAGCTCCAGCAAACCCCTCTCGGGCGTTGCTGGGATGGGGGAGCCAGACGGGTAAACTGTGCCGGCTGGGGGCAGCTCGCAGCGATGTGCCCCACCTGGCCGCATTTAAAACAAGCCAGCGCACTGGTTAGGGTGTGTACGGCTGCTGCGGGCCCCCCGTCCGCGCAGGCAATCTTTATTTTACCCCAGTCGGTGAGTTTGTGCGGTTGGCTTCTAACCTTATTTAAGGATTTATTTGGTTTCGTCTGAAACTGCATTGGTTCTGTGTTTTCTGCTCCCGAGTCACTGCTCATGTCGGCAGGCTCGGAAAAGCAGTCTGAAGAGCTGTCGCTCTGATCAAAGTCGGAAGCCAACTGGCAGCAGACTTCCGGTCTCTCCTGCCGTTTTGTTCAGCTCCGGCCTCGCTCCTCCCCCCGGAGGCGGTGTCGGTCCTCCCCACGGGGGCGGTATCGCCCCTCCCCTTGGGGGTGGTGCCGTTCCTCCCCTTGGAGGCAGTGCCGCCCTTCCCCTTGGGGGTGGTGCCGCTCCCACCCCCCGGTCTCGCCCTGCCCCTCGCTGGGAGGGATTTCTCCCTTATACGGTGGCGGGGGTGGGCGCGGCTCCCAGGCGAATGCAGGTCTGTGGGTGCCCAGAGCTCCCGACAGAACATGCGCCCGGCGCATGCGCGCCCGCAGCCGTCTCCCCCTCCGGACCTTTCCCGCCGCTGGCGCATAGGCCCCGCCCCTCTCCTTGCCCGGCAGCGCCATTTTCGAATGGCGGCCAGGCTTCTGCCGCCCTTGCATCAGCGCCGGCTGCAGTCTCGGCGCTGCGGGCTGCTTCCGCCAGCTTGCCCCAGAAGCATTGCGCACGTGCTTCTGCTGCTTGCATCGGATCAGCAGTCGGCGGTGAAGGAGGGAGCAGAGGGGGCGCGGGTCTCTCGGGGGATTCCGAGGGGGGTGTTGGACCCGGCTGGTCCCCCGGGGGGATCGGGATGTCCTCCGGGGGGTTCGGAGGGTCTCCCGGGGGTTCTGGGGGGTCTGGGCCCGGGTCTGGGGAGGGATGGGGGGTACCCGGTCCCCGCTCGCCCGTTTTTTCGCTCAGGTCGCATTCGGGGCGGGTCTGGGTTGTGGCACTGACCCCCAATTTTGGCACGGCAATTAAATGCGGACGTGCAGCCATCCAGATCTCCTGGTGCTCTAACGCTTTGTGAAGAGCAGTTTCCACTTTCCCCCACGCCTTTAAATGTTTATGCAATATCTCTACTGGGCGTTCAATCGCCCTGAGCTCCAGAAGCCTCTGCATAGCAAGAGTTAAGTACCTAGGCTCACATTTAATTCCCCATTGTATACATACTGTTTCAACGACCTTCACTAGAGCTTCCATAGAGATCCAGCTGGTCCCGGGGCGTCCCCCTGTGCCACAGTCGGCCGGCCGCTGTGACCGCTGTCCTCTGTCCAGGAGAAATCCCGTTCCCCGAGGGTTTTCCTTTTCCTGGGTCTTCAGCACCACTTTGTTGCCTTCTGATTCCAAAGGCAGGCGACCTGGTTTAGAGCACAGCACGGTGACCCCAAATTATCCTTGGGTCACTCGGGCTAGAGACAACGCTTACACCAATGTGGTGGACGGTCAAATAGGCTTTATTAACTGCTTCTTAGGGGTTTTATAGTTTGGGGGGTTTCCTACGTCAAAAGGGGCTGGGGGTTAGTACAGGGTGGTACTGGTATCTCCTATGTTAGGGGGGCTGCATGCCTGGTTACATTCCGAGGGTGATCCTTATCTCTGGGAGGAGGGAGGAGAGGGTTCTTGCAGCCTTCCGTGACAGCTCGCAATCTTCCAAAACGCCTGTCCCTACCACAGAGGGCCCAGATGGAGGAAGGCAGGCAGAGGATGATAAATCTCAGAAACATGGTAATACAAGGCATACGGGAGGTGGTGCCAAAAGGGCAAAATATGACCAAAGTACTAGGAGAGTTCCAGGGAAAGGATGAGACACCCACCGAATGGCTGGAAAGGCTGAGAAAGAGCCTCTGAATGTATTCAGGAACAGACCCTGAGTCCCCAATCGAGGCCGTCCTGTTGAAAACTCAATTTGTGGCGAAATCGTGGGAAGACATAAGGAAGAAACTAGAAAAGATAGAGGGATGGCAAGATAGAGAATTGCAGGATTTGCTTCGGGAGGCCCAGAAAGTCTACATGAGAAGGGATGAGGAAAAACAGAAAATCCAGGCAAAAGTGCTAGTGGCCTCAGTAAGGGAAGCACAGAAACAAGAACAGGTCCGGGATTCGGCAAAGTCAGCGTTACAGAGGAAACAGAACTCTTCCCAAGGTAAGGACTCAAACAATCAGAAAAAGGATATTGAGTGCTTTTACTGCAAACAAAAGGGCCATATTTGAAGGAATTGTCCGAAGAAAGTCAAGGATGAGAAAATGTTTCACTAAGACTAGAGGTGTCAGGGACTTTTTAATTTGGGGTTCGGGACATCCAAGGAACCCTTGATAAAGTTGAGACTAGGACCCCACAAGCAAGAGGTAGTATTTTTAGTAGATTCTGGAGCCGATTGGACCACTGTGCAGCGATTACCACTGGGATGCTCTATAAGCGATGATACTATGATGGTAATCGGGGCAAAAGGGGAACCTTTTCAGGTTCCAATTATTAAAAATATTGAAATAGAATCAGAGAATAAGCGTTGCATTGGAAACATGTTACTGGTCGAGGAAGCAGAATACAATCTGCTGGGAAGGGATCTGATGGTGACACTAGAGATCAGCCTAGTGGCGCAGAATTCCCAGCTCAAGGTGAGGTTGTACCAACTCACTGTCGAGGATGAAGGGAGGATAGATCTGAAGGTTTGGTACACTTAAGGGGAGGCTGGGAGGTTGGACATAGAACCAATCCACATTGAAATTGAGAGGCCAGAAGACCCTATTAGGGTAAAGCAGTACCGCATTCCCATGAAAGGGAGGAGGGGGCTGAAACCAGTGACAGAAGAATTAGTGACAAAAGGAACGTTGGAGCTGTGCATGTCCAGACATAATACCCCAATACTGGCAGTGCGGAAAACAGATGGTAGTTATAGATTAGTGCAGGATTTAAGGGCTGTGAACCAAAGGACTAAGACACTGTTCCACACGGTTTCAAATCTTTACACTTTGTTAAATAATGTCTCTCCCGAGGACATGTGGTACAGCTTGATCAATCTGAAAGATGCCTTTTGGACCTGTCCTTTAGCTAAGGACAGCAGAGACTATTTTGCATTTCAATGGGAAGACAAAGAAACCAACTGAAAACAGCATGGACATCTTTGCCTCAGGGGTTTGTGGACTCACCAAACTTGTTTGGGCAAGCACTCGAGCAAGTGCTGAGTCACTTTGTACCAGTGGAAGGAACAAAATTATCACAGTATGTGGACGATTTATTGATTGCTGGTTGAAGGGAGGAGGATGTAAGGATGAGCACTATAGCGCTCTTGAATTTCTTAGGGGACAAAGAATTGAAAGTGTCTAAGTTGAAACTGCAGTTCACAGAGCCCAAAGTCAGGTATTTGGGACATTGGTTAACAAAAGGTAAAAAGAAATTAGACCCCGAGAGAGTGGCAGGGATCATTGCCCTGCCTCCTCCACAGACAAAGAGAGAGGTGAGACAATTATTGGGGCTTTTGGGATATTGCTGGCAATGGATTGAAGGGTACAGTGAGAAGGTAAAATTTTTAAATGAAAAGCTCACCAGTGACAAATTAAAATGGACAGAAAAAGACGAGGAGAAATTTAAGGAATTAAAAGAAGCACTCATGGCAGCACCAGTGCTAAGCCTTCCCGACTTGAAAAGGCCATTCCAGTTGTTCGTGGATGTCAGCAGTCACACTGCCCACGGAGTGTTGACACAGGACTGGGTGGGGGCCAGGAAACCAGTAGGTTACTTATCTAAGCTTCTGGACTCCAAGCGGGGGTTGGCCCACTTGTTTGCAGACAATTGTGGCTGTGGCATTGTTGATGGAAGAATCTAAGAAGGTAACCTTTGGGGCCCTGTTGGTGGTATACGCACTGCATAGTGTGCGGAGTATACTACAACAAAAGGCAGACATGGCTCATAGACACTAGGTTGCTAAAGTTTGAAGCCATTTTGATTCACTCGCCTGACTTGGAGCTACGAACAATGACCGCACAGAATCTGGCCCAATTTTTGTTCGGGGAGGTCTCAGAGATGTTCATACATGACTGCATGGAAGTGGTGGAGCTACAGACAAAGATAAGACCGGATTTGGAGGAGGAGGAATTAGAAGAGGGAGAAAAATGGTTTGTGGATGGATCAGCGGGAGTGATAGAAGGAAAAAGGAAATCGGGATATGCAATTGTGGATGGCAGGACAGGAGAAGTAATAGAAGCGGGTCCTCTAGACCCGCTAGAAGCGGGATAGAAGCAGGATAGTCGGCTCAAGTGTGTGAACTATACGCAGTCTTGAGAGCTTTGAAAAGGTTGAAAGGGAAAAAGAGGACAATTTTTACAGACTCCAAATATGCTTTTGGGATGGTTCACACATTCGGAAAGATTTGGGAAGAGAGAGGGCTGATCAACACTCGAGGGCGAGGACTGGTGCATGGGGAATTGATAAGGCAAATTTTGGAGGTGGTAAGAGAGCCAGAGGAAATTTCAATAGTACACGTAAAAGGACACCAGGCAGGAATGCAGTTTTGGATCCTGGAAAACAATTTGGCAGACAAAGAGGCCAAAAATGCAGCGTTACTGACGGTAAGTACCCCAGAGGTCGAAGGACCAGAAGTCCCAGAATATCCTCCACAGCCCTCCCAAAAGGAGATCAAAGGTTATGAGAAAACTGGGGGAAGATTGGAGGAAGGTAAGTGGAAATTACCGGATGGGAGAGAGTTGGTGTCAAAGGGTTATACCAGAAGAATCTTGAGGAGAGTGCACCAACAAACACACTGAGGGGCTCAGGCCCTTGCAGAACAGTTTTTGAAGTTTTTTGGATGCAGAGGAATTTATGAATTGCCCAAGTAGGACATACAAGGATGCCTGATCTGCCAGAAAGTTAATCAAGCTAAGGGACGACAGTCAGTCCTGGGGAGTCGACCCATAGCATACCATCCTTTCGAAAGAATTCAAGTTGATTTTACTGAACTTCCCAAGGTGGGAAGGTACAAATTCTTGTTAGTGATAGTAGATAAACTGACCCATTGGGTGGAGGCTTTTCCAAGCTCAAGGACAACAGCTCAAACAGTATCTACTTGTGGAAGAAGTGGTATCCCGATGTGGGGTAGTGAATTACATAGATTCGGACCAGGGAACTCATTTCACCTCAAAAATTATTAAGCAATTGGCAGAGGCTCTAGGCATCCGGTGGGAATACCACACTCCGTGGCATCCCCAGAGTTCAGGACAGGTTGAAAGAATGAATCAGACGCTGAAAGCTCAATTATCAAAATTAATATTGGAAACTCAGATGTCCTGGTTGAAATGCCTCCCCCTTGCCTTGCTTAATATCAGGACTATGCCTCACTCTGAGACGGGGCTCTCAGCCTTTGAAATGTTTTATGGAATGCTATATGAACATGGAATGCCAGTGGGACACCCCAGGTTGGAGGATAGTCAAATTCAACCCTATTTGATAGCGATAAATAAGAGTTTACAGGAACTAAGGAAACATGGGATACTATCTCAGAGTGTTCCTCTGGGGTTTGCTATCCACAAAATACAACCAGGAGACAAAGTGCTTGTAAAAGTTTGGAAAGAAGTTCCCCTCTCTCCTCACTGGGAAGGTCCCTTTCTTGTCCTTCTGACAACAGACACGGCCATTCGGACGGTAGAAAAAGGTTGAAAGGTCGAACATTGGGAGGAGGATCCCTAAGTGGAGAGTCACCTCTTCCCCTGGGGACTAAAAGATAAAACTACGCCGACCAAGTAAATGACTGACAGAGAGTGGATAAGTTGTATACTACCTGGTTGTGTATGTTATCTGTTCATGTACTTTAAGTGTGAGTACTGTCTGGAAGTTTATGTTATACATTGTAGAAGGGGACAGTGGCCTAAGGCTTGTGTATCCAGTGTTTGGAAGAAGAACTCGAGCTGACTGACCACATCGTAACTCTTGCAACAGATTTAGATATAATAGAATTGGACTCTCAGGAGTGGTATTACATATTTAAAAATGGTATCAGGGGGAAACTAGATTCTAAGGCTGAGATCTTAGATGTTGAGTGCCGAAAATCAATCAGAGTACCTTGCAGCGCAGATGCGGTCAAGGTATCAAGGTGAGGTGCGTTTAAGAGGAGGTATGCAGTTCGGTCCGGGAGTGAGATCCTGGAAGAATACTCTTTCTGCCGAGAAGATGGTCTTCCTCGTGGCTGGTGGCACCCCAGGGGGTGAGGGCAAAGGCAGAGGAGTACGCCTATGGGAAATCCTGATGGGCTTGAGCCTAGCTGTGTGCAGAACAGCCAGTTTGCACACTGAGATCCCATCTCACACAGGACAGAATCCTGTTGATGAGTGCAAACAATGCACTCAGATTGTCCAAGAGGGACAAGGAGGAGAGGGAGTCTCAGAATACTGGGCCTGGAAGACTGCATCATGGAACAAGGCAGGTACTGCATCATGAATGGCACTCAATTGAAATTATGCAGATTGGGCAAAGAAACATTGTGTTTCAATCCAAAAGCGAGAGTTAAGGACAGGCTGTCAGAAGCGTTCAATCACAAAATAAAAAAGAGGGATGCAGGAAAGATATTGGTCCCTGTTTGTAACGAATGTAATTGGACTGTGTGGGTCGGAGGAAAAACTGAATTGGTTTTTGTAGCGTATTACCAAGTTAACCCATTGTGTTATGACAATACCAGACTCGAAATGTGTGTAATGAATGGGAAAACGTACTGGGTTGGAAAGAATTTAAAATATGAGAATAAGCTCCCCCTGAACAGCAAGCCTGTCATCTTGGACCTCCTTGAGGCAAATGATGACAGGGCCTGTCTGCAATATGATAGGGCTTTCTGCTTCTCGAAAAACAAGGAAGGGATAGATCCCGAAAGCAAAATGAAGCAGATAGCTCAGGAATTGAAGAGACAGGAGTCAGAGTTGAGGAAAAGGAGGGTGGAGCAGGAAAGGTTGAAAACTCTGAGTGAACAATATGAGCAATTCGAGAGACAATATGCCGACTGGGGACTACCTGCCCCAGATCGAAACTTATTCATTGACCTTGTCCAGGAAATTGCCATGGAACTAGGATTGTGAAATTGCTGGATTTGTGGGGGGCTGAAATCTGCTGAGAAGTGGCCTTGGAAAGGTGAGAGTTTAACTCCAGAGCAGCTGTTGAAGTGGGATAACACCCAGGTCTCCAGGATGACGCAGAGACCCAAGGGTTGGGTGCTGGATCAGAGAGTGATTGGAACTATTTGTATCAGCTGGGAAGGAAAAGAATATACCGAGGTGGTTGGGTATACCCTGTGTATATCCACGTTAGCAGTAAATTCAAGTAGTAGGAGCAAAGTCTGGCAACCAGAGCCTCCTATGGGATGTTGGAGTCAGAAAAAAGAGACAAATTGTGAGTGGAACGACAAGACTGCACTTTGTCGGGTCAAAGGCTCTGGAGTTAACCTTACCAATCCTTGGGAGAATGAAGAGAATATTGGAAGGAACCAGGAAGTACAAATATCAGGGGGAAAGCCCCAGATGGAATTTACTGGATCTGTGAGAAGAAAATGTATAGTGAGTTACCCCCAAAATGGAAAGGGTCGTGCACTTTAGGCATGATACGACCTGTGTTCTTCACTCTCCCCCAATCTAAAAGCAACCTGTTCAGGGCTCCCTTGTATGAGACACTGAACAGGGAGAAGAGAAGTTTGAAAAAGAAATTCCCTGCCGTAAGAGGCAGTCAAACATGGGGAGAGGAAGAATGGCTGGCCAAGAGAATAACAGAATATTATGGGCTGGCCACATGGGCACAAGACGGAAGCTGGGGATATAGGATCCCAATTTACCTACTGAACAGCCTGATTAGGCTATAGGCAGTGGTAGAAACAGTCTCGAACCACACCTCAGAGGCCCTTGACTTGTTAAGCCGGCAGCATTCTCAAATGCTGGCTTTTGTGTACCAAAGCAGAATACCATTAGACTATTTGTTGGCCGAGGAAGGGGGAGTGTGTGGAAAATTTAATGAGTCTGAGTGCTGCATTGAGATTGATGATTATGGAGAAACCATCAGAGGTTTGGCAGCAGAAATCAAAAAGGTGGCTCATGTCCCAGTCCAAAAATGGACTTCCATCTTGCAGGCAACTTGGTGGGACCACCTATACGATGGGACCTGGTGGAAAAAGATAGTATTTTTTGTGATGTATTCAGTAGCCAGGGTCATATTTCTACTGTGCCTAATACCTTGCTTTATTAGGCTGATACACTCCACGGTACAGGGCATGCAAATAGTGGCCATGCCAATGGACCCGGAGTTGGCTTCTGAAAACAACAAGATAGCCAAAATCACGAACTTGGGGGAAGGTGAACAGGAAAGTAAGGCAGCCAAAGTCCTAGCGAAATTTGAAAAACAAATTAAAGGTGATGGAAACGTTTACAAATTATACCAAGGGGTCCCACAAGGAGAACAGGACACAGAGAGAGTCTGAAAGAGTCCCTCCTGTCCTTGTAGGAAACTCTTTAAGGTGAAGGGTAGCTTTAGCTAAAACGTGGATAATAGATATGAGGGTTGTTGTGGGAAGCATGAATGAATGTGTTTATATAGAAGGGGAGGGATTGTAATATATAATGTAAAGTAATTAATGCGTAAGGGGAAAATGTAAAAAATAAAAATGTTAAAAGGAATTTAACATCCAACGAGCCTCTGACCATCAGCAACCTGGAGACATATTGCCACATCGGAATTACAAAACTCCTGGTGGCAGCAGGAGAACAATGCCTCATTTACTAATAAAGAACATGGCTGGCACGATGATGGGCTTCCTCCGGACCCATCAGAGAACACCCAAGGATGATCATCACATGAGAGATATCATCAATCAAATAACCGAAGTCGCCAAGAAATGTACAGCTGAATACATGACTTCCCTTGACATGATCAGCATCTGCCACTACAAACGGCAATTGTCCAGCCCTGCACAGTGAAAGAAAACTTCATACGTATGCAGGGTTACAAAGGAAATCGGGGCACCTCTGCCTCAGGCATAAAAAACTGTATAAAACAGCCCCGCTGGAGATGGCATTAGTGAACAGAGGGATATCTGATGCAATAGAGGTTGGATATAGGTTCACCCAGCGCCGATCCCAGGCTCGACGCTGTCTCTTTGGCTATGATTTTTGAGGACCATATTTTGGTCGCGAAAATAAAATCTTTCGGATTTATAAATTCAGATTTCTGGCTGATCATTTATAACATCATATATATCTAGGAAAATATAACCTCAATTTGTTAAGACACTTTCTACTGATATATCAAGTAACCCTGATTATGCTGTTAATTTAATGATTGAATTCACTGGCTTTTTATAACAAGCATTACTTTATTCATTTGCTATTTGTCTATGGTACCATTGACTAACTAACAATAAATAAGAAAGCCAGCTACTTTACACACCTTCACTTATTGTTGTACAGCTATTTATAAGACATAATATTTTTCTAACTACTATTACTAAGAGGTTTCTAAAATATATTAAAAAGACTCTTCCAGTTAAAAGCCTGGACCCTGGTCAAGTCCTGGCCTTAACTAGTAGAGAAAATTTTCTGCACCAAAATTATATTCAAGTAATTTTGACTTACCAAATTTGGACCTATAATAGCTAAACCTCCTTTTAAGGTGAACTTGGAAATCTTACCCAGGAATGATTTTCCAAGCCCTCACTTTAAGAAATAAAGCTTGCCGATTGCTACGGGCTCTAAGTAATAGTACAATATTTAGGAAATTGATAATGTATTGTTTTAAATCACCATTCTATTTTTCACGTGCTACTAATTGTATCTATTATCTGATTTATTTTTACTTAGTATAAATTTATTGTTTTATTACATATTGTTACGCTTTTATGTTACCTTCATGTTCATAACAAGAAACATACATTATTAGAAACCAAAAAAATAGGGGGAATATAGCTCCTCCAGAACTTTACCCTAAAAAAAATTTTTTTTTGAAAGCAAATCAGATCATATCAAATTGAATCCCATACCTTCCTGAAACACCCTTGGAACCCCAAGAATTAGAGTTCCTGGGTTCTGTGAAATTGGATTTTTGTGTTAATTTTAAATACATGGGAAGAAATCAGTCTGAAGCTTGGAATGTTTCTCCCTACCACCCCATGTATAAGAATCAAACCTTTTGGTACAATTACACTTCTGGCAGCCTTTCTAAATCCAGTAATGCAGCTGCTATCAGGAACCTTTTTAGTTTATAAAGATCAAGCCTGAGCCTTTTGGTGGCTGAAGTTTCTAACTAAAAGAGTCTTTTTAGGATAGGTATGTATGCGGTAATTTGGATAATAATTGTATTAATCATGATTCCTTTTAATGTGTGCAGAGATTATTTAATAAGGTCATTAAAAGAGTATTTTTGGTCGAAAGGAAAGGGGGAGATGTTGGAATGTTGGGGGACACAAGACAGATGATGGACTTTGGACCTGGCTAACAAGAGATTTGATAACAGGATGCCTTGGCAAAAGCAAACGGAACTTTGAAAATTAGACCTAGATTGCAAGAAGATTAAATCAAATGGGTTTACTGGAAAAAGAAAATCCCATTAAACTGCAAGCAAGAGATGCTGTTATATGCATAAGCTTGTGTGTGATTTTAACCTAATCATTGTAGTACACATAACTAGTCTCCCTGAAATAGTATTGTCATGGTTTGACACTGGCACAATGCCAGTGCCCCCATGAGAACATCCTCTCCCTGGTGTCTCTTCTGGTACCCGGAATAAGCAAAGCAGGCTCCTACTTAGGGGAAAGGGAAAAAAAAACTTTATTAACTAAACTACAAAGAAAGGGAAAAAAAAACCACAAGGAAAATGAAAACTGCACAGAAACACTTCCCCTCCTCCTCCCACCAAAATCCCAATACATTTACATTTCCCAAAATTATCAACACTGGGTCCGGTACCACCCTTTGGATAATCAAATCCTCAGTTCATCAAGAGTAGAAGGAGTCCTTCCTTGTGCCATGGACTTCTTGTCACACGTAGCACCGCCCGGAGATCCTTTGCCATTTGGGACATCTTCCTTCCATGCCCGGTGCTCTCACCACTGGCATGGGCAAGGCTGCTCAAGGGTGGTCTTTTTAAGGATGCCTCGTCCCGTTCCAAACAGAGCACAGTCTCATCTCTGGGACCTCTGTCCCCCCCATTTCTTTTACACCCCCTGGGGCTGAAGGGTCTCAACACTGAACTCTCCTGGTTCTGAGGCCTTGCTTCCCCCTGCAATGCAGTCTCTGTATCACAAGGAAACAGTCCATGGCTATACAAAAAAAAAAAAAGTCCAGCAAACATGCCACTCCATCTTCTCCATTCCTCCAACATCTCTCACTTGCCAGACCCCATCACTGGTCCATTTCTTCCTTCATCCTCTACTCTTATCTCTCTTCTAGGAAGGGTTAATGTTCTGTAAAGTTTTCATTGTCCACAAAGGGTTAAAAGTTTGGGCTCTGACCGCCCGGAGACTCCCACAGCGGCTGGACACCTTCTCGCTGTCCTCCCCCCCTTCTCCTCCTCAGCCGTGCTGCCTGCTGCCAGCACATATTATCAAGTCTGAAGGTAACAGTCTCAAGCACAGGCTGCACTCTCTCTGTTTCCAAAGGGGGGGGGGGCTGTCCGATGGCTCCTGGTGTCTCTCTCTCTTCCACCCTTCCACCCTCGGGGCGGGGGGGCCAGGTCTACCTCTCCCAGGGCCGCATGGCTTTCCCCTCCCCACGCCCAGCTAGCAGCTGGGCCAGGGGAGAGAAGCAACTCTTCCCGCTGGAAATTCAAAGAGAGCTCCGAGGGGGGAGCCCTGCTTTTAACCCCTGTGTGTGTGTTCTCAGAGGCGTGTCCAAACATCCCCAGAGGCCACACCAGGTGCCAGTATTGAAATCTGAGCACCCATTGGCCTGACCACAGCATGTCCCAGAAATCCCAAAAAACATATTTCCTGTGAAACCACCACAAGTGTATAAGCATTTGTATCCCACAATAAAACTGGATTCTGATCACCAAGTCAGTCTCCCTGTCTCTCTCCGTCGCTGACAAGGGTTGTTTGATTTATGCTAATGCAAATAACAGGGCTACAAAGAAAATTGCCGGGGGAGGGAGGCCTTGGGCTGTATGTCCCTTCCAAAGATGTCGGGTAGATTTTAATGAAAGGTCTGGAGTGGGAAGGTTTAAATATCTTCTGGTAATAGTATGTCAGCTAACAGGGTGACCAGAAGCATTTCCAACTGCTTCAGTACCTAAGGGATCAGTTATTAAGGTATTTTTGGAACAAATAATCCCAAGATATGGGATTGTGGAAGCAATAGACTTAGATAGGGAAACTAATTTTATAGGAAAGACCCTTCAAGGGGTTATGACTGCTTTAGGAATACAATGGGACCTCCATACCCTGTGACACTCCCAGAGCTTGGGTCAGGTAGACAGAATGAATGGAGAAATAAACACCTTTTGAAGATGGTGATTGAAACTAAAATGCCATGGGTACGGTTTTGCTACTGGCTTTGGCAAGAATAAGGGCCAGACCCAGGGGAGATACTCAATTATCTCCCTTTGAATTGATGTTTGGAATTCCTTACCCTTGTAATTCTCAACTTAGTGAGGGGTAGAAATATGTGATGCATATTTAAAACAATATGAGGCCAGGGTACTTTCTCTTGTGAAATCTCTTTGACAGGAAGCTCAGCTGGCACAGACCCTGCCTTTGGACTTGGCTGTTTGTAACATCCAACCAGGAGATTGGGTTCTAGTTAAGAAGTGGAAAGAAGTACCACTGATGGCAAAGTGGTGTGGACCTTTCCAAGTGTGGCTGACTACAGAAACAGTTGTCAAGACAGCTGAACACGGGTGGACCCATCACACTCAGGTCAAGGTCTCTAAGGCCCCAGAGATTTGGACTTCCTAGCTGGAGAAGGACAGGAGGCCATGACTGACACTCTGCAAGAGTGAATCGGACCAGTAGCCAATGCATTGACATCAGGGGAAGGCCTGTGTGCCTACCCACAGACTGTCTGCTGAAATAGTATGGGCATCCTTCCCTTCGGATCTCCAGTCATTGAGGGACAAATCCTTGCTGTCATTGTTTTCTGTTAAGTGCTTTCTGTGCCTTCACTCATCACAGGTGGTGTGGATGACAACGTGAGAATTAGATTAGGTAATTAGATTACACCATTAGAATGTTTTTCTTAATATTAATAATCTTTTATATTGTCAGTTAGATTCAGGCCAGAGGTAGGAGAATTGTTTTTTTAGTCCTAGGAAAAGAAGTAACAAAAACCTTTAACCTTAGCAATTGTTGGGTCTGCAGATAGGCCAGGAGGATCTGAAGACTGGCCATGGGTGGCCAGCCCCGTTGTACCTAAATGGTGGGTCAGCACCCTGAGTAAATTCCATAATGGGATGGGATTTTGAGATGAGGAAGGAAGTCCATGATAACTTCATTCTTCTGGAAAAGGCATTTATTGTCTAAATAAAACAGAGGACATCTATACATGGAAAAAAGTATTTGTGACTGGACTTTATATTTGGGTTTAGACATTTGGATCCCAACTACCCTCCTTATGATTGTTCCAAATATCGAGGCAGATGGAATCAAACACATGTTAAGCTCACTAATGGTAGCTGGGTAAGGTGTTCCTACCATAATTACTGAAGAGATTTTGAAGGCTGTAAAGCAGTGGGGAGGAACAGGTTTTTTGATCCCTTATTTTCAAGCTCCCCCTGAGATAATTCCACAAGTAGGACACATTGTCCGTGATTATCAGTGAAAGTGGCAACACCGAAATGGAACTCGAATACTTTTTAATAATTTCTGGTCCAGATCTAACAAAACAGATCTGGGATGTAACTGTAGGCGGAAACTGTTGCGGTTCGAATTTATGTTATTGATTCCTTGGTAAGTGGTTCATTCTGTTGTACCCCCATGTTCTCCCCAAGTTTTTTTACCCCTGGGTTTTACCCTCCAACAAAGCTCCTCATGTCATTCCCCACTCCTTGTTCCAGCTCTTTCCCCGCCTGTCAAGGCAACCTAGGCCCTTTTTGTTCCAGAACCTTCCCTGCCACTCTCACCTTGGGCCAATCCCTGACTACACCACCCCTTTGTAATTCCCCTATTCCTCAAAGCCCCATTGGCCCATGTGACCCATCCTTTCCACCCTCCTACCCCAACTGGCCCGACACTTGATGTAATCCCCTCACTCCTCCCCTGAGGATTTCCTATTGGTTAGCTGTTTGTATCCACCCCCGGAGTTGTATCTGTATAAAACCCCTTGGCCAACAGTGTTTAGTGCTTTTTTCCTTCTGTTCCCTTTACTTGGAATAAACCCTTCCTTGTGGAACCTCAAGATGGAGAGCCTCCTCCTTTCTCCTTTGCCTGGTCCCTGTCATGGCTTGTATCTGGCACTGTAGAGCAAGTGTCTCTAAAGGTTCTGCCTCTGGTAAATCCCCATACCGAGGCAGTTCCCCACTCCTGGTGCAGCACTGGAGTTCTAAGAGCTAGCCCAGGCTCTGGTGGGCTACGGCAGGAAACCTCATGTGGGAGCTAGGAAATGCAAATACTGTGATTCTTATGGTGGGGCAACTATTGTTGGAGGACTGTTAGGCCCACAAAGCAAGCTGTATTTTGACCCACCAAATCATGATGAAAAATGGAAAAGCCCCTTTGCTAATGGAACCTGGACTTTGAAAGGGCATTGTTGGATTTGTGATGAACATGCTTATTGCAGGTTACCTCCAAACTGGTCAGGGATATATTATGTGGGGTATATTACACAATTGTTCTTTTTTTACTACCACAAGTTCAGGAAAATCAAAGTATATGATCTATTAGCAGAAGTTCATGAAAAATTAAATTACTCAAATATCTGTTTGCAAATAGATGACAATGGAAAAGTAGTAAAACAGATTAAAAAAAATTAAGAAACTCATGTATTGATGCCTTAATTTTTAGCTTTCATATTTCTCAGATTCTGTGCTGCCTAGGTGTGTAGCTCTGAGCTTCATATTAAGTGTCAGTAAATTCTCTTCGCAGGGTAGTTAGACAAAACAATCCTTTTCCAGCTTGAGACCAAGGACAATCGTTACAAGTTTCAGGCCCAAAAAGCATAGACAACAGAGAACTGAAGAGAGAAAACAAGGAGGATGGAATGTCATAACCTGAAGCTGTAATTGGACAATTAACCCCAGTACGCAAATGGACCAAAACGTATAAAAGTGTGAAACCTCGTGACCGGTCATCCATTTTGTGACCATTTTGGGTCCATCTTGGGTGTAGCCCTGGCCAGGCTGTTGTTCTGCCCAAGGTGCATCCTTTTAAGGCCTTTTAATAAATACCTACTTTATTCTCTTAGCTCTGTCTAGTCTCTGTTCAAGGTCAGCCCTTTCAAGGCATCAGTTCCAGTCCAAACATAGAACACATGAGAAAAGATGGACATGTTTTCATGGACTATGGGTTAAACCAATGCTGTTTTTCCTCTTATATGCTATAGCAACTCTAATCTTTTTACCGTGCATGATAGCTTGTCTAGTGCAGCTCATTCAGCATGTGATCAAGAGCATGCAGTATAGCCATGCCTACTGATCCAGAAATGGCTACGAAAGGACAGAAAATGAGGTCACTGCAAATAATCACAAAAACAAAAAATGTCTAGGAAGAAAAAAATTAGGACAATTATTCATAAAATAAGAAGAGGAGGGATTGAAAGGAATGAGAGGGATGTGTCTTTACAGACTGTGGGCCTGCTGGTAGATAAAGCCAGATACTGATAGGTGAAAGAAGCAATGGGGGGGGGACCATCAATTCCATAGCAATTCCACTAATTGACACAGACTGTTGCTCCCTCAAGGCCATACTAAATTCTTGGACTTAGGGAAAAAGAACGGAGATACAAAGAAAAAGAAGGGGGGGGGGGCACATTAGAAGAGGGTCTTAGGTATTAAGCGATTCAGGAAGTCTGTACCTCTCAAGTACCTCAGTCAATGGGGAAAAAGAGAGGGAAATGTGGCTGAGAAATTAGGATAAAAAGGAGGCTGTGTCCTCCAGCAATTTGTGAGACCCCATGAGAAATGCCCCATGGCCTCTTCCTTTATTCAAATAAAGTTACAGGACTACTCTGTCTCTTTTTTGGACATAAATCTCTGACATCGTGGATTAATTTTCCTGACAAACATAATCTGGCAATCTGAATGAGTTTTAATCTGTGATATAAATGACTCCTGCCAAAATTCTGGAGGGCAGAAAATAAAGCCCACTTTTTAAAAGAAGTAAAGCCAAAAAAAACTCAGAGCTCCTAGTTCGAACTGTTCCTTTGACCAGTGAGAGGTACTGAACCATGATTCTGAACGTTCACCCTGTTCCTAAACCCATCCCACCATGGCCCAGGCTGCTCTCTAGGGTGCTAAGTCTTTGTCTCTCCGCAGCCTGACAGAGAGCTAAAGTGGGGCTGCCCATCCCCGCAGATGCCCCTCCCGGTCGGGCTCCGCCAACGCATCAACCCTAGAAACGGCTGCGGTCTTCTCTCAGAGCCGTCCACGGAGTAGCCGGCAATGGCGACGAGCCAGTGCAGAGAAGACCCCTTCACGGAAACGCACCCTACATCCCCTTCCCTCAGCGCAGCTTTGAAGGGGTTTAGCCTACCCCTCTGCTGCGCGGGCGCTTGGGGGGAGGGGCAAAGCCCTGGCTATATGCGTGTCAGGGCAGACGGAAGGGCTGGTGAGGAGTGAAGTGCCCGGAAGGGGAGAGCGCAATGTGATGCCACTAGATGTCACGTGGTGGGGGAGCGGCTTCACGTGTGCGTGCGGAAGGAAGGGGGAGCCAGGCAGGTGGTCACGTGACAGTGGTGAGCGCCACTGCTGCTTTGTGAGCACATTGGGCAGGTATAGCGTGGGGGGGCTGGGGCTGCCTCCTGCGGGGGGGGGGGGTGGGGGGGTGGGGAAGGAACGGATGGACGGGAATATGCACGCACCTGCCCCTTCATTCGCTGCTTGCCCTGTGCGCGTGGTGGCTGTGTTGGACTTGCGCGCCCAAGGGAGGCCTAGTGTTCCTTCTCATCTTAACGGTCTGGGGGTGGCTATTGGACCCTCAGCGGTCTGAGGCCCTGGGACGGGTCTGCCGCCTAGGGCCGGTTCCTCATTCTGGTGTGAGCTATTGTCCTGCGGCGGGTGTCTTCTAGGACCGCCCTTCCTCGCCGGGCTTTCTGCCCCTTCCCAGCTGCGGGGGGAACGAGGGTGGTGGCGTGACGGGAGGTGGCTCTGCCCTACTTATGCTGGCGGCTGCCCGAGGGAAGCTTCGTCCTGTTCTAGATTACCACCTTACCCCCTTCCCCCCATTTTCTCAGGAAGCCGCTGAGTAGGCCGCGGGTGCGGGTAGCTCCTGCCCCAGTCCGGGTTCGTGTGGGGAGAGGAAGCCCACCTGGTGGGTGTCGGGAGAGGTGCATTCATTTTCTGCCCTTTTCTATTCTGGAGAGGAGGTCTTGCACCCCCTTCTCCATATTTCTCATCGCGTTATAGCTGGGGGGGGTTTTCCTCTCCTGAAGAATTTGTGCTTCTCCTGGTTCTTTGGGCTTCTGGGTGTGAAGAAAGGGCGGGGGTTGCAGTGGATCTTTCGGATAAGTGCATCTGGTGGAGGGAGGCGTCTTTGGGTCTCTTTCTAATCTCGAGTTGGGCCAAAGGTGGGCTGGCATCACGGGAAGGGAACAAGTAGGTGAAAAACTATTGATTTGTGCCTTGTGTAGGATATTAGTTTCATGTTTTCTTTATCTCCTTCCCCATTGCTCTCTCACTGGTGCGGTAGGGTAGCTGTGTCGCAGTCACAGCTACAGAATTCACTGACGGTAACATATTGGCAGCAACACTAGGTTACTCGAGATTTCTGCTAACCATTTCTACTTGGTCTTTCCTCACCCCTGTGTGCCTGTTGAGAATTGCAAGTCAGTGAAGGGCTTTATTATTGATTGGCTTTTTTCCATTAAAAAAGAACAAAAAAAGAGAGCTCTTCTGTGTCTGCTATTGTTGCTGAAGAAAATTGTAGCAGAAAAGTGAGCGGGTAGAAACCCTTCTGCAAGAAACTGGATGTAGAAAGGGACCTGGTGCACCTTTGAGCTTGGTGCATGGACATGTAGCTTGGTTACCTTCAAAAGGAACATGCGGTCTAGTGGAACAGAAACTTCTGGTTTGGTGTGGAGCTATGTAAGGGGAAGCTCATAAGGGTCAGCCTGCTTTGTCTCTAGCTACCAAGCACTAATCGGTCCTTAGTAATCTCAATTTGAGTGAATACTGAATGCTTATAATACAGCAGCAGATCAAGGTGTGATAGCCTCTGGGGTAGTGGTGGTGCCTGGTGAAATGGAGAGGCTATTCTGGTGTGAGAGCAGCTGTTTTCAAGAAGAGAAATTGGAGCTGGATTTGAGGGGAGGGGAAGTAGCACTTGCCATTGAAGCAGAGCTCTTCACAACAAATGGTAGCAATTCAGCCTTCCGAGGCTTTACTTTTTTAATATGAACTAGGGCCTTTTAGTAATTCCCTCAATATTGATACCTGGGCCTGATCTTTCTGTGGTAGTTTGATCTAGCTTGTTAGAAGAATATATTTTTAACCTTACACTAGGTAACTTGAAAGCAAGCAAGGCTAAATCATTTTGTAGCATTAATGATGTTTGGGACTCCTGGAAGGTTACACTGAGAAACTGGATTAACTAGTGTAAATCAATTTTGTAGAAAATGAGGCAGCTGTGTTTATGACCTCAGCAATTTAAAGGAGGTAGGGAGGAGTGGGAGTGAGGCAAGCTCTGTTCTAGTTGCAGTTTTATCAGTATGTTTATTTTTTTTAAAAAGTGTTTATAGTAATAAAAACAAAGGCACGTAAATTCAGAAATTTAGACTGTTTCACTTGCATTGTTTTGGCCAGTCCTCAAAAAAGCTCCTGGTGCCATGAATTGCAAAAGAATTTGACAATTCAGGAGGACTTTGGAGTTACTGACTCACCACTAAAATCTAAGGAAGCTAAGGGAAAACCCAACTGAAAAAATCTTGTCTGTTATCAGGAGTGTGTGTGTGGATTTTGGTTGCTTTTTTTTTGGTGGTGTGTTGTTTTTTGTTTTGGTTTGGGGTTTTTTGGTTTTTTTTTAGTTTTTCCAATTTTTAACCAACTTTTATAGAACTTAGGAGTAGACTTGTGGTGTTTTACATTTCTTTCATGGATTTCTGTGATGCTTTCCTCATAGAATGACATTTCTTGGTATGTTTTACATTTGTTGGTGTCCTCCTAGTGATACTGATTGTAGCAGAATAGTATGCTGATTAATAGTGCTTGAGAAATTTATGTATCATGGACTGTTAATATTCTGTTAATTATTACCATTGATAGTATTGCTAATGATAGTAATATTTAGTTGCAATTTAAGCGATGTTTAGTACCAGTACTTGAATAGGTACTTCATGAAAGGCTAAGAATACAAACAAATATATTTTAATATTTTTTAAAATTTATCTTTGACTCTTATTTGGTTAAAGCACCTGAGCAGGATTCTGAAGACCTGTTTTCTGTGCCTGGGTTTGCAAAAGCCTCATATGGCCTTGGTAAAAGAGAAGCCAAATGACTTATCCCCTTTATAGCTGAAAATTAAAGAAATTTAGTGTTGTGTTTGTAGACTTCAAAATTATTGAATGGAAGGTGCTAGAGGAAATATGTATTGTTATTCTGCCGGAGAATTTTGTTGAATTCATAGTTGTTTTTTCCAATACAATCTGCTTGTCTGTAGCCCATTATGTCCTCTTTGCTTCTCAGAGACCTAGTTTTGACTTGTACTGTTTTTCATACAACTTTCCTAATCAGGATGAAAGGTGAAGTAGCTCCTTTATAATTTCCTCAGGTTCATAATTTACAAATAATACAGAGGGTTTTTCTGTTTTGCTCTGACTTGAAAGTCCATACTCCTTAATTTTGGCCATCCAAATTGGGAATTTGTTGGAACTACCCATCTGCCTGGGGCTCCTGCAGGTTGTTTCAGGTGTGGTACCCTCAGCCCTTTTCTTCCCACTACTTTGCAATGCTGCAAAGAGTAAACAGTGACTAAAGACAGATTAGAGGTGATACAGTCTGATGCCTAAGATCTCATGGCTTGCTCAGCTTGCTTTTACTATAGCATAATTATTTTGCTGAGCATACTGTTTTTCTGCAATTTTATTCTGTGTGGTATAGGCTTCATCTAGAACATTTCAGTTGTATTTCTTATGACTAAAATACTGTTACTGGAAGTAGGATGATGTTTTAGAGACCATATTGAGATTGCTTTTGAGCAAAGAAAATGAATTATTATTTGTAACTGTATTTGAGCAAAGAAAATAATTTATTTTCAACTGTATTTATTTTGTTAAGTGTTTTGAGGATGATGGATATAATAATATAGAATGAAGCATATGGCTTCTGAAAACTTTTGTTTCCTCTATTTGGTTTCAAATGTTAACCGAATTGTGTTTTTTTTTATCATAAAATACTTGTGCCCATTGCCTCTGGTCCTATCACTGGGTACTGCTGAAAAGAGCCTGGCTCTGTTTTTGTACCTTTCCTTCAGGTATTTATATGCTTTGAGACACCCTCCTCAAAGCTTTCTTTTTCTCTAGGTCGAGCTACTTGACATAGTCAAGTCTGTAGTCTTTCAGACAAACTCAAGGCCATATGCTTTTACATGCCTTTCAGAAGGAGGTGGATCAATGATTTAATTTAGCATAGGGGGTGGTGGTAACAGTAGTTCTTGACTCTTGATAGGTGGAGAGGTGGGTGGGTTTGGGATATGTGTTTAAAATGCTGTGAAAATGCAATAAGATGCATATTTCAAATCCAGATAACTTCTGTTACTGCAAATAATGAGTAATTGGCTGTCTGCTGTAGCTGAAATGAAGGCTATAATTTGGTGGTTCTGTAAGGAAAGAAACAGGTCAAACATTTAATGGTCTGATAGTGATAAAATTGCCTAAGTCATGTGTATGTTCTATCTTGGAATTGTGTGGATTGTAAATAATGGTTTAATGTACATACAGCATGTAGGATAATTTAGGCTGAGGTGCAATATGATTGCTAAAGCTGATACTTGTAATATTTTAATACTTTCACTAGAATTGAACACCATAGTTAGCAAAGCATATAGTCTAGATGCAGTCTCAGAATTCTAAGGGTGAGGTGCTGCAATTAATATAAATAAGCTGAGATGTGAGGAGTAGAAGTCCCTTTTCTTTCAAAATTAATAACTCGATCTTGCAGCAGAGTGCTTTGTTTTATAGATTGATGGTGAAATAGGTGACATCTTGGCATGTTTTAGAAAACATGCTTTCTACTTAGGCATTTTAATGTTGTGCTGCACAGCATATAAAGTCAGCATACGTATGTGGGGTCAAGGGCTGTTAGTACAGCATGGTAATGAATGATCCTGTAGAATACAAAAGTATACTTAAAATAGGATGTAAGCTTTAAAAAGAATGAGTGAATAAATTCCTGTGCAAAAAGTTTCTTAATGTTCTATCAATAGGAAGGAAGTTTTTAAGAAAAATTATTTGTTAATTCAGATTTTTCAATTTTAAAAATATTTTTTGCACATTCTTAAGTTTTATTATAAGCTAGTCTGGTTTGGAAAGAAATGGTAGGAGGAGAGTGAGGACCTCCTTTCAGAGACAGAAAACACATGGCAGCCAAACAACATGTAAGCCCAGACATGCAGAAAAAGGTAAATATGGGGAGCTGGAGCAGTGACTGTGGGTCTAGGAGAAGTTTAAGGGTGGTTCACCCCCACTTCTTTTGGAAAGAATAAATAGTGAATTAACTGCAATAAGAATTTTGGCAATTTGACATAATATGTAACTTGTCTCTTTGGTATCTTTGAAAAAGCAAAATAAAATTAATCTCCCGCTTTCTAGTTAGTTTCTTAATTGTTTTTATGCTAAACACACAAGAACAGCTTGGATGACTTTTTTGATAAGATTGCGTGGAGGGCACTTGATTTATCTGCTCCTTTCTAGCATGTAGTATGTTTGAAGTTGTAAAGATTGTTAATCCTTCATCCATCTCTTTTGGATAGTTTGGTATAATTTTGGTCTAAATTGGATAGACCTGGCCTCATGGAAAATTCTAGGGCAACATAACAAGAATAAGTGAATTTACATGTGACACCAAGTTGAGAAGTTGTGATCATGAGAAAAATATTGCTCAAAATAAAGTAGGAAAACCTGGGAGTAAAATCAAGTTTTCCGACTGAAGCAGGTCAGAGACGAGGTTTCATATCAAAAGAAATTAATAAAACCCACCTTGTTTAAAGCTAGACAAGATGCTAACAATGGTTATGACAACAGAAGGAGCAGTCCAGAGTTGGCAGATAAATAAAAATGATCTCTTACAGCTTTCAGTTCTTGGTACTGTTTCTGTGGTGACAGTTTGCAGTTGTGCTGTATTAGATATGAGGTGAAACTTGATTTTAACAGAATAAACTGTTTGGGTTCTACCTGTGCCATGGATTGTACTTTGAATGAATATACAACCAGGTCCCAAACATGAACTAAAACTCTTGTAATGATATTTTCTCCCAAACTCTGCTCAGCCATCCTCACTTGTGTGTGACTTCAGGAAGGATGTTTTTTGGTTGCAGAGGGTAATTATTTTCATCCCTGAAAAACCTAGTTGTTTGGGTTTTTTTCCTCAGCTAGAAAAACCTTTCCTTTTGTGAAGAACTAGTTAATGTTTTTTACAAGCCTCCTAGTTAATGCAGTGTATAATTCAGTCTGAATATTTGTTGCAGGGGATGACCAGGCTGTAGTTCTGCTAGCTGCTTCTTTGTTGGAAGTTGTAGACACTGTAGTGCCCTTTCACTGAATGCTACTAAGGAAACCCTAGGAGGAAAAATACCAAGGGCTTTACCATTTCTGGTTTTCTTTGTTGAGAAACAGGTATGAAGAAATTTGCAATACTGATGGTTCTTTACCAGTGAATGTAGCAGTGATGGAATAAACAGCAATTATACTGTGTATTGACTTGGCTAGTATTTTCTTTTATCTCCTTAGGCTAGAAAATAAGAAAGCAGAGGACTCTTGGCATCATATTTCAAAAGTCTCATACCTTGGTGATTTCTCATGGGCAGCTCTTTGCAGCACTGACTCTTTCTTTTTCACAAAGCAGCTAACTGACTCTAGTTCCCTTCACAGCACAAGTGATTAACTCTTCATAGCCACTTAACTCACTCTTTTGTAGCACTCGTCTTCTTATTGGACACAGCTGTGGCTTATTAAGAGCAGGCTTGTTCTTAATCTTTGGTGATTATTACAGCTGCATTTTTTCAGGTGTGAGAGTACTTTTTGCACTATGTACAGCTGCAACTCTTCAGAAGTGAGATTACTTTCTGCACTATTTTCTTACATTCTATCTCTCTACAGAGGACTTGGAAATGGAGGTGTTCCTTTCCTCCTGTAGCAAGAGGAAGTAGAATGTGTGCATGGCTGTGCAAGCACCAGGGCTCACCTCTGAGCCACTGTGGTTTCTCTGTTTCCTGACTCGAGATACTGAGTCAGTTCAGGACAGCATATGGTGTGCTGAGTGATGGGAATACGTTCTCTCTTCTACTTTGGTAGTTTTTCGCAGAATCAACTAGGATGAAAAAGATCTTTGAGATCATAGTCCAACCTATGACCTAACACCACCTGGTCAACTAGACCATGGCACTAAGTGCCACATCCAGTCTTCTCTAATCACCTCCAGTGATGGCAACTCCACTACCTCCCTGGGCAGCCCATTCCAATGCCCAGTCACTCTGTCTGTGAAGAACTTCTTCCTACTGTCCAGCCTAAACTTCCCCTAGTGTACCTTAAGACTGTCTTCTTGTTGTGTTGCTGGTCACCTGGGAGAAGAGACTGACCCTCACCTGGCTACAACCTCCTTTCAGAGAGGGTTTGCATAAGGAAAGCCTTTTCTATGAGAGAACAAGAAATAAGTCTTTCTATCAAAGATGACAGGAACATGTATTTAATTTTTCCTTCAGGTCATGGAATATCAGACAGCCAAGACGTTTTCTTCAATTATTACTCAGCAAAGAAACATAGATTAAAAATGAATTTGCTGTTGCCCCTTCCTCGCATGCTCCCCATGATGGCTGCCTCTCAAAGAGAATTCCTATTTTCTATATATTATGTTTCTATGTGGACCAGTTCAGCTTTTTTTTTCTTCCCCCCTCCCCCCCTCTATTTCATGGCAATAGCTGTGGTCTGGTCTGTGTTATGGTCTAGTAAGATCCTCTAGTTGTGATCGTCCTGAGAGTGGTGCTTAGACATATAGACTAACTGCATGTTATTTTCTAACTGTGTTACTTAAAGTTATGTTACAGTCAGTGGTAAGTGCTGGTAACTAGTACATCTTGCAGGTCCTTGCAATCATGAGGCTTATAATTAGGACAGGGATCAGGATTTTATTCTTTTGGCATGTGGAAGTTCAGCTGGTTGCTATCTAAAATGGTGGTGTTCTTGCAGAAAGGCATCAAAAGATGACAATAGTGACTTTGTAGATATTGATGTTTGAAACATAAGGCAGAGTCCTCTGAATCTTCTAGGACATTCACTCTCTTTTGATTTTCCAGAATCAGGGCAAATGAGGAATGTTTTTTTATGACATCAGCAGAGCTAGGTGGGTTTTGCTAACCAGGTTTTTAGTAGTCTGAAGATTGCCTTGGTTGTGTGAAAGATAAAGCCCTAGGTTGAAGTTATTTAGACTTCTCCAATTTTGGTGCACTTGTCCTTAGTTTTTTGGTTTTTTTTTTTAATACCAGTGAAAGTTGATTTTGGGGAAGTTTAGATTCCTCCTTCAGAAATTTATCTATGAATAAGGGTACTTGTTGCATCTGAATTTTGAATGTTTATGAAGAAGTTGAGGGCAAGTCTGTTGGATGTTTATTGGGTGTAGCTGGCAGATTTTGATTAAAACAAGGATAATCAGCAGTATATACTAAAATGTAAAGCATCTGTTAGGCACAGACACTGGGATAATAGCAAAGATAGGTATTGTGAGATTAGAAAATTTTCTTTTTCGAATAATGCTAATCATATTGCTTGACTTTCATGATTGAAATTTGCTCTACTAGTGGAAAACATGTCCAGTTCATTCCCCCTTCCACATCATACTTTTGAGAGGGGCTCTCGATGTGTAACCAGCCATTGCCTAACTCCAGTCTTTTAATGGTGAACATTTCTTTCTCTTACAAAACAATGCTGTCTTTATTTGCAAGACCTATTTGTATTGGGATTCATATTTGTATATTTCTCTTGCTCTGTATAACATTTGTTTAGGAATAGTAATCCTTGAAATGAACATTTTTTTGCTGGTAGTGAAAAAGTATTGATTTCTGTATATAGGGGGTGTTCTTAGGTCATTATAGATTGAATTGACAAAATAATAATTTTGACTAACAACTCAGTGGGTTTTAAGTGTGTTCACTTGTTTATTCAGTATGCTTTGCTAACATAAGTGGAAGTGTATATGTTAGTTTATATGTTCGTGTTGGTACTCTGGCCACTCCCAGCAATCCTCTTTTATTGGTAAAACAGGAAAATGTAATGATAATTCATTTTCTCTCTCCTGTGATGTTCTGCCAGTGATGCAGGTCTACTCCTGGCCATCAATATTCTTCCTATTTACCACAGAAAATTAAGATGAGACAGAAATCCTCCCAGGATCCATAAGCTCAGGTTTGGTGTTATTGATTTGGGACATTACAGACACTGAGTAATCAGCACCACTCCTGAGGAACATCTGACTCTTGAAAACTTTTTTCCTTTCAAGCAGTAATAAAGGTGGTTAAATGCTTTAGACAACAGCTACAGACATGTATGTTTTGCTCCGCTTTTTTTCTCATGCTTATATCATGCTACTGCATAGCAGTAAAATCTACACTCACTGTACACGTACAGTAGTCATGCTATCATGAAGCAGTATCCTGTAGCCTTTTCCCAGCCCTGTCATTGTGAGAAATCCTGAGTAACTTTGCAATTAGAGTATTGGGGTTTAGGAATGGTATTCTCCAATTTAGTGCTCCCACTAAAACTGCTGCTGCTTGTTCCCCCCTCCCTTTCCCCTCTCCCCCCCGTGGGTTACTGTAGAGGAGAATTGGAGGCAGGAAAGGTAAAGATCAAGGGTTGAGATAAGAACAATTTACTGGAAACATAAATGAGAGGAAAAAAATGAAGACTAACAGCAGCAATATTAATAACAAAAGTGTACAAAAGAGAGAGAGTGGTTCACATGCAAAATGCTCACCCTGACCACTCCCTCTGGCTTGGAACCTGTGCTACCCAAGGGGTAAGGATAAAAAGAAATAAGACTCTCCTGTTGAGTCACTAAGTTGAGAGTAGACCCCCTTGCTACACTGCGCCCCAGACTTGACCAACAGTTTAGGCCCAAAGGTTTTAACCACACTTAATTGATAGCTTAAGTTAAACAATTTAACTAAGGATTAATGTAGAATTTACTATAGCAGAATAGTAACTCACCAGCCAATTTACCTACAAATATAAAGTACTTGAGAATGTATGAGAGCAACGTTCCTAGTCCATTTACTATAGCATATTCACACTCACATGCACAGACCTAAAGAATATGTACAAGGTATATACCTATGAAAAATTCCCTTTGAAATCAGTGATGTACTCACATTGGATGCCTTTGCATCTTCTCAGTGGGTGAAGGGTTGAGCCTTGAGGAGTGAGGGTATCAGCCTCGGATCTGTCATTGGCATTCAGTGATCCTCCAAGTATAGCAAGTTTGAGAGTTTGCTGGCTCTGAGAGGCCCCACTCAGAGGGAGGTTGCTGGTCACAGCCTGCTGTGGTCCAGGAAAGCTCAAAGGGTCTCACTTTGGACTGCTGTTTATAGGGCTTCAAGAGAGTGGGCTTTAGTCATAGTAATTTTCCATCCTGGGCACAATTTGGGGCAGTAACTTTCTTTGAAAGTTCAATAACAAATGTTAGTCCACTTGGATGGTTATTCGGGTAGGAAAAATAAGTTTCCAAAGCTGTTTGTTAAAAAGCAGGAGCTCTTTAAACAGCATCAGTTTCTGGGAGCAGACAGTGTTTCTGATAAGCTCAAGAGGAGCTCAGCCCAGGTGCTGCTGTCAAGGCCGAGGCCTAATGTGCATTTCTCAGGTCATAGTGTGGCCCGAGGGTGGAGAGGGGATGCACCACCACACTCTAACTAGTATAGTGCACTACCTTTAAAACAATTATATTAAAGCTAGAAAAACCAATTATTAAGTAGAGATTGATATTACCCATACCAATGACTGTGGGCAAATCTGTTGCTCAGTCTCAAGGAATAACCTTGGGGAGCATCCCCACTCAAGGAAGGAAACTCCATATGTACTCCAAGAAAGGATAATATTAGAAGACCCTACCATTAAAAAGCAGGACTGGGATTTTATACTGGTGTTTGACTGTCAGTCAACAGCTGTGTCAGCTCAGCAACTTTAGATAAGTTATCAGTACTATCACTTGTTGGTTCCTTTATCTCTGGTACTTTACCAGGTCTGCCATATTTTTACCTCACTATCAGGATGTTTAACTTTGGGGCTGATGAGTCAGGCTGGCTTTAGGATTTCTTCAACAGCAAAAGCTGCATGACCTCCCCTTCTCCATTCACCAGTGATAGCTTTGCAAATAGGGTATTGTTCAAGTTGCTTTACCCCCACTCCAGACAGAGCATCCTGCTACATCCCTATCTTATTAGTAATATCCCACTTAAAGCTCAAAATTATAGTTACTATGGTAATTCGAAGGCAGTTGCTAACTGCCCTCCTCTTTCCTGTTGCTTTGGTACTTTAAAGTAGTTGTGGTGAAGGTATGTCCATGCCAGGGAGATGTAATGTTGCCCTGGTCAGTGCACTGTTGGTGGTGGAGCAGGGCCCTTCAGCTGCTTCTTGTGCTGGGGTTGGGCTGGTTGTTGTGTCTACTGCCAATTGTGCTTTAAGATGACTATTACGTCTGAAATGGATTATAACATGCCCATGTTGGCTTGATGGAGACCGTCAAACTGCGGGTGTGTTTCCACAGTTGTCTGAAGCAAGTGCAAGTTCATACTGCTGCCAGGAAGAGGCTCTTACCATCACTGTTTTTTTGCTTCAGACCTGTTGCCAAATTGTGCTGCTCATGAGTTGCAGTCAGCAAGATGAGGACATTCTCTAAAGATCTTGTTATATTCAGGTTGTTTGGGCTGTTTTCACAGCAAGCTGATCTTCCTGTGCTGCTTCATCCCCCCAGGAGTTTCAAATATTTGCATGCATGTCTTTTTCCTTAAAGTACCCTTTCATCCTGAAAAACAAACCTGGATTAAACAACAAATTGAGACCCGGTGGAATTAACATATCTTAAATCACAGTGGGCCAACTCCAGACGATCATAGGTGAAGTTATTAGCTTGTGTTTCAGAGAGGCTAGTGCTCTCTGTCCTGGTCTCTATAAGGGTGCTTGGTTTTATTTTTTTCATTGCTTATTGTGCTATGCTCAAATTGTGATGAGTTGATTGATACTTTATTTGTTGAGTACCCATTCCTTGTGAATGCCAGTGAGCAGCTTGCATCAAAGCTGCTGCCCTGACAAGTTGTGTGCTGAGGTATCGATTTAGGGCATCCTCATTGTAGGGAATAATGTGCTCTGACTCCATGATTCAGAAGGCTGAACAAATGCTTTATCAAGTTATATTATATTACACTAATACTATTATTAAAACTATACTAAAAAAGATATTACACTAAAAAGATACTAAAGAAAAACCTGTGACTGAGACAGTCATGACACAGCTTTGACCCAATTGGCTAATCAATCTAAACAACTATCAGCAGAATCCAAGTAACAAATCACTCTTGGTAAGCAATCTCCATGACACATTCCATATGTGCCAAACAACAGAAGCAGCAAGTAGAGATAAGAATTGTTTTCTCTTCTCTGAACTTCTCACTGCCTTCCCCAGGAAAAATCCTGGGAGAGAGAATTATGTCTCTCTGTTCAGAGAATGTAAATACCACATTGAGGCACGTTCATACTTCTGGGCTGCAGTAAAGGCACTTTGCTGCTTGTTTGCACATCTCCTGCCCAGGTACACCACTTGTAGGTTGTCTTTAGTTCCCTAAATTTGCAGGTTTTACTTCCCAGTGTCATGAGACAGAAACCAGGCAATCGGCTCTGACCTAACCAGTCACGAGACTGTTTCCTGTTATCATAGTAACTATAAGCCATACTTGTCAATTAACCTTGTGTCAGATGCTGTAAAAACACAGGGGAAATAATAAATTTCTTGTTTCAAAGTAATTGTAATGATAGAGAATGAATCAGAATGAAAGCTGACTACCACAAATGGGATAGCACTGGTGGGTGTGTTTGAGTTTTGTTTTCTTTTGTTGCCATACAACTAACTATGTTTAAAGCAGGGTAATAGGTAGTTTTGTAAATAATTTCTTAAAGTGGGAGAGAGAACATAAAAATATTGGCTACAAAGGCTGTATTTAAAGGTAAGGATCATCATTTTTCTATAAGAGAGAATGAGAGAGTGGGAAGTAGAGTGGGCATTGTCTATGACTTCATGTATGTGTGCAGGAAAGCAGTTTAATGATAGGGAAGAAAGAAATGGCCTGTGTTGTGAATGTGACTTCTATTTGCATTCTGAGTGGGTATGAGTAGTTAAATTCTAGGCATCAAAACAAGACAGCAGATATTAAAGAAATCTAAGGAGTGATCCAGCTGGAGCTGGAATTTCAGCAGAGTAGCAGATAGAAAAGTCTATATGTTAAATAACTGGGAAAAGCTGCGAGATCCAGATGTTGTCTGGAAGTAGAGATCTAGACAGATCAAAGTCAGCTAACAAAAATGCTTTTTATCCACTTCATTTACCCCTTTACTGTAAAGATTGCAATAAATCCAAAAATAGTGTATTGAAGCTGCTTTCTCAGGAGTCTCTGTATAGAGTTTGTGGTAAAGGCAGGAAGAGTTCAATCTACTACATTTGTATATTATTGGGGTATGGAATCAGTATCCTGCCTTAACTCTTTTTTTTTCTTTCAGATTTTCTATTTTGTACATACATTGTTTTGTATATACTGTATATGATGACTTCGGTGGTCAGTGAACGTACCCGGGGTACTAGGGACAAAATGCAAATTTCAACCTCTCAGCCAACACAACCACAGAAACAAGTAGTACAGGTATGTGCTGCTATATAATCTTCTTTGAGTTGAAAGTGAGCATGCAATGATTTGTTTCTTCTCCAAGTCAGTAAAAACTGGGAAAAGATGGGGGGGGGGCTATGGTCTTATTTGGAAAAGTGTGTTTGTTTGATATCTTGCTTTAATTGCTTAGTTATCCAGCATAACATTAAGTTGTCCCTGTATTCTTGTCTCTGAAGGAGTTTTGTGTTCTTCAGCAACATTTCCCATGAGTGAGGAATTCTATGCCTATCCCTGTCAGGATTTCTGTCCTGTTACCTTAGTGTCTTCAGAGCTCAGCTCTTTCATATGCCAGCCTCATGATGCTAGAAAATTTCTGGTCAATAGAGGAATTTGGGTGGGTGGGAAAAGCTTTGTTAGATCCATGTTGTGTTCTATAACACGGTTCAGCATATTTAGAGGTCACAAAATCCTAAACTTCTTGTGTGGTGCCTTCACAAAGTGAAATGAAGATGGTTGTCCGCTAGCAGACTAAAGTTATTTTGAGTATCTGCAAGATGGAAATTAAGCTCTTACCCCATTGTCTTGGTTCTCAGCAGCAGAATATTCAGGTTGTGTGCTTGCCTGGGTTAAAGTGCAAAATGTCTCTGTTCCTGGCAACTCATTATTCTTTTGTCAGGTACTTTTCAAAATTTGACTAAATTAAAGAATTGCCTCAGTTCTCAGTCTAGAGGTGCTCCCCATGGAAATTGTCTTATTTTCTAGACTGATTTTTAACATGGAGAGGCTCTTCTGCTCTGTACAATATTAAGTATGTGATCTCAAGCCCTTATCTCCGTGTGTTAAAGTGCTTTGCATAGTGGTGATTCATGCTAATGTGTGGGTTTAGAAAGTGACTTTCAACAAATGAAGTTGAATTTGGTTTTGCTTTATAACAAGTAAATATGCAGGTTAATAATGAGCAGGTTGACAGAAGTGATGGCTTCCCCTTTTTTGATGTTTGCCAGACAGTGGAGTACTCTGCCCAGTTTTGGGTTCCCTAATGCAAGGCAGACATTGGCAAATGGGAGCAAGCCCAGTAAGGAGCTGTGAAGATGGTTGAGAGGCTGTAGCACAGGATGAATGAGTGGTGACTGAGGGAACTGGATTTGTTCATCCCTAAGAAGGCAAGGCCAGGTTGTCTTCTATTCACATACCTCATGAAAGGGTATAAAAAGGTGAAGCCAGCCTCAGAGACAATGGCACGAGTTGGAACACTGGAAATTCCGGCCGTTAAATGGGAAAAAAATTGTTTACCACAGACACTGTCATGGATTAGAGAGGTTGTGGGATCTCCATCTGGCCTCAAGCAGCTGCTCTAACGGGACATGCTCTCAGTGGAAGACTGCACTGACTATCACTAGGGTATATTTGCAACTGATGTGATTCATTGATTTTAAGCATTGTCTTAGACCTTTTTCTGAATTTTTTTCCCCACTTATTCTACCTCTTGCCTAATAGATATTGGTTTGGTCATTTCAGTGGAAAAGATGATTATTTAATATACAGCAGACATGTTTTAGTGCACTGTATATTTTTATTATTTAGATCAGATGAACCTCCCTCCTTATGCTTTACAGATCAACAGAAACGTGGGATGATACTATTCAATTACCACTGATTCATTTTTTGAATGTAGAATTATGTTACTTTCTCAAATGGAGATTTCATTGTCATAGTCACATTGAACATCATTTAAGTTATTTAAGAAATTACATCACAGTTCTTTTTCATTGTTTCAGGATAATAAATATACTATTTTAAGATCCGGGCCTATTACTATCACATTGTTTTTTGCGTACTTCTGTTTTCTGGTAGTTCAAAGTTGTTAAAAATTTCCTTCACTCTGTTATGCTGCAAAGATAATGTATATTGTAAGGTAGAGTGAAGTTCTAGCTGTCTTAAGATGCTACCATTTTCTTAGTTGCAATTAAAACTTAATTATACTGTTTTATAGGATACTACAATGACATTTCTAACAATGGTGCCTTAAAAATGAAGAAGAAACATTCACTGGGGAAAAAAAAGCAAGACTTTTTGTGACATTAATTTGGTGTTTGTATAGTAAACACATCTTGTGGGGTTTTGTTGAGTTTTTTTTTTCTTCTGAATCTTCAATTCTATCTGTGTGCAATCCACTGGCATAAATGTTAGTGATATTGCACCTGCTTGTGTTTCTAAGCTTTCTCCTTACACAGGAAAGCTAAAGAAAGATATTGTTGCTCATTTGATAGTATTATAAAGTTTGTATGTTTTTGTCTTCTAACACGGACTTGAAAAAGGTTGGTTTACAGAAGAAATGAATCTCAATGGTTTCCTGTTTCTGGTCAAATATCCCATCATGTCTTTATAGAAATTACATTGAATGTTTATATTCTGGATATCTTTAAAGAAAATCTCTTCACTAGCTAAAAAGTTGCTGTGGGCATGAGGAGGCTGAAGTCAGAGCAAGAAGATTGATCATCAGGACTTAATTTCTGAAACCAGCAGACCTTTTATTTTTGCTCTCTGCTGAGCTCTCAATGGATACAAAGAGTAAGCTCCTTTACACAGAGCACCGCACTGATGCGGGAAGCTTTTGCAGAGGGTGGCATCAGGGCTGGCACAGGGAATTCCAGAGCAGGCTCTCCTCTTTTGTTACTGATTGGCATATGAAGCTGTCAGCGTGACACTTTGAAAATGTGAAGTAGTGCAGAGTATTTAACTCTGTTACTGTCTTAGTTTAAGGCAATTATATGGGGTGGAGACTCCACAATGAGTTACCTTCTCATAGTTTTAATCACTCCTCTTTCACCAATAAGGAGAAATAAATGTGAGAAGATATAAGTGAAAAAATAACAGTTTGTTAAAAAGAAAAAAACAGCAATAACCACTAGATACAAAGGTGCTGAGTCACCTCGTCCCCCTGGGAACAAAGAAAACAAGATGGTGGAGAAGCCCCCTTCTCTGGACCACTGGCAGAGAGAGAAAACAAAGGGAAATCAACACAGCAACTGAGTCTGCTGTTCCACAACTCCTTTCTCCCTCAAACAACAACTGACAGGGGACAGGGACAAAGCAAAACCTGGGAAAAACCCCTATTTTTGTCCAAAAGGCTTCAATGCTGCTGAAACACTGGAAGAAAATTCCCTCCTTGGCATGGCTAGAACTGGAGCAACAGCTGGAAAACTTGTGGAGAATGGGTCTGACTCCTCCTTGGCGAATGGCAGGTGGCTGGAACTGGAGTAGCAGCTGAAAAACTCATGAAGAAAGGATCCCAACCCCTCCTCATGAAACAGCAGGCAGCAGTAGCAAATGTGTTTCAAAATCTGCTCTGAAGTAGCTTTGGATTGCAAAATTCAGCTTTGTGGGTTGTGACTGGGAGACCTGTCCAAGGCAACCCATTTGGGAGCCCAGAGAGAACAAGAGGGCTCATTGGTGTGCATTCTCTGTTTTTAAAAGGACTCAACCCCCCTCCTTTCCCTGAACTGGGGTAAAACACACAAGTTCCACTTCCTGGGTTGTCAGGTCTTAAAGAGACTAATAATCTTGGGCAAGTTGGCATGGAGAAGATATGAAATACATGAGGTTTTTTGGGTCATCTAGGTCACCTAGGACAGTTACAAATGCTGATTGTCTTGGAACATTGACTCTGAGCAAAGCAAATATTACTTCCCTCAAGGAATTGGGACAGCTGCAGTAACTTCTCAACCAATAAGCAGCTGGTGTTTTATGGTGGAATAGTTTTTTAGACTCAGGATTTACGCTTGGTGATCTTCTCTAAAACTTGCATTTGTGGTAAACTCCAAAAGTGAAGCAGTTTGAGACTGATTAAGTCTGAACTCATGAGGTACAGAATTTCATGTGAGTATCCTGTGAAGTGAGACTTCCTAGGATGAATCTTTTCTGTCAAGAATTTTGGGGGATGATGTGGTCCCCTTCTCAATAATGAAATCTTCTGCAGTACATCAATTTGCATTTTGGGTCCTGGCTCACTTCAGTATCAGCCTTCTCTAGCATGAGATAGTAGCCTCTTCTGTTTGGGCAGAAATCAAATGAGGTCCAAGTTCATGTAGCATACAGTTATCTCCGGTATTTTCATGGGAATACAGTTAAGTAGGCTGCAGATGCTGCACTATGAAGAGCAGCCTGTATGATGTGCCATTAATGTTTTTGAGTAGTTTTCTCTTTAGGGTAGCCATAGCCTATTTGGGTTTATGGCTCTTTACTGCATCCATCCATTTTAGTCTTTCTGTTTTTGGAGAAGTTGCCGGCATGGATTTGTTGTCCAGAAATGTTACAAAAGCACCAAATATTTTGTCAAGAGCAAGATTTTTTAGCAATTTTCAGAGACTAGTATTCAGTTATAAAAAAGGAAGTTCAGCTGTTCATGAGCAGAATCTTGAGGCATGACTCAGTCTCGTGCTCATAAAACTACAGTCAGGTGGTTATTGGGAGAGGTGTGGAAGGTGATGTGAACAGGGATCATCAGAGATTTGGTAAATTTAGAAATACCATTGTCAGTTTGTTATGATAAAACTATCTCTGGAGTGGTAGATACTAAATAAAAGAAATATCAAAGTGTAAGCTTCTGTGATAAATTCTATTATATGGTTGTCTATGTGGTGAGCTTTAACTGTGGTTCAAACACATTAGAATATGTTGTAATTGCTTCTGTTCTAGCTAACTTTTAAACTATAAAATGGGCATAGAGATGTTAATCCCTTCCCTGTAGCACAGTTGTACTTGTGTATATTCTTTTTGAGAATCTTGAGAGAAAAAAAATAGTGACACTAGTGACCAGTGACAGGCCTGATGTTGTGTCAGGGGAGGGCTAGGCTGGATATCAGGAAAAGATTCTTCCCCCAGAGCCTGGTTGAGCACTGAACTGATTTCCTAGGAAATGGTCATGGCCCAAGGCTGCCAGAGCTCCAGGAGGATTTGGACAATGCTCTCAGGCACAGGGTGGGATTGTTGGGGTGTCCTGTGCAGGGCCAGGAGTTGGACTTTGATCCTTGTGGGTCCCTTCCAACTCTGTGTATTCTGTGATTGTGATAACTAGGATATACTTTTAAAAAAATTAGTTAAATTTTGTGTACTTTATTTGATGTTTGTTTTTCAGGCAACAGCAGAACAGATTCGCCTTGCTCAGATGATCTATGATAAGAATGACACAGATTTTGAAGATAAAGTGAAACAAGTATGTTTCTTATGATACAGAGTTTTTATGCCCTGTAACAATGCTGACTTGTGTTTTGGAGGTAGAGTGTGTTTCTGATTAGATGAAGCCTTTTTCACAAGGATAGAAATTTAACTAGAAAAAGGTGCCCTGTAAAGTCTGTTTTCAAGAAATTGTGTGGTAATATAACTATGACTGTATGGTTATACTGGTGTATTTTCCTTTGACCTTTAAGCCAAAACTCATCCGTGCTGATCTTTTCCAGACTATATCTCTTTAGTATGGTCACAATTGAATAATTGTCAGAATAAAGAATGCATTCAGGTTGTTCATGTGTACACACACATGGTAAAAATGTCACCTGTGTAAACTGGGTTTGCCAATATAGTGGTTGTTTTTCAGGAAAAGTAAAAACCATAGAATCATAGCTTAAAGGTAAATTGAGGTATTATTTTAAAAAATAATTTGACCTCCCAGAGCTGTGTATGCAGCTTTATTGACTTTTCCTTTGTAAAACCTCCTCTGAAGCATTAAGTGCTTTTTGTTGTTATAAACTTGTTTTGGTGATGTGCCAGAAGTGAAGTTTTGTACTTCCTGAAGCCATAATACCCTCATCAATAATGCCTGTAGCTGTGCTGGTGGGAAGGACAAGAATGAAGTTCTGCATAGGAAATCTCCAAGCATAAAGTTAAAGGGGAAAAAAAAAGTGAGAGACTGCTTTTATGATTATAATTTAATTTGTGTTTACCTTTATTTAGGATTTTAGTTTGCTCTGACACAGTAGCTTATGCATGTTTTTTGAATCTGTGGTGATACTAACTCTTATTTTTACAAAGATAATTTGAATATTTTAACATGTCTGACTCTTACTGACAGCTTATGGAAGTGACGGGGAAAAACCAGGATGAGTGCATAGTGGCACTACATGATTGTAATGGAGACATGAACAGAGCAATTAACATATTGCTGGAAGGAAGTTCAGACACGGTAAGGTTTTACTTTCCTATTAAGCTGTTTTTTTGTTTCCACTTCTTAGAAGTGATTGGGAAAGTCACATTTTGAAAGCTTTCAATTTCCATGCCTCCAAATTCTTTTGGAGGAAATGGAGACCAGGACAGTTTTTCTGCTGCAGGCATACCTTAGACTAGACTGAACCTTGAAAATGTTGTACGTGTTTAGCTGATTTCTTGCAGAATCTTTTGGTTTTCATTTACATACAATAATTTTAACTCTGCAGCAGAAATCATTGCTCTGTCAGACACAGGCCTGTTTTTTTGCTCCAGTGTTTGTAGTGATGCCTAGAGAGGCTACCTGGAACAGAGGCTAGACAGTGTTAAAGGAATAAAGTAAGTATTTATTAAAAGGCCTTAAAAGGATACACCGTGGGCAGTAAAAGAGCCTGCCTGTGGCTCTACGCAAGATGGACAACCGGTTGTGAGTTTTCACATTTTTATAAGTTTTGGTCCATTTACACATTGGAGTTAATCATCCAATTGCAGCTTCAGGTTATGAAGTCACATTCTCCCAGATTGCTCTCCTCAGTTTGCTGTTGTTTATACTTTTTTGGGCCTGAAGCTGCAACAGTGTCCTTGGTTCTCAGGCTGGAAAAGGATTGTTTTGTCTAACTAAACTGTGGGGAGAAGTTACTAACACTTTTTATGAAGTTCAGAATCACACACTAAGGCAGTAGAGAATCTAAAAAATATGAAGGCTAAAACTTAAAGCATCAGTAGCACCTCTCAACCATGAGACCCGAGTCTGTTTGCCTCAAAGGATAATCTTTATAAACCTAAAGTGCAGGTAGATATTTTAAGTTGTACAGGTTGTTATGTAGGTTTGCATTGTCAGTATTGAATTTGGAGGAGGTTTCTACATCTGAAAGTTGCATTGACAGCACTATGAATGGCAAAAGAGGATACGAGTATCCTTTCACTGTTGTTCATTTGCATAACTTCATTGAAAACCAGATAGAGGAGACTAACCAATGTGTATATAACAACAAATAATATTGTTTAGAATGTTACACAGCAATTTTCTATCCCAAGAGATACCAGGAAAATGTCTTGCTGCAGCTCAAGCTTTTGCTGGAGGGACTTCTTACAGTTTGTCCAAGACAGTAAGCTAGATTCCATCTCATCTAAATTGGGAAAGAAACCTGGACTTCCTTTCTTAATGCTGAACATTCTGTATTTCCTGTGATTTGTCAGGATGTGTGGTCTGTCTTATTGTTAATGAGGAAACCCACCCCCACACACCCTAAATCTAGAACACATACTGTTCTGACTGAGAGGACTTTCTTTCCTATCCCCTTTTCATTTATCAGTGTTGAGGTCATCTAAAACACAGAAATAGATAATGCTGAACAAACTGTCAAGTTGAGAATAGAAGAGAGCATCTCATGATTAAATCTGTGTTGGTAATATGCTGGTTTTGTGTTCTTTTGTACTTCTCATATTTGCCATTTTCTAGTTGAAAATAGTTTTCTGACTGATAGAGAATTTTAAATGCTTCCGTACTTTAGCAAATTTTTATAAGTGATGATGGCGTGGAAGAAACTTTCTGAACTCATTTATGAATTAGAAGCAGCATATCCATATATTGTTCTTTTGACAAGTTCCTCTGAACCCACTGCACTTTTTAGACAAAATGCGACTCAAACAAATACAGACAATTTGAAGGACTTAAGAAGGAAGGAGTATTAATTAGAAGGAGTTCTCATCAGAGTGTAAATAAACTTAATGCAAATTTATGGGCCTCCAACCTGAAGGCTGTTATACTCCAGAACACTTTACTGTGGATTTGATATAAGGTTGGAAGCAGAGGTGGTACTAGTTCTGAATGCAGATTCCCAAATATCTTTTTTTTTAGTTTCACTACTTTGATGCACTGGAAGGTTTTTTTACCTCATTTGGAAGAAGACATGTCTATCCAAATTGAGGAATTAAAAGAAGGAGTGATAGCTAGAATGTCCATTTATAATTTCTTGGTACTTTGCCAGTTTTGTCTTTTTTTAAATGCTGTAATATTTAAGGCTTTATGCTCTGTGACTGTTAGTCTTTATGAAGACTTCACTTGCAACAGTTGTGTCAGTCTGTCTTTGGACAGACAGAGCCTTGTGGATGAGAGTTGAGAAGGGCATGCTTCTTTGCCCAAGACTTCTATTAATTTAACTTGCTACAATCATAAGATCCATTTTATATCTGACCATGTGTTACTTCCTAAGCCTTTTAAGATAGAACAAAGGGGACCTTTCAGATTATTCTTCTTTCCATCTAAGACCAGGCCAGCAAGGCAGTTTCTGTTACATATTTTTGAAGGTCAGGCCCACAGCTGTCATTTGGGTTGCCTCAGGCATCCTCAGCTGAAATTGTAAGGGAGCTAATTGATTGCAAAAGGAGACAGATTCAATAGTCTGTGATGGATTCCCATGTCCAGAGGTAGCATCATACTGTATCTGAAAGAACATTCCCAACTTTTTGAGGCTTTCCTCAAAATTATACTGTGGGAAAGCATGGATCCGATGCTTTTAGAGTCATCCTTTTACTGATCCTTCCTAAGTCATGAAAAACCTTACTAAGGAGAGGCTACTTCCTCTTCAACTTTGCAGACTCACCCAGTTTTGGGTATTTCTTGCAATGGTTCAAGATTTTTGGCATCATGCCCATCAGTAAAATAGTTGTGCGTTCTGAAATTTATAGATTTGGTTCTTGAGTTGTCAGTGCAGGTTGGGATTTTTTCTCCTGTGAAATAACTAAAGTTTTAGGAGTGTTTTAGTACATAATACAGTTACACAGGCTATGGCAGATGAAGCCATGTGATAGTTACTGGGGGAAACAGTTTTCTGCCTCACAAATAATGTGGTGTTGCTCAAACACATAATTTTGTACTTGTAATCTGTGCTGTCTGTGCTTCACCTAAGTTGGTTTATGGCAATATCGTCTTCTATACTGGGGATGAAATTGAAAAGTGATTTCAGCCTTCTTTCTCACCTATATCATGTAAAAAAAAAACAAAACCAAAACTATTGTAGTACTTATTGTCTCAAAGGAGATACTGAAACATTGAGTTTATACTTGTAAACTGCTTTGTTACCTGCTTTCTCAATAGAATTAGTTTCCTCAATTCTAGGCATCTTGGACTATCTGATCATTGCCTACCTTGTGAGGGCTGCTGAATTGCTGTTGTCTGAATTGAGAAGAGATAGGACAGAACCTGAAACTATTGATAGCCAACCTTTTTTGTTGAATGCAGGTGCCTGTCAGAGGTCATGGCTTTTTGTAGTGCTTTATGGTTGATGCCATCTCATTTGCATGTTCAATTTTACCTCTCAAATACCTTACCTAGACAAAAAGCTCCTAGAGATGGGGGCATGTACATAAACCTCTCTGCCATCTTAATGGTTTGCACGTAATACTTTTCTTCGTTTTGCAGCTAACAGCTCAATAGACTAACTGTGCAATTGCATAATATGAGTTGCTGTGCTATTCTTGATGAGTGTTTTAGTTGTTTTATTTTCAATTTCTATAGAGCTGATATGATCCCTGAATTTATTTTAAAGGTGGAATTTAATATTAAAGCCAAAGCTCCAGTTTTCCCAAGTTATTGTTTTGCCATTCTGTCTCTTGGTGCTTGAATTCTAGTACATCTGGATAGCAGTTCCCCCTGGCCACATACTTACTGTCTGTTGTTCAATGATACTTATAAACATTTTTTCATTTCCTTTGGAGAAAAGAATAGCTCTGTACATGCTCCCTTGCTAGATTTATGGAGGTAGTTGAGAGGGAAACTGTTGCTTGCTTTGCAGATTTTCTGTGTTGTGGTCATATCTAGGCTTCCTTGAACTAGTAAAAGTCCATTATAGCCAGAAATATTTGGGATTCTCACATTTCATAAGAAAATCCAACTTCTAAAACGTGTTTCTTTTTCATTTCTTTCAAAAAATACAACTTATGTTTCCATTTGTATCAGTGTAATATGTATGTATGGCTGTTTTTTTTCCCATGAACTGGAGGGATGTGAGGTAGAAGCATACATGGAGAGCTGTTTCTTCCTTTTTGACTTTTGTATCTAATTCTATTCTATCCAAATAGACTTCTTGGGAGACTGTAGGGGGAAAGAAGAAAAACCTTGGAAAAGAAGGTTTGGAGAACAGAGAGAAACGAGGGGACAGAGAAATGAACCGTGGATTGGGAAGTTCCAACAGATGGGGAAGAGGAGGCAGCCGTGGCCGAGAGTGTATGTATTTGGGTTCATTTTTAAAGATTCAGATGCTTTTTTTTGCAGCTGAAAATGGTTAAGAGCAAATGCTTAATGGAGTAAAATTTGTCCGACCTATAGCTCAGCACTGAAGGGATCATCTATGCAACAGGTATGCTCGATCTGTCTCTGACTATGTCACAGTTTGATGCTGGCGCAATGCCAGTGCCCCCATGAAAATATGTGCTCCCTGGTGTCTGCTGTGAGATGTGACCAGGAATAGAGCAAAGCAGGCTCCAACTTAGGAATAAAGAAGAGAAAACTCTATTAACCTACAACTATATATAAAGAGAAACACACACAGAACTCAGAATGAAAACCTTCCAAAAAACATTCCTCCTCCCCCCACCAAATTTCCAATACATCCACCCCTCAGATCATCAACTCTCAGTTCATCACCACCCTTTAGATAATCAATTCTCAGTTCATCAAGGAGAGAGGAGTCCTTCTTGTACCATAGGCTTCCCCTGGAAACACAGTTGAAACCTCTTGTGTTTCCATGTCACACGTGGCACCGCCCGGAGATCATTTGCCATCCTGACATCTTCCTTCCATGTCCAGTGCTCTCACCACTGCACATGGACCAGAGCTGCTTCTAGGGTTCCCCTTTTAAGGATGCTTTGCCCAGTTCCAAAAAAAAGCAGTCTCTCACTTTTGGGACACCTGTCCCCCCCAAATTCACCCCCTGGGCCTGAGGGGTCTCGAGAACAGAGATCTTCTTCTTCCCTGAAGACGGAGGGCACCACCACCATCCTCCTCACCCGTCATCTCTGTTCACACACTCCTTCACATAACATCACTGCACTCTCTTGGCTCCAAGCCATTGCCTCCCCCCTAAATGCAGTCTCTGTGTCACAGGAAAAAATGGTTCTGTCCATGGCTATACAAGAAAAGTCCAGCCAAAGGCCACTCCATCACCTTCTCTCACCCAAGATTCTTCTCAACTTCTCTTGTGGCCCATTTCCTCTTATCTCTATCTCTCTTCTCATTCAACTCCAGGAGGATCAGCATTTGTAAGGTTTCCATCATCCAAGAAAAGGGTTAAAAATCTCAGGCTCTGCTTGTCCAGAACTCCCATGGCTGCCCTGCCGGGCACCTTCTCATTGCACCCCCCCCTTCTCCTTCTCGGCCGGCCGTGCTATCAAATTTCAAGGTGGCCCAAGCACAGACACCAGCTCTCCCTCTCTCTCTCTCCTGGTGGGGGGAGTGGGGTGGCTGCCCAATGCCTCTTGGTGCTCCTCCACCCTTCCATCCTGCAGGGGCCTTAACCTCCCTTCTCTGTCCAAGGCCCAGCCTACCTCACCCGGCCACATGGCTTCTCCTCCCCTGCCCAGCCCGCAGCCAGGCAGGGGAGGTCTGACCTCCTTCACAGACTGTAACCCAAGAGAGCTTCCCCCTGGGAGTTCCCTGCTTTTAACCCCCTGTGTTCTCAGAGGTGTATCCATGTCCTCAGTGGCCACACCAGGTGCTAATATTCAAATCTGAGCACCTATTGGTTTGACCACAGCATCCCAAAAAAACTCACTTCCTTTTCAAACCAGGACAGACTTGGTTTTGAGATGGTCTGTGTTTATTCAGAGACACTAAATTTACATTTCTGTCCTTTTTTGATTAATTGATCTTCTACAAATTGCTGTTCTTTTTTAAGTTTTAGAGTTGACTCTGTAAAACTGCTTGAGAGGCATGTTGCTGCACAGCTGATACACTTTTTTTTCTTTTAGTGAAAAAATTATCCAGTCTTGATTACATTTCCTTTTATGAGTTGGAGAACCTGAAGATGTTCTCATCTTTTTATAAAGGGGAATGACAAGACTGGGATCATTATTACTCTTTAGCATATGTTACTCATAAGCCAACCAAATGTGAGTTTATACAACACAGAAAGTTCTTTGCGGGTTGAAATGTTTAAAATTTTTCTACAGCTTATACAGGTGCAAAAATACATGGTACAAAAGCAAACTGATGTTTCCAAGTTAGGTAGCATCACATTAGATCACCATTGGATGCGCATTGCTTTTTTCTGTTTAAGTTTTATCAGCAGTATCAAAGCTATATAAATTGCCTGTAAGGGCCATACACACTGATAGATGAGCAGAGAAACACCAATGAAAAAATATGTTTAGCTTTTGACTTAAAAGCAGGAAAAAAATATAATATTAGTAAATTCTTTTAATTATTGTAATATCTTCAAATATTGTGCCAGTGAAGACATTGTGAATCTTTGTAAAATAATGTCAAAGTTAGGAAAAAATAGTAATAAAACTTGCAGCTATGCTTAGAAAAATTGAATTCAGATCCATCAAAATGAAAGTGAAGGGCAAAATTTTTGACAGAGCCAGGTGCTGCTTGTCTCTTTTTGGAAACTGGAATTAAAGATTTGTTTCAAGTTGTTACAAAGTCTTGATATCTCCTTCCACTGCAAGCATTATTGGTTCTGTTGCTGACATTAGGAAAAGTTGTGCAGTACAAAATCTCCACAGTGTTTTAAGTGATCAGTTTTTTTTTTTTTTCCTTCAAAGAGCCAGACATCTTTTGGAGTACTTCCTCAGGAGTTTTCTGTGAAATAGTTAAGGTGCAGTGTGCTTTTCTAATGCCTCACCTTTACCTGGCTGTTATCCTTCTGATTTAAATACAAAGGAGAGTTGTTTTAAGTTTCCCTGGCTGTACAGGTATATGGTATGGGCAGACAAAAGAGCTGGTGTTCTTGATTGTTCCTTATTCTTTCACTGTTTCCACATAGCCTGTTATTGAGGAAGCATAGCATGAGGCAGCTTTTTTTCCTACCTTGTTAAAGAGGTGAGGCCATAATTAATAGTGTAGGCTGGAAAACACTGCCTTTCTCCCTTCCCCCAAAACCTCAACCCAACAGAAATGTGTCTGCTGAAGGGCATTTTCCTCTTAGATATTTTGCTTCCTAATGGTCTAGCGCAAAGTAAACATTACTTGCTTGTAGCTAGGCTGTAGAAGAACAGGGCTGACTGATATCTGTTAACCAGCCCACTTGAAAATCTTGCCCTTTTTTTTGACGTTTAGGTTAAGCAGATGGCTATACTGTTTCATGCATGAGTCTCTTAAGCTGTCCTCTCTCCACAGTCAGAGCTGAAGAGAATGGAGTGGACAACAGTCAAGGAGACAGGCCTTCAGACCGTGGGAAACGTAGCCGTGGGAGAGGTGAGATGGTAGTATTGGTGCAGGACTGGCACCAACGATTTCAAATCCTGAAAATGAACTCTCCCACTTATTTCTTTAAACACTTCTTTTGAAGCATTTGTTGGTTATCCTTTGATTCCATAAGCATTTCATCCACCTTTAATTTAGGTACGTTCCTCTCCCTTGTTCCTTGTTATGTCTTGGTCTCAGAACAACTTAAAAGAATTTACACAGATGACTTCTATGGTAATTTCCTGTGTAGCAGGCTTGTGTGCTCTGGCTATGGAGACCTGTTTTCCCAGATTGACTCATGTCAGCCTTTTGAGAGTGGGAGTATGCTGGGTTCTGCAGGATGTACCTTGGCAGCAGGAGAGCACAAGATTTCATCTGTATGGCTCTCAGGGAAGGATTTGATGTGTACTTCTGTTGTTTTTTTGGGGTAGATCTGGTTGTCAGGCTTGCCTTCTGTTTTTGGTAGCCAATCAGAGAAAGTACAAGCCACCTTAGAGGCTTTTTGGTAAGAGAAGGCATTCAGCATAAAGGACTTGATGAGAAGAACTGTGGAAAAAGAATACTGCAGAGTTTTAGGTCCAACAATCTTCTCCTGTAGAAGAGATAGGAAAGGTGTTGATAATGGATTTGATGTGGAATCAAGGGATGTGTAGTTGGTTTGATTTTCATGGGTTGAAGTGGAAAGAGGCTTGTTTCTTCTAAGAGCAGGAGGAATGAAAATTAATAACTTGGGTACAGTGCCGATTGTGTGAGGAAGTGGGTATTAAATGAATTAAATTGCGAAAGTGCATAACAGACCTAATGTACTTAAGTAATGTCTGACTGGCAAAAAATTCTGCCTTCAAAAGGCTCTCTTCTTTGGAATAGTCAGTAATGAGGCATTCAAAGACAGGCACATCCAACTTTTGTCTCCAGATCTGCATCTTGAAGAAATGGAAACATGCAAAGACATGTAGCTTCCAAAGGATTGCAAAAATGACTCAGTTGTACCTGTGAATCAGTAAATACCAAATGGTGTGTGTAGAGAGATAGCCTTGCAGGGGAGGGTGTGGCATAGTTCACAGCTATAGATTTTTGGTATGTTAGCACTGTTAATAGATGGAATGTAAGTATTTAATTAATTGTTTTATAAAATAATCCTTTATATTCAAATCATAAAGGTAGGAGTTTTTTAAATTGTTGGGTGAAGTGTAGAGGTTAACTTTAAATGCAGTCTGTTTTTTGCTTTGTAACCTTATGAACAATAGACTGCTTTTGTTGTCAACACTGTAGCTCTCTAGATTAATATCATGTCTTAAGCCAAAACACTGACCTATCTGACTGAAGAAATAGGAACAACTTCAACCAATTTTCATTCACTGGCTTAGTGTACAAAGTATTACTGTATCTCTCTACCAAGTATTTTAGACTGTGCATTCATGTAAGAAAAGTATCTTAATGAAATGTTTTCAACTGTCTTTGATAAACTGGTTGACTTCAGTATTACTATATTACAAGCGTGTGTATTCTGTGGCAGGAAATACCTAGTTACATTTTAATGCAAACCTCTTGTGGTTTTTGGCCAGGACAGTTATTTTTCTCCCAGTAGCCATGAGGAAGAAGTGCCTGGAGCCATCTGGGCATGCCTAGGTTGTTATTCTATACTACTCACATCACTGCCAGGGGGTGGAAGTAAGGGATTCTCACTTCTGAGAAGGAGGGGGGAGGGCATGGTTTATGGTCAACAAGAAAAAGATGGCACATGGAGTGTCCCCCCACCATTTTGTTAATTGTCTTGGGAGTTATGCAGTGCTGGGTTGGTTGATGAATGTGGGGATTTTTGGGGTTTTTTGCATGCAAATCACCCTCTTTTTGTACTTTGTTAATAGTATTGTTGCTGTTACTGTTCATTTTCTTATCTCATTGCTTTTTCCAGTTAATAGTTTTATCTCAACCCATAATCTCTGCCATTCTTATCTCCCATTGAAGGGAACGAGCAAGTGGGGGGAGGAAAATGGGACACACTCTAAATTAAGGAGTGCTGCTCCTAAACCACAACAGCCTTTAATTGACACCCAATGTGAGGCATGAAGGGTTGAGATAACAGACTTGCCCAGAGTCGTTGGGAAGCAATTTTGATCTAAGAATTTGTTGTAATATGTATGGAGCCACTGGGCCCAATGTTGCTTGGTCTGTTCACATGGTTGTGGTACCTAACCCTTTATGTGTTTCAGTATATGCACTATGTGCCCATCACAGTGCTCCTTCTCAGAGCAGGGATAGGGATCAGGATTGCTTTGTTGCTGTACTGTGTGATATCAGATTATGACATTATAACACCAAGGGCAATGAGGGCCATTCGGGATGTGTCTTCAGTGCTGCTCTCCTGCCATGGCCTTGGGTGCTACCTCTGGAAATTCATTAATAATCATACCTAGTCTGTGGGGGAAAGAGGGAAGGATGATTTTCCCCAGATTTTTACCCTCTCTTCCTGCTTCAGGCCTGTTACATCAGCTTTTGAGAATTTTTAATTTCCTTTGGATGTTAAGGAAAGCCTCTTCTTGTTGCTAAGTTTGCCAGGTCTCCTCAGTGTGGTCTACACCATGTTCAGAATCAAGAAAGAGCTATCTAGGGAGGTTATTCAGAGATCTGCCATAAGGGTAGATGGATAGTCATGAGTGGCATGGAATGTGGGAGAAAATGAGCCACTTTTGGGGGAAATTCTCTGCACCAATGGTTTGGAAGTTCACCCTTGAACAAATATAGGACCCTGTTAAAGTGACAGAATATTTGCAAGGATAATGCTGTGACCGCTCCACAGGGGAGCAACTTGTTGCAGTATGCTGGGCCCTGGCTACTATTTATTGGACACTGCTTGTCACTAGACAGCACCCTCAGGGGAAGGAGGAGGAAACCAGAGCAACTGACACTGTGGCCACTCAAACTGCAGTTGAACAAGAGGAACAACCTATGCTGGTATCAGTCATACCTATACAGAAAAAAAAATCCAAGACCAAATAATTTCACTTAGTGGGGGGTTAAAGATGAAGCAGGGCCCATACAACAGGAGGAAGAGGCAGGACCAGAGATAATCACCTGATTCCTATCCCTGGATGAGCTGCAAAATATGTGAAAATATTTCAGCTGCCAGTTGGGTGAGTCCATGGTGACCTGGCTGCTCTGATGCTGGGGTATGGTGGCCAAGCAACTGGGATCCCTGTTCTGGGATGTGTGCATTGACCAGAAAATTAGGAAGAAGACACAGAATCACTAGGTTGGAAGAGACCTTCAAGATCATCGAGTCCAACCCAGCCCTAACACCTCAAATAGACCATGGCACCAAGTGCCATGTCCAGGTTTTTTTTAAACACATCCAGGGATGGTGACTCCATCACCTCCCCGGGCAGACCATTCCAGTACTTTATCACCCTTTCTGTAAAAAACTTCTTCCTAATATCCAATCTATATTTCCCTTGGTGGAGCTTAAGACTGTGTTTTCTTGTTCTGTCAGTTGCTGTCTGGAGAAAGAGACCAACCTCCACCTGACTACAGCCACCTTTCAGGAAATTGTAGAGAGTGATAAGGTCACTTCTGAGTCTCCTTTTCTCCAGGCTAAACAACCCCACCTCCCTCAGTAGTTCCTCATAGGACTTGTGTTCCAAGCCCCTCACCAGCCTTGTTGCCCTCCTCTGGACGCGCTCAAGCATCTCAACGTCCTCCCTAAACTGAGAGGCTCAGAACTGGACACAGCACTCAAGGTGTGGCCTCACCAGTGCCAAGTACAGGGGAAGGATGACCTCCCTGCTCCTGCTGGCCACACTATTCCTGATACAGGCCAGGATGCCATTGGCCTTGGCCACCAGGGCACACTGCTGGCTCATGTTCAGTCGGTTGTTGACCAGTACCCCAAGTCCCTTTCTGCCTGGGCACTGTCCAGCCACACCGTCCCCAGCCTATAGCGTTGCAGGGGGTTATTGTGGCCAAAATGCAGGACTCGACACTTGAACTTATTAAATGTCATCTTATTAGACCCTGCCCATCTATCCAACCATTCCAGGTCTTTCTGCAGAGCCCTCCTACCTTCCAACAGATTGACACATGCTCCCAGCTTATTGTTATCTGCAAATTTACTAATGAAAGACTCAATACCCTAATCCATGTCATCAATAAAAATATTGAACTGAACTGGCCCCAGCACAGACCCCTGAGGGACACCACTAGTGACTGGCTGCCAACTGGATGCAGCACGGTTCACCACCACTCTCTGGGCCCATCCATCCAGCCAGTTCTTAACCCAGCAAAGAGTGCTCCTGTCCAAGCTGCAGACTCCCAGCTTTTCCAGGAGTACACTGTGGGAGACACTGTCAAAGGCCTTGCTGAACTCTAAATAGACAACATCCACAGCCTTTCCTGCATCCACTAGGTGGGTCACCTGGTCATAAAAGGAGACCAGGTTGGTCAAACATGACCTACCCCTCCTAAACTAGTGCTGGTTGAGTCTGATACCCTGGCCATCCTGTAAGTGCTGTGCGATGACACTCAAAATAAACTGCTCCATTACCTTACCAGGTACTGAGGTTGGGCTAACTGGCCTATAATTACTAGGATCCTCCTTTCTACCCTTTTTGTGAATGAGTGTCACATTGGCCAGCTTCCAGTCATCTGGAATCTCACCATTGAGCCAGGACTGTTGGTAAATGATGGAGAGCGGTTTTGCAAGCTCATCTGCCAGCTCCCTCATCACCCTGGGATGGATCCCATCTGGGCCCATAGATTTATAAACATCCAAGCAGCTCAGCAGTTCTCTGACTGCCTCCTCTTGGATAACAAGGGGACCATTCTGCTCTCTGACACCATCTACCAACCCAGGAGAACAGTTGTCTTGAGGTCAAGCTGTCTTCCCACTAAAGACTGAGGCAAAGAAAGCGTTAAGCACTTATGCTTTCTCCTCATCTGCAGTTACTAAGTTCCCTCCCGCATCCAATAGAGAACAAAGGTTGGTCTTACCCTTCCTTTTACCATTAATGTATTTGTAAAAACATTTTTTATTATCCTTTACAAAAGTTGCCAAATTAAGCTCAAACTGAGCTTGGGCCTCCCTAATTTTTTTCCTACATGCCTGAGCAACCCCCTTGAATACTTTGAGAGAAACCTGACCCTCCTTCCTAAGATGATACATCTTTTTTTATTCCTGAATTCCTTCAAAACCTCATTGCCCCTCCAGGCTGGACGTTTGCCTCATCGACTCATCTTTTGGCACACAGGGACAGTCTGTTCCTGTTGCCCTCAAGATCTCTGTTTTGAAGCATGCCCACCTTTCCTGGATTCCTTTGTTTTTAAGGGCTACTTCCCAAGGAACTCTCTGAATACGTCTCCTAAATACGCCAAAGTCTGCCCTCCTGGAAGTCCATTGTAAAGGTCTTACTGATGTTCCTCCTGATTTCACCAAATATCAAGAACCTTATAATTTCATGATCACTATGCTTCAAGCAGCCTTCAACCACCACATCTCTCACAAGCCCATCTCTATTTGCAAACAACAGGTGTAACATAGTGCTTCCCTTGGTGGGCTCACTCACCAGCTGTGACAAAAAGTTGTCCTCCATACACCCTAAGAACTTCCTGGACTGCCTCTTTTCTGCTGTATTAAGTCTGCTAGGTTAAAATCACCCACAAGAACAAGGGCTGGTGATCCTGAAACATTCTCCAGCTGCTTATAGAATAAGTTGTCCACCTCTTCTTCCTGGTTGGGTGGACTATAACAGACTCCCAGTAGGATGTCAGCCTTGTTGGCCTTCCCCTTAATTCTTACCCATAGGCATTCAACTTCATCGTCATTAGTTTCAATACCTATGGTGTCCAAAGCCTCCCTAATATAAAGGGCCACCCCTCCATTTTTCTCCCTTTCCTGTCTCTCCTGAAGAGCTTGTAGCCATTCAGTGCAGTGCTCCAGTTATGTGAGTCGTCCCACCATGTTTCTGTGATGGCGACATCATAGCTTTGCTGCTGCACCATGGCCTCCAGCTCTTCTTATTTGTTACCCATGCTGCATGCATTAGTATACATGTACTTCAGCTAGGCTACTGATTTCACCCCTATCTCAGGCTTACCACCCTTGGGCCTGCTTCCAGAGAGCCCAGCTGCATCCCTTTCCCCCTTCAAACCTAGTTTAAAGCCCTCTCAATAAGTTCTGCCAGTTCATAAGCTAAAATCCTTCTACCCTTAACAGAGAGATGGAGCCCATCCAGTTTCAGCCGGCCAGATGCCGAAAAAGTTGCCCCATGATCAAAAAACCTAAAATTCCACTGATGACACCAACTCTTGAGCCACTTGTTAATAACATGGGTTCTCCTATTCCTTTCAGTGATTTTCTCTGCCACTAAAGGGACTGAGCAGAACACTACCTGTGCTCCTGCCCTATCAACCACTTGACCCAGTGCCCTGAAGTCCCTTTTTAGTGCCCTGACACTCCTCTTTTCAATTTCATCACTGCCAGCCTGGAGTATCAGCAGTGGATATTAATCAGAGGGCTGAATCAGCCCAGAGAGTCTCTCAGTAATATCCTGTGCCCGGGCCCCAGGAAAGCAGCAAACCTCTCTATGGGTTGGGTTCAGTTGACATGGGGCCCTCTATTCCCCTCAGAAGGGAGTCACCCACTACAACTACCCTTCTTTGCATTTTAATGGTAGAGGTGGTGATCTGTCTGACAGATTAAGCATAACTGGGAGGCTCTCCAGGCAGATTATTTTCTTCTACATCCTCTGGCTGACCCTCTAGATCCAGGGTCGATACCTAGTCTGAAGTGGCATCTGGGTAGGTGATGGGGGTCGGGAGGAATTTTTATTACCTCGCCTAGTAGGGATCCATTTCCACTCCCCTTCATCCACCAGGTGTCCTCCTATTGCTTGACAGTGAGAGGCAGGGGAGTCTTTTGCCTCCTGATGCGTCTCCCTCAAGGATGGAAGGGCACAACTCCACCAATCTATTTCCATTTCACTTAGCCTAATACTTCATAGTCTTTCAACTTCCTCCCTTAGCTCAGGCACCAGCGAAAGATCATTCACCTGTTCACACTGCAGGCAGGTGTCGAGCTCCTTAAAGAAAGATGCAGGACACACTTTTATGGAGCGAAGAAGAAAAAAGATCCTGGTTTATTCACATATCTCTTTATATAGAGTTTTTAAAGAACATCCCCTGTCTATCCCCAATTGGTCAGTAACAAGTTGTTACCCTGTATTGATTGGTCACTCAATCCCCCGGTGTGTACATGCAGAAAGAGTTGTTTGTAACATATAGTTTTCATTTTTCTACCTAACAGTGTAAAAACAGTTTTTACAGGTGGCTAGTGTTTTTCACAGTCCTTTCACAGTTCTTTCTCAGGGCAAGCAGGTTGTTTTCCACAGTCCTAGACTTCTTTCTCAAGGAAAACAAGTTGTTTTTCACTGCTGCAGGACAGTTCTCATGAAGAGCTGTCAGCTTTCTCAGGGCTTCTGTTGGCTCGAGTCAGGATTCAGTTTGTAAGGCCTCTGGCCTGGTGTTTCACCACCACAGGCAGGCTACTTCTGCAATGCCCCCTGGAACCACTGATAAGCTCAAACACTGCGCAGGAATGGGTCTGGACAGACGCATGCTTTTTGGAGGGTTCTACTTGGCTACATACACTTTTACTGATTGCAGTTTTTGATCATGTAAAAACCATTACTAACAAAAAAACCCCAAAAACTAACCAACCAACAGAAACAACAAACGAAAAACCTCACTAGCAGGAGGAACCTCCAACCCTGCCTGCGCAAACTGCCGCGCAAACTGCTGTGCCATGCCCCCAGAGACATGCCCCGCTCCTGTTCGCCGTGCTCCGGGGAATCTCAGCCTCTATAGGTGACTCCTGTCAAGAGTGAGGGAGAGGTATTCTCTCACAAAGTTTCTAATAGTGCATTCAAGCAGGTGAAATGCCATGGAGCAAGGTATCTAGTACCTGAGAGAATTAGCTGTGCTGGAGGTACTCTATAGGGATTAAAATAATGAGCAGTCTCCTGTAGATCCAGATGCAGTCTGGTGTATACAATGCATATGGCAGAAGTTCCTATGGAGTATGCCATCATTGTATACCAACTCACTGGCAGTGATGTCAAAGAAAGAAGGAGCACGAACAGTGCTTCAGATGACTACCCGACTCTGGCAATAGAAGTGGTCAACAAAGTAGCAGTTATGTCCCCACCAACCAGCAAGGACACACAAGCTTTCCTAGGCACTATGGGTTTTTGGAGGATGCATATTCCAGATTACATTCAGATTGTAAACCCTCTCTATCATGTGTGATGGAAGAAAAAGAGTTTCAGGTGGGGTTGTCTTGGTTTAAAACACAGGTGTCTGTTAAGGAAGATGTGAACCTCCCTTGGAATGGAAAATATGACCCCTTTCCCTCCAAATTATTATAACTTTGAAATTATGGGGCTTTCAGGCAAAGATATGGGAAAAGGAATAACAGCTCTTTACTAGAATATATATATATACACCAAGGCAAACAAACAACAACAGCAGCAACAACAAACAAAAAACCCAGAAAGCCAATAACAGCCTTCTCTTGGCTGTCAAGCACTTTCCCCTTTGATGTAGTTCTGGTCACAGCTGGTAGGGGTGCTGTTGGCTCTTGGCCAGGCAGGGCTGATGCATTGATTCTCCTGCGGCTGCAGAGGGCGCTGTGGCATGAGCTCAGTGGCTTCTTTCCATGTGGTTAATGGCAGCTTAGACAGCGGGAGTGAGAGAAAAGGGGCTTCCTTTGCAAACTCATGGAGAGTAGCTGGTCTCAGTGTCCCTCTGGGGGGCGAAATGGACTGTAGTAGGAACCTCAGAGCAGTAGGCTGGAGCAGCAGAGGCAAGCACACCTGGGGTGGCAAACCAAGCGTAGCAAAAACCCTAAACAGTGGCAGAAAATAGTGGGGCTGGGCAGTGGCAGCCAGGCTCCTGCAAGCAGCTGCTGCAAACAGCCAGGAGATGCTCCCTCTGGAGAAGGGGAGGGGGTTGGGGTCCCAGGTTTCCCTTGAGGCACCCAAGTAGATGGTGAAGGTCCCTCCCAGTGAGGTTCGGTGTTGAAAAGGCCTAGTTCAATGACCACTCTTGCAAGCAAAGGCTCACCCACAGTAAGGAGAAGCAGTGAAGGACGAAACTCTGCAGTGTCAGCGAATCCTCTGGGCAGCAACAGTCTGGCACCAAAAGCACAAACCATACCCCCTCCAATCCCGAAAGCGAGTGAGAGCTGAGCCCAGCCCCTGACCCCCAGCCAAGTCTCTTGGTATCTCTGCACTTCCCAAGCAAAAATCCCCCAGCTACCAAGCTCACTTTCCAGCTAAGAGACTGCAGCCAACTGCACCCCTCCCCCCTCCCAGCCACATATTTTATTTCTTAAATATCGTTGTTCTCATCTCTTAGGCAACAAATGGGAGAAAAATTCCCTGAAAGAAATGATTTTTTCTTTTTTTTTTCCTCACCTCCAACAGGGGTCCTGAACAAGAACAAGCTTTTGAACAAATTAAACAGGAGATTGTTCATGTAGTAGCCCTTGGGCCAGTCAGGACAATACAGGATATGAAAAATGTGCTCTACACCACAGCTGAGGAGAATGGTCCTTTCTGCAGCCTCTAGCAAAAAGTACCTAGGGAGACCCAAGGACAACCCCTGGGATTCTGGAGTCAGGGATACAGGGGATCCAAGGCCTTTTACACCCCAACTGAAAAGGAGATACTGGCAGCTTATTAAAGGGGTTCAAGCTGCTTCAGAAGTGGTTGGCACTGAAGCACAGCTCCTCCTGATAACCCGACTGCCAGTGCTGGGCTGGATGTTCAAAGGGAAAGTCCCTTCCACACATCATGCCACTGATGTTATGTGGAGTAAGTGGGTTGTGTTAATCACACAGTAAGCTCAAAACCCCAATCACCCAGGGATCTTGGAAGTCATCACAAACTGGCCAGCAGGTGATAATTTCAGACTAATTTTAGGGGAGGAAGAGGAAAACATAATGTGTTGAGGAGGCCTCACCATATAGTCAGCGACCAGAAAATGAAAAACAATACGATCTCTTTCTTGATGATTTCCACCATATCGTAGGGATGCATCAAACATGGAAAGCTGACTTATGGATTCATACACGGTGAGTTGCATAAGCTATTGAGGGCCAAGGTAGATCAAGTCGTTGCAGAGCTGAAAGCCATCAATTTGACTTTGGATATTGCTGAAGGAGAGAAATGGTCAGTGTTCCACCTCCCCACTGACTTGTGGATGGTAGAAAATGCTCTGTGGGGGTGGTTGGACCAATGGAAAAAAGACTATTTGGCAGCACAGAGGGAAAGCCATCTGGGCTGCTTAATCATGGCAAGACATGGCTGCTCAGGTTGAGAAATTGACTGTAAAAGTACATCATGTAGATGTGATGTTCTTCAGTAGTGTGACTCTTGGGTGCATGTGGAAAAATGGTGAGGTCGATCAAGCTACCAAGATTAAAGTGTCTCAGGTGGATCTGGACTGGTGACATAAGGGTGAATTATTTCTGGCTCAATGGGCTCATGATGCATCAGGTCATCAGGAAAGATATGCAACATACAGATGGGCTCATTATCAAGATGTGGACTTAACCATGGACACTATATTCTGGATTATCCATAACTGTGAAACATGTGCTGTTGTCAAGCAGGCCAAGTGGGTAAAGCCTCTGTGGTGTGGGGGACGATGGTCAAAATATAAGTATAGGGAGGCCTGGCAGATTGATTACATCACACTGCCACAAACCTACCAAGACGAGCACTGTGTGCTGACAGTGGTGGAAACAAACACTGGATGGCTGGAGACATACTCTGTGCCTCATGTCATTGTCCGGAACACCATCCTGGGCCTTGAAAAGCAAGTCCTGTATCACATGGCACCCCAGAAAGAATTGCACTGGACAATGGGACTCATTTCAAAAATAACCTCATAGATACCTGAACTGGAGACCACAGAATTGAGTGGATGTATTATACTCCCTATCATGCACCAGCCTCTGGGAAAATTGAATGGTACAATGGACTGTTAAAAAACACATTTAAAGTAGTGGGGGGGTGTGGGACCTTCAAACATTGGGATCTACATTTAGCAAAGGCCACATGGTTAGTTTACACTAGAGCTCTACCAGTTGAGCTGGCCCTGCCCAATCAAAACTTCCACGTACCATAGAAGGGGATAAAGTCCTCATGGTGCATATGAGAAATATGTTAGGGGGAAGACAGTTTGGATTAGTCCTGCCTCAAGGAAAGGCAAACCCATCTGTGGGATTGTTTTTGCTCAGGGACCTGGGTGCACTTGGTTGGTAATGCAGAGGAATGGGGAAATGTGATGTGTACCTTAAGGGAATTTGATTTTGGGTGAGAACAGTCTCTAATGTTGAATTGTATAATATCGGTTGCTGAATGATTCTGCCACTGTGCCATAACTACCATGGACAATGAGGATGGACTGCTCCAGATACACCAGTCATGAGCTCTTGATGCAGCAGCCAGATGACAGCACACCAACCCTCCTCCCCTGGAAGACATCTAGAACAGATAGAACCCACAGTCAGACTAAATTAACTCTAAAGACATCTTGGAAGGTTGGCCATTGACAATGGAAATTATATGTTTGCTTGTGTATATTTTTTATATATACATATGTATATATTTGGAAGGTATAAGATCTGGACATGAGCTAGATGGTATAGAACAAGGGGTAGATAATGTCCTGTTGTTTTGGCCAGAACAGTGAATTATTCCACAGTAGTTGTGAGGGCATGGATCGTAGAGCCTCTGGGTGCATCTCACTGCCGGGGGGGGGGGGGGGCAGCAGTAAGGAATTCTCACTTCTGAGGAGGAGGGGGATGTTGCTTACCATCAGGAAGAAAAAGGTGGCTTGCAGAGTGTCTCCCCACCATTTTGTTCATTTTCTTGGGGGGTTGTGTGGTGCCAGGTCGGTTGGTGAATGTGGGGTTTTTGTATGCTTTGTATGCTTTTGTTATTAGTATTGTTGCTGTTACTGTTTGTTTTTTTATCTCGTTGCTGTTTCCAGTAAATTGTTCTTATCTTAACCCGTAATCTCTGCCTCTTAAATCTCCCACTGGAGGGGAGAGGGAAGTGAGTGTGGTGGTGGTCGTGCGGCACAAAATTAGGGGGTGCTGCTCTTAAACCGTGACAAAAACTGTGAAATCTGCAGGGAGTTATATAAAGCTGTGTAATTTATTTCTCAGTATTTCAGGGATGGCTGACCCTTCTTTGGATATTAGTAGAAATTGTCTTGGGGTGATTTTATGATGTACTTTATTCCCTAATCACCTGCTTTATGCCCAGAAATATCTGCAGTATCTTTAAGATGAACCAGGGGGTGGGGCCAGACCCTGGGAGCCCTAGGCGTGGGCTCTGTTCAATCTCTCTCTCTCCAGTGGTTGGCAGCTACGCACATTGTTACTTCATTGCCTTCTGCTGGAATTATTTTCACCAACTTAGGCAAGAAGCTTCTGGGGTTTTTTTTTGGTTTTTTTACCTTCCCCTGGCATGGAGGCTTTTCACTGGCAAATCCTTTTGGCAACTTTTTTTGGTTTTGTTTTTTTTTTTTTTTTCTCTCTGGCTTGGGGAGCCTGTGGGGCAGCCATGGCCAGTCTGAACCCCAGGAAAGACCGAGACAGCAAAAGAAGGGACATCAAAATCCACCAGTTTTGCTTGCTGTGAGGAGGAAAACCAATGCTAGAGGATCAACAGCATCAACAGGTTTCCCATCTGCTCTGCTCCAGGCTGCTATGTTAACTCCTCTTCTGTGGTATTCACATTCTCTGAACAGAGAGACATAATTCGCTCTCACAGGATTTTTCCTGAAGAAGCACAGAGAGAAGAAGAGAAAACAATTCTTATCTCTATTCTCTACTCCTGTTATTTTGCACATGTGGAATGTGTCAGGAAGATTGTTTACCTGAAGTAATTTGTCAATTAGATTCTGCTGAGGATTGTTTTAATTCCTTGGCCAATTAGGTCAAAGCTGTGTCCTAGCTGTCTCAGACAGTCACAAGTTTTTCTTTAGTATCTTTTTAATATTCTTTAATATCTCTTTAGTATGTAATTTAATATAATATTAGTGCAATATAGTATAGTTTTGATAAAACAATTTTTCAACATTCTGAATCAATAGTCAGGTACCAATCATTCCCAGATGTTGGGGTTGCCCAAAATACTATACTCTTCCCCTTCCCAGAGACAAGGGACCAGTCACCATTTTGTTTTCCAGGCCACACAGTCAGCCTGTGTATTTTTCTTCCCTGGGAATTTGAGTGTTTTTTTTTTTTTTGTTCTGCTGTGGGTGTGTGGGTGGAGGGTAAGTTTCTGGGAGTTCATATGTAGCATTTATTCAATTGTTTTCTGTGCCTTGTGGGCACCCCCCTTTTTTTTTGTTAATAAACAGTTTTGTTTTGTTTTTTTTTCACTTTCACCTGCTGGTATCAATTTCATTGGCAGAAGAAAAGGGGGTTATTGAAGCCCTTTCCCTTTTAGAGGAAATACTCATTACAGGGTATTTTCTCCCAAAATTTGTCTACAAAACCAAGACAAAATAATAATCTTCTGTCATTTCATCTGGTAGTCTTTTCTGTTACACAGAATTAGGTGCTTCAGCTGCAAGTAAATACATGGCTGGTTATCACCACAGAATGCTTTTTTAGAAATGTTTCATGCAGAGCATGTATATGTAGGAATCTCGGCATTGGATAAAAAAATAGGGGTCAGCTAATATCTTTGCAATGCATTGTCTCTATTTTAAGCTACCTACTGAGGCTGGAGTTATTTTACTGACTGCTTTATAGGTGAACATTTTCTAGGCCATTGTGTTACTTCTTTACTGTAGGAACAATATAATTTTAATAAATTATATGCACTGAAAATAGCAGAAATAAGATTGACATTGTGGTGAAAATATGATGTTCACTGAGGGGGGAAAACCCTGATACTCACTATTTCAGCCTCTGTGCTATAGGTACTAACCTTTTTAGGAGGCTGCCTGATGGACTCCCTCGGGAGGCAGTCCTGAAGTTCTGTCATCTTATTGCAGGAGTTCCATACTGCTGTCTCCTTATCACAAAAGTTTCATACATTCTTGGTGTTTCTCATGGGCAGCTCCTCAGAGCACTGACACTTTCTTCTTCACAAAGCAAATAACTCACTCCAGTTCCCTTCTCCACCAGCCACCCCACTCTTTTATAGTACTCTTCTTCTCATTGGTTACAGCTGTGGCCTGTTAAAGTCAGGCCTATTCCTAATCTTTGATAATTGGCCCAGCTGCAGCTCCTTAGGGGTAAGATTACTTTCTACACTATCTTTATTTTCTTATATTCTATTCCCCTACACTGAAGGACAAAGGAATCTGAGAAGGTTGGACATTCTTCAAGAAAGAATTCTTAAAGGTTCAGGAGCATGCTGTCCCATGTGCTGAAAGATGAGCTGCTGGGGAAGACTGCAGGCCTGGCTTAACAGAGAGCTTTGGCTGGAAGCTGGGGGGAAAAAAAGAGTTGATCACTCTTGGAAGAAGGGGCAGGCAACTTGTGAGGACTACAACCATGTCAATAATGTTGTAGAGGGAGAAAATTAGAAGGGCCAAAGCCTTAATATGGCTGCTGCCATACAAGACAATAAAAATGTTTCTGTATCAGCAGCAAAAGGAGGGGTAAGGAGAATATCCTCACTTAAGTGTGGGGAAAACATAGTGACAGAGGATGAGGAAAAGGCTGAAGTACTCAGTGCCTTCTTTGCTTCAGTCTTTTATAACAAGACCAGTTTGTTCTCTTGGTGCCCAGCCCCCTGAGCTTGAAGATGGAGACAGGTAGCAGAATGAAGCCCTCACAATCCAAGGAGAAATGGTCAATGACCTGCTACACCACTTAGACACACACAAGTCCTTGGGGCTGGATGGGCTCCACCCAATGGTACTGAAGGAGCTGACAGAAGTGCTCACCAAGCCACTTTCAATCATTTATCACCAGTCCTGGCTAACCAAGGAGGTCCCAGAAGACTGGAGTTTAGCAAATGTCATGTCCATCCAAAAGAAGGGTTGGAAGTAGGATCTGGGGAGCTACAAGCCTGTCAGCCTGACCTCGTTTCCAGGGAAGGTAATTGACCAGATAATCTTGAGTGCCATCACATGGCACCTACAGAACAACCAGGGGATCAGGCCCAGCCAGCATGTGTTTAGGAAAGGCAGGTCCTGCTTGACCAACATGATGATCTTCTATGACAGGGCAACCTGTCTAGTGGATGAGGCAAAGGCTGTGGATGTTGTCTCCCCGGAGTTTAGTAAAGCCTTTGACACTGTCTCCCACAGCATTCTCCTGGAGGCACTGGCTGTTCATGGCTTGGCCAGTTGCACTGTGTCCTGGTTTAGGGCAAATTTGGGAGAAAACCTCTAAAGGGGTTTCCTCTAGAAAAGCAAATTCAAGTGACTCCTCCCCCAACTGGTTAGGGGAAAAAGATTTCCTAGGAGAAAAGTGGAAAAAACTGTTAATTTACCAGGCAAAGCATTCACCAGCACACAAAAATGGACAATATTAAACAATAAAACCTCTTGCCGCTCCAAAAGAGATGACGAACTCAGAAAAGTCCCCTTCATGGGCTGTAGCTCAGCTTACTCCGTCTCTTATCAGTCCATCCGGTGCTGGAAATGCTGTGGTCCAGGCCTGGCCTGGTGGGCCACAGGTGCGAGCTGCCAGTGCTCTTCTGGGTTCAGTCCAGAGCAGGTTTAAATAGGTCCAAAGAAAAAGAAAAAAACACAGTCTAGGGAACTTCTCTGTCTCAGCTAGCTAGAAACTAACTAAAAGCAAAGGAGCGCTCTGTCCTGCTGTCTGTCTGTCCATCTGCAGACAACACAGTCCAGAAGCAGAAATGTGGAGGAGTGAGTGCAGTTTATGATAACAAACTGCGGGCTTCTTCTTCCCCCCTTCACTCTTGGAACCAGTTATAGAGGTGCAAAACTTGTTTCTGGGCTAAACAGATGAATGGGGATACAAGCATCATAAAGTCACCCTAGGACACACTGTTAGCTGGGTAGAAAACAGGCTGGACAGCTGACCTCAGAGAGTGGCAGGGAAAAGAGTTAAATCCAGCTACAGGCCATTTACTAGTGCTTTTCCCCAAGGCTCAGTGTTTAGGCCAGTCCTGCTTAATATCTTTGTCCAGGTTTAGAGTAAATTTGGGGAAAAAATTCCCCAAAGTAGCTCCAGTGAGAAAACAGATCCAATCGGCCCCCTCCCCCCCTCAACTGGTCCGGGAGGAGAAACAGTACCCCCTTGGAGAAAGGTGGAAAAAACCTGTTTATTAAACAATAAAACTAAAACAATATCAAACAATGAGACCCTTTGTCACTCTAAAAAAAAAATGACAAACTGAGAAAACCCCCTCCCCGGGTTGCAGCTCACTGTCTCCGATCAGTCCCTCTGGTGCTGGAAATGTTGCAGGCCGGGCCCGGCCCGGTGGGCCAGAAATGTGAGCTGCCGGTGCTCTCCTGGGTGTTCAGTCCAGAGCAGGTTTCAAAAGGTCCAAAGAAAAGGAAAAAAAAAACCACAGTCCAGGGAACTTCTTTGCCTCAGCTAGCTGAAAACTAACTAAAAAGCAAAAGAAGCGCTCTGTCCGTCGTCTGTCTGCAGACAACAACCGCCGGCCAGGAGAAGGAATGTGGGGGAGTGACAGGAGTATCTGGAGGAAAAAAAACCCTGCATTTTCTCTCCCCCTTCACTGTCTGCAATAAGTCTTAAAGGTGCAAAACTTACTATTTAGCACAAACAGAACAAGACGATTGGGGATAAAAGCATCATACAGCCAACCCAGGACATTCCACCCCTTATCCCCATATCGTCTGCTTATTACCAAAACTAATATAAATTCTAACTCTATAAATACATGCATTATACATTCATTATACAGCTATATACAGACAATGGCAATAGCATTCAGCATTCAGCAAACAGTGATATTTACACATAGGTTTTATCCAACAATCAGATCTCCTTGAGGTACACATCGTGTTCTTCCATCTTTTTGCATTATCCACCATGTGCAACCTGGTCCCTGAGCAAAAACAACCCCACGAATGGGTTTGTCTGTATTCGAGGCAGAGTTAATCCAAACTGTCTTCCCTAACAAACCTCTGACATGTACCACTGGGACTTTGTCTCCATCCACTCTATGCAAAGGCTCAGACTGGGCAGGGCCCACTCGGTTAGTAGAGCCTCGGGTGTTAACTAACCAGGTGGCTTTTGCCAGATGCTGCTCCCAGTTTTTGAAAGTTCCCCCACCTAATGCTTTCAATGTGGTTTTTAACAGTCCATTGTACCTCTCCACTTTGCCTGCAGCTGGTGCATGGTAGGGAATATGGTACACCCACTCAATGCCATGTTCCCTAGCCCAGGTGTTGATAAGGCTGTTCTTGAAATGAGTCCCATTGTCTGACTCAATCCTCTCAGGGGTACCATGTCTCCACAGAACTTGCTTTTCAAGGCCCAGGATGGTGTTCCGGGCCGTAGCATGAGGCACAGGGTAGGTTTCCAGCCATCCCGTGGTGGCTTCCACCATGGTCAGCACGTAGCGCTTGCCCTGGCGTGTCTGGGGCAGGGTGATGTAGTCAATCTGCCACGCCTCCCCATACTTGTACTTGGACCACCGCCCACCATACCACAGGGGCTTCACTCGCTTGGCCTGCTTGATGGCAGCACACGTCTCACAGTCATGGATAACCTGAGAAATACTGTCCATGGTTAGATCCACCCCTCGGTCTCGTGCCCACTTATAGGTGGCATCCCTGCCCTGATGGCCTGAGGCATCATGGGCCCATCGAGCTAGGAATAACTCTCCTTTATGTTGCCAATCTAAGTCTATCTTTGACACCTCTATTTTTGCAGCCTGGTCTACTTGCTCATTGTTTTGGTGCTCCTCATTAGCTCTACTCTTGGGAACATGGGCATCCACATGGCGGACCTTCACAGGCAGTTTCCCTACCCTGGTAGCAATGTCTTTCCACTCTTCAGCAGCCCAAATTGGTTTTCCTCTACGCTGCCAGTTAGCCTCTTTCCACCTCTCCAGCCATCCCCACAGAGCATTGGCCACCATCCATGAATCAGTGTAGAGGTAGAGCTTTGGCCACTTCTCTCTCTCAGCAATGTCCAGGGCCAATTGAACAGCTTTGAGTTCAGCAAGTTGGCTTGATCCACCTTCTCCTTCAGTGGCCTCTGCGACCTGTCGTGTGGGGCTCCATACGGCTGCTTTCCACTTCCGGTTCATTCCCACAATGCGGCAAGAACCATCAGTAAAGAGAGCGTATTGTGTATCCTCTGCTGGCAGTTGGTTGTATGGTGGAGCTTCTTCAGCCCGTGTCACTTCTTGTTCCCCTTCATCAGCGAGACCAAAGTTTTCACCTTCTGGCCCAGTTTGTAATTATTTCCAGAATCCCAGGGCGATTCAGTTTTCCAATACAGGCGCGCTGTGTGATAACAGCAATCCATTTGCTCCATGTAGCACTGGTGGCATGGTGCGTAGAGGGAACTTTCGCTTTGAACATCCACCCCAGTACTGGTAGTCGAGGTGCCAGGAGGAGTTGTGCTTCAGTCCCTATTACTTCCGAGGCAGCCTGGACTCCTTCATAGGCAGCCAAGATTTCTTTCTCTGTTGGAGTATAGTTGGCTTCAGACCCTCTGTAGCCTCGACTCCAAAATCCTAGTGGTCGGCCTCGAGTCTCCCCAGGCACCTTCTGCCAAAGGCTCCAGGACAAGCCATGGTTCCCGGCTGCAGAGTAGAGCACGTTCTTCACCTCTGGTCCTGTCCTGACTGGGCCAAGGGCTACTGCATGAGCAATCTCCTGCTTGATCTGTGCAAAGGCTTGTTGCTGCTCAGGGCCCCAGTGGAAAGTGTTCTTCTTACGGGTGACCAGGTAGAGAGGGCTCACGATCTGACTGTATTCGGGAATATGCATCCTCCAAAAACCTATGGCGCCTAGGAAAGCTTGTGTTTCTTTCTTACTGGATGGTGGAGACATTGCTGTGATCTTGTTGATGACAGTCGGTGGGAATCTGACGCCGTCCGTCTTGCCACTTCACTCCCAGAAACTGGATCTCTTGAGCAGGTCCCTTGACTTTGCTCTTCTTGATGGCGAAGCCAGCTTTTAGGAGGATCTGGATGATTTTCTCCCCTTTCTCGAACACCTCTGCTGCTGTCTTCCCCCACACAATGATGTCATCAATATATTGCAAATGTTCTGGAGCCTCACCCTTTTCCAGGGCAGCCTGGATCAGTCCATGGCAGATGGTGGGGCTGTGCTTCCACCCCTGGGGCAGTCGGTTCCAGGTGTACTGCACGCCTCTCCAGGTGAAAGCAAACTGAGGCCTGCATTCTGCTGCCAGAGGAATGGAGAAAAATGCATTGGCAATGTCTATAGTGGCATACCACCTTGCTGCCTTGGACTCCAGCTCGTACTGGAGTTCCAGCATGTCCAGCACAGCAGCGCTCAGTGGTGGAGTCACTTCATTCAATGCACGATAGTCCACTGTCAGTCTCCATTCTCCTTCAGATTTACGCACAGGCCAAATGGGGCTGTTGAAGGGTGAGTGGGTCTTGCTGACCACCCCTTGGCTCTCCAGCTCACGGATCATTTTGTGGATGGGGATCACAGCATCTCGATTCGTTCGGTACTGTCGGCGGTGCACTGTTGAGGTGGCAATTGGCACTCGTTGCTCTTCTACCTTCAGGAGTCCTACTGCAGATGGGTTTTCTGACAGTCCAGGCAAACTGTTCAACTGCTTGATACCCTCTGTCTCTACAGCAGCTATTCCAAATGCCCATCTGAGTCCCTTTGGGTCTTTGAAATACCCACTTCGAAGGTAGTCTATGCCCAAAATACATGGGGCCTCTGGGCCAGTCACGATAGGATGTCTCTTCCACTCATTCCCAGTCAGGCTCACATCAGCTTCCACCAAAGTGAAATCCTGGGATCCCCCTGTCACACCGGCAATGGAGACAGACTCCGTCGCCACATGTCTCGACGGAATTAATGTACATTGCGCACCTGTATCAACCAAAGCTTTATACTCTTGTGGTTCCGATGTGCCAGGCCAACGAATCCACACAGACCAGAAAACACGATTTTCCCTGGCCTCTACCTGGCTAGAGGCAGGGCCTCTCTAAGCTTGGTTATCCTTCTTTCCCTGGGCATATGTCTTGGATGTTCCTTCAAGGGGATCGGACATGTCATCATCATCATACCTGGTAGTTCAGCTATGGGCAACTGGAGCTGCTTTCCTTTTGGTGGCTTCCTTCAATTCATGCACCCGTCATGCCAGAACAGCGGTAGGTTTTCCATCCCACCTCCCCATGTTTTCTCCACAATCATGCAGGTAGAACCACAGCTCATTTTGTGGGGTGTACCATCTCTCACCATCTGGGAAACGTCTGCCTTGGATACCAGAACCTCCGATCTGTACTGCCGATACTTGGAGAAGGTCTTCTTTAATCTCCTGTCTAAGCTTCTTAAGATTCTCCTCTATCTTATCCTCTAATGCCTGCATACGTGTTTCCACCGCTGCGATTCTGGCATGTGTTGGGCCATGCACAGCATCTGCATATGCTCGGAGCTTCCTTGCCATATCCAGCACAGTCTCTTCCCTCTGATCCCTCTTCATTATGGCTAAGGCAGAAGCATATTCATGTGGCCCAAGTCGCACAAGTTTTCGCCACATCACAGGCGTGCATGGTACTAAGTCTGGGTTCTTAGTTGTCCCGTCATCTGAGAAGATAATCTCTGCCACTGCCATTTCTCTCAGGCGTTGGATTCCTTGTTCTATGGTCTTCCACTGAGTTTGTTGCATATAAAGATCATCTGCACACAGGTATCTTTGTGCAACACTATCCAAGACCCGTGACCAGAGGCTGCGTGGATTAGCCCCCCTCATCATTCCTTGGTCGATGACAGAATCCTGTGACAGGGACCCCAAATCCCTTGCTTCAGTGCCATCCAGAATTGTAGCCTCGTCTGCAGCATCCCAGAGACAGACTAATCAACTAATTATGGATTCATCAGGTCTTCGGGTGTAATCCTTCCGTAAGCCACGAAGGTCCTTCAGGAAAAAAGGACTCAGTATTTGCGTCTGATCTTGCACCTGCTGCTTTGACTCCTGATTTTATGTCAGGAGGCATCGAGGTTCCTTCTCCTGTATCACCATCATCATCGTCATCATCCGCTGGTCGATTAGTTTTTTCCGTGCATTTCCCACTTCTAGTGCTGGTAGCAACAGCCGTGGGTTTAGATGCTGGCTTAGGCTCACTATCTGGTTTGGCTGCTGTCTTCGAGTCTGGGCTGTTGGCTACAGCTTGAGTGACTGGGCTAGCTGATTTATTTCCCTGCCCCCCTGCCTCTGTCTGCTGCCCTACACTATCTAACCAAGTGCGATAAGCATAGGCCAGGGCCCAGCTTATTACAATTACCCTTTTCTCCTTAGAATCGTCATGGCACTTCTCTTTTAGGTATTTCCCCACCTCAGCTGGGTTCTGAATTTGTTCCCGTGGAAAATCCCAGTCTACAGGATCAGAAAATTCCTTCAGGGTTTGGCCTATATTTTCCCATTCTCCACATCACTCAGGATTTTTCACACCTGCATCTGATTCTGGGTCAGGGGTCTCACCAGCTCCTCTGGATATCTCAGCCCTCACTCTAGAGAGGCTACAGACAACATAGAGGAAGCCAACCAGATTAAATACCAGAAAGATGGTCTCTTTAACATTTAGGGGAAACTGAACATTCTCAAAAAGTGACATCACAGATCCAGAGGAGAAGAAGGAAAAAAAAGGCTGGAAAGCCTTATTCTCGGCTCCTCCTCTAACAGACTGAGTGTAATTACTAATAAATTCCCAAAATGTACTACTGGAATTGGGATGCAGGGTAGGATGAAGGAACCATAAACCATACATGTCGTAAACAGACGCCAGTATCTTTGTAAACCCTTTATAAATCATTATCACCAAGGCCAGCACAACAGCTATTCCAATCCGTACCCCTGTACCGCAAAAATTACGTGTTATGGACCATATTCCTAGTGACAAGAAAGGCATTGAAATCTCAAAAAGGTCTAGAGCCCAGAGCCACATGAGGGCTTTCACCCCCAGGGACATTACGGATTCAAGCAGCATGTCTACTGACTGCTTTAACAACAACAAACACACAATTAATAGAGCTTTTTTCCACCTTTTCCAGCCCCACGACTGGGCGCCAATTATGTATTTGTCCAGGTTTAGAGTAAATTTGGGGAAAAAATTCCCCAAAGTAGCTCCAGTGAGAAAACAGATCCAATCGGCCCCTCCCCCCCTCAACTGGTCTGGGAGGAGAAACAGTACCCCCTTGGAGAAAGGTGGAAAAAACCTGTTTATTAAACAATAAAACTAAAACAATATCAAACAATGAGACCCTTTGTCACTCTAAAAAAAAATGACAAACTGAGAAAACCCCCTCCCCGGGTTGCAGCTCACTGTCTCCGATCAGTCCCTCTGGTGCTAGAAATGTTGCAGGCCGGGCCCGGCCCGGTGGGCCAGAAATGTGAGCTGCCGGTGCTCTCCTGGGTGTTCAGTCCAGAGCAGGTTTCAAAAGGTCCAAAGAAAAGGAAAAAAAAAACCACAGTCCAGGGAACTTCTTTGCCTCAGCTAGCTGAAAACTAACTAAAAAGCAAAAGAAGCGCTCTGTCCGTCGTCTGTCTGCAGACAACCACCGCTGGCCAGGAGAAGGAATGTGGGGGAGTGACAGGAGTATCTGGAGAAAAAAAAAACCTGCATTTTCTCTCCCCCTTCACTGTCTGCAATAAGTCTTAAAGGTGCAAAACTTACTATTTAGCACAAACAGAACAAGACGATTGGGGATAAAAGCATCATACAGCCAACCCAGGACACCATGATTGCTTTAGAGGTTCGAGTGCACCCTCAGTAAGTCTGCAGATGACATCAAGTTGGTGTTGATCTGCTGGTGGGTCTAAAGGCTTTACAGAGGGATCAGGACAAGTTGGATCAATGGGCTGAGGTCAGTCGTATGAAGTTCAACAATGCAAAGGGCCAGGTCCTGCACTTGGGTCACAGCAACCCCCTGTAGCACTGCAGGCTTGGGGCAGAGTGGCTGGAAAGCTGCCCAGCAAAAAAGGACCTGGGGGTGCTGGTCAGCAGCCAGCTGAACATGAGCCCAGGTGGTCCAGAAGGTTAATGGCGTCCTGGCCTGTATCAGCAATTGTGTGGCCAGCAGGACCAGGGCAGTGAGCATTCCCCTGTACTTGGCACTGGTGAGGCCACAGCTCGAATCCTGTGTTGAATTTTTGGCCTCTCGCTACAAGAAAGTGGAAGTGTTCAAAATGCATGTGGATGTGGCACTTGGGGATGTTATGTTGGTGCTAGGTCAACAGTTGGACTTGGAGGTCTTTTCCAACCTTAATTATTCTGATTCTATAAATGGTTACTAGAGTACATGCATTATAATATGAAACTGATTTAATGCTTCTAGCTGTATGATAACTAACAAGACAAAATTATTTGAATTGTAATGTATATATAATTAATATCAAGATATTATAATATATTGAATATCACTTCAGTGTTTGTTTTGGTAATATGGAATACCAAGAATATTAATTTTCTATACTTAGCGTCCTTATCTCTTTGCAAGGCTTAAACTTCTGTCACTTTAGTGTCTGCTGGGAGGATGACTGGCTCTGTATTTCCAAAGCAGAGACCAGGACTGTTAGATTATGGTGTAGTCAGAGATAAGTGCAGAGATAAGGTGTTGCCTGCACTTCCAGTCTGCGTTCCCTTACTGTTCTTAAGCCTATTTCTTAACCTTAAAGTATCTTCACCTAATTAAACCTGTCATTGTGAAAATCTGAATTTCAAAATAAAGTTTCTGTGATGCAGTGGAAAGATTTAGGTCTGCAAGCTCAGCAAACTGGATTTTTTACATATTAGGTTATTAAGTTAATGGAGTGCTCCAATCTGAGTTGTGATGCTACACACCTTTTTCACGCTTCCATGTAGTGTGCATTTGTTTTGTGGGAAGAATAGTTGTGTATGAGATGAACAATTCTTTCTATGCATGGATGGTACCAGAGTGAAGTCTTGATTGTGTGATTATAAGTGTTTTTGACTCCCAATGGGTTTTAGTGGAAACAAAATCTCACTCCCTGCTTAGGTTGACTTCTCTATAATTCATTCCAGAAAAGAAAAATATAAATTGAATAAGTGGGGACTAATGTGAACCGAGTCAACTGAGGGAGGTGTGTGTAATTTTGTTATTTGCCTGATTCCATTATTTGCTTTTGTGCTCAATATGCTGATTGATTTTAAGAAAATCTATTCCTTTAGAGTCGGTGGAAGATTTAATGAGCTACTGCCACGTCACTTGTCTTTTTGTCAGTATATAAAAATGTTAGAAAAATTGCTGATTGTGAATTTCCACAGGAAAAAAAATTAGTGAACATTGGCTGTTGTAATATAAATCATATCTGTGCATCTCTTTAGAGTAGTTGTGGTGGTTTGACATTGACAGGAAACAGGTTTTCTGGGAGGTTGTAGTCAAACCAATGGGTGCTCAGATTTTGGTATTGGCACTTGGATTGACCACTGAGATTTGGATACACCTCTGAGAACACACAGGGGTTAAAAGCAGAGCTGTTCCCCTGGGAGGCTCTCTTGGGACTTCGCTGAAAAAGAAGTCGAATCTCCCTCCCCTGTCCAGCTGCTGCTGCTGGGCGGGAGAGGGGCAGCCATACGGTAAGCCTAAGCCTAGACAGAGATGAGAAGTGAAGAAGCCCTTGAAGATAGAAGGGTAGAGGAACACCAAGAAGCATTGGACAGCCTTCCCCCCAGGAGAGAGAGAGAGAGAGAGACGGTGTCTAAATTTAGTAGCAGCTGGCTGAGAAGGTGGGGGGGGGGGGGAGGTGGCGAGAAGGTGCCCACAAAGCAGTGTGAGAGCTCCGGACAGGCAGAGACTGAAATTTTTAACCCTTTTCTTGCATGATAGAAACCTTGCAAATGCTGATCCTCCTAGAGCTGAATGAGAAGAGAGATAAGAGATGAAATAAGAGAAAATGGGCCACGAGAGAAGTGGAGAAGACTCTTGAGGGGGGGGAGATGATGGAGTGGCCTTTTAGCTGGACTTTTCTTGTGTGGCCGTAGACGGAACCATTTTTTTTCCCTGTGACACAGAGACTGCATTTAGGGGGAGGCAGTGCCTCAGAACCAGGAGGGTTCAGTGTGAGTACCCCTCGGCCCCAGGGGGTGCAAAAATGTGGGGGGGGGGACAGGTGTCCCGAAAGAGAGACTGTGCCTTTTTTTAGAATGAGACAAGGCATCCTTAAAAGCCAACCCTAGAAGCAGCCCTGGCCCATGCACAGTGGTGAGAGCACTGAGCATGGAAGGAAGATGTCATGATAGCGAAGGATCTCCAAGCAGTGCTATGAGTGACATGGAAACACACGAAGATTCAACGGTGTTTCCAGGAGAAGCCTATGGTACAAGAAAGACTCCTCTCCTCTTGATGAACTGATGATTGAGTATTCTAAAGAGTAGTGCCGGACCGAGAGTTGATAATTTGGGGGAATGTATTGTATTAAGAATTTGGTGAGGAGGAGGAGAAGATGTATTTGTGAAGTTTTCATTTTCCTTGTGTGTTTCTTTTTTTTCCCCTTTCCCTTGTAGTTTAGTTAATAAAGTTTTCTTTGTTCCTAAGTAAGAGCCTGCTTTGCTTATTCCTGGTCACATCTCACAGCAGACACTAGAGAGAGTATTTTCATGAGGGCACTGGCATTGTGCCAGTGTCAAACCATGAGAGTAGTGTTAAAGCTATACTTTTTATGTTAAAAGCATAAACTGGCATTACTGCAGGGAAGAATTTATCTTGTCTGCCTCTTGGTACATTTGAACTTTATTAGAGGATTGATCTAAGTTTAAAATTAACCAAGCCAAAAAAATAAAAAGAGGGCAGGCATCATGGTAGCTGGGGACTACAGGGGTTTTGGTGGCTTATCCTTGTATAAAGGTGACTGGTTTTCTGGCATTTAGCAAGCAGTAAACTGGTTTGAAGAGCCACAACAGTGACCTAATAATTTTGTTTTCTGATGTTGGTTTTGTGCTCACTTACTTTTTTGACAGTATGTGCAAAGCTTAGTGGAGGAAAGAGCAGAGTTGTGATCACTAGTGAGAAACTTCTATTGTAGTAGTTCTGATTTAAATGGCTTTAAGTTACTGTGGGATTGCATGCTCAGAATATGGGTCTCTGCTCTGAATTGTGTGAAGCCCTGTTTGCTCACTGACCTTTTAGTCACTGTTAAAAAGTAGCAAAAGTTTGGAAATACCTGACGGTCATTTACAGTTGCTTCCTGACTAACTTCTCTATGATAGAAAGCTGTGTGGCTTTTAATTGTTTTAGGGCCATGTTTTAATTTTGGCAGTGAAGTAACTTTCTGAGCATGAGAATTTAAGACTATAGTAGTGATTTGATTGTGTCAGAGAATATCAGCTCTTCCCACTGGCATCTTACATTAATGACTGTGAAAAACGCCATTCACTTGTATTAAAATTTTAGAAGCTTAATAGCAATGAAAATAGTAAGGAAAATCAGGACAATAAGAATTTGGATAATCAAAGTTAGGACAATAAAAGACAATAAAAGCAAAGAATTATGGACGTCTGGGTGCTTTGCATTTTGCCACAAAAGCACACCTTTCTAACAAAGGATTAACCCTTAAAAGCAATAGCGTATTCATATAAATATATCTCATACATGATTCAAACATTCCTTTCAAACTAGGGGTGTTTCTGCTTAATTTCAGCTTCCCCGCCTCATCTTGTAAATCAATTGGCTTGGTCCCTCGAAGTCTGTGTTGTCCCGATAAGGAGGCGATCATTCTTCTCTTGGGATCTTGGTGTCTTGTTGCTGTTATCTCTATGTGAAGAATTTCTTGATTATCTTATCCATTCCTTGAGCTAGTTAAAAAAAGTATCTTACATTGCATAGTTTTTATTTTATTATTATGCTATTAACCGAAAAACTATATTTACCACACTATTTAAAAGAGATTAATACAGCACTACTTAAAAGAGATTAATGCAGCATAACTTTCCAACATAACACATATAGTATTTATGTTAATATTTGCGAAGAGCCAATCATATAATATGCATTTTTCACAATGACCATGATGTATGAGATTCTATGTCAGGGTGGTCTTTCAGTGGTGGATACTCACTGTCCCATATTTTGAATTAGTTCTTCATAAAGTGTCTTACTGATTTGAATTTAGTGCTAACCCTGCTGGTTTGGTACTGCTCTTCTGTCTTCACTAGAATACTTTTTGTTGCATTTGTTGATTAAACTTAGTTTCAGTTTTGACAGAAGGCATAGACACAGCTTTATGAAGTTAAGGGAATCTACTTGAAATTCAAGTTCAGGATTAACTTTTTATACCAGATCACTTTGAAAATGCCTTGCTGACTGGTAGTCTAAGACTGTGCATGGAGCTTCAGGAACAACATGATGTTTTTCTAGCAGTTTCTAAAATTGTTAGAAGTTCTTATTGCTGTTTTCAGCCAGTAGTTTATTGTGCCCATCCTGGTATGGTATCGTACACATGCCTTGTTTACTAAAACTTCATCTTATGTCTAATATGCTTAAGTTATTTTTTCAGACTTTTGCACTTGGGAGGCTGGGAGACTTCCGCTTCTAAAATCTATTTCTACTTTTATGCTAGCTATTCCAGCTATTCTCTTTGTACCTAATGTCTGCCTCACTCAAAAATATTTCTGCTTGACTGTTACTGTGATTTGCAGCTCCCAGTCTTGTAGTTGAGTTTGTAAAAAACTTTTGATCTCTCTTTTGTGCATCATTAGTAAATGGTGTTTAATACTGTATTGATAGCTGTAGGAAGTACAGTGTCCCCAAGTAAACTTTTCTAGCTGGTTCTACTCTTTTAAGAAAACCAACCAATATTTACTCGGCAGAAAGATAATCCAGAGTGCACTCACTTCTAAAGCTGCAACCCTGTAATGCCATGGATCAGCTTCCTAGATTGTGGATTTTAGGTGGGTGAAGGAGAGAAAAGCAGTAGAAGAGGTAGGCTGAGCAAGGAGGTTTAGAAGGCTGAGTTATCAGATGGGGACAACAGGGTCTGGGACGCTGTTTATGACAGAGCAAAGAGCACGGCTCCTTGTGCGGGCTCAGTGAAGAGGGATGGCAACTGCCAGGTTGCACTTGTTGCCCCTTTCCTAATCTCTGTCTCTTCTCTCCAGATGATTGTGAAAAGAGTGTCAAGAAGGGAAAATGGCCTAGTGTCAGACTTCATTCTTCTGTGTTCTTGTTGCTCTGCCTTGCTAGATGGAAATCCTTCCTCTTCAGGTTTACATAGTTGTCATCCTGTATAGAATAGGGATAAACCCTTTAATCAAAATGTGGATAAAGCTATCCTGCTAATTTGATATTTCTAAGAAGTCCTTGTGTTTGCATGGCAGGGTTTTGGTAGCAAGGGAAGGGGAGGACTACAGGGATGGCTTCTCCGAGAAGCTGCTGGAAGCTTCTCTTATGTCTGACAGAGCCAATGGCAGCTGGCTCCAAGACAGATCCACCACTGGCCAAGGCCGAACCAATCAGTGACAGTAGTAATGTATGTGATAGCATATTTAAGGATGAGGAAAAAAATATTGCACAGAAGTAATTGCATCCAAGGAAGAGAGGAGTGACAATATGTGAGAAACAGTGCTGGAGACTCCAAGGTCAGTGAAGGAGGTGCAGGAGGTGCTCCACGTGCCAGAGCTGAGATTCCCCTGCAGCTCATGGTGAAGACCTGCAGGATGTCTACCTGCAGCCCATAAAGGTCCACAGGAGAGCACAGACCCACCTGCAGCCTATGGAAGACCCCACGCTGGAGCAGGTAGATGCCCAAAAGAAGGTTGTCACCCCATGGGAAGTCTGTGCTGGAGTAGGGTCCTGGCAGGACCTGTGGCCCCATGAAGAGAGAAGCCTACACTGGAACAGGTTTGCTGGCAGGACTTGTGACCCTGTGGGGGACCCATGCTGGAGCAGCCTGTTCCTGAAGGACTGACTCTATGAAAGGGATCCACGCTGGAGCAGTTCATAAAGAACTGCAGCTTGTGGGAAAGACTCACACTGGAGAAGTTCATGAAGGACTGTCTCCCATGGGAAGGACTTCATGCAGGAACAGGGAAAGGACTCCTTTACCTGAAGAGGAAGCAGTGACAGAAACATGTGATGAACTGTCTGTAACCTCCATTCCTCATCTCACTGCACTGTTGGGGGAGAGGGGGTAGAAAATCAGGAATAAAGTTAAGCCTGAGAAGGAGGGGGGAGCGGGAGAAGGCTGTTTTTAAGATTTGTTTTACTTCTCATTATCATTATCTTACTCTGATTTTGATCATAAATTCAATTAATTTCTCCAAGTCAGGTTTGTTTAGTCTGTGATGGTAATTGATGAGTGATATCTCTCCTGTTCATTTGTGGAGGGGAGTGACAAGAGCAGCTTTGGTGGGCACCTGACCTCCTGCCAAGGTCAAACCACCACAGTATTTTAGCAGTCCAGAAATGTCTTTTAAAACATGAATAGTGAACTAGGGCAATGAGGAGAACAAGTGGTGAGGGTAGGAAAAGGAAAGTCATTAAAATAGGAACTTTCTAAACTGAATTTGCCATGTCTTGCAGCTACTGTTTATTCAGTTTAGATGGTCCCCTCAAAATAAGGGGTAATTTTGATGCAAATTTGAAGCCTTTCACAGGTAATTCTGATGTTTGGACAACCAGTATATCAGTGACTTAGGATTATAATTTTTGTGTTCTGGTAAGCTTGTAGTTGTTCAGTGACTTTTTATAACCACATAATTTTGTCATTAAAATAAACATCACTTTTTTCTCAGCAGCAACTCATGTAATACCAAATAATATACATAGTCTCCCTCAAAAAAAACCCAACAAACAGAAAAAGCCTCAGATACTGATGTTATAAAAAAGAAAAAAATTCTATGTAGAAATATGCCACATGTAAGAAATAGTTTCTGACAGTTTGCATAGGCATGTGCTTTATAGACGGTTAAGTAATACAAAAATTTTTGTGCTTTCTTGGCACTATGCAACATGCAAAAATAAAGCCATTCACTATATTAAGAAGCTTGTAAACTGAGGTTGGTAACCAAAATTTGAGGCAACAAATATTTGTTGTTGTTAAAATAGAAATTAATATTCTTGTGGGTGATAACAAGGAAGTTTGAGTAATTTGAATTGGATAATTATAATTTCAGTAGTTATGCTTAAAGGGGAAACAGAAGGAATGTGTTGGAACAGGTTGGTGAAAGCACAGGAGGGTAGGGATGGACTGAGTCAGAGAAGGAAGCAAACTTCTTATCTCACAGATAAAAAGTGATGGAATTTCTTGAGAGATCAAGGTATGCAGAGAGGCTGGAATTTTAAAGCATTTAGGCAAGAGGGAAAAATTAAATGAAATTTTGAACAATGTCTAATTATTTGGCAATAGCAGTCTCATGGGATGATTCTTTAGGTAAAGTCTTTTTCTTGGCATTTGAAGCTACTTCACTAGATACAGAAAAGATAGCAAAGAATTGCAAGTCCTACTGAAACACAAAGTGTTATATGAACTGTGGCTTACTTGCATGTGTTAGGGAAATTTGGCAAGTAAATTATATTTAACCACAGTACTTTTTTTTCTTCAGCTGTTATATTTTCTAATGTGACAGGCTAGCAATTGGTGGCTCCTCTGCTGTTGCTATTAAATGGTGTTTTCTTGACGAGGTAGATGGGAGATTTGCTCATCCTCTGATGCACGACAAATCTCATCTTTATTGATTAACAGAAATACTTTTATAATCACAGTAATAAGGCTCATGCATATTTCAAAATTATAGCTCACTATTGGTCAGCTATAAAAAGTCAATCCCACCTTTTCTCAAGATGTTTGTGGCTTCTTTTTTACCTCCTGTTATCACATAATTTATAAAACAACTTCTTGCTCAAAGAAACCATGTCCTTGAATTAGGCAGCTGTTGCTTTCTCAGATGTACTTTCTCACGTCAGTTTTTTCCCATCGACTATGTCTCATTAAAAAACTGTCCACATTTTCTCTCCTAGGGTTTGGACGTGGCAGAGGGAGAGGAGCAGGGAGGTTTTCAACCCAAGGCATGGGGTAAGAAACACACAGAGCACAGATTTTGGCAAGGATCAAACTCACTGGCAATATTAATTGACAGTGTTGCCTCTGTGTGTCTTAATTTTGCTGTATGTTTGATAAACCTGTATAGATACAAAAATTCAAAATGCCTTAGATTATTAATGGATTATTTTTGTCTTAAACCAGTATTTCTACCTAGACACACCTATACAAACCTAATGTGAGTTTACTCAATGTTAATATCTCAAACTTGGGGAAACCATTTGTACCTATCAGTTGCAGCCATCAGTAGTGTCTTGGAGACTGAAAGTTTTGTGTGGTGCATATAGTTCTAGGTCAATTAAAAAAAATTCTTTCAGTGTAATGTAGAACTTTCAAGTTCTATATAAAACCCAAAAGACTAGTGATTCTAAACTTTCTTCTGTTTTTGAGGTTTCATGCTTTAGCTGTTTGGACGTACATTGACCCTAAAACAAAATCAAAAGAAGTTACTCAGCAGCTCTAAAGTTTGTTCTCAGTTTTGGTGGAATAACTTGCTTTATGAAATGTCGCCTCCACTACTTTCACTCAGTGTTTGCCTTTAATGACATTTCATGTAGCATCATTGATGTCATGATGAACAGATGATTAAGTCTACTTTTCTGATAATTCTTCTTGTTCATACTTGTAGATGATAAACTGAAAAGAGGTTTTTCTTCAATGATCCTTTTTCACCTTTTAGCTTTATCCGTGTGTTTTGGCATTGGTGTCAAGAGTGCATTCTGAAATAGTCTTACTGATGGTCTGACTCCCGTCCTGCACAGGTCTGGTGCTCTTAAAGGACATGATACTGGTTTCTCATCAGTAAACCACCTTCTGAGAAACTATCACCTCAGAGAAGCTTATCATTATGCATAAAAACTAATGCTTTATAAGACTGAGGGAGTAGGTATGCTGTTAACTGCTATTTCAGGAATTGTTGGTTTGGTTCAGTTTCTCTACAGTAATTTTTTTTCAATCTCTTCACCTTTTTTTTCTCCCCTTCTTTTCTCCCTCTTTTATCTGTGTCTGCTCATAGAGGAAACATTTTTGAAACTGAAACTATCAAGATAGATTATGTGGAAATCAAGAAGTTAAACCTAATGCAACCTCAGATAAAAATGATGACATCTATGTTCATTGAATGACCCATGTGTTCTCTTCCATTTTAAAACTTTTAAAACTCTAGGACATTTAATCCTGCAGACTATATGGAGTCTTCTACCACTGATGGCTTTGGGACAAAATCAGAGATTTGGGAGACTGGTCAGAATGATGCAGATGATGGAACTGGTAAGATGCTTCAAGAAGTGGAAGGATTGAAATTAAGACCTGTAGCAAATTGCAGTTGAAATAACCATTCTGTTAGTGTTCAGTGAACTTCTGAAAATGTGATTACATTTCACATGACACAGATATTAGTTCTTTTTTATAGCTTAATTGCTACTAATGTGCAGAGCACATGCTGTAGCCTGACTGTTAGAATGAAGGGAAGGCAATTTGCAACTTTTTTGGTTTAATGCTAACAAACCCTTGAGAGACAAAGGGATTTGAAGAGTTATTGGAAGAGTCTTGTATGTGAAGACCTATGTTAAAGGAGAAACCAATGCCTGAGCATTCTCACACCATTCAAGGAGTCACACACATACCACCTGAGACTTTAACTGCTTAGACCAGAGTCCCTTTGTAGTAGGCAGGTCCAGTGAACCAATGAGTGCCCCTTTCGACTCCTTGCTAACACACATTCACTCTCAGGCATGCTTCCTCCTTCTTCAGGCTTGACCCTAGGTTTCCCAGAGCAGAGTCTCAGGCATCTGATTTTATAAAAATAATTTAGGAGTGATACAGCAGCAGGTCAAGTCAACCTGGGGGCTTCTGGAGAGGGACCCCAAACAAAGAAAACCCTAGATTTTTATGCCCTCATAGTTATGCACACGTTCTTCACCCATTCTTCACATACCGATGACGCTATTGAGTCAGGGATGGGAAGTAAAAGACTCCAGTCTTCAGAAGGTGAATCAGAAGGATTTAATGAAAAATAATGCGTCTTTTTATAATGCGACTCACTAAGGTGAGACTTGATTGGTCTCAAAGTAAAAGCCTCTCACACTATTGGTGAACTATGAATAGCACACTCTGGAGAACCATATCTATAAACAACAGTTATAGAAAGAGAGATAATTGTTTTAATTCTTTCTCTGAGCTTTCTCACAGCTTCCCACAGCTTCCCAGGAAAACCCTTGGAGAACTATGTCTCTCTCTGTTCAGAGGATATGTGATTACCACATACCTTCACACACCACTTTGTCCAATGGTGATATTTGGTCTGGGGTCTTATAACCCTTTATTGTATTCTTTCTCTGTGTCCACAGACAGACCACTAACTGTTCTTATCTTGTCAAGTTGCAACTTCTGATGGCTGTAGCCTTTTTATCTTCTGGTTTGTACTTCTTGTGCACTAGCTTAGTTGACGGAGCATGGAAAACTGAAAAGTCTTTGATTTAGAGTAAACACTATGTAGCAACAACTAAAACATCAGTGTATTATCAACATTATTCTCATACTGAATCCAAAACACAGCACTGTACCAGCTACTGAGAAGAAAATTAAGTCTATTCTAGTCAAGAGCATACCTAGGTGAAAGTGAATTTTTTTGCATGCCACATTAACATATATTCTATTTACTTGAAATTCCATGTCCAACCATACACAACAACTGGAATTGACTGTTAAACAACAGTTAGTAGCATCGGAACAATGAACTTTCTTCTTGCTAATTATCTCTATCAAAGTTAGATTTTGAGCTGTATCCAATTTGCAAAAGGAGAGCTCGTTCATTGGGTTTTCCAAGGTTTGGTCACCCATCCCGTAAAAGTCTATGTCACATACCTCCCCTTTAGTCTTGTTAACTTTATACCACAGTGGGTCATCCATTGACTTTATACTTAGCCATGCAGTTGTGGTCCTCTGGATTAACAACGCCAAGAGTAGTGAGATGCTCCACTTCATGTCTTTGGTATATAGATTCTTTCCAATGCAGATATTTGTTAGCTGGTTGTTTATTCATTGCTCATTTGACATGAGAATGGTATATCAAATTTTCTTTTCATAAAACTTTAAAAGTAAAATTAGAACACATTAAGACAGTATATGGCCTCTCCCATTTGGGTTCTAATTTGGATTTTTGTGAAAACACCTTAATTAACACTTCCATCTCCAGGTTGTATATATTAGGTACTTGTATTTCAGGTGGTGTGGACTGACACAATTGAACATGCTTCCTTTTTTCCTCAAACCCCTTTTGCATATATATAACATTCTAGTTCTAGTACTTTAGAACTTGTGATGAAATTAAAATGTCAATGACCAGATGGAAAGAATGGGTCTCTACCTGGGAATGGATGAAGAGCCGGACAAGAGTTTATGGGTCAGGATTAAAGGGAGAGGAGGGACAGGTGGCATTATAGTGGGGGTCTGCTACAGGCCACCCAACCAGGAAGACCAAACTGATAAGGCCCTCTACAGACAGGTAGAAATGGCTTCAAGTTCCCAAGCCCTGGTCCTCATGAGGAGTGACTTCTACCACCCCAGTATCTGCTGGAAGGACAGCACCACAGCAGGGTACAAGCAATCCAAGAGTTTACAGGAATATGTTGATGACAACTTCCTTCTCCAAGTGATACAGGAGCCAACAAGGAGAGGTGCTATGTTGGACCTTGTTCTCACCAACAAGAAGGGGCTGGTGGGGAATGTTAAGCTCAAGGGCAGCCTGGGCTGCAGTGACCATGAAATGGTGGAGTTAGAGAACCTTAGAGCAGCAGCAAGGAGGATGCACAACAAGCTCACTGCCCTGGACTTCAGGAGAGCAGACTTTGGTCTCTTTGGAGATCTGCTTGGTAGAGTCTCATGGGATAAAGCCCTGTAAAGGAAGTCCAAGAGAACTGGTTGCTGTTCAAGGATCGCCTCCTCTAAGCTCAGGAGCAATGCATCCTAATGAAGAGGGAATCAAGCAAAAATGCTAGGCGGTCTGCATGGATGAACAAGGAGCTGCTGGACAAACTTAAACACAAAAGGGAAGCCTACAGAGGGTGGAAGCAGGGACATATAGTCTGGGAGGAATATAGATTTTCTGAGCATCCAGGAATCAGGTTAGGAAAGCTAAAGCTCCAACAGAACTAAACCTGTCCAGGGATGCCAAGGGCAACAAGAAAAGCTTCTGTGGGTAAATTGGTGATAAAAGGAAGACTAAGAAAAATGTGGACCCTCTCCCAAAGGACAGGGGAGACCTGGTTATCCAGGTCATGGAGAAGGCTGAGGTACTCAACAAAGTTTTTTGCCTCAGTCTTCACCAGCAGGTGTTCCAGCCACACCACCCTAGTTGCAGAAGGCAAAGGCAGGGAATGGGAAAATGAGGAACTGCCTGCTAGAGGAGAAGATCAGGTTTGAGACCATTTAAGGAACCTGGAGGTGCACAAGTTCATGTGCACTAGAAAAGGGGAAATATAACCCCCATTTTTAAAAAGGGAAATAAGGAAGAGCCAGGAACCTACAGGCCGGTCAGTCTCACCTCAGTGCCTGGCAAGATCATGGACCAGATCCTCCCAGAAACTATGCTAAGGCATAAGGAAAATAAGGAGGTGATTGGTGACAGCCAACATAGCTCCACTAAGGGTGAATCGTGCCTGACAAATTTGGTGGCTTTCTATGACAGGGTTCACAGATGTGGTGGATGAGAGAAGCGTGTCTGACATAATCTACCTGGACTTGTGCAAAGCATTTGACACTGTCCCACACAACATCATTGTCTCTAAACTGGAGAGACATGGATTTGGTGGGTGCACTACGCGGTGCATAAGGAGTTGGCTGGACGGTTGCACTCAAAGAGTTGCAGTTAAGGGCTCCATGTCCAAGTGAAGACTAGTGATGAGTGGTGTTCTTCAGGGATTGGTGTTGGGACCAGTGCTGTTTAACATCTTTGTCAGTGACATGGACGGGGGGATTGAGTGCACCCTCAGCAAGTTTCCTGAAGAGATCAAGCTGTGTGGTGTGGTTGACATGCTGGAAGGAAGGGATGCCATCCAGAGTGACCTTGACAGGTGGGCCTGTGCAAACTTCATGTAGTTCAACAAGTCCAAGTGCGAGGTCCTGCACCTGGGTCAGGGAAATCCCAAGCAGAAATATATGGTGGGTGGAGAATGGACTGAGAACAGCCCTAGGGAATTGGTAGATGAGAAAATGAGTAGTTGTTATAGTCCCAGTTTGGATTATTTGCTGCCCAGGGGTTTCTGTCACCTCTTGCCGTTTGAGCCAATTCAGCATCCTTATTTTTTATGTTATCTTTTATCAGGTTGGAATAATTTTCTCAGCAACACCTCGGTATCTCCCTAGCTTGGATTGTATCCAGTGCATATATTGGAAAATAGTTGAGTACATTTCTCAGCATCATTCCTTAGTCTCGGCATTTTACTTCCCACATAAAGCCAATTCACCAGGATTCCAAGGTGGTTTAGTAAATATTTGCAACACAGGTGGTGCTCCAACCACAACCCTCTGTTGCATGGCAGCAGGATTAGGCAAGACACTAGAAAGTATAGGAGAGAATCTGGCAGCCAGCAGAGCAATTATCTGAGGCTTGTCTAGGCCAGTAAGCTCAGCTACTGCAAGCATTACCTTTGGTAATGCTTCTTTCATCTCGCACCTGACTTGGGTGTTTTTTCTCTCACACCCAACCATCCCAAATGTACCAGTAATCCATTTTTCCTGGGAACCTTTCCTTTAGTCTATGTTGCAGAAAGGTAAGTCTGTGCTCATCAAAGGTCCCTTGCAGTGGCCACTGTTCTGCCAGGGTTCCATCTCTAGTTATAAATGGCCAGTCTTCTCGATATAAAATATGTGTGTATTTCTTTTTGATAATTTGCTGTACCAAAATTATTTTCCAGTTTTGTAGTACCTTGGTCAAGTGCACCCCCTTTTCTGTGTTGGGTATATTTCCCATCACTAATTTATCCTTGTGCGCTTTACTCTTATCAGGCCAAGCACCAGCCTTGTCTCCTTGTGCAGTTTACACTGATCAGGCCACACACCCCTCTCTGTTTCCAATAAGTCTACTAATGGAATTTTAATACACACCTACTCTTGGGTGCACTTCCTTTTTCAGGCTCAACCCTAGGTTTTCCACAGTAGTCTCAGGTGCTGGATTTAATAAAAATAAGTAGTTTAATAGAGTGGTATAGCAGCAGGTCAGCTGGAGCTGGTTGTCTCTGAGTAGGTACCCAGAACAAAAAAATCTCTGGGCTTCTATACCTTCAAAACACAGTATTGCACCAGCTACTAGGAAAATTACTAAGAAAGTGAACTCTGTTCTAGCCAAAAGCATATCTATGGTGAAAATACAGCTTGCAGCCTAAGGCTTCAGCAAATACAGCTACTCATGGTAAGCAAGTAAAGCTAAGCAAACGGCATACTAAATCACGCAATATTATAACTCTTAAATGACTCGTTCTTATTTAAAGCTTACTTATTAAGCTAAACAACTCATATCTCACATAAGTCCTACTAAAAGTGATTGGTCAATGGGCATTGAACAGTAGGGTATGAATATTTAAGTAGAAAAAGAAAAAACATTTACAAATATTAATTCACTCAGTGACACTGGGATGGCTTTGGCACCTCTCCCTGTATAATATAAGAATGTGAGTCTCTAGGATGGAGGAGAATTCTAAGATCTGCTACCTTTGAAGAGCATTATTAATTAAAGCATGAGTAGGCAATTCAATGAAAGCCAACAGAGTAATCGGCCTGTCTGAAGACAGAAGCAGCTGTGTGTTTCTGTATGAAGTTTCAAATGTGAAGTACATACTCCTGGCTAAAAACAAGAGACGGGCCTAGTTTGGAAAGGAACTGCTTAACAGTGATCTCGTGGCAATTCAGAAATTAAGAATGTGACCTGCTGTCACCATTGAGTCAGGAACGGGAATGAAGGTGACACAACTCCATGCATTTTCAGAAGGCATAAAAGCTCACTTTTTTACAAAACTTCACATTTTTATAAGCAACATTGTTCACCCAGAACCTGATTGGTTCTTAATAACACCTGTCACCCCATTGGTTAATTAGGAACAACACCATCTTTCCATAAACATCATGTACAACATGATCCACATGTTCACAAACACCAGCTGCAGAGACCAAGATAAGAATTGTTTTAATTATTTTCTCTGAGCTTCTCACAATTTCCCCGAGATGATGCCTGGAAAACTATCTGTTTCTCTCTGAGAACATCCACAACCTGCTTGTCTGTGATTGGTAAAACAGGATACCTTTCTGCTTCCTGTATTCTGTTAAAGGAGATAAAGACACTGGAAACCCTGCATCAGGATGGAGAAATTTATGTATGTTATTGTCCACACTTGGGAACCATCGAGTAGTATGAGAATTTTTTTAACCCCAGCAAAGGATAACTTCTGATCTCTTTACTGCTGAAGCTTATTTAGATGATTTTTCATCAACCTGTGTCAAGTGTGGAAGGAGAAGACTGGAGGCCAGAGCGTGCTCTGTTTGGCTCTGCTGTGAGCTGTGAGCCTTTTGAGATGCAGCTTTCTAAACTTCATATAAGGCAGTTTCCACTTAACCAGAGAAAAGAATAACAGGCTCAGAATTTAGGAGGGCCTATGATGCAGCTGTTTTGTCACTCTGAGTCCCTTCTAGTCCGGTGTGGGAGAGTGGCCTTGAGTATATTAATAGCTGCTGAAAGGGAGCACTGGCCAAATTATGGCATCTTTTCTAGGAATTACTTTTGAAATTGCTTGGTGCTATAGTGCAAACAGAAACACATCTTTTACTTTCACTGATGGTAATTTTTCAAATTAGTTTAACAGATAAGTTAGAAGAATGCCTAATGACTTGTAAATCCCACCTAGGAATACTGATAATGTTGTTTGCTATATGGTAGCAGAGGACAAAGTATCTTGTCACAAGTATTGAAGAAGCAATAAGGTTAGCTAAAGAAAGAAGATAAAGAAGAAAGGCATGAGGAGACTGGACCAGAGGTAGAAGATTCACTGATTAGTTATTAATGAATGCAACTGTAAGGCCTATACATGACTGACTTGTGTTTCACTTCCTAAGTGAGCTCAAATGTTTTATGACCCTCTCTGTTAACTCAAGGTAGCCTTCATGTGCGTTCCCTATGGCAAACTCTGTTCCTTCTTGTAGGCATCTCCTCAGTTTTCAGTAATGGAAGAATTATGCCTAGGAATAAGAGTATCTTGGTGTTGATAAACAGATCCCAGTAAAAGTACAAATGTATCTACATGAGGGGTGTGCTACTGAGAAAATAGATTAGTGGGAATCCAAAGTGACATGTGGAACTTCTGTTTGGATGCCAAGTGCATTGTTGCTGTTAGGCTGTGCATATGTCACTGAGAACTGCTCTGAATTGAGTAACACAATTTGAGGTATGTATGAAAAGTTGGGGAACATGGTACGGAGAAAGTGTGAAAAGGCATTTGGGAATTTTCCCTGTCCTTGTCAGAATAGTGATTCTTAGGGGTATGAATGAGTGAGTGTCAGTGTGAGGAGTTCCTGCAAAATCATTTGGTTGGTGGAAATTGAAAGCAAACTAGTTAAGCATGAATGTTCTTTTGGGGTGCTAAGTACCTTTTTACTGCTCATCTTAATTTACTTTCAGGCAAAGGGAAAAGGTACCATAACTGACAAAACAAAAATGTCTCTTGTGACATCCCACCCTTAAGGGAAAGGGAGCACCCAAGATTTGTAAATGTTTGTGGTTGAAAGGAATTTAAAAAATCAGAAGGTCTGCAAAAGCTTAGAGAGATTTATTTGTAAATTACACATTTGGCTTGAAATTGGTGTGTTAATCCCTGATCTCCTACATAAGCACACAGCAGTAGGTTTTGGATAAAGGAGTAGGGTAAAAGGGAAGATAGAGAGAGATTAATTAGAGGGGGGAGAAAGAAAGAAATCACCAGTCACCCTGGGCCTTGTGGGGGTGCCTTTTTATAGATAAGATTTCCCCATCCTGGAGATAAGTTTCTTGTTTCTATGCAAATCAGTTCTCATGCACAGTCTCTTCTAGGCCTTTCTGGAAATGGATCAGGTGGCTTCTGGGGGTCTTTGGTGGTGTTGAATCCCCCATCCCCCACCTGTTCATGGCCTCTTCTCAATCTCATTCCTGTGCTTGTGCTGGACTGTGTTGTGCTTATCTCCAGGACCTAGAACAAGGACATTTGTCCCAGAAAATTGTTGCCCTACCTCCCTATGGCCCCTTTTCCAGCCACATCCTGTTCCTTCTCTCAGTGTGTTATTACCAACAACCCTTGGTTGGTTCCACAGACATCCAGCTAGTGGTGTTTGAAGCACACACATTAGCCCCTTATCTTCCATGCTTATACATCTCTCTATATATGACTATAGGGAGAATGTTTTGTTTGTGTTTCTTCTTTAGACAAGCTGTAGGAATGTCAGAAATAAGTCCCTGAGCTAAAAAGACTTCTCGAAAAAGAGTAGGCTTTAAAATTGAATTATTTAGTTTTGTCCAAGTGGGAAACAATTTCAACTTTGTGATGGAAAGCATCTTGGGGGTTATTAGAGGATGCTGCAGCTGAGGTAATAGTTTTAAAATAGAAGAAAGTGCTGGGAAGGAAGATGGAAATAGAGGTAGGGAGAAGGAGTGGCAGACATGATCTGGGACTGGAAGCAGGTTGTACAAACCTGAGGTTTTGATTTGGCTTATTAATCACAAGTATTAGTTTTCAATTATTTTCCCTTAACTTACAGTGCTGTTATGTTATTTACACAACAACAGACTTGGTAATAATTATGTTACCAATGTGGAGTTACTAAAGATGTGAATGAGGGTGATGTTTATGTATGGAAATCCATATAGCCTGCAGTGGGGTTGCAAAGGATTTCAGATAAGTATATACAGAGAGAGGAAGGGCAGGATGTAAATCCCTCTCTTTATTCCTTATTATTCAGTCTTATTTCTTCTTTAATCTTAAAAAAAAATAAATTAGCACATACTGGCTATATGGAGAATTAGTATTTTACATCTGCAGTTACATTGAAAAGGAGGTTACTGGATAACTACCTGGGGGAACAAAACCAATTTTGCATATTAAAATGTTTTCTAAAGACATCACACAAATATAAACTCTGTGAAATTTTGAGTATTTACTAGCTATTTCCTCTTTAAGCCAGTGCTGGGAAATTATCAACATTAACATTTTCAACTAAAAATAATTACACTATTTGTTTCCAAAATATACTTGCCCCCATACCTTCTATGAAAGCACTCTAGCACCTCTTGTCCTGAATTGTTGCAGGTGCCAGAAGAATTGCAGTAGCCTGAATAAAAGGTGTTTCTAGGTGGGCCATTGTATAATCCTATAGAAAAGCTAGGTGGTTCTGTGGAGGTAAAATTTAGTGTTGTTGGCTGAAATAAAAAAAAAAAAGAGAGAGAGTAAAGGGCAAATCTTTAATGCTTCATAATGTTTAAGTGTGATTGTATTTTGAATTATTCGGCATTGGGTTTTCTACATTCTAATTTTTATAGAAGTAATGTACAACTGAAAGGTAAAGAGAAGGGACAGGTAGGACAAAACAAAACCACCAGTCCTTATTCAAAAGGGAATAAACTTGAATAGCATGATTAAAATTTTCTTACAGGCATGCTGAGTGTTCAGTCTCTTAGCCTTTTTTTGTAAGGTACAAATCCATGGGAGATCCTGAACCTCAAATCACAGCAGTTCTTATAAATAAATTATGTTGGAGGTGGTCGCTTCTCAAAGTAAGTTATAAAAAATTATATTCTGATAATTTAATGATTCTTCTACTTTAATAGTTTCATAAATTTAACAGAAAAACATTATTTGTTATTATCTTGGTTATGAGCAGCCTTAAATAACTTTGAAACTGAAGAACAACATGAAAGAAAAAAATTATAGTGGGGGAAGAAGGGAATTGTGTAGCTTAAAACTTACAAGGAAGTTGGTTTTTTTAGGACTGCTGCAATTTTAGGAAACTTACAGGTTATTCTAGAATGTAAATGTAATCCAGAAGGAAAGGATTATTACATAAGTTTGGGATAGACCAAAATAAAATTATTTTTGGGCTAATATCTATGGCTGATTATTAAAAAAAAAATCAAATAGTGTGACAGGAAGTGAGGAATTGGAGAGAAATAGCTGAAGAGTTACCAAACATATGTAGTAAACTTTTTATTGGCTTTATAACTTTTTAAAACTAGACTTGTTACTAAGGGAAACAGGAAAGACTCACAGATGACTATCTAGGTTGAATTGCAATGACAAGGATCCTTGAAAATGCATAGCATAATTTTAGTGCAAACCAGAGAATTCTTAAATTGTCATGCTTTGCAAGGCTTGGGGGGAAAGTTGGGAAGAGGATATATGGAGTTGCAATAATGTCAAGGTGGATTTTGGACTAAAAGGAAATTGCGCTTGTGGCAAGATCAGACTTGGAATCCCATCAATAGGAGGAAGGCGTTAGTAAACTAGATTTAGTGCAGAGAAGAGCAGTGAAATAACTGAAACTGGAAGGATTGTGTTGGAAAGGTAGAATGTTAATAAACAATAGTAATAAACTTAGCAGCTTAAGTAAACTAGAAAAGGGTGATGAGTTGTGTTCAGTATTTTAAAAGAATAAACTCACAGAACCATGGCCATAAGTAGGATCAACAGATAAATGTTTAAATTGAATATCAGGAAAATGTCTCAAGTATTATTCTAAGTAGTTTCAGTCTCCCAAAGGTGGTGGGGAAGCAATGGATCCCTTACCCTCTCACCACCAGGCAGGAGGAGGGGACATTAGTGATGGAGGGGAGTGGAAACAGGGTTCTGCTTGGGGTGGCAGGATTCCCCTCCTGACCTACCCCACCTTCCCAGGTGCCCTTATACAAATAGGTGCAAGGACCAGGGAAATGAGGACCAGGAAAAGGAGAATGGGGATGAAGGTGGTTCTGGGATGGAGGGGTCACCTAGGGCAAGGCAGCCTACCCCCTCATCATGACCTCTTCAATTAAGAAAAAAGAAAGGTAGTAGTCATTGGTGACCCCCTTTTGAGAGGAATGGAGGGCCTGAAATGCTGACCAGACCCAACCCCATAGGAAGATGTGCTGTCCCCCTGGGGCCTGGATAAGGGACATCACCAAGAAACTTTCCAGCCTGGTATGGCCCATTGACTATTACTCGCTACTGGTTTTCCAGGTGGGTACTGGCGAATTCCCAACAAGAAGTCTGCAGATCATCAAGAGGGATGTCAGGACCTTGGGATGACTGGTTGAGGGATCTAGAGCGCAAGTAGTGTTCTCTTCTGTCCTTCCAGTTGCAGGGAATAATGGGGCAAGAAACAGGAAAATCATGCAGATGAACACGTGACTTTGAGACTGGTGTTACCAGTAGAATTTTGGGGTTTTTGATCATGTGTCAGTTTATAAAACACCGAGCCTGCTGGCAACAGATGGGGTCCACCTATCTCAAAGGGGGAAAAGGCTCTTAGCTCAGGAGTGAGCAGGGCTCACTGAGAGAGCTTTAAACTAGATTGGAAGGGAGATGGATGGGACTGGGCCAGGCTTCACAGATAAAATGTGGGAAGGGGAGAACTATAGTGACCACCCAAGTAGCAAAAGGAGACTTAAAGAGGGGATGCCTTGAGCAAGCACAAGCAACCAAAGATGTAACCACAAGACAAGACTTAGGGCATTCCCTTGCACCCCCTCTGGGATATTGGCACACTCAAATACGTCTATAAAGTGCCTGTACAGCAACACATGCAGTATGGGACACAAACAGGAGGAACTACAGATCTGTGTGCAGTCACAAGGCTTTCATTGTGATTGGGATCGCTCACATGACTGCAATGTTGTCATGAAGGGCCATGCCCTGTTTAGGAGACACAGACCAGGAAGGTGCGATGGTAGAGTTGCCCTCTATGTGAGGCTACATTTGGAATGTATGGAGCTCTGTCTTGGGGTGGATGACGAGCGAGTTGAGAGCTTATAGGTTAAGATAAATGGCTAGTAAGGGTGATACTGTTCTGAATGTGTGCTGCAGTCTGCCTGAGCAGGAGGAAGAAGTGTATGAGGCCTTCTACAGGCAGCTTGAAGCAGCCTCAAAGTCACAGACCCTGGTTCTTGTGGGGGACTTTACCCTGACATCTGCTAGAGAAGCAAGACAGTTAAGCTCAAACAGTCCAGGAGGATCTTGGAAAGCATTGATGACAACTTCCTATCACAGGTACTGGAGGATCCCACAAGGAATGGTGGGCTGTTTGACCTTATACTGACGAACAGGGAAGGCCTTGTTGGAGATGTGAAGGTTGGAGGCAGCCTTGGCTGCAGTGACTGTGAGATTGTGGAGTACAGTATCGAGCAAGGAGGATGCAGGATAGCATGTAAGATCGCAACCATGGACTTCAGGAGAGCTGACTTAGGCCTCCTCAAGGATCTTCTTGGAAGAATCCCATGGGAATGAGCTCTGCAGGGAAGAGGAGTCCAAGAATGCTGGTCAATATTCAAGCACCACTTCTTCCAGGCTCAAGAATGATGCATCACAATCAGCAAGAAGTCAGGCAAAGGTGGCAAGAGACCTGCATGGATGAATAACGAACTCCTGTGTCCTGGATTGCTAAGCAAATTGTATTCTATTTGCCATCATTATGGCAGTTGTCTTCTGTTAATTGGGCAGTTTTCCTTATCTCTTCCACAACCAATCTTCCCTCCGGGGAGACCTAGTCTGAGTTGTTTTCTACTTTTAAGTCCTTCATAAGTTCCTTCAGTTTCTGGATGTTTGTGTGGATGGATTCTGAGCATGAAGAGAGATTGAAGCAGCACATCCCTTCGAAGTCTTGGCAGACTTGTCTGTGGGCAAGCAGCAGGAAGTCAATTGCTGCTCGATTTTGAAGTGATGCATGTTTTGTGGTTTCTTCTTCCTTTAAAAGATCACTCAGGGCAGCAGATGTAGCATTGGCTTGCTTACTGAGCCAGCACCCGAGGTGATTTATTTCACCAAGGGCTTTAGCTGCAGCTACCCATGGTAAGAATAGGGAGACAACAATCTTTTTTGGTTTGTTCCAATCGTATAATTTGGAATTACTATTTTCATCAAATTCCGTGTAGGATCTTTTGTGGCGTTTAAATTCACTTTCTTTTTTCCAATTATGTAACAAGGTGATATTTGGCATGAGGGTATAAAGTTTACCAAGGCTACAGGGACCTCCCTGGATCTGTTAGGGGATCCCAGCCCATACTCGGTTACCACAGATGAGGAACAGTTCCCTTGGGTAATACTTTAGGGTGGAGAGAGGACACAGAGATCACACAAGCCATGTAATTACACCAATCGAGATAGTTATAGGCTTTGTTAATGGGTCATATGTCTTTTCTGTATGTGTTTTTTGTCTGGTCAATTTCTGGCCAATTATTCTTCGGACATCTAAAGTAAAATTTGACACAGTATGTGACCTTGGAGAACCCCAACAGGTCCAGTTCTTGGGGTTCCTCTAGAGCACTGGGCAACATTTTTGTCTGCTCGTCTCAAGTATCTACCAGGTTGGGTCTCTTACCTGTGGTGCAGAGGAGCTCTGAGTTAAAGATGGGCCAATCATCTGCTACAAAGGGAATTCCTACTAGACATGTGGAAAGTGGGTTATCAATGCTTCCCATGAACAGGCACATGTTATCCTGTTTTAATGTCCTTGCTAAGGCTACCCAAACATTATGGCTAGACTGTGGGCTAATCCAGCCGAAGGCATACAGTACGGTGAGGAGCATCCAGGCAGCAGTGAGGACAGCACCAACAGAAATATTTTTCATCTTTGGACAGGGATAGAGCTTCTGATAGGGAATATAAGCAAAATTTGTTATCTTTATGGTAGGAGGGAAGGGTTAGGGTTTTCTCCCTTGTTCCTTTCCTCCAGTCCTTCCCCCCCCCATCTTTTTTTTTTTTTTGGGTAAAATGAGGTAATAACACATAACTCAGAGAACACTTTTGTGTTCAGGCTGTGTCTTGCTTATGGCTTGATGCAGCAGAATGTTGTTCAGCTTTCTGTTTCGTCTGCTGTCGCGTGATGGGATGGTCTTTTCTTCTGTATGTGGACATTCAGCAACGTCTTCATCTCCAAGCAGAACTGGTCTGGTTTTGAGGAGGTTTTGTGTTTGACTCAGGGGAATTCTTGTCACTCTTTGTGGGAGTAGTGTTTGCAGTGCCTAGGTACGGTTTTATGTTTTCTCCTGGGTACCATCTTGGGCCAGATGGTAGTAGAACACACTCATACCCTCTTCCCCAAGTAATCAATTGGAAAGGCCCAGAAATTTGGTGTGTTTCTGGGTCCTTCACCAGCACTGGTGGTTTCTCAGTGAGCTTTCCTTGGGTGGTATTTGCGAAGTGGCGAAGTATTGGGGGGTCAGGCTCTGATGTTGTACAGTTTAGGAAATTGATGACATAGACAGCCTTGCAAAGTCTTTCAACTGGAGATATGACTTTTGTTTCTCTGCACTCCTGATTGAGGACTCTTTTGAGGGTTTGATGTGTCCTTTCTACGATGGATTGTCCTGTGGGATTTGCAGGTATGCCTTTCTTGTATTCTATTCCCCACTCACTGAAGAACTCTTTTAACTTACGAGAGGTATAGGCAGGTCCATTATCTGTTTTGATCTCCTTTGGTACTCCTAGGGTGGTGAAGGCAAGGAGGAAATGTTTAATGACGTGCTGTGTAGTTTCTCCTGGATGAGCCGATGCAAATACTGCTCCAGAAAACGTATCAACCAATACGTGTACATATTTTGACCTCCCAAAAGGTGGGAAGTGAGTTACATCTGTCTGCCGCAGCTGGCATCTGTTCAGACTTCGGGGATTGATGCCCATCCCCATAGATGGTATCTGGTAGTTTTGACAGTTCGGACATGTGGCAACAATAGCTTTTGCTTGATATTTTGAGAGCTTGAACATTCTGATAAGAGCAGGCACATTTTGATGAAAAAATGCAGGAGACAACTTTGCCTGGGCAAAGATGTTAGGGACGTTAGCAGTTTCTATTGCTATGGCTAATGCATCCGCTTTCCTGTTCCCTTCTGTGATGATACCTGGGGGGTCAGTGTGTGACCTCACATGCATGATATGGTAAGGTTGCTTTCTGTGGGAGATTAAGTGTGTTAATGTAGAAATCAATTGGTGTAACTTTGGATTGAATACCTCTTTGAGAAGAGCATGTTCTGCCCTCATAGCTATACCAGCAACATAAACTGAATCTGTGACCAGATTAAAGGGTTTGTCTTTGAATTTTTCAAAGGCTCTGACAACAGCTGCTAACTCTGCGGTCTGTGGAGATCCCTCCACTATTTGGATGTCAGATTCCCATTTTTGGGTCTTAGGGTCTTTCCATGTCATTACCGACTTGTGGGATGACCCTGAGCCATCTGTAAAAATGGTTAGAGCTTTGAGAGGTGTTTTACTCTGGACTAATTTTGGGGTCAGATAAAAGGTTACTTCACAATTTAAAAGTTTATGTTTTGGGATATGGATAGAAATTTGGCCTATATAGCTATCTAGGGCAAACTGGAGATTTTCATTGGTCTGGAGCAAATGCTCCAGGTCCCCAGTGGTCAGTGGCAAGTATATGCACGTGAACTCACACCTTGCAAAGGAGCGGAGGCAAGTTCTGGCCTTTTTTATTAGATGTGCCATGATTTCTTGAAAAGTGGTAATTGTCTTTGTAGGTTGGTTGTTTGTAAAGATCCATTCCAGTGTTAGTAAAGGGTCTCGAAGTTGAGTATCCCATTGGAAAATCAGTCCATAGAACCGAGGTGCTTCTCCCAGAATGACGAACTAGAAAGGCAGGCTGAGCTCGAAGCAATGAGCTTTGCGTGAGGACAGGGCTTCTTGGACCTTGGTGATGGCATCTCAAGCTTCTGTTGTGAGAGTGCGTGGAGAGTCCAGGTCTTTGTTGCCACGAGAAGGTTGAACAGGGGAGCAAGGTCCTCTGTTGTAATTCCTAGCAGAGGACGTACCCAGTTGATGGATCCGCACAGACTGTAAGTCCCTCAGGGTTTTTGGGTTGTCTCGGATGGCGAGTTGCTGGGGTACGATGGTCCTTTCCCGGATCTGGAATCCAAGATAAGTCCATGGGTTGGAGTACTGTATTTTGTCCTCATGGATCTCGAATCTTGCCTTTTCTTCGGTTTCGATGGTCTTTTTAACTGCTTTGTCTAAGTAAGCTTTTTCTGATGCACAGACCAGGATATCATCCATATAGTGGTGGATGGTTACATGCGGAAATAGGTTCCAAACGGGAGACAGAATGTGAGCAACATACCACTGATATATAGTGGGACTGTTTTTCATTCCTTTGGGAAGAAAACACCAATGATATCTTGAGTGGAGCCTCTCTGTTAAGAGAGGGAATGGAGAAAGCAAACTGTGGAGCGTCCTGGGGGTGCAGCGGAATACTGAAGAAACAGTCTTTAATATCTATGATAGCAAGTGTCCAGTCTCTAAGAAACATCACTGGTGAGGGCAGGCCAAGCTGGAGGGGACCCATGTCATCAATGACCTTATTGATTTTGTGAAGGTCCTGGAGGAGCCTCCACCTGTCCATTCCAGGTTTTTGCAGTACGAAGACTGGAGAGTTCCAAGGGCTGGCAGTCTGGACGATGTGGCCTTTGGCAAGCTGTTCTTCCACAAGGGCTTTTAGTGTGCGCAGTTTGACTTTAGAGAGGGGCCACTGTTCAATACAGATTGGGTCTTGGCATTTCCAGGTGAGCCGAAGGGTATCTGGCAGTGCGTGCTCTTCAGTGGCCCCAATTATAAATCCTGATTGGGAATACGTAGGGAAGCTCCACATGGGGATAGAACATCCCTGCCCCAAAGGGTGATGGGGGCCCTTACCACAAATGGACGGATGATGGCCAACTTGCCTTCAGGCCCTTCAACGAGGATGTTGTTCTTGCTTCGCATAGACACTGTGGCTCCACCAATCCCTGAAATCATGCCTGCTACCGTCTGTAGTTCCCAGTGTGCTGGCCATTCTGAGAGAGCGATGATGGTCACATCAGCACCGGTGTCCAGCATCCCTGGTCAGTCAATCTTCTCTCCTCTGCAGGAAAGGCCACACTCGATGGTAGGCTTGCTTGGACCCACAACTTTTGCCCACATTGCTGTAGGGTTGAGAAGAAGCTGTTCCCTGTGATTCTTTGGGAGTAGAAAGGCTTGTGAGATCAGGTTCCCCAGGAAAGGAAAAATGGTAAGTCCGTGCAGCACAGCTGGACAGAGATTTCTTGTCCCGGGCGCACTGTTTGTACTTCCGGAACAACAAAGATTTTCTCTGGGCCATGGAGAGTGTCACCTATAATTAAGATGTCAAAAGGACCACCTTTTGGCCCATGCTTGCCTGTGGGAACACAATAAACATTCTCATTATTAAAGTCAGTGGACAAAGCAGTTACCAGCTGGCGCCAGCTTCCCATCGGTATCGCTCCGTGTGTTGGATCCTCTTCATGTGATCTGGAATCTCCTGGGATTATGCGTGACTGGGTCTGGATGGCTTTTGATTTGTTGTCTTTGCGTGGAGCCTGACTGTGCTCCGCTGGAAGTTTCCCGGAGACTGCTGGTAGCGCTGCTGATTCTGGGGTCTTTGGTAGGTGTTACGGGGCTTTCGGTTAGGTGACCTGTCTGGACAGTCTTTTATAAAATGTCCAAATTCTCCACAATGAAAGCAGTGGGCCTGGTCTTTGTAAGCCACTACTGCAAATGCACCAGAAACTCCTTCTGCAATACCCTTAGCAACTGCTTGGGCCACTGTATTTTCAGTGGAAAAATGACATGTACAGCTTTCCATCATTTGCTCTATGGTAGGTTCTGAATCCAAGGGTCGGGCCCTCAGAATTGTTTTGCATTGTTCCTTTGAGTTACTCATGGCAAGCTTGCACAACAGTTCTTTTCTTGCCTCTGTGCTATCTCTTTTTCCAGAGCATCCTTAATTCTGTCCACAAACTTGATAAAGCTTTCATCTACTCCTTGTTTAATATTAGAGAAGTGTTGGGTAGGAATAGAGTTAACTGGGGTAAGAAGTAAGGAGGTTTTTGCTGCAATAGCCATGTCTTGTAGTGCTACCTTAGGTAAGGTGTTAGCTTGGTCAGAGGGTTTCTGTAAATCCCCTTCCCCAGCCAGCTGTTCGACTGTAAAATCTGGCTTATCATCATCTTTAGCATAGGTATCTGATAATGTTTTTAACTGTCTTTTCCAATGCCTTTCCCATAACATATATTCTGCCAGGGAAAGAAGGCAGTGGGCAATATTCTTAATATCGTGGGGTACTAAAACATGTGCTGTGAAGATAGCTTCTAGGAAATTTCTAAAAATATGTGAACTTCTACCGTGTTCTTTGGCTATATTTCGCAGTTGTATAAGTTCTTTATTTGTTTTAGGTTCCCACGTTGTTCTAGTAGTGATCCCACCTCTTTTTCCCTTATAAAGTTACTGGGAAGGCAGAAATTCTCTGAGCCAGCTCCCAATCCCCTGCTTGAGTTGCTTCCATTTTGATTAGAACCCATGGATCAATGTCCTCTGTATCACAGACTCGCTGTCACTGCTGTCCTCAGAGGAGGAGTGAGAGTGACCAGGCAGTGCCGTATGCTTTTTATGGCATGTTGGAGCAAGATTTTGCAGGGTTGTATGGGACTGGAGAGAATGTGAGGAGGCACATGGCAGAGCTTGGCTAGCGGGAGGCAGAAGTGGAGCTGAAATGAGTGGTGCTGCCTGCACAAGACTGAGGCGTGTGGGGAAGTGAGGTGCTACCGTGGGGGGTCTCGGAGGTTCCCTTCGGGGGACCCTGAGGGTGGGTAGGTGGTTGCATCCCCCTGGGGATGGGGGCACCGGAGAAGCAGGGGAGAGGAGGTGGTGGGATTGGCAGGGGGTGCTGCGGGTACAACGGGACGTACAGCGTGGTTTGCTGGGGCTGTGGTGAGCAGGCAGGCAGGGAGACCTGCTGCGCCAGAGATGGTAGCGGGGGTAGAGAGACACGCTTGGGTGGGGGGGGGCAGCAGCAGGGGTGGGGGGGCAGCAGCAGGGGTGGAGGGGTTGTGGTAGGAGTGGGGGGGGCTAATGCGATAGAAACCAGCGCAGTTACATTTGGAGCTAATGCGGCGGGAGGGTGCAAGCAGCATGCTGTGAGTTGTGCAACTGGTGGAGCAGAATTTGTGCTTGCTGCGTCCGGGGGGAAGCCAAGGGACAGACGGACGCCGCAGGCACGGAGGGGGTGGGTGGGAGCAGCGCGAATTCCGTTTTCCGGTCCTGGGAAGAGGGGTCAAGGGTGAAACAGCCCCAGAGGCGGCATTAGGACCCAGAGAAAGCGGAGGACTGGATTCAAGGGCTGAGAGGGGAAGATTGTTATCATCGTGATTCGAATTTGAAGGGAGAGTCTCTGGTGGAAGAGATAAGGTCTGGATGCCCTCTCCAGGGGAAGATTGCATAGAAATTGAGCTTTTTTTATTCATTTTTTCTACAGCTTTGGTTATAGAATAAAAGAAATAAAGAAACTGAGTTACAGAAAAATATTCCTTAGTTTGGAGGGTATATATTCTTGTTCCTACTGTGTCCCAAAAGGAATCTAGAGTGATAGTGTGTGTGTTAGTATCTGGAAACTGGGAAATAATCCATTTTATAAATTTTTTCAAGTTCATTTTTGAGAGATTGCCTTTAGAGAAAGAAAAGCTGTTAGTAGATAGGAGTTCTAGGATTTGTAAATATAAATCTCTCTTGTTCTAGGATTGTTTTAATTTAGTGGGTTTTGATCCCATACTTCCCGATTCCCCACCAGCAGAAAAAAGAGAAAAAAAAGAAAAAAAACCCAAAGAGGACCCAAGGTAAATGTGCACAATAAAGGCTGTTTTAAAACATACACTTCTTCAGCCAAATGTGGGTCAAAACTCTGCTGTTTGGTGATCTGCCTTGTCCGGCTCCTCGGGATCTCGTCCCGCATGTCTAAGTGAGGGTTGTCGTATGCTTCTTCAGATAACTTCTTCTATAACAGAGAATTTATCTTCCGGAGGTCTTGGCGAGTGAAGGCAATAACAATTTCAAGAAGAAATGCTGCTTCAGAGTTCTTGTGCTGTTCAGTGCGCCAATATAAGGCAGCTCCAGGGTTTTCAGGGTCTTCCCAAAAATGGCTGCCGTGGGTGTCCCAGACTGAGAAGTCCAGTTAAGCACAACCTGTCTGGGCCCCTCAGGCAGGCTCCAGGGCTGCAGGCAATCTTAGCAAGCTCAGCTCTTAAGTGAGATCAGCTCTTTAGTGATTCTCAGCGCATTACTTGCTACGTGCCTTTGGCAGATGCAGGGAGAGAGAGGAGAAGCGCTGTATGAGGTTCCACAGAGATGTCTTTATTGGTATCTTCTGCAAAGGGTCTCAGTGACAGCTCTTCTGCCGAGCTGGGAAGAGGAGGGTCTTTATAAAGGGTTTAGGAGTTTTGGAAATTGTCCAATGGTAAGGGTCGAGGCGAATATTACCTATAGTCCTACAAAGAGATAAGCAAGGGTCTGAGGGCAGAAGAGGGGTTTCTTTGGTCCAGTCATCATGTCTAGGCATTTCCTATCTTAGGCTGCTGACCGCCATGGAGGCCTTGCAGTCCCTGTGCCTGCTACACATTTGGTCAAGGAGGATTGGGTCAGAAAACACCTAGGCAAACTTGACATCCAAAAGTCCACGGGCCCTGATGGGATGCATCCAGGAGTGCTGAGAGAGCTGGCAGACACCATAGCAAAGCCACTCACAATCATCTTTGAAAGGTTTTGGAGATCAGGAGAGGTGCCTGAGGACTGGAAGAAAGCAAATGTCACCTCAATCTTCAAAAAAAGTAAGGAGGACCCAGGAAACTACTGGCCAGTCATCCTCACCTCAATCCTTAGAAAGGTGATGGAGCCCTCATTCTGGAGGCCATCTCTACCCATATGGAGGTGTCCTGGATTGTCAAGCAAATTGTATTCTATTTGCCATCTGTATGGCAGTTGTATGGCAGTTGTCTTCTGTTAAGTGGGCAGTTTTCCTTATCTCTTCCACAACGACTCTTCCCTCCAGGGAGACATCTGCTGATAATAGGCTATTGAATGTGTCCATGATGTCTCCACCAACCAGCAAGAAGGAAAAACAAGCTTTCCTAGGCACCATTGGTTTTTGGAGAATGCATATTCCTGAGTACAGTCAGATCATCAGCCCTGGTCACCCGCAAGAAGAACAAGTTCCACTGGGGCCCTGAGCAGCAACAAGCTTTTGCCCAGATCAAGCAGGAGATTGCTCATGTGGTAGCACTTGACCCAGTCAGGACAGGCCCAGAGGCGAAGAATGTGCTCTACTCTGCAGCCGGGAACAATGGCTTGTCCGGGAGCCTTTGGCAGAAGGCGCCTGGGGAGACTCGAGGCCGACCACTAGGGTCCAAAGCCAACTACACTCCCACAGAGAAGGAAATCTTGGCTGCCTATGAAGGAGCTCAAGCCGCCTCGAAGGTCATTGGCACAAATACACAACTCCTCCTGGCACCCCAACTACCTGGTCTGGGATGGATGTTTAAAGGAAAGGTTCCCACTACCCACCTCGCCACTGATGCTACATGGAGCAAGTGGATTGCTGTTATCAAACAGTAGGCCCATATTGGAAACCTGAATCGCCCTGGGATTTTGGAGATAAATACAAACTGGTCAGAGGGTGAAAACTTTGGTCTCACTGATGAAGAGGAACAAGAGCAAGCAACATGTGCTAAAGAAGCTCCACCGTACAACCATCTACCAGCAGAAGAAACACACTACAGTCTTTTCACTGACGATTCCTGTCACATTGTAGGGATGAACCGGGAGTGGAAAGCAGCCGTATGGAGCACCACACAACAGGTTGTACAAGCTACCGAAGGAGAAGGTGGATCAAGTCAACTTGCTGAACTCAAAGCTGTTCAACTGGCCCTGGACAATGCTGAAAGAGAGAAGTGGGCAAAGATATACCTTTATACTGATTTGTGGATGGTAGCCAATGCTCTGTGGGGCTGGATGGAAAGGTGGAAAAAGGCCAACTGGCAGAATAGAGAAAAGCCAATCTGGACTGCTGATGAATGGAAAGACATTGCCACTTGGGTAGAAAAGCTATCTGTGAAAGTCCGTCATGTAGATGCCCATGTCCCCAAGAGTCAGGCTAATGAGGAGCACCAAAACAATCAGCAGGTAGATCAGGCTGCAAAGATAGAGGTGTCGAAGATAGACTTAGATTGGCAACACAAGGGAGAGTTATTCCTAGCTCGATGGGCTCATGATGCCTCAGGTCATCAGGGTAGAGATGCCACCTATAAATGGGCACGAGACCAAGGAGTGAATCTAACCATGGACAGTATTTCTCAGGCTACCCATGACTGTGAGACATGTGCTGACATCAAGCAGGCCAAACAGGTGAAGCTCCTATGATATGGTGGGCGGTGGTCCAAATATAAGTATGGGGAGGCCTGGCAGATGGACTACATCACACTGCCTCAAACCTGCCAAGGGAAGCGCTATGTGCTGACCATGGTGGAAACCACCACAGGATGGTTGGAGACCTACCCCGTGTCTCATGCCACTGCCCGGAACCACCATCTCGGGCTTGGAAAAGCAAATCCTGTGCAGACATGGTACCCCTGAGAGGACTGAGTCAGACAATGGGACTCATTTCAAGAACAGCCTTATCAACACCTGGGCCAGAGAACATGGTAATAAATGGATTTATCATATCCATTATCATGCTCCTGGCAAAGTTGAACGGTGCAATTAACTACTTAAGACTACCCTGAAGGCACTTGGCAAGGAAACCTTTAGCAACTGGGAAATGAACTTAGCAAAAGCCACCTGGATGGTCAACACCCGAGGGTCTATCAATCAAGCTGGTCCTGCCCAGTCTGAACCCTTGCACACAGAGGATGAAGTCCCTGTTGTACATGTGAAAGGTATTTTAGGAAAGACTGTTTGGATTAATCCCACCTCAGGCAAAGACAAACCCATTTGTGGGATTGTTTTTGCTCAAGGACCTGGTTACACTTGGTGGGTAACGCAGAAAGATGGAGAAACCCATTGTGTACCACAGGGAAACCTATTCTTAGGTGAGAACTGTGTGTAAGGTTTCATTGTGATGCAGATGGAAATAGAAGAAGGGGTGGATAATTTTCTGGATTTTCAAGCAAATTGTATTCTATTTGCCCTCTGTATGGCAGTTGTCTTCTGTGAAGTGGGCAGTTTTTTTTTATCTCTTCCACAACAACTCCTCCCTCTGGGGAGACATCTGCTGATAGTAGGCTATTGAATGTCACTGCATGACTGATAAGAACTATAGCATCCCATTGTGAGATTCTCCCCCCAGAAGAAAGAGCCAAGCATTCTACCCAGATATAATCTTTTGATTCTGGAACACCAGCACGGCTTCTCCACTGGATTTCCTCAGAGGAACAGCTGCCTCTTCTTCCACTGGATCTTCAGAGGAAGACTACACCCTTTTCTACAGGATCTCTGCTCCAGTAGAATGACACCTGACACTCTAGGTGGACTGCAGCCACATTTCCAATTGTACTGCTACCAACACCCTGACCAATGGGGTGTCAGGTTTTGTTCTGACTCTGTCAGTGTTGTTTTAGTTTACTGCATTCCTTATTTTATACTTTTATTTTCTTCCCTAGTAAAGAACTGTTATTTCCTGCTCTGATATTTTTTGCCTGAGAGCCCCTTAATTTAAAATTTATAGCAATTTGGAGGAGGGGGAGAGGGTTTACATTTTCCATTTCAGGGGAGGCTCCTGCCTTCCTTAGCAGGCACCTGTCTTTCCAAACCGAGATGGGAGGACAAGGTGATCAGGAGCAGTCAGCATGGATTCACTAAAGGGAAGTCATGCTTGACCAGCCTTATTGCCTTCTACAATGAAACAACTACCATGATGGATCAGGTTTTTGCATCTGTAGGATTGTTTCCTGTAGTTTTCCTGTTGCTGGATGCTGTGGGCTGTGTGCTGTCCTCCAGTGTTTGCCAAAAAATTCTGCGACAAATTACGGGAGAAAGCGTTTTGCAGCTACAGTGGAAGCTATTGACTCTTCTGATGCCATTATATCAATTATGTGTTTTAAAAGAAAGTTGCTCTCTTGGGGGAAAGTATTTGGCTTATTTTGCTCCTAGGAGAGAGTTAAGACATTGGAAAGGAGCCTCCAGAGCTGTAGTTTACGTCTTGAATTTGAGTATGTTGCCAGTAGGATTATGAATGGTAGAGGAGGTGGTGTGGTCATGTTTTGTTCAAGCTCTGTATGAATTTGTGCATGAAACTGGGAGATCTCATGGGAGGGTTGAGTAACCTCTCACTGTCGTAGGAGGAAGTTCTTCCAATGTTTGCAATTAATCACTGGGTAGAGACATGTGTTCATGCAAATTATGTCTGGTACCATAGTGGCTAAGAAATACCTGAAATCAGAAATTAAATGAGAAAATAAACAAACCCACTTCCCAAAACTGTAAATCTGCAAAACAGTTTTCTAGAGCTTCCCATGTTTCCAACCACTATCTCCTTGCTTTATGTTCCACGAATAATGAAAACAGGATTGCTTATAATGCAGAATGGTTGAAATATGACATTGTGTTTTTAACTTGTAACTGTTTTTTTTCCTTCCTCTAATTCCAATAGGAGCATGGAAAAACTCAGTAGAAGAATGGACTGCAGAAGATTGGAATGAAGATGTAAGTGTGCCTTGTTTGGTAGACCGATTGATTATTTAACCTTTTCAGAGTTTTTGTGTTGTCTTCAAAAACTAAATGCTTGAAGTAATACTTTTTATGCATGCAGTGCTATTTCTTATTATGTTTTTTTGCTGCAAATCCTGTTTAAAATTTAATTATATAATCTTTTTTTTAGAATAAAATTGAATCAAGAAATATTAATTTTTTTTTCTTGGTGGACAATACATAGATAATAAAATGTTATGTTTTATCCCAAATTATTTATTTCTGAATTAGAATTCTGCACTGCTCAATGCTGGTGAGTGTTAACCACATACTTCCCCCTATTATTTAAGGATTTAAAGCCATATGTAGTGGTTTTGGTTTGTTAATTTAAGATTGCTCTAATTTAAAATTTCCCGGGCTAATGTACTAAAGAGTGTGGTCTGTTTTGGTGTTGGTCAATTACTAATGTACTCACTTCTTGTTGTGAGATAGGATTAGGAGAAAAGCAAAGCAGGCTTAAAACTTTAAAAGAGTATAAGGAAAATTTTATTAAGAGTAATTAAAAGAAAAAAAAAGTTGTAAGAAGACAAACTTTTCCTAACACTTCTCCTCCCCCTATTACGTTTTCCACTGATAATATAAAGAAACAAGACTTAAAATTCCTAGTTAGTTTACTTTTAAAATTGTTTTTCTTCAGTTCACTTAGGGAGAGAAGTTCCTCTTGGTAATGTTATGGAGACTTCTCCAGAAGAGGAAAAACAGTTTGGTCACGAAGAGTAGCTGCCTGGGGGAAATCTGCTATCGTGAACCCCTTCTCATTTTCCATAAGCCTTCCCATAGCTTGTTTATGGGCTATGTTGACTTATGGGGTATTGGTTTAAAGATGAACTGGTTAAAGTTCTCATTATTTATTTCTAAAATCATCTTCATTCCTGGGAACAGAGATCTCCTGGGGGTACAGGACTACTCTCTTTTTCTGTTCAAGCTTCTCATGGGATCATAGTTGCTTTAATATCTGCTTATTTTAGTATGGAGGTTTTTGCTCAATATCAATTTGAACCCTTCATCTCCCCATAGTTTCATGTGTTATAGGGAAAAGAGTCTTTTTTCCATAGCTTATAAGAGGATTTCAGTTTTAAAATTAAGGCATCTCCTCATCCCTCCCATCTGGGACTTCTTCACTGACTGTGATGTATTCATGTTGTTCTTTTACATGCTTGCATCTTGTTCCTTTCTCTCACTCGAGGGAGGATTGAAGTTTTGAAAGAGTTAATATGTCACCTGGGCCCTTCAAATGGTCACCTGACCTGCTGGTAACTTGCGGTGGGAGCTGCAGCTGGGGCTATGTCAGGATTGGCTTTATGGTTGGTTTTTGGTTTTCTTTGCATTTAATTCTAGTCACAGGGCCACTCTGTGTGGCTGTAGGGCTGCCTCTGGTCTCAGCCCCACTGGGGGGAGGGGATCTGATGGTAAGATCTAACAGCTGCAGCCAGCCCTGCTGCGGCCAGGGTTTTGCAGCCTCCTCCCCCTTCCTGCCTGGCAGCTGCTGGGGCCCAGCCCAGTCAGAACGGGGCTTGGAGTCCCCCTGAGCCCCTGGAGAGGGGCCCAGCCCCTCGCAGTAGAGCCTGCCTGGCCCAGCCCGGGATGGGGCCCAGCAGGCTTCCTGGGCCCAGCCATGATGGGACCCGGTGGGCCCGGGGCATTTTACCTTCTTGCCCGCCGGGAAAGAAAGAGGAAGTTCCTGGGTTTTTTCATCTTTAACATGTGTCTTTCACAGAGGCGTGTTCAGCTCTTCATTGGTTCAATAGACTGTTAGTTACACAAAAAGCTTTTACATCACTTTCTTAAATTCCTCCCATGACAAAACTATAACACCATATTATCACAAGACTTTTATATAATTAAGCGCTGAAGTTTACTATCAACTTTAGACTCCTCATTTGATGCTTTTTGTTTTAAATCTGCATAATTATTCCACTTAGTCCATTTCATGTTCATAATCTTAAAAAAGGAGCTAGTAATATGCTGAAGTTGGCACTTAATTGCTTCATTCCTGTTGTTTCATCATGATGTGTTGTGTAAAGTACTTATAAGAATTTGGGTTCTCATTCTTTAACAGGCAGGAGATGTCTTCATGTCTGCAATATATTTGGCATTTATGATCCTCATGCATGAAATTCACATTTATGATTTTAAGTTTTCAGCTATTATATTAAAGCTTAAGTAGTTCAGAAAACAAACTAGATAGCAAGGAACATGGAAAGGAAAACTTAGCTTTTAAGAAGTCTTTTATCCTCTATATGAACATCCATTATTTCAAGTTTATTTTCAGAAGAGATTGTCTTGGAAGTCATCCCTTTTGCCTCCTCTTCTAGGGTGGTGTGTCAGTGTTATTCCCAGAAATGTGTGAATGTTTCATATAACAGATATGAAAGCTCCATCCTTACCTAATGAGAGGGACATGTCTTTCAAGAAAATTAAAACAAGTTCTAAAATTCATAGGTTTTATGTATTGATTACTATCAGCAAAAGCTGGCAGCTTCTTTAAACCTTTCCTCTATTTCTGCAGTATATGCTAGAAGTAAACAAAGGGCTAAGGATACTGAAAATTTATGGCCTTGTTTTTACCCCTGTTTGCTGGTACAATGCAGCATTTGTAATACAGGAGGGGTGTTGAGCAATGCTGGTTAGGTAATTAACTATCTGTCCTGGTTTAGGGCAAATTTGGGAGAAAACCTCCTAAGGGGTCCCTCTAGAAAGCAGATTCAAGTGGCCCCTCCCACAACTGGTTTGGGAAAAGATTTCCTTGGAGAAAAGTGGAAAAAAGCCTGTATATTTAACAAGCAAAGTAATCACAAGCTTAAAAAAAATAAAATCAAACAATAAAACCTCTCGCTTTTCTGAAGAGATGAAAAATTCAGAAAGTCCTTTTTATGAGGTGTAGCTCAGTTTGCCCAGTCTATCAGTCCCTCTGGTGCTGGAATGCAGCATCCTGGGCCTTGGTGGGCCACAGGTGTGAGTTCCCGATGTTCTTCTGGGTTTTCAGTCCAGAGCAGGTTTGAAAAGTTCAAATAAAAAGGAAAACCACAGTCTGGGGAATTTCTCTGCCTCAGCTAGCAAAAAAACTAACTAAAAGCAAAGGAGAGCTCTCTCCCTCTCCGTGCTGCAGACAACACAGTCTGTGAGAAGGAGAAAAAATGCAGGGGAGCAGGTCCAGTTTCTGCAAACAATCTCCACACTTCTTCTCTACCCCTTTGCTCTCGGAACTAGTCTTAAAGGTGCAGAACCTAATATGCAGCATAAACAGAACAGACAATTTGGGATGCAAGCATCGTAAAGTCACCCCGGGACACTATAGGAATAAAATCCCAATATATCCAGGTGGAACGTGCCTGGGCTGTTCTGGGCCTTAGCTTCTTGGCCAGAGGCAGCAGCTGTGGCATCCACCACAGGGATACCTCTGGCTGACTGGGAATTGCAGCTAGGCACTAGAAACCAAGTCCAGGCTTGTGGGAAGCTCAGCTTTACCTCTGGTGAAGGTCCTTAGGCAAGGTGAAGAGAAAGGAGATGATTTCTGATGGAGGGTTTAAATCCAGAGCTTTATTCCAAGGGCACAGACATCTGAATTGTGGTAACAGCTCTAATAGAACAACTAGGCACATGCTGGGCAGCTCCTTTTAAGCCCAGGGATGGGGGGAGGGAAGAACAGGTAAGGCACCAACCAGGTGGGAGGAGGTGGGATCTCAGGGGATAATGACACTTGGCTAACCCAATGACGCCCAGGGTGAGGGGCATCTTTTGAACTTCTGCCAACCACACAACAGCCTTGCTGGAATGTTAAGATTGACTGACAGCACTTAGCAGGAGACAAGGGGGAGGGAAGGTCAGTACACCTGGGGAATCAGGGAAGTCTTAAACTGGAGGTTGCAACACACTGCAACAGGACACTATCAAACTCAAGTAATTTGTGCATGAATCTTAAAGGAACAGCAAATGAAATTTCTAGCCTGTTGTTAATTTTTATTCATTTTGGTGTTCTGGAAAAATCCCTGTAACCTAGGAGAAAGTTATTCATGTGCTGATGTTCAGAAAGAGTGAATGAAATAGTGAGCTGCAGGCAAATTAGCCCAAAACATCCCTGGGGGGAAAATAAAGTAAAATGGATTCATTTGATTTAAAAAAAAAAAAAAAGGAAGCATAAGAATGCACCTTGTGTCATTCAGTGTAGTTGTATGAAAATAGGTCCACTTCAAATAAACCTGATATTGGTCTTTAAGTAAATTTCAAATTAACTGCAAATATAGAGTATGTCCTTGTAAGAGATTTGATCTACATTTTTTGTTCTAAATAGAATTACATGCTATCATGAAACACATTAGGTGGATTGAAATCTGCCATGAAAATTTTAGCACATAAATCTTTTGCAGGAGGGCATTTCTAGGAGGGCTATAAAGTAATCCAGTCCCAGACCAGATGCCATCTAGTGTCTTTATCAATGATTTGGAAGTAATAAGATCACTGCTGAATAAAATTTGTGAGAAATAAAAAAAAAATTGGAATGGCCATTAAAAGTATGCCAGTCATACAGAAATCTGAAGCGCTGCTAGACTTGACCTGTTCTCAAATGAAAAATACTTTAATATTAGCTAAGTGGCCATTTGTTTTATAGGAATAAAGGTACACCTCCAGAACAAAGGGCTGGTGTCTGGAAAGCAGCAACTGAAAAATTTTCAGCATTGTAGCAGATGATGAAAAGGGAACAGCTCAGCATGATGTCCTAAAGAGGTGTTGCTGTGGCAAAAATACCCTATTGTAGTCTTTTTGTCTTTAGGCACTCCTCCCTGTCTCTTAATTATTCTTGATTTATATTTCAGTATGTGAACTCTCCTGAACTTGATTCCAAAATACTGCATCCAATTATTCATTGCTTTTACAAAACAAAACGTGGAAAATAGCTGAAAATATTTACTGATGGTATTGGTGTTTGAGAGTGAGATTTTTAGTTTACTGAATCTGAAAAGGTTACTTTATTAGCATATAATGGGTTCTTGTTTTAGTGTAGCAGAAAATGGCATAATGTGAACCTGTGACTGGAAAATAGATCCATGAATTTAAATGTATTATAAACAATTCTAGCAGCATGACTAATGATTGAAACAACTAAGGAAGCTGATGTATTTGCTGTCTGCAGGTAAAGACCAGGCATTTTTTTTGAAGAATATTTTTGCTTAAATGTGGTGTTCCCTAGTCAAGTACAAGTTAGGTGTAGGTGAGTGAAATTTCATGTTGTTTGACCTGAGAACAATTTGATTTCTGTGATCTAATTACTAGACAGGACTGGTTATTATCTTTAGTAATGAGTATTGAGCAAGTATGTTATCACAGGCCCCCAGCTGGGTAATAATTAGCACTGACTCCATGATTCTCAGAAGGCTGATCTATCCCTTTATTATACTATACTAATTAAGAAACCCATCGCCCTTACAGACAGTCACGATACAGGTGGACCCAATTGGTCTTTCAATCTAAACACCATCACCATTGGCCAATTAAGAAACCACCCTTTGGTAAAGAAATCTCCATAACACATTCCACATGTTCACAACAACAGGTGCAGCAAGTTAAGATAAGAATTGTTTATCATTCTTTTCTTTGATCTTCTCACAGCCTTCCCCAGGATAATGCCTGGGAAAGTTGTGTATTGCTCTCTGTGGCCAGAGAGCTGCTTCCACAAGTATAGTATGTTGTCTGTATGCTATTAAATAGAGGAAGTTCCTTGCAGTGAGAATTTGAGGTTGTATGGACAATGAAGGACTAGACAAATATCGAGGTACTGTAGATGGCTCTGGATTTTCCTCTTAAAATTGTGTTTATATTCTTTTGGCTGAATAAAATTAAGTTTAACTACAGAAACTATCAGAAGGGAAGAAATAGAATACATACTAATTGCTGGAAAGTGGTTGAAGGCAAACATTTTGTATATAATATTTTTAGTTTTCATTTTTATTTAAAACAATGGCAACACTTAAGAAAAATAGTGGGAGTGTTTCCTCTACCAGGAAGCAGCACAAGAATTTCTTTTATTTCTTTAACTTCAGTACATCATGTCAAAACACTAATAAGGTTTTGTTATTTCTGATTTGTTGCTGTTGAGTTTTTATGAGTATGCCAGAGTAGATTTTCTTGTGGTCCTCACTTATCAACTGTCCATAGGACCTGGTAGCTTAGTTGTTAAATATGTTCTATGTCTGGTGATTGGAGAATGATTTTTATCACAGAAACAGGAGATTAAAAGCACAGATTTCACTGCAGATGGAGGAAATACCCTTGTGGGGCTGCTGCTTGTGAATGGTTCACAACTGTTCATTCAGTCCTGGGAAAATGCCAGAGCCTCAGTGAAAGATTTGTGAGTGTAGTGTACAGTGAGCGTAAATAACTTTGTTAGGAGCTGATATTACTTCTAAGAAATACTAAATACATCCGTGTAATAAAGCTTTTCAGCTGCTGCTGCACAAAGTATGTGTTTGGACAAATGCTGTAATCCCAGCAGACTTTTGGATTACGTGTTTGGAGCTTGTGGCAGTAAGTTTGCTGCAGGGTGTACTGTAAACTTCAATGTAGCCAAGGTGGTGGCTGGAGATGTCTATTTTGCATGCTGGCTCACTTAAAGAGACCATTTCCTCTCTTTTGTCAAGCATGCTTTTGCATTATCACAAACATCCTCGGGCTCCTCAATTTGCTTCGTTTTCAGGATTGATCAGTGTTTTGGCCATGGTTCGTCTTATCCTGGGTATTGTGAGCATAAGAAACTTTTGACATTAAAAAGAATTTGCTATTTAACTAAGAGATTGCAAACCATAAGCTGCTGCTTGTGCCATTAGCTGACCTCCTTGTGCCATATAATGCAGGAGTCTCATAACACCACAGAAAGTACCATACACATTGTTATAAAATAACATGTATGGTGGGGAAAGAGCTGAGCGATAGAGAAAAAGCCTTTTAAATTGGAAATATGCTTGAGCTGAATCTTCTTTGTTTTGGTCAGTACGTATAGTTGCAGGCTGGCAGCATTATGCTCAGGACAGAGTTGTATTGCAGAAAGATGGTATTAAAATATGTTGTATTAGCAGGAAGGGAAGGAAATTAAGGGAGGAATTGTGGTGGTACTTATTTTTTCATGACCCAGTGTAGTGCTAGGGGAGAGCACATGAAACATTTGAACTTTGCCTCTGAGTAGTAAGTGATTTGCTCCCAGTCAGACCTTCTGCATCCTACTTAAATCCAATCTTTCCTAGAAGAATCCCAGATGACCATGTACAGGGACATACGTGCTTTCAGTAGAGCTGCCTGTGGGATGGCAGATGATATTGCCTCATATTTGTGATGTCCTTTAAACTGGGCTGCTAGCAATTAAAAATGCATAATTTCCTGGAAGAGCTACATTCAAATGTCACATTCTAAAGGGATTCTTTGTGCATGTTTGAATAGGTCAGTTATTCTTTAATCTAAATACACAGCTACACCAAAGTAGTTAAGGGTGATTTTGTGCAAATTTAATTTAAAATATAACCATTATACAGTCATATCTCTGTCTTGTTAAACCAAACCTGTACTGGCTTAACACTTATTCTGGTTTGTAAGTATTCCTGTCAATAGAAATGAATTAGCCATAGGAGGTTGTAGTTGTTTAACTACTATTTTTCTAAAAAGAAAAGCTATTAAAAAAATCCCAAACAAAAAACAATCAACCTCCCTACAAACCAAAATCACCCCCTTTCCCCCCAAATGCCAATCAACCAGCTCCCCCTCCCCAGCTACCTGTGCAAGTATCTATTGTAACAGCATGGTGGAAGCAGTAGTTTTCTGCTGTGGATGGTTTGACTTGTTATACTAGTATAAACAATTGCACAGTTCTCCCTTTATTGTTTTCAAACTCGTGCTTGCAGAGCAATCTGTTTAAGATGGTTTTGCCACTCCTAGAAGTGCCAAGAAGGAACCATGAATGCTAGTTCACTGTACATACCTGAGTGCAAACCTGCTTCCACTGATGATGTGAGCTGAAATGTAAAACAGAGATACATGAAATGAGTGGGAACAGTACAATATGTTAGACTTCTGCAACGAGATTTATCAGAGCTTCTCTATGGAGTCCTAAATGATGTCTGCACACTGATGATATACCAGCTGTCGCATTACTTTCTACTGGTATAGTTTTCAGTTTAACTATTTCCCAAACTGATGTATGTTTATATACATCAGTATACCATTCAGTGTTCAGTAGATCAAATTTCCTAACACTTTCATTAAATTGGTACTTAATTCTGTGGAGAAGACTTTGCTGAAGTTCGACTACATGTTTTTGGTTTTTTAAGCAGAGCTGCAGCATAACTGGTTGTAATGATAGTTTGACTACTTTTATCTTAAAAGTGTGTGACCAAGATGGAATTTCTGAAGATGTCACAGTACTGGTGTGAGCATGTGTATGATTAAAATAACTCTCCCCCCTACACACTTTTTTCAGCTTTCTGAAACAAAAGTCTTCACTGCTTCCTCTGTTCCAGCTGAGAATCATGTGACTCCTAGGCAAAGGTAAGATCTTCTTCCATAGTTTCCCTATACCTTAAAAACATTCTGCTTGTTGAAGCAATGCTAGCTTGCACATACAAGACATTGACTAAAACACAGGGCAGCCTTGGCCAGAGATTGGTCAAGCTAGTTTCAAAATTGTGAAAGTCTTGCTTTTGTGGGTTCCTGTGTTACATATTATTGACTACAGAAGTGGAGCCAAACTTAGAAAATCCATGAACATAATACTGACTACTGCACAGACTGCTTACTGGCAGGAACAAAAATAGCTGGTAAGAAAACTGTGCTGCTGTTGTTGAAAAGGAAGCTCTGGCTTTGCTGTCCAGAAAATGAAAACTCTGCCCCTGTAGATGTAGAAAGTGTTCAGAATATAGTGCTCTGCCAAATATGTTGACAGAAAAGCTTGTGTTGCTTACCAGGAAAATCACCTTCTTGCCATCACTATTACTTGCCTTAACTGATGATATAGAGTTCAGCTAGAGAATGGAAAATATGGCAGTTGCTGCCTTTGCTTGTCTTTGTCTTCACTAAATGCCTGGCCAATTATGTGGAATCTGCTGCCTACATTAGCCTCACAGAGCAGGTATAGGTTGTATGATGAAGACTTCTGTAGTTGGATAGCATGAGATCTGAAAACTAGATGGCCTAATCGTCCCAAACATCCTGATACAGCTGTACTGCTATACTTTAGACTGCAGCAAAATTTTCATTATAATATGGGTGTGACCTGGAAGGAGGCATGGTGTCAGTTGGCTTACAGTGTATATTCCATTCCTTTCCTTCTTAAAGGTGATATGGCAGGAGGGTTGGACTAGATGATCTCCACAGGTCCCTTTGAAACCTAACTATTCTGTGATATGCTCACATGTTTGTTGTTTTAATGCAAATATTCTTCCAGTGGATGTCCCTCAATTTATGTTAGAAAATATTTTAGTGCATCAGCTCGAGTTCTGGTGTATTGGTTTGTGGTTTGTGGTTTTTTTGTTTTGGTTGTTTGTTTGGTTTTTTACTTGCCATAAGAAAGGCTTGGACATTAAAAAATCTATGCTAATCAAAATGCTGGAAGCAGCTCTTAAGCCCAAGCCTGTGGTATATTTAGGATAAACTTAAGTCATAATTTTTTGACTAGATTTATTTTATTGTCTGAATGCTTTGCTTTTCCTTGGATAAACCTGTGTTAAACATGTGTAGGTGTTTGTAGGCCATGTTAAATGTAAGAAAATTCACATTTCTCATCCTGCTCAGGTATGTATGGTAAAGTAATTTTGGATATGTGCCTACTATCTGAGAAATGTAGCTTTTATTTCCACTGCTCTTGTGACTTCCATACTGTTAGTGTTCAGGAAAACATAATCACAGAATGATTATATGCAGCTGCTTTTATTGACAAGCTCTGGGTGTCAGGTGAACAGACCCAAATCTGACTCCAACATGGGTTCGAGATGAACATGTTTTTATACCCTTATCGTTATATAACTACATATTAATTATTAAACTTATATTGTTTTATTATATACATTGATTTCATCCAAGCATGGATTTTGTACTTTCCATCAAACCCCCCCAACATCATGTCTCATGATTCTTGTTACGATTAAACAATAATTATATCCAATTACCAAATAATCATCGCATCTAACAATCATATCATTTATCATAGTCATTAAATGATTATACAGGTGCAGCCTAACATTTTCCCAGGGTCTAGCTTAACATTTTCTTAGGGCCTACCAGGCCTATCCTTCCTTTCTAACTCCTCAGAATATTCCATGATTTTAGAAACATTTTATCCCTATACTGTCAATACCATCACATACTCAATTGCTGCATGTGACTTAATTCTTTACTGTCTGTATACCTACCCCATACAGAGGTAGGACTTTGATCCCTTGCTCTGTGATATACAGAGAATGTGGATTATCAATATATATAAAGAGTTGGCAGGAGGGATCAGCTTAAACACAATGTATCTTTTATGACTTGTCTCCAGTTACTTGGTTATATTAATCATATAGGTTATTTATGTGATACATGATGATATACATTTGATTATGATTTAAATGAGAACAAAGAATTTATATTCTAGCTGTAGTGATAAGTTTCAGCTAGCAGAATAATTCTGTTGCTGGTATAGCAGCTTTAGTATGAGTGCTTCTTTCAGTTTCAGCACAGTCTAATCATCATGTTTATTCCAGCCAAACTTTGCTTTGTCTTACAGCATTGATTTGGTAACACTGCTTCAAAAGCCCGAAAAGCCTGTGACCCTTACCCAAGAGACAGAAGGCAACTCGTTTGAGGCTCCCCAGCAACAAACCTTTGGCCAAGCCCTGGTTTTCACAAATTCTCAGCACAGCACCCAGATGGCATCAGGAAATGGCAGCTCTAGTGCTGTAAACTCTTATTCTCCTCAAAGTCTGGTAAAAATATCTTATGCTTTCTAAATATTCCTAATGAGTAAATATTTTATGTTAAGTAACTATTCCAGTACTGGCCATTTAATGAGATGGTTCAGTATTTATAAAATTCAGGTCGCAAATGTTGAAGGAGTTCTTAATTTCATTCCTTCCATTCACACACACAAAATAAAGTTTACTTTTTTTTCTGGTTTTGCTAAGTAATTGTTTCTCAGTTCACATGAAGTACTTGTATTAATTTTTGAGTAGAGAGCAGATGTATTTACTGCATGCTGATTTAGGATGAAATCACTTGTTTATAGTGAAGAGTTCTATGCCAGAAAACTTTGTGTTATTTGCAAACACATATCTGACTGCTTTTTGTGGAAACCTGATTATTTCTGAGTCAACTGTGAGGGCTTCAAATTGGGAACTTAAACTGATTTTCACAGAATAAATGCAACTATTAGTAAATGCATGCTATTTTAAGATGCATAGATTAAAGTAAATCAGTATTGTCATAGTCAGTGATGAAGTTATATCAGTGATAACCAGAGAGGGTCTGGTCATATGCTGCTGATCTTTTTATTGGTCATAAACTAAAGCGCAAGAAGTGACACCTCAACATGAGGAAGAACTTTTTTACATTGAATGTGGCAAAGCACTACAACAGCTGCCCAGGGAGGCTGTAGAGTCTCCTCTCTGAAGACGTTCAAAACCTACCTGGACCTGCTTCTGTGTCACCTGATCTGAATGACCCTGCCTTGGCAGGGAGTTGGACTGGATGATCTCCAGAGGTCCCTTCCAACCCTAACAATTCTGTGATTTATTAGTAATCTAGGACTGAAGAGGTTTTGGTTGCTGCCAAATAGCAGCTGTAGGCATTGACCTTATGGTTATGTTCAAATTATTTTCAATTTATTTATTAAATACTCAACTCCACTCTTTCCCCCCCCCTTTTTTTTTTTGATCTCTTGGTAGTCTGCAGTTCTTTGTCCTGGCTTTCGAGAACGTGGGTCTCCCAAACTGACAAACTCTACTGGATCCCAAATCTTGGACCAATTGAAATCTCCAGGTTTGGGTCAGTTTACCTCTCAACAAAACAATAATAGTTCTACTACCACTACCACATCATCCTGGGATCAAAAACCGCCCATTACCCAGGCTTCAGTCCTTAGTCAGTTTGGTAAGTGCTTTGATATAGCTTTCTCTCTGTTAGCCTATAAGATGTCTTAATGCCAATAGCAGTTTAAAATGACCTTAAATGAAAAACTTTTGTAAAAAACCATAATCCTAATAATATAATTGGTTACAGCATTGTGTTACACTTAGTTGCTGATAATAGACATTATAAGTATATCACAAACTAAGTTTTGAGAGGCTTAAGTCTATCTATAAATGTCATTGAATCTTTAGAGGTTGTTGAGCTTTCATGTAATGACATCTTTGATTTAATATGCTTGAATATTTAAGTGGAATTTTGTTGTGCCTGTGTTGTGGTTTAACCCCAGCCAGCAACCAAGCCCTATGCAGCTGCTCACTCCTTTTCTCACCAGTGGGACTGGGGAGACAATCAGAAGGGTAAAAGTGAGAAAACTCCTGGGTTGAGATAAAGACAATTTAAAAGGGAAAGCAAAAGCCACACACTCAAGCAAAGCAAACTAAGGAATTCGTTCACCCATTCCCATGAGCAGGCAGGTGTTCAGCTATCTCCAGGAAATCAGGGCTCCATCATGTGTAATGGTGACTTGTGAAGACAAATGCCATCACTCCAAAAATCTTCCCCCTTCTCCTTCTTCCCCCATCTTATATACTGAGCATTATGTTTCATGGTCTGGAATATCCCTTGGGTCAGTTTGAGTCACCTGTCCAAGCTGTGTCTCCTCCCAACTTCCCACACACCCCCAGCCTCCTCCCCAGCATGGACATACAAGGAGCAGAAAATGCCTTGACTCTGTGTAAGCTCAGCAATAACAAAAACACCTCTATATTATCAACCCTGTGTTCAGCACAAATCCAAAGCATAGCCCCATACCAGCCACTGGGAAGAAAATTAACTCTACCCCAGCCAAAACCAATACACTTTGTTTCTCAACAAATCCTGGAAAATACCTATTTTCAATGTGCCTGTGCTGCTTCTAGGTTGTATCATATTTTGTCTTTTTCCCCAATTTTTTCTCTTCTCGTCGTTGCATGAATTTAGACTGAGTACTACATAATTTCTTCATAATGTGCATCACATCTCAGCATTCCTTCCCAGTGTGAAGTCTATGTGTGCTGAAAATTATGCAGGTTACCCATTTTTTCTATTCATAACTGTATGGATTTTTCATTTTATTGAGTAAAAGTAGTAGAAACAGTGAAAATGACAAACACTTGGTTTTGCAGTGTAGTTCCTAGTAATATTCTCACTGTGAAGAGTGATAGCTCTTGTATCTCTCTGCTGTGTGAGTGTATATTTCTAGATAGATAAGCAGCCAAACTGGTAGCAGTTATAATCTTTGACATGGAGAAATTCTGAAAAAATGTTTATGTACATTTTAAGTTGATTTCTAATACACTTCAACTGGATAAAAAACCTTCACACTGCAAATGTGTACATCTCTTACAGTTGTTGACCAGTGCCCCGAGATACTTTCAGTGTCTGAAAATATGAAAGGGGAAGTCTTGGGAAAAAACCTGTAAGCATCCAGAGTCTCTTGACTTTCAGCCATATTGAGATGGTAGATGACTTCCTATTTCTGTTGAAAATATTTTCTTTTGTAGGGGCAAGGGAATCCTAACTCATAATACCACTAAGTTGCAACTCTAGACCCCCTCAGAAGTAATCACATTTTATCATCACAATTAATTGCCGTAAAACTTGCAGTGTTTGACTAAAATAGTCAATAACAGTTTTTGGGGCCTAATGTGTGATAATGTTACGTCACTGTATGAATAGGTTTGCTTTTATATTTTTTACTAAATTCAAGGCAAGCAGCTCGGGTGCAGGTGCATTTTGCAGCAGAGCAGGGGATCTATGGGAAGTGTTTGGTGATGGTGTCCTGAACTGGGGAAACCCCAGGAGAGCATTGAGACTGTCTTAAGTTGCAAGATGTGACTGGGGGTGTGTATTCTACTGCCATCTGTTAGAAGTGGGGCAGTTATCTTCTGTTAATTGGGCCACCTGTTAAAACCAAGTGGGGCAGTTTTCTTTATCTCTTCCACAACCAATCCTCCCTCTGGGGAGATATCTTCTGTTAATGGGCCATTGAGTCTCACTGCATGACTAATAAAATTACATCATCCCATTGTGAGATGCTCCACCCAGGAGGAGGAGCCAAGCATTCCTACCTGGATATAGTCTGAGAATTGGAAGACCACAAGCAGCCTTTTCCCACTGGAGTCCCAGAGGAGCAGCTTTCTTCTCCATTGGATTCCCAGAGGAAGACCAGGCCCATCTACACTGCCACTGGACCTTCAGAGGAAAACTACAGCCTTCTACAGGATCACTGCTTCAACAGAACCACATTTGTCACTCCAGGAGGACTGCAGCCACCATTTAATCAGACTGCTACCAACACCCTGACCAACAGGGTGTCCGGTCGTGTTCTGACTCTGTCAGTGTTGTTTAGTATTACTGCATTTTTATTTCCTTTTTTTTTCCCTAATAAAGAACTGTTATTCCTACTCCCATATCTTTGCCTGAGAGGCCCTTAATTTAAAAATTATAATAATTTGGAGGGAGGGGGTTTACATTTTTCATTTCAAGGGAGGCTCCTGCCTTCCTTAACAGACACCTGTCTTTTCAAACCAAGACAGATTTTGGCGCCCAACGTGAGGCACAATGGCATAGAGAGAAAAAGGGTGAAAAAAGGAGTAACAGTTCTTGAGTAACCTAATTTTTGTGTGCTCGATATAAAAACCTCATTAGGTGTCACCATGTGGTCTAGCTTACCCTGGTTCAGGTGGCATGTGGTTGTGGCTATATTTCTCCCATTTGCAGGCCCTTATCTAGACACAGGCCCTATAACTAAGGCTACTGTGGCTGTTATCCAGTTTGTTTTATGGGTTAACAAGGTGAGGAATTTATGGATCTTTAACTTCCTCTGGAAGGCAGGCACATGTGTTCAGAGCTATCACACACTAACTATGGTTTTAGGGTTACTTTAAGAATGGTACCTACTGTGAGGAAATGACACCAGGGGAAATTTTTTCCCAACCCTTCAACCAGCTCTTTGGGTCTATCCCACCAGTTGTTGAAGGGTTCAAATCCTCTCTAAATGCTAATGATATCATACAGTGGCTGGTGTTGCTGATATTCCTGTTAAGCCAGTTCTATTTATCATTAAGAGATAAGGGAAGATTGACTTGGATAACCACCTTGATACCTATCCCAGAGAATAGGAATGCTGCCACAGAACCTGACACTACCCTGGGGACTAGGGATGTTGCTCCACAGCCCACCTCAGAAATGAACCACCCGGATTGGGTGGGGGTTCTGGTGAAAGAGATACGCAAGATGAGCCAGATGCTGACGAAGTATATTTCCCCAGCTGGTGAGAAACCCTTCCCCTGGCTCAAAGAGGGAGAGTCTAAGTGCAGCAGTGGAACCCACAGATGGTACAACTGTCCAGGTTCCAGCTGAACTGCAAGGGCAGTCACAGCCAGCAGCAGTCACCCCTGTAAAAACGAAGAAGTCTAAGATGAAATCAGAGCACTCAGATAATAATGATAAGGAAGGAGGGCCCTCACAATCTGCAGGGAAGCCAACGGTTGAGATCATCACCGAGTCCCTGACATACGAAAGTCTGTAATCTGCAGAAAGATGTATGACAGGGGCGTGAAGCCTATACAAGCTGGTTACTTTGAGTCTGGGACCTTATGGGTACAGGTGTGCAACTGGATGGTGGTTAGGCAAGGAATTTGGGACCCTTGACCCAGGACTCGGGTATGAATCAGGTATTTTTAAGGGAGCCAGGGCCCCTTTCCCTCTGGGAGTGGCTTTTAATGAGTGTCAGAGAGAGGTTTGTCCACAGGGAGAGAATGCAGGAGCACCACCAAATAATGAGCTGGAAAACCCTTGAGGAAGGGATCCAACAGCTGAGGGAAGTGGTGGTATTGGAGGTACTCTTTGGGAGGGAAGGACAGCATGATAATGACCCCGACAAGGTCAGGTGCATGGGGCAAATGTTGCAGAGTCTGGCAAATCTAGGACCATCTCAATATATCACCTTCATTGCAATGATTAATGCCAATAACAACTGAGAAACAGTGGGTTCTGTCGCACACAAACTTAGAATTTATGAGAATATTATCAATGGCCTCATACAGGCTCATGTCTGCTGTAATTAAGATACTCCAAGAGGAGATGAGGGAGGAGGTTAGGAGGAACGGTTCCCACACTGCAGCAGTGAAAGTCACAGGCCCCAAACTCAGAGCCTAAAGTCCCCCAGCGAGAGAGAGAGGGTACACCCCACAAGCTGACCTGTGCTTCTTTTTTCATGACTACAGGGAAGACATGGGAAGGTGGGATGGGAAACCCACTTCTGCCCTGGCAGCACGGGTGCATGAACTCAAGGAGGAAAACACTAACTGAGAGAGTTCCACTAAAGTGAAGGTCCTCATCCTCTCATGAGCAAGCTGCTGAGTATTACAGAAGGGAGGATGATCTGTTGGATCCCCTTGAAGGAACATCTAGTATGTATGCCCAGGAAAGAAATAATAACCAGAGCTAGAGGGGCCCTGCCACAAAAATATGAAGCGTTAGTTGATGCTGGTGGGCAGTGTATCCTAATGCCATTGGGACATGTGGGGGCAGAAACTGCTTCCATTGCTGGGGTGATGGGGGGATCGCAGCAATTTACCCTGTTGGAAGCTGAGGTGAGCCTGACTGGGAAGGAGTGGCAGAAACATCCTATTGTGACTGGCCCAGAGGAGCCATGTATTCTAGGCATAGACTTCTTCTGGAACGGCTATTACAAAGAACCAAAGGGACTCAGGTGGGCTTTTGGAATAGCTGCTCTAGAGGCAGAGGACATTAAGCAATTAAACACCTTGCCTGGACTATCAGAAAAACCCATCTGCAGTAGGACTCCCAAGGGTGGAAGAGCAACGAGTACCAATTGCCACCTTGATGGTGCACCACCAGCAGTATCGGATGAATGGGGATGCCATGATCCCCATCCACAAAATGATCCCTGAGCTGGAGAGCCAAGGCATGGTCAGTAAGGCCCACTCACCCTTCAACAGTCCCATTTAGCCTGTGCGCAAGTCTGACAGAGAATGAAGATTGACTGTGGACTATTGTGGCTTCAATGAAGTGACACCACTGCTGAGCTCTGCTGTGCTGGACATGCTGGAACTCCAGTATGAGTTGGAGTCCAAGGCAGCAAACTGGTACGCCACTATTGACATTGCTAACGTGTTTTTCTCCATTCCTCTGGCAGCAGAATGTAAGCCTCAGTTTGCTTTCACCTGGGGAGGGGGGGCATGCAGTTCACCTGGAACCGACTGCCCCAGGGGTGGAAGCACAGGCCCACCATCTGCCATGGACTGATCCAGGCTGCACTGGAAAAGGGTGAAGCTCCAGAACACCTGCAGTACATTGATGATATCATTATGTAGGGAAATATGGCAGCAGAAGTGTTTGAGAAAGGAGAGAGGATCATCCAGATTCTGCTGGAAGCTGGCTTCGCCATCAAGAAGAGCAAACTCAAGGGATCTGCCTGAGAGATCCACTTCCTGGGAGTAAAGTGGCAAGATGGACGGCATCAGATTCCCACTGAGGTCATCAATAAGATCACCGTGATGTCTCCACTGACCAGCATGAAGGATACTCAATTTTTCCTAGACACCATAGGTTTTTGGAGAATGCATACTCCTGAGTACAGCCAGATAGTGAGCCCACTCTACCTGGTTACCTGCAAGAAGAACACTTTCCACTGGGGCCCTGAGCAGCAACAAGCTTTTTCCCAGATCAAGAAGGAAGTCGCTCATGCAGTAGCCCTTGGCCCAATCAGGACAGAACCAGAGGTGAAGAATGTACTTTACTCTGCAGTTGGGAACAATGGCTTGTCCTGGAGCCTTTGGCAGAAAGTACCTGGGGAGACTCGAGGCCGACCACTGGGATTCTGGAGTCGAAGCTACAGAGGGTCTGAAGCCAACTCCACTCCCACAGAGAAGGAAATGCTGGCCACCTATGAAGGAGTTCAAGCTGCCTCGAAGGTCATTGGCACAGATACACAACTCCTCCTGGCACCCCGACTACCGGTGCTGGGGTGGATGTTTAAAGGAAAGGTTCCCTCTACCCACCACGCCACTGATACCCTATGGAGCAAATAGATTGTCCTCATCACACAGCACGCCTGGATTGGAAACCAGAATTGACCTGGGATTTTGGAGATGATTACAAACGGGCCAGAAGGTGAAAACTTTGGTCTCACTGATGAAGAGGAGCAGGAACAGGTAACACAGACTGAAGAAGCTCCACCATACAACCAAATACCAGCAGAAGAAACATGATACAGTCTTTTCACTGATGGTTCCTGTCACATTGTAGAGATGAAAAGAAAGTGGAAAGCAGCCGTATGGAGCCTCACATGACAGATCGCAAAAGCTAGTGAAGGAGAGGGTGGATCAAGCCAATTTGCTGAACTCAAGGCCATTCTACTGGCCCTGGACAATGCTGAAAGAGAGAAGTGGGCAAAGATATACCTTTATACTGATTTGTGGATGGTAGCCAATGCTCTGTGGGGCTGGATGGAAAGGTGGAAAAAGGCCAACTGGCAGAATAGAGAAAAGCCAATCTGGACTGCTGATGAATGGAAAGACATTGCCACTTGGGTAGAAAAGCTATCTGTGAAAGTCCGTCATGTAGATGCCCATGTCCCCAAGAGTCAGGGTAATGAGGAGCACCAAAACAATCAGCAGGTAGATCAGGCTGCAAAGATAGAGGTGTCGAAGATAGACTTAGATTGGCAACACAAGGGAGAGTTATTCCTAGCTCGATGGGCTCATGATGCCTCAGGTCATCAGGGTAGAGATGCCACCTATAAATGGGCACGAGACCAAGGAGTGAATCTAACCATGGACAGTATTTCTCAGGCTACCCATGACTGTGAGACGTGTGCTGACATCAAGCAGGCCAAACAGGTGAAGCTCCTATGATATGGTGGGCGGTGGTCCAAATATAAGTATGGGGAGGCCTGGCAGATGGACTACATCACACTGCCTCAAACCTGCCAAGGGAAGCGCTATGTGCTGACCATGGTGGAAACCACCACAGGATGGTTGGAGACCTACCCCGTGTCTCATGCCACTGCCCGGAACCACCATCTCGGGCTTGGAAAAGCAAATCCTGTGCAGACATGGCACCCCTGAGAGAATTGAGTCAGACAATGGGACCCATTTCAAGAACAGCCTTATCAACACCTGGGCCAGAGAACATGGTATTGAATGCATATATCATATACCTTATCATGCACCAGCTGCCAGGAAAGTTGAACGGTGCAACGGACTACTTAAGACTACCCTGAAGGCACTTGGCAAGGAAACCTTTAGCAACTGGGAAATGAACTTAGCAAAAGCCACCTGGATGGTCAACACCCGAGGGTCTATCAATCAAGCTGGTCCTGCCCAGTCTGAACCCTTGCACACAGAGGATGAAGTCCCTGTTGTACATGTGAAAGGTATTTTAGGAAAGACTGTTTGGATTAATCCCACCTCAGGCAAAGACAAACCCATTTGTGGGATTGTTTTTGCTCAAGGACCTGGTTACACTTGGTGGGTAACGCAGAAAGATGGAGAAACCCATTGTGTACCACAGGGAAACCTATTCTTAGGTGAGAACTGTGTGTAAGGTTTCATTGTGTAGAGTTTATTGATTTGGGTATGATGCAGATGGTAATAGAATAAGTGGTGGTTAATGTCTTAGGTTGCAAGATGTGCCCGGGGATGTGTATTTTATTGCCACCTGTTAGAGGTGGGGCAGTTATCTTCTGTTAATTGGGCTACCTGTTAAAACCAAGTGGGGCAGTTTTCTTTATCTCTTCCACAACCAATCCTCCCTCTGGGGAGATATCTTCTGTTAATGGGCCATTGAGTCTCACTGCATGACTAATAAAATTACATCATCCCATTGTGAGATGCTCCACCCAGGAGGAGGAGCCAAGCATTCCTACCTGGATATAGTCTGAGAATTGGAAGACCACAAGCAGCCTTTTCCCACTGGAGTCCCAGAGGAGCAGCTTTCTTCTCCATTGGATTCCCAGAGGAAGACCAGGCCCATCTACACTGCCACTGGACCTTCAGAGGAAAACTACAGCCTTCTACAGGATCACTGCTTCAACAGAACCACATTTGTCACTCCAGGAGGACTGCAGCCACCATTTAATCAGACTGCTACCAACACCCTGACCAACAGGGTGTCCGGTCGTGTTCTGACTCTGTCAGTGTTGTTTAGTATTACTGCATTTTTATTTCCTTTTTTTTTCCCTAATAAAGAACTGTTATTCCTACTCCCATATCTTTGCCTGAGAGGCCCTTAATTTAAAAATTATAATAATTTGGAGGGAGGGGGTTTACATTTTTCATTTCAAGGGAGGCTCCTGCCTTCCTTAACAGACACCTGTCTTTTCAAACCAAGACAGAGACCCATCAGGAGCCAGCAGCTTGCATGAGAGCGATGAGGCATGGGCAGGGCCAGGAGTAATGGTGACCACCCCCTGTGGCGCTTAAGCCAGGTAGTGTTTCAGCAGGTTGTGTAGGAGGCCCTGCCAGCTCAATCAGGGAGCAATGGTATCCACTTGGCAGACAGCCACAGCTAACCTCTCTAAGCTCTGCACACACCATGCTGCCTAAACAGAGCTCCGGTGGGAACGAGCTGCCACCCATTTGTCAGGCTGCAGGGTGTGCCCTGCTCTTATACCAGTATTGGACAGCAGTAGTGAGCACACTTGTGGGAGGTGTGCCCAACTAGAGGAATTCCTCTGCTTAGTCACAGAACTCTGGGAGGAGGTGAGTAGGTTGAGGAGTATCAGGGAGTGCAAGAGAGAGACTACTGGAACCAAACCCTACCTTTCCTGCGACAGGGCCACCAGTCAGACAAGGCACATGACAGGGAAGATCCCCTGTCTTCTTTCTGCCTGGCTTAACACAGTGACTTAAAGGAATGGGGGTAATGGTGACAAGTTCCTACCCAACACAGCAGGCACATCTCATCTGTGACTGCCCCACCTCCTTAGGTGCCCTAGCATAATAGGTATGAGACTCTGCAAGTGGAGCTGAAAAATAATGAGGACAGTGGTTCATCTAGCATGGAGGTGTTACCAAGGTTAAGTCAGCTAATGCCCTGTGTCAAAACTGCTTCCATAAAGAAAAAAAGGTCATTGTCATAGGAGATGCCATTTTGAAGGGATCAGAAGGCTTCACATGCAGACCAGACCCACTTCTTTAACAAGCCTGCTGCCTCCCTGGGGCAGAGGTAAAAGATGTGAAGAGAAAGCTTTCTATGCTGGCACAACACTCAGATTATTGCTTTTTCAGGTAGGCAGTGATGAAGTTGCAACAAGAAGTCTGAGGGCAATCAAGAGAAACTTCAGGGTCTTGGGGTGACTGGTTAAGGGATCGGGAGTGCAAGAAGTGTTCTCTGTCCTTCCAGTTGCAGGGAATGATGAGGGAAGAAACAGGAAGAGCCAGCAGATCAATACCTGTCTCCGAGCCTGATGTCACCAGCAGAATTTTGTTTCATTGCAATCATGGGTCAGTTTATGCAAACCAGGCTTGCCAACAACAGACAGGGTCCACCTGTCTCAAAAAGGGAAAAGGATCTTTGCACAGGAGTTAGCAGGGCTTGTTGAGAGAGCTTTAAACTAGATTTGAGGGGGGAAAGGGTCAAGCCCCTTCTCTGGAGCCCCCCCTTCAGCACTAGTTATACTTTGTCCATGAGAATGTATCTCAAGGAGTTGTTCTTGGCCTTGGTTCCCAGGAAGAACCAAGATAGCATGTAGCCTTGTACATCTCGGGGCTTGGAGCTGTGGAATTTGTTTTGTCCTTCTGCTTAAGGAAAGGCCATGAAAAAGTACTGGGAAAACTAGCCACTAATACAACAGACTACAGAGCTACAAACACATGTGTGAAGAATAAAGAGAACATATAGAGGAAAAACAAGGCAAAACCTAAATTACATCAGATGGAGATCCATGAGGCAGCAAAGACACAAGGGTTATTGGTTTGTTAGAAATCCCAGAAGTGCCTGAGAACGGTCACACAGGAATTGGAGCTTCTCCCCCCCAAAAAGGCAGCAGGATCAATAGCCCAAATGAAGTGCATCTACACCAACACACACAACATGGACAACAGGAGGAGCTGGAAGCCATGGTGCAGCAGGAAAATTATGACATAGCTGCCATCATGGAAACATGGTGGTATGATTCACACAACTAGAAAGGTGCAGTGGATGACTATAAACTCTTCAGAAGCGACAGGCAAGGAAGGAGAGGCAGTGGGGTAGCCCTGTATGTTATGGGGAGTGTCTTGATTGCCTGGAGCTTAATGATGGTGACAATACAGTTGAGGGTTCATGGGGAGGAATCCAAGGGAAGGCCAACAGGGCAGATATCCAGGTGTGAATCTGTTATAGACCACCCAACCAGAATAAAGAAGCAGATAACATATTCTATAAACAACTGGGAGAAGTCTCACAATCGTTAGTCCTTGTTCTTGTCCAGGATGTCAACTTACCAGATGTGTACTGGAAATACACAACACTGGAGAGGAAACAGTCTAGAAGGTTCCTGGAGTGTGTGGAAGAGAACTTCCTGACACAGCTGCTGAACCAACCAGGGGAGGTGCTCTGCTGGACCTGCTGTTTGTGAACAGAGGACTGGTGGATAATGTAGTGGTCAGAGGCTGTCTTTGGCACAGCGATCACAAAATGATAGTTTTGGATTCTTGGAGAAACGAGGATAAGGGTCAGCAGAACTGCTACGTTGGACTTCCAGAGGGCAGACTTTGGCCTGTTTAAGAGACGGGTTAATGGAGTCCCGTGGGAGGCAGTCCTGAAGAGCAAAGGAATCCAGGAAGGTTGGACGTTCTTCAAGAAGGAAATTCTAAAGGTGTAGGCAGTCTTCATGTGCCAGAAGACTAGCTGATGGAGAAGAAGACCAGCCTGGTTTAACAGAGACCTTTAGCTGGAACTTGGGGGGAAAAAAGAGAGTCTGTGATCCTTGGACGAAGGAGCAAGAAACTTGCAAGGATTACAAGGATGTTGGGAAAAAATTAGAAGGGCCAAAGCCCAGCTAGAAATCAATCTGGCTACTGCCATAAAAGACAATAAAAAATGTTTCTATAAATATATCCTGTCCTGGTTTAGGGCAAATTTGGGAGAAAACCTCCAAAGGGGGCCCCTCCAGAAAGCAAACCCACACAGCCTCTCCCCCCAACCGGTTCGGGAAGGATTCCTCAGAGAGAAGTGGAAAGAACCTGTTTATTTAACAGGCACAGCACCCCCAGCACACAAAATGAACAATACCGGATGGCAAAACTCTTTCACCGCTCTGAAGAGATTACAAATTCAGAAAGTCTCTCCTGGGAGTGGTCGCTCTGTTATCAGTCCCTCCATTGCTGGGAATGGCTGCTGCAGGCCACAAAGTGCAAATTCTTGGTGTTCCCAGGTCCCAGTCCAGAGGATGTTCGAACGGTTCAAAGAAAAGTGAAAGAAAAACAGTCCAGGGAAAATTCAGACTGCCTAGCTAAACTGAGTAACAAGCAAAAGCAAAAGCAAGAGCAAAGCAGGACCAAGAGCAAAGCGAAAGCAAGAGCAGCCCTATGTACTGCCCCATCTCTGTGTCCCAACAACTGTGGGGGAGTGAGCAGGCTGATAACAAAATAAAACTTGGCTCTTCAGAGCCAGTCTTGAAGGCACAGAACATAATATCCAGCATAAACAGAACAGATGACTTGGGATACAAGCATCATAATATCACCCTAGGACATTAGCAAAAGACAGGACAAGGAGAATATCCTTAATTGGGTGTGTGGGAAAGCATAGTAACAAAGGATGAGGAAAAGGCTGAGGTACTCAGTGCCTTCTTTGCTTCAGTCTTTTATAACAAGACCAGTTTGTTCTCTTGGTGCCCAGCCCCCTGAGCTTGAAGATGGAGACAGGTAGCAGAATGAAGCCCTCACAATCCAAGGAGAAATGGTCAATGACCTGCTACACCACTTAGACACACACAAGTCCTTGGGGCTGGATGGGCTCCACCCAATGGTACTGAAGGAGCTGACAGAAGTGCTCACCAAGCCACTTTCAATCATTTATCACCAGTCCTGGCTAACCAAGGAGGTCCCAGAAGACTGGAGTTTAGCAAATATCATGTCCATCCAAAAGAAGGGTTGGAAGTAGGATCTGGGGAGCTACAGGCCTGTCAGCCTGACCTCGTTTCCAGGGAAGGTAATTGACCAGATAATCTTGAGTGCCATCACATGGCACCTACAGAACAACCAGGGGATCAGGCCCAGCCAGCATGTGTTTAGGAAAGGCAGGTCCTGCTTGACCAACATGATGATCTTCTATGACAGGGCAACCTGTCTAGTGGATGAGGCAAAGGCTGTGGATGTTGTCTCCCTGGAGTTTAGTAAAGCCTTTGACACTGTCTCCCACAACATTCTCCTGGAGGCACTGGCTGTTCATGGCTTGAACGTGTATACTGTTGTCTAGGTCTATGAATTTGCAGAGAACACCAAGTTAGTTGGGAATGTTGATCTGCTAGAGGGTAGGAAGGTTCTGCAGAGGGGTCTGGACAGGGTGGATTAATGGGCTGAGGCCAATGGTATTCAGTTCAACAAGGTCAAGTGCCGGGTCCTGCACTTGGGTCACACCAACCTGTCACAGCATATGCCACAGCACCTGCCACAGTCGAGATGGCCACAACACACAGAGTATCACCATACAATATCAGAAAGCTTTAAGCATCCCCATACAGAGTAACATCACATCACTTTGGAAGGCTGCAAGTGTCCACTCCTTTTGTTCTTTAGCCCAACCTTTTTTACCCCTCATTGTTCATGTATTGCACCTGTGTGCCTTCTGTTCCCTTTTGTGATTGGTCAGTACACCTCAGCACTCCGTGTCTCATTGCTTTCAATACTGTTCACCTGCTTTTCACAGTTGTAGCCCGTTAGGGATGAGGTTCAGCCACAGCCCCATTCCAAATTACCACAAACTGTGTACCTACACCAATCCCCTGCAGTGCTACAGGCTGGGGCAGAGTGGCTGGAAAGTAGCCCAGCAGAAAAGGACCTGGGGTGCTGGTCAACAGCCAGCTGAACATGTGCCAGTGTGTGCCCAGGTGGCCAAGAAGGTCAATGGTATCCTGGCCTGTATCAGCAATAGTGTGGCCAGCAGGGCCAGGGAAATGATTCTTCCCCTGTACTTGGCACTGATGAGGCCACACCTCGAATCCTGTGTTGAATTTTTTGCCTCTCACTACAAGAAAGATATTGAGGTGGTGGAGTGTGTTCAGAGAAGAGCAATGAAGAAGTCCTATGAGGAGCAGCTGAGGGAGCTGGAGGTGTTTAATCTGGAGAAAAGGAGGCTCAGGGGACCTTATTGCTCTCCACAGCTAACTGAAAGGAGGTTGTAACAACATGTGGATCAGTTTCTTCTTCCAGGTAACACGTAACAAGACAAGAAAAAACAGCTTTAAGTTGTGCCACAGAAAGTTTAGATTGGATTTTAGGGAAAATTACTTCATGGACAGTGTTATCAAGCTGTCCATGGAAGTGGTGGAGTCACCATCCCTGGAGGTATTTTAAAAGCTGTGTAGATGTGGTGCTTAGGGACATGGTTCAGTGTTGGATTTGGCAATGCTGGGTTAGTGGTAGGACTCAGAGGTCTTTTCCAACCTAAACATTTCAATGATTCTAAATAATGCTTGCCCACAGCTGTTTATTTAAAGTAGTGAATATCAAGTGTTAGCTTTATTATTACAGTGGTAATGTTCAGTATGAAACTTGTGTGATGTCTGAAAGAGACTTGCACGCTCTATGAAATCATAGCTGTCTAGTGTGTCAGGTCACCCAGATTGTTTCATAAAGGGTAGAAGCATGAAGAGCAGAGTTCAATACTTTAATTTTGATGTTTCTTTTTCCCAACACTCACCAGACTTGAAATCGCAGCCTCAACCATCCCCAGTTCTAATCCATCTGACCCAGCGACAGCAACAACAAACACAGACAGCCCCTGTTCCTCCTCCTGGGCTGGAGTCCTTCTCCCAGGTAAAACTCCACGAGCCATTACCAGTAGACACCTCTACCACTGTTAGCAAAATGTTACAGCTCCCCACTATATCTATGGATAACCAGGAAGTGACTGCCCTCCAAACCCAGCAGAAGCAGCTAAAACTACCAAAACGGAGGATAACTCCAGCATCCAAGGTGGGTAATTGAGTTTGTCCATAGTAAACATATAAGCATACAAAAGCTTGTATCAGCAATAGTATGGCCAGCAGGATCTGGGAAGTGATTTTCCCTCTGTACTTGGCACTGGTGAGGCCACACCTTGAGTCCTGTGTCTAGTTCTGGGCTCCTCAATTCAGGAAGGATACTGAGGTTCTGAAGCAAGTCCAGAGAATGGTAATGAAGCTGGTGAAGGGGCTGGAGCACAAGTCCTGCGAGGAGCAGCTTACGGAGCTGGGGGGCCTTAGCCTGGAGAAAAGGAGGCTTGGGGGGACCTTCTCCCTCTCTACAACTGACAGGAGGATGGAGCCAGGTGGGGGTTGGTCTCTTCTTCCAGGTAACAATTGACAAGACAAGAGGAAATGGCTGCAAGTTGTGCCCAGGGAGGTTTAGATAGGATATTAGGAAACATTTCTTTACGGAAAGGGTTGTCAAGCATTGCAACAGGCTGCCCAGGAAGGTGGTGGAGTCACCATCCTTGGAGGTATTTAAAAAACATGTAGATGTGGTGCTTAGAGACATGGTTTAGTTGTGGACTTAGATTAATGGTAGGACTTGATCTTAAGGGTCTTTTCCAACCTTAATGATTCTATGTATAAATTTCTAGGAAGAAGGAGAGCAAGGACCATGGTCTGTTTCTTGTTTATAAAGCAGGAAATTCAAAGCTGAATAGTTTTTAGGTTCAAAATACAGTGACGTCTTTTCCAAGCACATATCTAATTGTTCTGTGTGGAAAATGACTGTTACTATGTGATTTTTGGATTGACTTAGTAGCCACAAGATGAATATTGGCTGAGGGGGATGATCACAGATGTCACTTTGATATTGTTGTAGAATAGTATGGCTTACTCTTTCAGCTCCAGATCAGGGCACAGAATCAATGAATTAATTTCAGGTTACAATAATGTAGTTAATTTATGTAAAGTGGGGGGTTGTCACAGATCTAGTTAGCAGCAAAGGCTGAGCCAGTAACTGAAAAAGCCTGTAGTTAAGGGGCAAGACTGACAGCTACTTATATCTTTAATACAGATAGTGCATGAAAAGGAATTATCTTGGGTTTTTTCCTCCTTTAAGATTCCTGCCTCAGCAGTGGAGATGCCTGGATCAGCAGATGTGACAGGATTAAATGTTCAGTTTGGAGCTATGGAGTTTGGATCAGAGCCTATGCTCACAGAATTTGGATCAACTTCAAGCAGTGAGAATACCAGCCAGGCAACCAACAATAGCTTGTACTCAAAATCTGTCAAGTATGTGTGAACTCCCCTCCTGCATTCTTGCATGTCTTTTTTAAGGGGTCAAGTTTGTGCCAAAAACGTCAAGGCACAATTGCCATGTAATGAGAGGGAGAAATATGATGACATATAAGGTGAACATGTGCCCGGGTGGCCAAGAAGGTCAATGGCATCCTGGCCTGTATCAGCAATAGTGTGGTCAGCAGGGCCAGGGAAATAATTCTTCCCCTGTACTTGGCACTGGTGAGGTCACACCTCGAGTCCTGTGTCCAGTTCTGGGCCCCTCAATTCAGGGAGGACATTGAGGTGCTGGAGGGAGTCCAGAGAAGGGCAACAAAACTGGTGAAGGGTCTGGAGTGCATGTCCTATGAGGAGCAGCTAAGGGAGCTGGGGATGTTTAGCCTGGAGAAAAGGAGGCTCAGGGGGGACCTTCTCACTCTCTACAACTCCCTGACAGGAGAGTGCAGCCAGGTGGGGGTTGGGCTCTGCTCCCAGGGAACAAGGGACAGGACAAGAGGACACAGTCTTAAGCTGCAACAGAGGAGGTTCAGGTTGGACATTAGGAGGAATTTCTTCCCAGAAAGGGTGATTAGACATTGGAATGGGCTGCCCCAGATGGTGGTAGAGTCACCATCCCTGCAGGTGTTTAAGGAAAGACTGGATGTGGCACTTAGTGCCAAGGTCTGGTTGACAAGGTGGTATTTGGTTATAGGTTGGACTCAATGATCTCAGAGGTCTTTTTCAACCTAATTGATTCTGTAAAGTGTTTTCTGTGGATGACATCTTAAAGAAGAAATTTATTTTCTAATTACAATCAAAATCTCCCTAGATGGGTCAGTATGAAGCTGGAGATGACATGAATGTATATAACCTTAAAATTAAGCTACCCTTTATAAAATTGCGATTTTATGTTTAGTTTTCCTGATTTTCAAATTTGTTTGAGGGTTTGTTCCTCACAACATAATTTTTTTTCTGATTTTTGGTCCAGGAGAGATGATCTTTGTACCATATATGTGTATTAGTACATTGGCACCAGATTATAAATCTGATGCTTCTATGGGATGAAATAAAAAGCTGATCTTTCATTATGCAGACCCTCTTACTGAAATGCTAAAATGGCCAATGATAAATGTTGATAAATGCCAACATACTTGTAACCCTTTTTTTTTCCTTATTCATTCAAAAATTGGCTTCAGTAAGAAGTTTCCCAAAGTTAAATCAGAAATATTATTAAAAATTAACTTTCACAATAATTTCTAGTTCTGTAAACTTAAAAAAACCAAAAAAGGTGTTTAGAAAGTAAAACAGTCCTGCATATTTTAAAGTATTTTTCCTCTTTGCATAGTTCTGTTCGACTGCTACTTTAATGACAGAATTCTTTTGTTAAAAGAGACTGTGTGTTTCTCATCATATACCAGACTTTATGGATCTACTTGTTTAAAAAAGAGTTTATGTTCATTAATATATCCTTTGGGAAGGTGAAAATAACATGGCCAAAAAAAAGTGCTTGTGTGTAAACTCTTGTTTTGGTTGGGCTGGCAAGAGGAAGATGAATGGTGCTTAGTGCAGCGGATGGTTTTGAAGCAGTGATTACTGGGAACCAAAGTAAAATTATATATTTTTTCTCATTATTACATTTTCTAGTATGAATAATGTATATTTGACTCCATGTTTAAGGTAGTTCTAGATAACTATATAGGAGCTGATATTTTCACAAAGGTATTTGAGATCTAGTGTGCCATGTTGATAAATAATTTTTACTTTTTCCAGTGATCCTTTGAATACCTCTCTGCCAATATCCAATACAGTACAGGAGTCCACCTACACAACCTCTGCTGTCAGCTCTTCCAGTCTGACCTGCTCATCCCAGAGCACCAGCCCAGTAACAACTTCCTCCTATGAGCAGACTTCTGTGCTTAGTAGGATAGTGTATGAAAACTCCATGGCTCCATCTGAACCGACCCCTGTTGCAGTTACAGTGAGTGAAATTCTGAAATAAGACTTTGAAAAAAGGGAAATATTCTTATCAGTGTTAGACCTGTATTACCCAAATATGTTAATATTTTAACCAAACCAAGTGGTATTTTTTATTCCCAGGTCCATTCTGTTGTTTTTTCTTTTCCTATTTTGTAGCCATTTCTTGTATATGGGATATAAGAGCCTCTGCTTTTATGGGTTTTGACATCTTAAATTGCTGTTTGACCTTTATTCTTAGTAACACTTAACATCCTAGCTGAGTTTCCTTCCCTGAAGCTTAGTTTTTAAAAAAGGAACTATTTCTGTAGGTAAATATCAGTTATGGTATTTTGCCATAACTTGACCATTTCTATCCAAAGGTATATTATTTATTAAATTAATATGGCACCTAGAAAATGAATCCCAAACTGTTTGTGGCCCTTCCAACATTACTCTTTTGTTTGATTTAAACTGCAGTTGGAATTAGTTTCATCTTTTATTTTAAAAAGCATAAGGAGAGATCTAATCTAGGACAGAGAGAGTCTCAGGAGATATTCAAAAGCACCTACTCTATTTGTATATGGAATGTAGGTTTGTTTTAAGGGAATTTATTTTATCAAATATTTAAGGAACTTGTGAGAGTTTGTAAGTTTATTTACTCCTAGCCTTTGTTATATAATGGCTCAGTCACACCTGTCTTCTGCACTAGCTCATATTTACTGGTGAGGATCAAGCATAGACTATCCACTTCTGTACTCCAGCGTTATCCAAAAAACAACTGGTGCCTCTCAAGTCTTATCTTTCAATGAAAAAAAATTGGCGCCTCTGTGTAACTTGGATAGTTAAAATTGTGAGTTGCATTAGATCAAAAACATAACCATTTCCTATATGTTATAGCAATTCTTTCTTTCATGTCAGTGTGAACCTGAAGTTTATGTTATATACAGTAGATGGGATGGTCTCCAGCTGATGGGTGTATTATGGGCAGTATATGGGATTCTGTATGTTCAGTACACCTCATACTTGAGACAACTTTATTATGTGGTTTTGTTAAAGACTATAAAAAAGTTAATTTTCTGTCTTTTTGGTCTTTCAATTTAGAACGAATATAGAATTTTGCATGAAGCATGTTCTATGTGTGGTTTGGTCTGAAAATTTAATATTCCTCTTTGATAATTTATTTACCCATTTCTTCTTTGTTTACAGAACGGGCACAACAGTGTTAGAACACAGGCAACTCTTGACAGTAAGTTTACCAAGCTTGGTTGTGCAGAGGACTTTCTGATCCTTCCTTACTACTTGCTGTGTGCACAACTGTAGCAGTGGTGTCTGGTTTAAGGCTTTACATTGTTCTCACTATTTTATTACTGACTCTCTTGAGTTTATTATGTATTTCCATAGGATATACTGCTTGACTAGAACTGAAGTGTGAAAGCAGCTCTATTAAATCTACAAACCTAAGCAGTCTTAGAATTAAAGAAGCTGATTTACTGCTGCTTTCTTTTGAATTTATCTGCCAAAATTAGGAGAAAATTTTTTAAAATACAAAATTAAAAATTAATACAAAAAATTTTAGTAATTCTTCCACTTCTCAGTTGGGAAGCTGTGAATAGCATTTAGCTGTAATGACACAAAGTGACATTCTTGAAATGCACCTCTCATTGGGTATAGTGCTACTTGGGCCCTATTAGAAGCCCATGGGGAATAAGGGTGACTAACATGCTCCCTCTGCCAGGTACCTTGCTCCCTTGCAGTGGAGTAAGAATAACATAATACTGGCTCTGATACAGGCATTGCTGTTATCTTCATCTTGGCCAGGTTCTAATGTGCTATTTTACTTGTAGCATCCCTACATCTCTGTTCCTGGAGTTAAAATAATTAAATCAAATTCTAGTAATTAATCTTCTGACCTGTGCTGCTCTGTGGAAATTTTCAAGGGCAGCAGTATGAATTAACATCTTTTGGAATTCCAAGACTTAAAGTCTCTCTTCCTCTTAAGCATCTCTTCAGGTAGGTCACTAATGGGGCAGACTTTTTTAATACTTCTGTGTAGAAAGAAGTTGGGCATTCAAACCTATAAACAATGTTTTGTTAGTGCTAAGTTAAATTCTAATGAGCAGGAGGAGTGTATATGCCCAAAGAGTTACCACTTGAAAGATTGTTATAAATAAAAACAACTTTTCAAGTAGAAAAGTTTCTTACTTTTGTGTACAGAATTAATGAATAATGTATGAAATTCACTACAGGACTTGATTTTATTGCTATGGAAAACAAAGATCTGAGAATTCCTAATATTTTTGTAATTATTCTGTAACAGCTTTATTAGTCCCTTTTTCTGAGCCAGTTCCCCTTTGAGAACACTTTTGGTCTTTTCTGTATTTCAAGCACATAAAGTGGAATCAGTCTTCTTCCATGTATCTATTTCATTAATCCAAACTATTATGTATTTTCTCTTTTTAACATTTGAAAGTAGTGACATTTTTCCCTTCTGCATGTGCTGATAATATTCTTATTTCATAGGATGGTTTGGGTTGGAAGGGATTTCAATTTTAGTTCCAACACCCTGCCATAGACAGGAACACCTTCCACTAGACCAGGTTGCTCCAAGCCCCATCCAACCTGGCCCAGAACATTTCCAGAGATAAGGCAGCCACAGCTTCTCTGGGCAACTTGTGCCAGTGCCTCACCACCCTCACAGGGAAGAATTTCTTCCTAATATCTAATCTAAACCTATCCTCTTTCAGTTTGAAGCCATTCCCCTCTGTCCTGTCACTCCATGCCCTTGTGAAAAGTCCCTTTCCAGCTCTCTTGGAGTCCCTTTAGGTACTGGAAGGCTGCTACAAGGTCTCCCTGGAGCCTTTTCTTCAGGGTGAACAATCCCAACTCTCTCAGCCTGTCTTCACAGGAGAGGTGCTCCAGCCCTCTGATCATCATCTTGTCCCTACTCTGGACTCACTCCATCAGGTCCACCTTCTTCCGATGTTGGGGCCTCCAGAGCTGGACACAGTACTCCAGGTGGGGGTCTCATGAGCACAGAGTAGAGGGGCAGAATCCCCTGCCTCGACCTACTGGTCACACTGCTTTTGATGCAGCCCAGGATACACTTGGATTTCTGGGCTGCAAGTGCACACTGCTGGTTTATATTAATTTTTTCATTCACCAAGACCCCCAAGTCCTTCTCCCCAGGGTTGTTCTCAATCCATTCTTTACTCACCTTGTATTTGTGCTTGGGATTTCTCTGACCCAAGTGCAGGACCTTGCACTTGGACTTGTTGAACTACATGAAGTTTGCACAGGCCCACCTGTCAAGGTCACTCTGGATGGCATCCCTTCCTTCCAGCATGTCAACCACACCACACAGCTTGATCTCTTCAGGAAACTTGCTGAGGGTGCACTCAATCCCCCCGTACATGTCACTGACAAAGATGTTAAACAGCACTGGTCCCAACACCAATCCCTGAGGAACACCACTCATCACTAGTCTTCACTTGGACATGGAGCCCTTAACTGCAACTCTTTGAGTGCAACCATCCAGCCAACTCCTTATGCACCGCGTGGTGCACCCACCAAATCCATGTCTCTCCAGTTTAGAGACAATGATGTTGTGTGGGACAGTGTCAAATGCTTTGCACAAGTCCAGGTAGATTGTCAGTCGCTCTTCTCTCATCCACCACATTCCCCTTTTTCAGTCAGTGGTAACTTTACTGGACTGCCACGACTTCTCAAATATGATGGATAGTGGCTTAGCCACTTCCTCTGTCAGTTCCCTGCAGACCCACAGATGTATCTCTTTAGATCTCATGGATTACAGGTTCCTTAAATGGTCTTGAACCTGATCTATAGAATTTCCTTCTCTGTTGTCAGTTATTCTCATGCTTATTGCCAAGGCCAAGGCTTCTTGATTTCTGTTTGTATAGCAATCCAGTAACCCGACTTGAGTCATTTAGTGAGGAAAGCAAACCAGTAACTTGAACAAACTGTGATGTGTACCTTCTGAGTGTATATGTGAATTTTCTTTTATGACCATTCTAAGATTGTCTTTACATGCATTGCAAGTTAGTGATGATCCACTGGCTAGTGGTCTCTGATATGGTATGGAAGCATGGTCCAGCAGAAGGCAGGGCTCAACTCTCTTTTGCTTTTATTGGTGAATGAGTGCCTCTAATTTTGTGTATTATCTTCAGAGAACAAGAGATAAGTGTAGAAACAGCTGGGTATTCTGTTGGGCAGTAGAGTTGTTCAGTGTCTTAGTATAGTGATCATTTGGAAAGGTACATCTGTGGTAAACAAGTTCTACTCTGTGTACCTGAAAGTACTATTCATGCTTAAAGCTTTTTGTTATCTAGGTCACATAAAGTTAGACAATATTTGGCAACTCTTTAGCCATCAAAAGTGCTTAATGCTGTACCCAGTTGTGGCCTTTTATCATAGCTTCTTTTATTCTACTGCATTAAACATTTGACTCAGTTCTCTGAACTGATGTGTTGTATGTGCCCTTGTACTCCAGCGATCCAGGTATTAAACATCAATGGTGCTGTGTAGGTTGCAATGAAGAAGCAGAGCTGTAGGTAAAAGCAGATTTGTACAGCACAAATTACTTCTCTTTGTGGAACCAAATGCAAAGAATTTTAAAGTGAGGATTCACTTGTGAGCACAAGGTAGTAATCCAGATAGTGGGAGTTTAAGTGCAGAAGACTAGTTTGCTACACACGTAGCATTGAAAATTATAAATCTACTGTAGGTTAAGAGCCTAAAGGGAAGAAATGATAGTTATGTTGCTGTTTGAATTTTCATTAATAGCCTGATTCTTGATACTGTTATTGGTTCTTACTGGTCAGGTTTTTGTAAACCAAGGGGGGAACACTGTTGTGTTTCTGAATCTAGGCTAGTATGTCAAGTATGCTGGAATTTGTCTTTGAATGTCTCTTTTTAATTTGTTGCAGCTACTTCATCAGTTCCTGTGCTTAAGACAGAGCCTTCTCCCTCACTACCTTCTGCTGGTTCTCTGCCCAGCATGGTGTCCACTACTGCTTCACTTCTGCCTTCAGCATCGCAGCATGCAGGAACTTTGTCCAGCTTGCCTCAGTCCAGTGATCTGGCCAGCAGCTCACTCTCACAGTTAAGCAGGTGCAGTAGGACTTGTGCTAAACTGAAAGGGGTTCAATTGTCAGGAAAGGACAGACATAAGGGTGATTGTGTATGGGGCTGTCAGTTACCAGGGTCTCTTTTTCTGACACTAACTAGAATTAGGAGAGAGATTCAGAAGAGGCTAGGATGTTTCTGGTTACAAAGTATGAGCTCTGGGCTGCCTCTTAATGATAAAGCAGCTGCTGCCTGTGGTTGTCTTGGTTTAAGACAAGTTATGAGGTGGACATTTTGAAATAAGTTACCTCCCCTTTAGTTTTAACCAATCCCTTTCCACCAATAAGGAGATATGAATATTGTTATAGATGAGTAATGGGATGATTGGCTCTCACAATTAAGGGATGAACATTGTGTGTATGTTAAGAGAAGTTTTATTGATGTATAGTTATGGTATTGTAGTTTGTTGTTTAGACGTCCTCTGTTCTCCCCATAGTCCCCTTTTCCCCCCTCTGTATTGCTGCCACCAGACAACCTGGGTTGTCAGGGTTGTCCGAGACATGTGGAGGGAGGGCATGTACATGTGCCCCTTGCATGGGGCAGTTGGGAATGGGAAAAGCTTGTTGCTAGGGGATGCAGCATGACAACACCTCACCTCCAATCAAGTTACAAGAAAGTAGTCTTCTCCAATGGATGGAAAAGAAGAGTTGACTGACAGACTTTAGGAGAGGCCAAGGTTGCCTGATGCAACCCCCCAGGGGTATAAAAGGCGGAGCAGCCATTTTGTAGACAAGCTCCTGGCAGATGGTCACACACTCCCAGTGCACTGTCCTTTTTCTTTATTCAGTCTTTTGTTGTATTTTGTTAAGGTTTAATAAACCTTTAAAATTTTAAAAGTGACAGGTCATTTCTCACAAATATGAGTAGATATAAGTGAAAAAATAACAGCTTACTAAAAAAAACCCCAGAAACAGGCAAACATAATAACAGTAATAGTCACTAGTTACAAAATTGCTGGAATCTCAAAGACTCCCTGGGAATAAGGTGAAATTTAAAAATGGCAGAGTAACCCCTCCCCCAAGATGGCACCCTCCACAGACAAGCATGTGTGGAAAGAGAAAGATGGCAGCAGCCCTCCCCCCTCTTTTCTCTCCAGTGGCAGCAGCAGCTCCATTGGTGAAGGTGGCTGGCACACTCTGGCATCTGGAACTTGGTGAAGGGCTAGAACTCGTGGAAGAGACTTTGCCTTCCTCTTGGCAGAAGATGGCAAGGCAGCCAGCTGGGGCAACTTGGACTCTGCGCCTTCCCATTTCCACTGGGCACTGCTGGTGGACTGGGGCAATTGTATGGAGTGGGGCTGTTCTGTTCTTCTTGTTGCAATGCCGCAGCTGTAGGCAGGCACTCAATTTGCCTCTCAGAAAAAAAAAAACTACCTGAGGCAACCCTCTAGGAAAAAAACAAAACCAAAAGAAACCCAAAAGAGAGCCTCTGCCCACTGGTGCCTTGGCTCTATCTCCCTGCAAGAACAAAGGGAAAAAAGCCAGAGCCATGAGACAAGAGAGAGTTCTGCATGAATGCCTCAACCTCAAAAAACCTGGGCACCTCCCATCCCTTGCATGGTTGTTTTCCTGCTGCAGGGTCTTTAAGAGACAGTAACAATGTTGGGCACAGATAGATATGGAATACAATAACATTTTGGTTTACCCAGGACAGTGGTTTATAAACAACTTAGTGTTTCAAGTAGCTCTTACTTCAGTCATGTCAGCTAAATTGATTCCCCTAGTTTGTTTTTCCTACTTTTTCTGCAGTGCTTGCTGATTTAGTGTCGTATGTTTGAAATTATTCCCTAGCAATTTACTTCCTGGCTAATTTTGAAATATTGTGTTTTCATTTATATTTGTATTTCTTAAAATTAGAAAATGGAAATGGTTCCACAGGGAAAATGTGTGCCTTTTTCTAAAACATTTCCTTAAGACACTTTGAAATGTCAGATTAGTGTTTCTGGAAGTGCATTTAGCGCAGCTTAGCTCATTCACACTGTCTGTCTGATATTTTAGTGCCTGTTACTTGAGCTTTGTTCTTGGACAGGTGATATCCCGAGGCTGTGCTGGTTATGTTTTAATACTCACCTTTGTACTGTATTTGTTAATATAAGAAACTAATTTTATGGGCTATCACAGACTTTTTTCTGTTAGACAGCTAGGACATAGTCTCTTAATACACTAGTGTTTTCTGTTGAATAAAATGGTAAATGTGTCATACAACAATAATTAATTCATTCACGTTGAAAATATATCCCCACATTTGTTTGTTGAAAAGCTGTGTACATTGGTAGAAATTTTAGTTGGAGGATTGATGCTGTTAGTCTGATACAAAGCACCATGAAAGATGATTCTTGAATTCCAAGCATGTCTGGCTTGGTTGTGCTGGTGGTTCTTGTCTGTCTCTACCATAGGTCAGATAGTGAATCAAGGCTTTTAGAAGAGCTGGGGAGAGTGGGCAAGGGAGTGGTTTAAAAATGTATGTAGGACTGAACTGTTTTTTCCTTGCTGCTTGAAGTGATATCATTGTAATTTCTGCAGGCAGAGAACACTTTTAAAGAGTCAAAGTAAAATTAATCTATAGAACTGCCAACATTTATTCTGGTCCCGCACCCCAAAAGAGCTGCCAGAAGTGTTTGCCCTTTAATTAGGGCATATAATTTAGCCTGCAACTTTGCTATGAAAACTACTGTATTTTCTTGTGACTATTTCCATAGAGAACACTAAAATATTTGTTATGGTTAGGATCTCTCTTGCTTCTGATTTCAAATGAGGAGGGTTTTTTGAGCACCAAACTATACATAGTTTTTATATCTTTGCTTTGTCAGTGTTCAGTGTGTTTATTGTGCTGTAAGTTATGTTCTTGACCTTGAATGTGAGGTATAACTTCTGTCACTGTAAATGTTTAAAAAACCATTTCAGTCACTTTTCAGGGAGATCTTTGGATTACAGATGTATATCAGTGCTGCTGTTAGTGCCAATAGTTCACAGGCCTCGTCAGTCAGGAAAAAGCAGAGTTGGTTTCTAAAGCAAAGATACTGCAAATGTTTTTAATCAGGGGATTCTTTATTTTCATATTTTACAGTGTATGTATAAAACAGAACTAATAGTTCTGTTTAATCTTTTCAAAGAGGAAATTGGTTTTGGTAGGATGTATTGGTATTAATTGGCCTTGATTAAATTGACAGATTCTATAGTAGAAAGGCTAACTTTTGGGCTTTCACAGATGCTCTTCATTTGTTGGGTTTTTTTTTTTTTGAGCCCTGTCTTTTGATAGTTTCTTGGGGCCTTTGGTAGAGTTATGGGGAAAATACCCTGCAGGTCTAATTGGTTGAACTAATGTTATACAGGTTATGTGAGAAATACCGTAATGACTCAAACCAAAGCACTATCTTACCTAAGGGAGCAGTTGCTTATGGAAAGAATGAGAAACAAGCCATGTGTTTCTGTGAGTGTTCTTCTGGTTTTGGACTTTACATAATTCCTGAACCAGCAGTTATTTTTTTCTAAAAATATAGTAATTTGATAGTTATAAATGAATGGTGTTTTAGATGTTTCTTGTTAGTAATAGTTGTTTCTGTACTTAATTTTTTAAATTAAACTGTAGTAGGATATTAGTTAAAGGGAAAATGTAGGGGGTGTGTGTGAGTATATATATACACATTTCTACAGACAATTTTTTCTTTATTATCCTGCTGTGTGTATATGTGTATACTCATAGCTACAATTTTTATTCTTTAACTAATATTTTACTACCTACTCTATTTGTATATATGTATGTGTGTATATACATATATATATATTTAAAATGTTTTAGGAAAAAATAATTTTATTAACTGTGAGAAATGACTGCTCACTTTTAAAATGTTAAAGGTTTATTAAACTTTAACAAAAAATACAACAAAAGGACTAAATAAGGAAAAAATACAACGCTGAGAGCCACCATAACTATCAGCCACATGCTCATCTACAAAATGGATGCTCTGCCTTTTATATTCTTAGCCCCTCCCAAAGTTTTGTCAGTCAACTCCTTCTCTGCTGTCCATTGGTGGAGATTACCGCCTTATATCTTGATTGGAGGGCAGGTGTTGTTATGCTGTGCCTTGGTAATAAGCTGGCCTTCTCTAAATTCCCTGACTACTGAGGCTATTACAAGGGGGAGAGGAAAGAGGACTATGGGAGGACATATTACAGTAACATCACTATACACTTTAATATCTACATAATATCTATCCCTTAATTGTGAGAGCCAACTATTATATTACTCATCTATAACCTTAACTCTTTGCAATTCCTTTTTAGCTCCCTTTCCAATCATCAGAGCAGCCTCTCCCCTGCCTCAGTGTTGTCTTCAAGCACATCACATGTGGTAAGTCCTATTTGCATTTCCACAGATATTTGGCATATAGTCAGTTTATCTGATGATTAAGACCCTCTCTTAGTTCAGTGTGTTCCAGTATGCTAATTAACAAAACAAGAGCTTTATCTCAGGGAAGGACTGCCAGCTCTCTAGTGGTAAAAAAAGTCTTTAGCACTTGTGATTTGTACTCGATCAGGACTAGCTGTTACAGAGACTTGCCAGTCACGCAACTGTAGAGGAAATTTTTGTGCCAGCAAGGGGGGATGGAATATAGAAAGAATTTCTTATTAAAAACGTGTTTAAAAAAGAAATAAAACTTTAGATGTGGCTGTCTGAAACTGCTCTAAAATGTGGACCCTTCACAGACTCCACTGGAGAGATTAGCTGGCAAAGTGCGGGTGATGGAGTGGTACATGTCATGACAAATGCTTCAGGACAGATGATTTTAGAGTTTACCATGTGACATTGTTGTCACCTGTGTATTTAATGTATTAGAGATAACAAGGCAAATGGTAGTGAACACAGTGCTCTAGATGAGGTTGCACAAATGAAAGAGAGACACTGCCTTGTTCTGTCTCTACAATCCCATTTGGGGTGTGCAGATAGGTTACTTCTTTATGCTTGAATTTTGGTTTGTAATGCTCCACCCCTGTTGTATATGTAAATTAAAAATCACACATCAAAATGTACTCCTTTTTTGCTGTCAGAGTTCTTTTTGGTTTCTGTGTGTTGATGACGCTGTTTTGCAGGTGTGATCAGCTTACAGCTAAAGTACTGTATTGTGCTGGATTCAAACCATGAACTCCTTTATCTTCATGTGTTCCTGTAATACATTTTGTTTGTGTTTCAGTTTACCACATTGACTCTGTTGTGGGGCACTGCAGTTTTAATCTTTTAAATTCCACAAATGTACTGAGGAAATCACAATAGCAGTGTCCTGTATTTTGAAAACAAATATTGTCTTTTGGAAGAATATAGTTTATTTAACATAACAAATACTAGCTTAAAGGAGTATACAAGCAAAAAGGGCAAGAAATAATGCAAGGAAGCAACAGGGAGTGACATTTGAGTTACTGTGGTATAATTTTGTGATGATATAGCAGTTTGAATTTGTCTCATGTAATAATTTTCTTTGAATGCTTAAAAATCACAAGCATGCAACTCAATTGCTTGCCTGTTACATAGGTAATGCATTATTTTTTACATGTGCTGCTGTTACTTAAAAGATTGTTGGGTTTGATTTTTAGTTTTGTTCCCCATCCCCCCCACCCATCTTTCACTGTGCCTCATTTGCTCTGTTATCCTCAATCTTTTTGTCTCCTTTCTAGCAGACTAGTGTTGAGAACACAACTTCACTTCAGCCTTCAACTTTTTCAACTGCTTCAACCTCAGCCACTAGCACCACCTCCTCGGTTGTCAGCATGGCAAGCAGTATGAACACTACAGCTAGCCTTGGCCTGAGTGTTACCAGTGTGTCTGCTACCACACGGGCAGCTCCCTTAATGTCTTCAGGTTTGCAATATTAACAGTTTATGTGGAGAGACAGAGGACTTCGATCAGCAGGGCTGTCAGTTGAGCATCTTGCCAACTATAGCTACGCTAAGAAATCCACACTTGACTAGCATTTTCAGCATGCTTTATTTTCTGGGTTATAAAATAAAATTGCCTGGGTTTGTGTATTTGAGATATTTGTTAGGACATTATGTGGCATTTATGTAACATATTCCATCCCCAAAGAGCTTTGTAAATAGAAACCAGAGTAATTCTGACTTGGCAAGTTTTGGACTAGGAGATTGACCCTGTTTGTATTCCAGGTTTTAATCAGCTCTTTGCTGTGAGTTCACATTAGCTTTAATTTCAGTCTTCTCTGTGACTTGAATTTATTTGGCAGTGTCAAAATATACTGCAGTGTCCTCATTATCATATGCCACTTCCCTATTGCCACATCTAGAGAAAGGAAAAAAGTGTCTGATGTCTGGGTCATTCCACAGAAAATAGCGCTTCAGAAAAAGGAACCACAGAGGGAAGGTTGGGAGGCTTCCTTGCACTGAAATGAAAGCAATACTAAATTCTCTTTCTTTTCTCATTAGCCTGAACTGCTAAAAGGAAATCCTAGGGAGGGAAGTGAATGATTTAAATATTGAGATCAGACTTACTTACAGAAGAATTTCTCATTTCCATAGCTTGTAAATAAAGTTTATGATGACTGGTCAAAGTGAATTTTTTTACTTTTCTGCTTCCTAGCTCTGCTTCATGTAGGCAATTGAAACTGTTTCAATTTCCTCTTTGCTATTCCCAGGTGCAGTAAGTCACCCACAGTATGCTGGCAACATTTAGTGCTTTCCAGTCTATTGCTGGTGATAAGGGGCAATATGTTGACAGAGTCGAAAATTAAAGGAGATAATTTGCTCTTAGACTGAAAACAATGCCTGAATTTTGCCTTCAGGAGAGGACCAAGGAAAGGAGACGTTCCAGTAATTATTGTAATTCTCTTGGACAGGATAAATAACAAAATTAGACTGTTCTCTGATGGGACTCTTTTCAGTCTTAAGTAGCCTATGGTTTCCCTTCCTTGAGGCATGGTTAAACTCTCTAGGCTATTTTTAGCATTTTCATCAACCAGCACAAAATTCTTCTGTGTAGTTCTGCTTTTACAAACTAAGACAGTGCAGCTGCCAGGACTTGTGAGCTATCTTGTCTCAATGCTGAAGCCTTTTCTTTTCTAAAGACTTGTTAAAGTGCCTGTATTTTAATTCTATAGGCAAAGCTCCCCCAAATCTGCCTCAAGGTTTATCACCCTTGTTGCATAACCAGTATATTGTGGGACCTGGAGGACTTCTGCCTGCCTACCCAGTAAGCAATTTGTTTGTCCTTGATCGATTAAGCCTTGGTGCAAGTGAGCCCTCCAGACCTGCTGTTGCCTATGCCAATGCATTTCTGTTGCCACATGTTGCACCTGGAATTCTTGTTCCAAATGCTGAAGAATGTTAAATGTATTCAGTGAGGGCTTATTGTTGATAGTAAACTGTATAAGTGTTGGTACAGACCTGATCTGGCTGCTGTTGTAGGTAAACATGCACGTTGCTATGGTTTTCAGCGTTATCAGGTTTTAGGCCCTTTGAATAAAATTAGATCCATTTAGGTTTGTAATACTGGAGTAGATAGTATTATGTAGTAATGCAATAGTAATAGTGCAGAGTAATGGTCAAAATGTGCCATGTATCCTGTCTGTCATACTTTGATTGCATGTAACTTTTTGGTGTCTGACCAGGGTGAACATATTTTTGGTTATCTGTTTTTTGAATCAGAAACTTAATTCTAATAATTCTTCTATATTACACTGAATGCGAGGGGGATACCATAGATTGCTTTGTGGTCTAGTAATATAATCTTAAATCCTGCTGTTTTCAGAAGTAATTATTACAGCAAGGAAAACTGTTGCTCTTACTCCCAGTTCTGAATGCCCTGTAGATTTTAAACAATTTGATGAATGATGCATCTGCGAAAACCATATTGAACATGCAACAGTAATATTCTCAGAGGACTGCTATCACAAGGAAGCAACATCAGAGTGAAAAGCCATTTTAAACTTTGCTCTACTAGCCTTAAAATGCTACAGTGCACCATGATAGCACAATCTGACATATATTTGTACATCTCTAAAATAGACTGGGCCTAGGTCAAGCTGTTTAAACTGAACCCCAAATTAAGCATCATCAGAGAAATGTGTTATAATGGTTTTTTTTCTATCTGTCTTTAAGCAGATTTATGGTTATGATGATCTCCAGATGCTTCAATCCAGGCTGCCAATGGTAAGTAAATGGCTTGCTTTATTTAGCTTTAAAGAAGTTATCTTCAGTGTTGATCATTTGTGCAACACAAATTAATTCATTTGATAGTGACTGAGAGCTTATCTCTATGTTCTGTATTCTGGTTTTTTAATCATCCAATTTTCTATGTTGTATAAATTGATACAGTGAAACTGTCAATTTGCAAACAGAAGCAAATGTGCTCTGTTCTTGTGAAGCGATATACGGAAAAAATAGACTCCACAACCTGATGTAGTTATGAAGTGGGTATGCATTGTCAGCGCCCAGCACAAGCTAGATAACTTTTGTGAAAACTTGTGCCCCGAGCCCTGGTCTGAGCCACATCTTTATTCACAAAGGTGTTCCATATACATTACACTGCACAACCTTTCCATGCATATTCAACCCTTGGCCCCGCCTGTCCTTGCCTCGCATGATAATTAGATCCACGCCCTTCTGGGCATGCGTTGTTTGCTGTGGTGGTCGCACGGGGTCTTTCGGTGGTCTCTGAGGCCAAAGATTGTGGTCTTCCTCATGATTGAACTTTTGTCCTTTGCATGTGCTTTTGGTCCCTTGGTGCTTATCTGAGTATGTCTGTCGGTCTTGATGAGCTTGGAGACAGAGGAGCCCCGTTATCTGTGTTCTTTGCATTCCATGGTCTTCTTCCTGTATTGTTCTTTATGCAAGAAGCTTCATAAATTTGCATTTTCCTATGTCCTTTGTACCATGGAAGAGGTTTCTTAAGTAAAAGGTTAAAATTCAACACACAATTCTACAAGCTAAAATTTAAATGCTTAATTCATATTGCTAACTCAAGTGAACTCCAAAAAATCTCTATTTCATTTGTGAGTTGAGAAAATTTTAATTGTTATAGGGAGAGTATGACATCTTGTCAAAGCTAGTTGAAGTCTGAGTGTCAATGTTTTCTTTTACCAAGAGGTAGGATTGATCAGCAAGTAAGCAAATTGGCAGCCAGTAGGTGCATCTGACAGCTTTTGGAGGTGCTCATGTCACCAAAACTGCAGGAAAAACAAATAACCAACAACATATTTAATTTTAGAAAGTCATTACTTTATTCTGGCCAGGAAGGACCACACAAATCCTCTCATCCACACATAGGCCAAATGTGCAGAGAGAATCATTCCATGACACACGTTTTTGCAGGATTTTCTCCCAAACTTTATAGTCAAATCTCATAGTGATGCACTGTTTTAAAGTTCTTTGGTCCAGAGTTGAGCAACTCCCAGTTTTCAGTTTCCCATTGGATCTGAATCTCCTCACCTCCGATGTTAATTAGATCTTCATTCTTCGATTTTCTTATCAGTTCTTTCTGGACCAGATGTTTCCAACTCTGCCAGAGGCGGCATCTGAGGGTAGATGTTCATAGATGGCCACTGATGTTCTGTTAATGGCCACTGATGGCCCTTTGTCTTTTGGGCTACTCTCAGTCTGTTGATAGGTTGAGTTCCTCAGACCTCACCTGGTGGAACAATGCCTTGGAAAGAAACTTAACTTTTTCCCGGGGCAAAGGCAAGCAAAACGCCTTGACTAAAGTTATACAAAAATTTTTAAACTGGTATGTTTTCCAACACTCTTAGGGAGGGTGATCTTTGCATGTGCATCATGGCAACAAATGCAGGTGAGCTGCAGGAGGGAGAGTAAATGAAGTTTTCTTCTTTACCTGGATCGAGAATGTAAATGACTTGAGTGAAGCTGAGAGTTAGATTCAAAAAGAGTCTCAGCCTAGATGGCAGAAAGGTAAATAATTTTGTTTTCAGAAAAAAAGGACAAGGATCTTGAAGAGAACGTTTGGTAGTATGTTACTGAGAAAAGTCACTGGATTTAGTCATTTAGTCTATCTCTAGATGCAGAAATGGAGCAACGAGCAGTAGTCTGAAAAGAAGTATCACTGGATGAATGCCACAGATAAAGGTCAAAGTGAGAACCAGGTCTTTCATGTGGAGTCTGGGGACAGCCAGAGCGAGATAGTCAAAGGTAAATCGATACGGGAATAAATAGACTCCCCACCTGATGTAGTTATGAAGTGGGTATGTATGTCGGCGCCTGGCACAAGCGAGATAGCTCTCGCAAAAACTTGTGTCCCGAGCTGCAGTCTGACCCACATCTTTATTCACAAAGGTGTTCCGTATGCAGTACATTACACAACTTTTTCATGCATATTCAACCCCTGGCCCCGCCTGTCTTCTCTCCGTATGCTAAATAGGTCCACGCCCTTCTGGGCATGCGTGGTTCGCTGTGGTGGTCGCACGGGGGTCTTTCGGTGGTCTCTGAGGCTGAAGAGTGTGGTCTTCCTCATGATTGAACTTTTGAACTGTTCTCCTTTGCGCATGCGCTTTAGGTCTTTTGGTGCTTATCTGAGTCTGTCTTATCAGTTCTGACCACCTTGGAGCCAGAGGAGCCCCTTTATCTGGATTCTTTGTGTCCCTTGATCACCTCTGGTATTGTCCTTTATGCAAGAAGCTTCAGAAATTTGTGTCTCCTATGCCCTTTGTACTATGGCAGAGGTTTCTTACGTAAAAGGTTAATTCATTTTGTTAATTCAAGTGAACTTCTAAAATTTCTGTTTCATTCCCCCCTTTTCTTAAGATATAGTAAATTCTTTTACTACAGGGGTCCTGATTTATCATGACGATCCCCTTTCAGCAGGATTCCATGAGTTCTAGAGAGTGAAGTCAACATGGCCATGCGCTTTAACATCCTCCAATTCTACATGAGTGTTAAAATAGACATCATTAAACTTACAGTAACTAAAATTAATAAAATTATAATGGGGTGACATAAAGCATTCATGATCCCAGTTGCAGTTGGTGACCATCCAAATAGTGCATCCCACCAGTTATGACTTGTGTCTTGTTTTACTCTTTGCAGGACTCTGTTTATTTCGGCTATGTCATGATGGACAGTTACCAGAGTTCTCTGCCCACTCTCTTGAATCTCCTTTACGATTTTGATTATATCTTGATGTTTCATTAATTGTTTTACTAGGGTTAAATTCATTCTAATGGGTGTGGGTGATAACTCGTTGTATGTTGTGTAGTTTGCCCTTATTAACTGGTGAGATACGACTGGTGCCGAATATAAAAAGTCACACCCAATAACCTTCAGAAAGTTGCAAATACAAAAATTGGAATGATTCTTAACAGATAAGATTACCTTGTTCTTTTCAATTTCTAGGACATCACACACAGTCCTTAAACACACACAGCCATCACCTATATACACAAGTACAGTTTGTTGGTTAGTGTCTGGGTGGATCTCAAAGTGGCAGATGCCTTGGTCAGTGTCAAGGCATACATCTTGAGAGCTGATCAAATTACTTTCACAGATGAATCCCTGTTGCTCCTGAGCAATGCAAGGCTCTAAGTTAACGGTTTGCCATCTCCCTTGAATTTTCCAAGCCCATACTCTATGTTCTGAGGGGTATAATACTAACTTCTAAATTTGAAAGACAGCTCAATAGTGTTGCGGGCCCAGAGGCAAACTACGTCGACAGTTTGTCTCAATGTGAAGTTGTACCAACAGTCTTCATTTGGGCGATTGCAAACCTTCTGGTGCTTATTCACACTGATTTGGGTTGCTTTACCATGGGTAGTCTCATTAATCATTCGACAGCCTATCTTAATCACCTCCCCTATGGTCCCTTGAAGTGACCACAACCTTTGTTTCTGCCACTCCTGTTTTTTATATATTTGGTTACTGTGTATGACCAAGGTTATTAGATTTAAACCTTTTAAATTGGAAGGCTTTCCCATGGATCCGGTATATTGAGTAAAGGCTTGGGACCAAAGCCATTCAGCATTACTCTGGTTAGGAGTACTTTCTAATTTTTGGATTACAGCTGCGATTGTAAACAACATTTCAACAAAAATCCCTGCCCACCGCGATACATTCATTTTGTCCGGGTAAGTTTCAGTTTCAGTTCACCATCACCCGGCGTTATTCTCCAAGGGGCCTCTGGAGCCTTCTTAACATGGCTGTGGTGGATCCAAGCGCCTAGAGCCTTCTTAACACGGCTGTGATGGATCCAAGCGCTTTGTTCTTTAATCTTGATTGCAGTGAAGGTGGTAAGGAGCACTTGGTACGGTCCCTCCCATTGTGGTTCCAGGGCTTTCTCTGTAAGAGACTTAACATATACATAGTCTCCAGGTTGCACATCATGTACTGGTGCATCAAGCCCCGTACTCCGAGTTCCGGCCACATATTTTTCAATTGCTCCAAGTTGTTTATTTAGAGCAATCATATAGGAAGTTAGCGATACTTCCTGGGCAGATGTTCTCTTCTGCACCTCATATGGTCTCCCATAGAGCAATTCAAAGGGACTCTTCTTTAGTCCTGGGTTTGGTTCGAATCTGTAGTAATGCCAATGGGAGGGACTGAGGCCATGGCAAACTAGCCTCTTGTTCCAATCGTACAATTTGTTGTTTGATCAAATGATTCATTTTCTTTACATGACCACTTGATTGTGGGTTATATGGGGTGGGAAGTTCTCAGTCTTTGCCCAAGTATTGGCTAACTTGTTGCACTATTTTTGCGATGAAATGTGGTCCTCTGTCTGAGGAGATTGTGGCTGGGACTCCAAAGCGTGGTATGATTTCTTGTACCAGTAACTTAGTCACTTCTCGAGCTTTAGAGGTCCTGGTGGGGAATGCTTCTGGCCATCATAAAAAGGTATCTGTTAACACCAGTAAAAACTTATACCCCCCTTTTCTTGGCAACTCTGTGAAATCAATCTGCCATTGTTGCTCAGGCCCATGACCCTTCCCAATCTGGCCAAGTTTTGGTTTGGGAATATTCTTGGGGTTGGTCTGGAGGCAAAGGTCACATTGTCGAGTCACTTGGGCGATAGTGGCTGGTAAATGTCTAGCTATGATCCTTTCATTTAGATATTTATATAGGGCATCAATTCCCCAATGTGTTTTCTGGTGTTCCTCCTTTACTAGGGACCATAATAGGTAGGAGGGTATTACTAATTTTCTTTCTATGGTGGCCCATCCCTTTTGGTTATAGTCTTCATTTTGTTCATGGATTAACTTTTTGTCTAATTTGTTGTAATTTGGCTTATCTTCGAGAGAAATTTGCCCGTCTGGAACCAGGGCTGCCTCAGTTATTACCTCAATTTTTGCCGCTTCTTTTGCTTCCCTATCCACCAGCTCGTTTCCTTCTTCTAATTCTGAGTTTATCTTCTGATGTGCTTTAATGTGCATGATTGCTACTTTCTCTGGCAACTGAACTGCTTCTAGAAGTCGCAGTATTTCTGGTGCATGTTTAATGTTTTTTCCTTGAGAATTCAACAGTCTTCTCTCTTTCCAAATGGCTCCATTAGCATGCACTACTCCAAATGCATACTTTGAGTCTTTATATATGTTTATTTCCTTCCCTTTTTCCAATTCTAAGGCCCGAATTAGGGCAACTATCTTGGCCTTTTGTGCAGAGCTATTTGTTGGCAGGGGCCCGGATACTGGTTCTCCTTGGTTTCTACTGAGGAAGGAGGCTGGATCTCAGGAACTGTTGTGGGGAAAGCCAGTGTCCACCTTTCGCTTCTAGCACAGCAGACACTGTGTGAGACACGAGCATAGTCATTTTCTAGCCCAAGGTGAATTTACGTGCTTCTTGGATGTTTAGTACAACTGCTGCAACAGCTCTGAGGCATCCAGGCCATCCTTTAGCTGATGCATCTAATTGCTTAGAGAAGTAGGCAACTGTTCTCCGGTATGGGCCAAGGTCTTGTGCTAATATTCCCAAGGCGATCCCTTGCTTCTTGTGGGAGAACAAGAGGAAAGGCTTACTCACGTCTGGCAATCCCAGGGCTGGAGCTGACATGAGAGCTTTTTTTTCAGTCGGTTGAAAGCTTGCGTAGCTTCCTTTGTCCATTGCATGTCTCTGCTTTCAGTTGCAATCAGTTCATATAAGGGCTTAACAAACAGTCCATAGTTACCTGCACCACCTTGTCATCTCCAGGAAAGTTCGTAGTTGTTTTACAGTCTGAGGTTTTGGGGTCTGGCCTATTGCCTCCTTCCGGCTTTGGCCCAGGGTACATTGTCCAGCACTGACTTCATAACCCAGATAAGTTACTTTCTGTTTAACTACTTGGGCCTTTTTCTTTGATACCCGGTACCCTTGGAGCCCCAGAAAGTTCAAGAGGCTTACCGTCCATGCCACACACGCTTCCCTTGTCCGTGTGGCTATCAGGATGTCATCCACATACTGTAACAGCTTTTCTTCTTCTGTGGGGGCTTCTCAGGTCTCTAATTCCTTTGCAAGTTGTTCTCCAAACAAAGTGGGGGAGTCTGGTCCATGTAAGTTGAGTTCTTTGCCCGCTCTTGGGACTTTCCCATTCAAATGCAAAAATTTTCTGGCTGGCTTCGTGGATAGGAAGGCAAAAGAAGGCGTCTTTTAAATCTAAAACAGTAAACCAAGTTAGTTCAGGTGTTAAGCAAGTTAATAATGTGTAGGGATTGGCCACCACAGGATACAATCTTCAGTTACCTTGTTCACGGCTCATAGATCCTGTACTAATCGGTATGACCCATCGGGTTTGTGGACTGGTAGGATAGGGGTATTAAAATCAGATTGACATTCTTTTAATAATCCTAAACGTAAAAAGTTCTCAATCACTGGGCTAATACCTTCCTTATCCTCCTTCTTCAAGGGATACTATTTAACCCTGACAGATTGCTTTCCTTCTTTTAGCCTGATCTGTATAGGGGAAGCATTTTTTGCTTTCCCTGGTACATCAGAGGCCCATACCCCAGGGAATACCTGATTCATTATTTCTTCATCAATTTCAGTTTCCCTCATGACTTCGCTAGTGGTTAATATCAAACTCAATATTTCTACATACTTTGGATCATTTACCTCCAGAGTGATTTCCCCATTTTTAAATGTAATAGTTGCCTGTGATTGTCCCAGCAAATCTCTGCCCAAAACTGGCTCAGGGGAGTTGGGCATATATAGGAATTTGTGGATCCCCCACTGCTTTCCCAGTTTGTATTTTAGTGGCCTAAAGAAAAATGCCTTTTCAGTTTGGCCAGTCGCTCCTGTAACTATAGCATAATCATCTCCTATGGGCATCAGGGCAGTATTCAGGACTGAGTATGTTGCTGCAGTATCAACCAGGAATTTTACATCTTTCTCCATTTCCTCCAGCTTCAGATTTACAACCAGAGGGCCTGCTGGGGTAGTCTCCTTCGGTCCCCCCTAATCCTCCTGCACATGAGCAACCACCCCTCTCCTTTGATACCCTTGACCATTCGGTTTCCATTCTGGACAGTCCTTCCTCCAATGGCCCTGTTTCTTACAATTTGAGCATTGATTTCTGGCTAATCGAGGAGGGCCTTGCCTGGACGGCCCCTGCCAGCTTTCACGTTTTTCTTTCCGCTCCTCCTGCACTATTGCTACCAAGTTCTTCATCCCTCGTTTATACCCCTCTTCCCTGTTGTTAAAGACCCTCCAAGCCTCCCCCAATAAAGTTTCTAAATTCTGTGCATCTGCTTCTCGAATTTTTTTGGAGTTTGCGCCTAATATCCTCCGTGGACTGTCCCAAAAATAGAATAATTGTTGTATCCCCACATCAGATGCAGGGTCCAGTGGTGTGCAGCGTCGCATTGCATTTCTCAGGCGGTCAAGGAACTCTGTGGGGGATTCCGAAGGTCCCTGTTTAATAGCATATAAAGCTGACCAATTTATAGTTTTAGGTATTGCTCTTTCCACTCCCAATATAATCCAGTCCTGGTACTTCTTTAGCTTCTGTCTTTCTTCTGGTTGGTTTGGGTTCCAGCCTGGATCCTGAAGTGGAAAGTGTTCTTTTAGATCTACTTCTCATTGTCTAAAGTGGTCTGCTACCAGGTCTCCTGCTGTTTTTAGAACTAACTGTTTTTCTGTTTCAGTAAATGCATCTAATAACAATTGAATATCACCCTAGTCTGGATTGTGCTGCTTCATAATGTATCATAGACGTTTAGCAGTGTTTACTGGGTCATTTCGGTAATCTCCTGCAACCCTTTCCCATGCTTCCAAATCAAGGGTGGAGAAGGGCACCTTAACCGATATCTTTTCTCCGCCTGGTATTACTGTCTCCAGTAGGGGGGGCTGTAGGTATTTGTCCTCTGGTTCGGGAAGCAATTGGGCTGCTTGGAGGGGTTGGAGCCGGTGTCTTCTCCAAAGGAGAAGAAGGAATAGGAGTAGGAGTATTAGGGGGAATAGGTGGGATAGTTGGAACAGATGGAATAGGAGGTGTAGGGGGTGGAATAGATGGAATAGGAGGTGTAGGAAGTGGAATAGGTGGTGCTGATGCCCCGCCCAAGTCTCCACCCCTTTCCCTTTTCCCTCCCAAGTAAGGGCTAAATAGATTGTCTAGATCTTGTTCTTGTTCCTCTAGTACTGCACGATAAACTTTTTTTGTCCTGGTGCACCTCTGCCTTATGCTACAGGCCGAGCAGCACCATTTAAGTTCTCCTATTTTGTTTCTGTTTTCTTTTTCAAGAGCCAGAACGAGGGGGTCAGAGGGAGCCTTGATACCACAGTCCCTTTGCCAATCAGGGTTATTTCGAAGAGAGAAGAACATATCACAATAAAAAACTTCCTCCCATTTTCCTTCTCTTCGTAGAAACAACATTAGCTGTAACAAGGTGTTATATTCCAAGGTACCTGTTGGAGGCCACCTTGCCCCCTCCTCTAGGCGATATAGTGGCCACCAGTGGGAGCAATATTTGATTAAACTTTTTTTATTTTCCATTCCCCCTTTTTCAGCTATTTCTTTCTAGTGTGCTAAGACACACCCTAATGGGCTGGCCTTGGGTACTTCCTTACTCTGCCTTGCTCCCATTATGTCCTTTTAGAGCAAACTTACTTTATTCAGTTCTGAGCGTACAGAAAAGAAACCCTTTTTTTTTTTTTGTAAAAATTAAAATATAATTAATCATATACTCAAATAAAAAATAAAATTAATAATTAATCAAATAACCACATTAAAATATTAATAGCCAAATTAATAGTCGATAATATTTAAATTAATTAGCATTAATAGTAAAATCTTAATGTATTAATTAATGAATTTTAATTAACCATTAACTTTTAGTCATAAGTCCCACGCATTTACGAACTCCTAAAAGTCTAATCCTAACCATGTGAGGAGGAAAGAAAAAAACCATAATTACTTAGTTCTTCCTTTTAATTTTAAGGCTGTGCCACTCCTTTATTCTTTCCCAATCTTCTTCAAAAACGTCACAGGTTTCAGGGACTAGGTGGCTTTTTCCACAGATTAAATTCACTATTTCACACTTTGCTTGTTTAACCCTTGTGTTATACTATCTTAGTAATTCAGGGGTACATGCGTGACACGTGGACCTCCGTCTATATGAAATACAATACCACTTCCTCTGACACTTTAGACATTGGAGGAAAACCCAAGCTGTGTGCCAGTCTGGCTTCCAGCAAAAGATTGTCAATCTGCACACAAAACAGGGAATCACCCCTTCCAGACCCCACCTCAAGGGGTTCCTAAGTGCCTGTTCAACTGGTGGTTGTTCCCAGTCAAAGGCTAGGTAGCAACTTGTGGAGCTTTGGTATATTCCCCCCAAGAACACTCTGTCTCTCTCTCCGTCCTCCCATTCTGTGACTATCCAGTTTCCTGCTGGATGAAGAGACTGACTTGGTTCAAGCTGAAACCACCTGTGTAGAGCCTGTCTGGAAGGCCGGGCTCTTTCTGCCTGGGCTTGGAGTTCTGCAGCCACCGTGGGCAGATCGCCTGTCCCTTGCAGCAAGAACCAAGCTGCAAGCCGCGTAATACAAAGGATCTCTCATTGACAGTTTTTAGCACTGAAGGGCAGTGTTTATTGCACAACCAACACTTAACTCCTAGCTCAGCCGGTTATTTTTAGCTGCCCCTTACTGATAGGGTAACGCGGCGTTTGCAACTCCTCTGCTAGACTGCTCCATCAGCTAGCAGTGCAGGGTTTGCAAACCTTCAATATGCTACTCCTGCTGGCTGCGCCATCAACCAGCAGTGTTCAAATCAAACTCGCAAAACCGCCGCCTGTGTCCGCGCCCACTGGCTGCTTTAAGACTCACTCCGCGCTGCGCTGACTCCGCTGCCTGGCGCCGCAGCTGCGCTCCCTAGCAGCTCTGCGCCTGCGCTCTCTAGCAACGCAGCTCCGCGTCTGTGCCACTCCGCACACACACAAGCACACAACCGAATGTAACAGACACACCAAACCAAAATTCGGATTCCTCCCTCTCCGAGCTGCACTATCAGCTGGAGACCCTCCCCGCTGCCGGCCCCAACCCCTGGCAGGCGGTTCGCTTGCAAACCCCCTGGGCAAAACTGGGCGCAAAGACGTCTCGATGCGACTTATCAGAAGCCAACCTTAAAAGAAAATTAATACATACCACTTCGTCCGCAGTCGCAACGGGCTGTGGTCTGCCCCCCGCAGTGTACAGCCGAGGCACAGAGTCCCTCTGGGGAAGAGCCCCGCGGCACCTGAGGGCGCCTGCCCCTGGCTGGACCCAGGGTGAGCAAAGACGTCCCTTCGTGGTAGCCAAGTGAAGCGATAGGCGGAATACATAGACTCCACAACCTGATGTAGTTATGAAGTGGGTATGTATGTTAGCGCCTGGCACAAGCGAGATAGCTCTCATGAAAACTTGTGCCCCAAGCTGCAGTCTGACCCACATCTTTATTCACAAAGGTGTTCCATATGCAGTACATTACACAACTTTTTCATGCATATTCAACCCCTGGCCCCGCCTGTCTTCGCTTCGTATGCTAAATAGGTCCACGCCCTTCTGGGCATGCGTGGTTCGCTGTGGTGGTCGCACGGGGGGTCTTTCGGTGGTCTCTGAGGCTGAAGAGTGTGGTCTTCCTCATGATTGAACTTTTGAACTGTTCTCCTTTGCGCATGCGCTTTAGGTCTTTTGGTGCTTATCTGAGTCTGTCTTATCAGTTCTGACCACCTTGGAGCCAGAGGAGCCCCTTTATCTGGATTCTTTGTGTCCCTTGATCACCTCTGGTATTGTCCTTTATGCAAGAAGCTTCAGAAATTTGTGTCTCCTATGCCCTTTGTACTATGGCAGAGGTTTCTTACGTAAAAGGTTAATTCATTTTGTTAATTCAAGTGAACTTCTAAAATTTCTGTTTCGGTGTTGACAGGCTGAGAGCCATGGTCTTGTCAGGCAATGTTGTGTTAAGGAGTGCTATGCTTTGGATGCTGGCATATGCATGATGTTTTGGCATACCTAGGTCCCCTTGTCACCAAAACTGCAGGAAAAAAAAAAACCCTCCAACAGCATTTTTAGGGTTAGAGAATCAAGGCATTACTTTCTTTCTGGCCAGGATGTTGTTCTAGCCAGGATGTGTAACATAAATAATTTCATCCACATATAGCCTGGGGTGTGCAGAGAAAATCAGTCCATGACACATGAATTTTACAAGATTTTTCAGATACTTATATATAGTAAACGCAGGGCGACCCCAATGTCTGGGAGAAATTATGAGGAGGACTCCATGGATATCAGAAGGCTAATTAATTAGTTATTATACTATATAATTCTATATTATATTATGCTATGTTACATTACGTGTAAATTGAATCTGCACAAGCACTCAACTCCACTTCACTGAACAGAATCTCGTGACTGTCCGCCGACAGTCCGGACACACACACACACACACCTGGATTCACTTGGTCATGAATCAAAACACTCACACCAGAATCCAATTACCAATTCCCTTCAGGTAAATAATCTTCCACAATGCATTCCACTTGTGAACAACAAGAGGAGCAGCAACTGAGATAAGAATAGTGTTTTCTTTCTCTGAGGTTCCTGGCTGCTATTTCCAGAAATATCCTTGGGAAGTTGTGCCTTGCTTTTCCTGTGAAGATAAATGCAACCCCACTTATACAGTCAAAACCCACAGAAATTCATTGGCTCAATGTTCATTGGTTCCAAGTTATATAGTTCTTAGTATTTGGTTTCCTATTGGCTACAGATCTCTTTGTCTCCAATGCTAATTAGGTCCTCATTCTTATTTCTCTTTTCCCAGAATGGGTGTTTCCGACCATACCATGGGTGATATTTTGAGTTGATAGTACGTTAATGGTCCTTGATGGCCATTGATGCGTTTATCTTTTGTGTATCTTCTGTGCTACTCCCAGTCTGTTGAGATGTTAAGTTCATCAGGCCTCACCTGGTGTTATGAATAGATATGAGAGTTTATATAAGTACTTTCCTATTGCCCAGGCCTCTGGCAGCAGACAGTAGTCTTACTGGGGCAGCCAGCACCCCAAAACCCACTCTCATCCACGAATTCTTTAAGAATGGCTGATTAGGTTTATTATAGAATGAATTATTTATTTAACAGAATCAAATTTATCACACATTAAGATTCTAAACAGACTATGTACTACACAGGCATAAAACAACAACAACAAAAAAGGAACTACTAGTAGATAACATACAGTGTGAAGCCCAAAACTGGGCAAGAAAATAAGACTGTAGTCAGATGGCTATAGAGCAGGTATTTGTTTATTCAGCGCTGGGAGTGAGGTGGATCTCTCTGCCAAAAACTCACTCAATCTTCTTTAGCCTTCAGTTACATTTTAAAAGTCCTCCTGCACAACATCGCCATTACATATCATTGGCATACTCATATTTGCATAAAGCTGTGTCATGATTTTATAGCAGTTTTTGCTTTCAGGCATGCATCAGTTCCTTCTGTTCTGGTCATCAGTCTTCTGGTGGTCTTTTGATGAAGGCTTCTGTAGTCTTCCTCACGCTTGAACTTTTTACCTCTATCTTCAGCACATGCCTGGTACTTCTTGTTTTTTTCAGTCTAACCTGTTTTTAGCTAATTTTGCAGTTTGTAAGTTTCGTTAAAATTTAATATCTTGCTCTTGATGGCGTTTGTTATCTCACTTGCCCTGCTATCTTGCTTTCTTTGTTATCTTGCTTACTTTACCTTCACATCTTGTCACAATGTTACTTAGGGTTAACCTTTTGTTACATACAACTTAGGAATCAAGTGAATGATTAAAAGGTACCAATTTACAGCTAGCAAAGAAAGAGTATAGATTAGGATTCAATGTATCTTACCATCCAGTTGCTGATGGGGCACACATCGAAATCCTTTCCCTCAATTTCCGGAAAAGTAGCCACGAAGATGCGTTCAGGCTTGGAGAAGTAGCCGTCTTACACGTTTCCAGGGAGTGTGTAAGGGGTGTTAAAAATGACTAGATAATATTGGCTTTCGCATTTATATATTAGCTTTTGCATGTTGTTATTGATCATAAGTATTTAGATATGATACAAATTTTGTCTTTTTAGCTGATTGTTAATATAATATACTCTATTGGCTTAAGTATGTACTATATTGCACATGGAAATAGTAGTGTAATGAATATAATATCTATGTATCGCTTATAGAAATAGTGATATGATTAACGTATTGTACTATAGACCTTAGCAAAACATAAGATGTGAAAAAGCTTTTGTGTAACTAATGTGATAGATGAGTAATGCGATGATTGACTCTCACAATTAAAAGGCAAATACCATGTATATATGTTAAGAAAAGCTTTATAGATTAATAGTTATGTTTTACCCCCTTGTGTTGTTATCAGGGGACTGCCTGGGTTTGGGACATTTGGGAGGGTCGGCTTGTCACTATGTCAACACTTGACCTCCAATCAAGATTTAAGGAAGTAAACTCCACCACTGGACAGAGAAGAAAGAGTTGATGGACAAAACTTTGGTAGGGGCAAAAGGGTTAAAAGGCAAAACCTCCATTGTGTAGATGAGCACATGGTAGGAAAAATCCTTTGCTCCTGACGCCGTAATATTTTCTCTATTCAGTCTTCTGTTGTATTTTTGATAAGGTTTAATAAAACTTTCAACATTTTTGGAAGTGAGTAGCATCTCTCACACTAAGAGAGAGCATCTCTTACACTATCAGTGTAAGGGCATCCACTGACTGACCTCTCCAAGTGATAACACTGACACAAGACAGAGCACCAGAGGAGGCTGGGAATGAGCTCGTTAACTCCTCTTATCAGAAAAGTGTGAAACAACAGGGATGAAATAATGGGAAGGAATAAAATTTATTGACTTGATCTCAGGATGTCATACAGATAAGCCAGGATGGGAAACCTAGAAGAGCCCCTGCAATATCAAAAGCTCTCAGGAATGTTTAAATAATGTATAAGCTAATGAATATGCATGTAACTCCAGCAAAGTATATAGAGAACATGATTTTAAGTTTTTTTCCGGTGGTCTTTGGCAGTTTGTCAAAAGCACCCCAGTGCTGGAAATATTGTCCTACTACTATCCTATTATTATTAAACTTTTAAAAATTCTAAGGAGCAAACTCTGTTTTCAACAGAGGCTTCTACCTCCGTGATAATCTGTGTGACTTTTATAGTCATAAAGAGAAGTGTCTTTGGTCAATGATATTTATTTTTCTTTTATCTCTTCCCACGTCTGCTCTCCATATCATGATGTTGATTCTTGGCCAGGCTGCAGACCTTTTGGCACCACGAGATGACCCCTTGCTGGGCCTTTCACCCACCTGGGTTCTCTCTCCCATCTGTACCTGCCATCTGTGGTAGAGAGAGGAGGGGGGAAGAAGTCCTGCCACACTTGGTAGAACAATACCTTGGGAAGAAACTTTAATTCCCTTCCCCTGGGACAGAGGCGAACAAACCTGACTAAACTTTAAAAATAAAAAAATTTAAACCTGGTATATTTTCCAATACTGTCCCTGCAGGAGATAAACGTGTTGGAGGTCCATGGCTGGACCTTGTCTATGTTGCCTGAGAATTGCTCATGCTGCAAGGTGTTTACAAGCAACACAATGAGACAGTTGGCATGAAAAGTGCCTGAAGTGGCATGAGTAGCTGAATTCAGCTGAGTCAAAGTGATCTCTGCTGTGTCTCTCCTTCATGTAATCATAGAATGGGTTGGGTTGAAAGGGATCTTTTAAGGTCATCTAGTTCAATCCCTGTTACAAACCAGTTTAACACAAAAGACTGAAGGAAACTAAGCCTCTGTGCGTAAAACGGATCAGACCCAGAAAGGTTCAAAATATACCCAAAAAACATTATTAAAATCAAATGACGTTAGATGTTGGTGCAAAAAAACCTTGATATATTTTATTTTATAGTAAAAGAGGCAAAGAGAAAGAAAAGAAAAAGAAAAGAAAAGAAAAGAAAAGAAAAGAAAGAAAAGAAAAGAAAAGAGAAAGAAAGAAAAGAAAAAATGAAAGGAAATGAAAGGAAAAGAAAAAAGAAAATAAAAGAAAAGAGAAAGAAAAGAAAAGGAGTTGCGCATGGGGGGACAAGGAGAGAGTGACAGTGGTGTGAAAAATGACTGCTCACTTAAAAAATTTTATAAGTTTATTAAACCTTAATAAAAACAAAACAAAAGGACTAAATAAGGAAAAACAGGCCTGGGAGCCTCTCTTGTGGCTGCCTACCACATGGCTGGCTCCTCTTCAAGATGGACGCTTTGCCTTTTATATCTCTAGCCCCCTCCTAGAGCCTTGTCAGTCAACTCCTTCCATGCTGTCTAGTGGTAGAGGTCACTTTCTTACATTCTGATTGGAGGTCAGGTGCTGCCATAGTAACAAGCCAACCTTCCTAAATGTCCAGATTACCAAGACCATCCCATGATAACACATACTGGGGGGGAGCACATTGCAGTAACATAACTATACATATATAAAACTTCTTTTAGCATACATATAATGTTCCCCCCTTAATTGTGAGAGCCAACCATTTACTCATCTATAACAGGGGTTAAATAGAAACATGTCACCCTTCTGGGGGTCCCAACAACATCTCGTTGTTCCCATCCATCTGGTCTTCTTGGTGGTGAGAGTCCCCCACTGCCCACTGCCACCACAAAGTATAGAATCCCATGGATCAATATATGTTTGGGCCAGGTGGGAATGCCCACCTGCCTCCCCTGGGGAGGACAAGTTTGACACTGTCTCTTGCAACACTGTGGATCTGTTGCATCGTGCTTCAGTGCTCTGGTGCAGGGTCTGGGGACCCCTTTGGGGTGGGGCCTTTGATGGGCCATGACACCCCATCTGCATCCCTGTGGATGCAGCTTTTCTCGGGATGAAGGGGCCCCACATGTAGGTCCTCCGCACAGTGGAGGATGGGTGTTCACTGCTCTGAACCAGAGGCTTTTTCATTACACACCCAAAACCTCTCTTCCTCCCCCATACCCTTTGGTGTGAGAGTCTGTGCAAGCCTGGCAGCTGTTAGCCCCAGGACTGTGGTCTCCACCCTGAAGGTGCTAAGCTTGATCCCTCTGTGAATGTATTCTTCTCCGAAGTTACTTTATCTTATCTCCATCAACAAACAGTCTAGGGCCCCATTCAGTGTTTTGGTGTTTTTCTCTGCAGCTTTTGTACAGTTTTGCTATAATAGGCAAAAGTCCTTAATGAAAATGTTTAAACCATAAATTATAACATTCCGTTTCTGACAAACCCTCCCAGCAATGAGCAGGGACATCTTCAACTAGATCAGGTTTCTCAGAGTCCCATCCAACCTGGCCTTGAATGTTTCCAGGGATGGGGCATCCACCACCTCTCTGGCCAACCTGTGCCAGTGTTTTACCATCCTCATAATAAAAAAAGTATTCCTTACATCTAGTTTGAATTTACCCTCTTTTAGTTTAAAATCGTTAGCTCTCGTCCTATTGCAACAGGCCTTATTAAAACGTCTGTCCCCATCTGTCTTATAAAACCCCTTTAAGTACTGAAAGGCCACAATAAGGTTTCCCCTGAAGCTTTCTCTTCTCCAGGCTGAACAACTCCAACTCTCCAACAAGTCCAGTCCTTCCTTTTACTGAGGACTCCAGTGCTAATCATTAGTCAGTCTAAACTGGGATGGAAGGTGGAAAATGTTGAGAAGATATAGGCTGAAGAGATGATTTTGATGATGATGGCTAAACCCTGGCAGAGGTTTTCCAAAGAAGTTGAGGAAATATCATTCTTGGGGAGATGCCAAAACAAAGAGTGCACAGGGTTGTGGAGCATGGGAACTGCAGAGCTCTGTTTGGAGTTGCTGTTGAGTGGAGGTCACTTCTCCCTACCCCAAAGGCTTGTTGTCTCTGTGCTCCTGAGACAAGAGGCACCAACATGCTTTTTTGCAACAGGTCTTTATTTTCTGTCAAATAAACAAATGAATAAATAGTTAAACACCCTTGTCAAATTAAATAGAATAAATGAGTAGTCAGTGGAGGCTCAGGGTCCATGACTGTTCTTGTGGTGGATCTAGCCACCGATTGTGGAGGTGGGAGGATAGGGATGGGAATGGGGCAGTGGTCCAGAAGCGATGATGGTGGCATGGGTGGAGCTCTGTGTGTTGGTCAGGGTAGTTGGGCTAATCACACATGATATGGGTGCGGTTGTGGAGATGGAAGCAGGTGTGAGCTTCTAGGCAGATGTGGTCTCAGGCATAGGGTCTGTGATGGTGGGTGCAGAGGAAATCCTGGATGCACCTGTGAGAAACGACACTCACTTTTAAAATTTCAAAGGTTTATTAAACCTTAACAAAAAAATACAACAAAGACTGAATAAGGAAAAATTACAACGCTGGGGAGTCTCCATGACTAGCAGCCATATGATCATTTACAAAATGGATGCTCTGCCTTTTATACCCTAAGCCTCTCCAAAGGTTTGTCAATCAACTCCTCTCCCATCCATTGGTGGAGATCACTTTTTTACATCTTGATTGGAGGTCAGGTGTTGTCATGTCGTGCCTCCTAGTAATAAGCCAGCCCTCCCCAAATGCCTTGACTATTACAAGGAGGAGGGGAAAGAAGACTATGGGAGGACATATTACAATAACATTACTATAGATCTACAAAACTTGTCTTAACATATACATAATGTTCATCTCTTAATTGTGAGAGCCAACTATCACATTATTCATCTATAACACACCCAAAATATTTGTTGATTCTGAGCAGCAGGTTGCAGGGCCTTTGGCCTTCAAAGAGTATGCCACTGGCTGGCACATACTGCTCAAGCTGTTGGATGTGGTGCAGGACGTGATGCCATATCTTGCCATCCCAGTGGTGGTGGGTGGGGCTATTTGGGGTCCTGAGGATGGTGAAGAGCTTCTGGAGGATGCAGAGTGTGGTAGCAGCAGTTACTGTAGGTGTGGAGGAGGGTTTTTGGGAAGAGAAAGGGTGACTGCTGGTGGTGGCAGGGCTGTGGCATGCTAGGAGCCATGGCCTGAAGGAGCTGGAGGCTGTCCCAGGGGAAGGTGGTGTTGCAGAGACATGGGTGATGGTGAGGCCTGGCAGGAGCACCAGGGTATCATACCACAGGCAGGGCTGTAGGTCTGTGAGCACAGCCTAGGTGAGGCTGTGAGTGCTGGGTGTGTGAGCCTGGTCAGGCTTGGTGGTGGTGTGGGTTGGTGCTATGCTTTGGGTGCTGCCATGTGAGAAGCTTTATGTGGTGTCATGGCTTTCCTTTCCTCGCTTTCTGAGGGCAACAGGTTTCCCGCTGTGGTTTTCAGTTTTGGCTGTTGGCTGCGGTGGTCTTCAGGAAGTGCATTGGTGGGGTGGCTGTGCTTGGGGAGGGTAGTGGTGTGTTGGGAGCAGGTTGGCTGTAGTGGTTCAGTGGGGGATGTGAAAGTGTTGGGATAGCAACATGTGGGGCAGTTTTACTGCAGGTGGTTTTTCTGTGATTTCTCCTTTCCCTCCCAAGTGAGCTCTGATGCTTATTGTGTTCCACTGAATTTCCCTTCCTGCCCAAGTCTCTTTTCCTTATGTAATATGCTAGTGTTGGTTATGATTTTTTTATTTTTTCATTTTGGTATATTTGTCAACTTTGTGTCAATACATCATTTTTTTATATTTTGGATTATTTGTAAAATTACATATTTCTTGGCAATCTCAGGAGCTCTCCAAGTCCAGACGTCATTTGAGGGGGTAGCTCTGGGCACTTGAGCACTGTCAGGACTAAAAGCAGTTTACTTGTCTCAAAATACTGTCAAAGAGGGAAGTTCCCATAAGATAAACCACCACAACAGGCACAGATGGCAAACAGGAAGGCATTAATTCCAGGCCTAAATGGAGGTTTGGAATTAGCACACCAGACAAAATTCCGCTGGACGGTGGTAACTCCCCCAGATTATATACTGGGCATGATGTTCTGTGGTATGAAATATCCCTTTGGTCAGTTTGGGTCACCTGCCCTGGCCATGCTCCCTCACAGCTTTTTGTGCATCTGCCCACTGGCAGAACATGAGACACTGAAAAGCCCTTGACTCAGGGTAAGCACCACTTAGCAACAACCAAACCATCAGTGTGTTATCAACACTATTCTTATATTAAATCCAAAGCACAGCACTGTACCAGCTACTAAGAAAAAATTAACTGTATCCCAAATGAAACCAGGACAGTATCTACCCCTTATTCCATACCATTTGCATCATACCAGGTTCCACACTTCCCAATATTCCATCACCTTTCCTATTTTTTGATAGCTATACAGACAGATATCATTCCCTTAGTCTATGGAACATCCCTATAAAAGTTCATTGAGTTAATTTAGTCCATGACTTTGGGGTCCATCTGTCCTAACAGTCTTTCAGGCAGAAAAGATGGTGGATAGTGTTGGATTGTTGCATGTTGAAGCCAGTTCTGATTCCATCACCACTGCACTTGTTCTGGTTTATGAAAGTTCATTCTTCATTAATGTGCAAATCAGAGGGAAGTCAGGTTCATTTTTCCAGAATGGATGTGGCAAAGATGGATGTCATAATGTGCCCAGCGTGGTGATGCATATAGCTGCCACAGAGGTGATAATACACAGTGTTGTTAGCATTCAGAAACACATAATCACGAGAATGATTATATGTAGGTGCTTTTATTGAAGAACTCTGGGTGTCAGGGGTACAAACCCAAATCTGACTCTGACATGGGTTTGGGATGAACATGTTTTTAGATTCTATCGTTATATAACTTTCATGTTAATTATTAAACTTATATTGTTCTATTGTATACATAGATTTCATCCAAGAATGGGGTCCTCGTGGCCCCCCTCAAACTTCTAACATAGTTTCTCGTGATTCTTCCTATGATTAAACAATAATTATATTTAATTACTAAACAATCATCACATCTAACAGTTATATCATTTATCATGTACTGCTTACGCAGGTGCAATTTCACATGATCTGGCAAACACAAAGCCTAACATTTTCAGAGTATTTTTTAAACATTTTTCCAGGGCCCCACTAAGTCTAGCTTCTTTCTAATTCCCTGAATTTTATAATTTTAAAACCTTTTACTATCAGTGTTATATAGTTATTAACACCATACAGTTTAATTAATTGGCAATTCTCACCCCAAATCAAATTTCCTTGAGGCACACGCAGACTTCCCCATCCTCCCATATTACCCACCAAGCGCACCTAGGTACTTGAGTGAAAGCAATCCCATGGATGGGTTTGCCTTTGCCTGAGGTAGGGATAAGCCAGACTTTTCCTCAGCTTATTTTTAATGTGCACTACAGGAACTTCATCCCCTTCTACAATACGTAAAAGTTTTGATTGGGCAGGGCCAACCTGATTGGCAAATCCTCTGGTGTTGACTAACCAGGTTGGTTTTTGCTAAATGTGTATCTCAATGTTTGAAAGTCCCACCACTCATTGCTCTTGGTATAGTCTTTAACAGTCCATTACATTGTTCAGTCTTTCCAGAGGCTGGTATGTGATAGGGAATGTGATACACCCACTCAATGGCATGTTCTTTGACCCAGGTGTCTATGAGGTTGTTTTGGAAATGAGTTTCATTGTCTGATTAAATTCTTTCTGGAGCAACATGTGCCCATTAGATGTGCTTTCCAAGACCCGGGATAGTGTTCTGAGCAGTGCCATGGGGCACAGAGTATGTTTCCAGCCATCTTGTTGTTGCGTCCACAATTGGAAGCACATGGTGCTTGCCTTGGCAGACCATCCCCTATTTATATTTCAGCCATCATCCTCCATTGCAAAGAGGCTTTAACTGCTTGGCCTGCTTAATTGCAGCATGTTTCACATACCTGGATAACCGGTGCGATTGTGTCCACTGTCAAGTCCACCCCTTGATCACAAGCCCATATATATGTTGCATCTCTTCCTTGACAGCCTGAGGTGTCATGGGCCCACTGAGCTAGAAATAATTCACCCTTATGTTGCCAATGGAGAGCCACCTGAGCCACTTCAATCCCAGCAACCCGATCCACCTGCTGGTTGTTCCAATGTTCTTCAGTGGCCCGACTCTTGGGTACATGAGCATCTATGTGATGTACCTTTTCAACCAGGTTCTTGTCCTGGTTCAGGGCAAATTTGGGAGAGACCTCCCAAAGGGATTCCTCTAGAAAAGCAGATTCAATTGACCCCTCCCCTAACTGGTTCGGGAAAAAATACCTCCTTGGAGAAAAGTGTAAAAAACTGTTTATTTAACAATAAAACCTAAACAATATTAAACAAAACTTCTTGCTGCTCCAAAAGAGATGACAAACTCAGAAAAGTCCCCTCCCTGGGTTGCAGCTTGGCTCACTCAGTCTCTTATCAGTCCCTCCGGTGCTGGAAATGTCGCAGCCCAGGCCCACCCTGGTGGGCCACAGGTGCAAGCTGCCGGTGCTCTTCTGGGTGTTCAGTCCAGAGCAGGTTAAGCAGGTCCAAAGAAAAAGAGAAAAAAAATACAGTCCAGGGAACTTCTTTGCCTCGGCTAGCTAAAACTAACTAAAACAAAGGAGAGCTCTGTTGTCGCAGACACCTTTTGTGAAAAATCCTTTCTTAGGATTTTCTTGCTGGAGCTGAGCGGTTTCAGCAGCAAATGTAAACAATGGTTATCTGCTGCTGTGGAATGCAACAGGTGGATCCGTGATTGGTCCCCTATGGATGTTTGGATCTACTGACCACTCACGGCAGGGCTGCTCTTGCTATCTGCCAAGAGACAGACCTTTGTTATTATTCATTCTATTCTATTCTTAGCATAGCCAGCTTCTGAAGAAGCTCCTTTTTCCTTTCTATTTCTATGTAGTATAGTTATAATGTTATATATATATCATAATATAATAAATTAAGCCTTCTGATCATGGAATCAAGATCCTGACTCTTCCATCCATCTAAAAAACCCCTGTTACCACCGTCACACTCTGTCCCTTTGTCTGTCCATTTGCAGACAACAACAGTCCACGAGCAGGAATGTGGAGGAGTGAGTGCAGTGTCTGAAAACAAACTGCACGCTTCTTTTCTCCCCCCTTCACTATCTGGAACAAGTCTTAAAGGTGAAAAACTTATTATTCAGCATAAACAGAACAGACAATTGGGGATAAAAGCATCATACAGTCAACCCAGGACAGTTCTCCACCTAGGCAGCAATATTTTTCCATAATGCAGCAGCCCTGATGGGTTCGCCCCTGTGCTGCCAGTTGTTGCTTCTATTGCTGCAACCATCCTTACAGGGCATTTGCCACCATCCATGAATCAGTATAGAGAAAAAGTATTGGCTGTTTCTCTGGTTCAGCAGTGTTTAAGGCCAACTGGATGGCTTTCACCTCTGCAAACTGATGGCGGGATCCATCAATAAAGAAGGTATATTGCTTCTCACTTTCTTGTTATTTATTATATAGTGGGGCCTCTTCAGCACATGTCACCTCCTCCTCTGGTGACATTCTGAAACCTTTGCCTTCTGGCCAGTTCATGATCACTTCCAAGATTCCTGGATGACTGGGGTTCCCTATTGGAGCTTGTTGTATGATCAGTGCGACCCACTTACTCCATGTAGCATCAGTTGCACGATGTGCAGAGGAGACCCCTCCTTTGAACATCCTGCCCAGCACTGGCAGTTGGGGTGCCAGGAGGACCTGTGCTTCAGTGCCAATCACTTCCAAAGTGGCTTAGACCCCTTGATAAGCTGCCACTATATCCTTTTCAGTTGGAGTATAGAGAGCTTCAGATCCCCAACTCCAAAACCCCAGGGGTCAACCTTGAGTCTCCCCTGGTCCTTTCTGCTGGAGGCTCCAGGAAGGATCATTTTCCCCAGCTGCGGTGTAGAGCACAGTTTTTACATCTTGCCCTGTCCTGACTGGCCCAAGGGGCTACAGCATGAACTGTCTTGTCTTTGATTTGCTCAAAGGCTTTTCATTGCTCAGGCCCCCATTTGAAAACATTCTTCTTCTGGGTCACTTGGTAGAGAAAGCTTATTATATTTTGGAATGTGCATTCTCCAAAAGCCTACAGTGCCTACAAAAGCTTGTGTTTCTTGTGAGTTGGTGGAGACATTGCTGTTTTGTTGATCACATCCACTGGTATCTGGCAACGTCCATCTTGCCATTTTATTCATAAAACCTGGATCTCTTGGGCAGGTCCCTTGACCTTACTTTGCTGCATTGCCCCACACAATGATATCATCAATGTATTACAGGTGTTCCAGAGCTTCACCCTGTTCCAGTCTATGCCAAGGATGCACAGACCCTCTGAGCCAGTCACAGTGGGGTGCTTTTGCCATTCATTCCCAGTCAGGCTGATTTCAGTCTCCAATACAGTCAGCTCTTGGGATCATCCTTTCACTCCAGAAATACAAATGTGTTTTGCCCCTTTATAGAATCATAGAATATCCCAAGTTGAAAGGGACCCACAAGGATCATTGTGACAGTGGTCACAGGGTTTTTTTAGAGGATGGAAGAGTCAGGATCTTGATTCCATTATCAGAAGGCTTGATTTATTATATTATGATATATATATATAACATTATAACTATACTACATAGAAATAGGAAAGGAAAGGAGCTTCTTCAGAAGCTGGCTATGCTAAGAATAGAAAGGAAAGAATAATAACAAAGGTCTGTCTCTCCACAGAGAGCGATAGCAGCTCCACCGTGAGTGGTCAGTAAATCCAAACACCTACAGAAGACCAATCACAGGTGGACCTGTTGCATTCCACAGCAGCAGATAATAATTGTTTACATTTGTTACTGAGCTTCTCAGCTCTAGCAGGAAAAATCCTAAGAAAGGATTTTTCACAAAAGATGTCTGCGACAGATCATCAAACTCCAACTCCTGGCCCTGCACAGGACACCCCCAAGAGTCACATCATGAGCCTGAGAGCATTGTCCAAACATTTCTTGAACTCTGGCAGGCTTGGTGCTGTGATCACTTTCCTGGGGAGACTGTTCCAGTGCTCAACCACTGTGATACATGAAGGGATGAGACCCACCAGCAGAGAGTGTGAATCTGAGACTTATTTGGAAGCATCAGTATATATATCTTTACTCCTAAGAGCTTTTTTTTGGTTACAGCTACAGATGCAATCACAGTTATACAAAAATCTGTCCTCTTGACATTTTCCATTGTTCCCTCCAAAGCCATGGTAAATGAACACAAAGAGTGTACAGTTTTATGTTGAAGTAGAAGTAGAGACTCGTTTGTCCAGTTCTGTCTCAGGTAGGGACGTTGCTGCTGCTGCTGCAGGCGCTTCTGTTGCTCTCTGTTTAACTCTTTCCTTACACCAACACCTGTTACCCCAACAAACCACCCTCTGGGTGAAGAACCTTTTCCTAGTATTCAATCTAAACCTCCCCTGACACGGCTTCATGCCATTCCTTCAGGTCCTGTCACTGGTAACCAGAGAGGAGAGATCAGTGCCTGCCCCTTGTGAGGGAGCTGTATAATGTGGTCTCCCGTCAGTCTCCTCCAGGCGAAACAGACCAAGTGACCTCAGCCACTCCTCATACAACTCCCTCTCAAGGTCCTTCACTATCTTCACAGCCTTCCTTTCGATGCTCTATAATAGCTTTATATCTTATACTGTGGTGCCCAAAAATGTACACAGTACTCAAGATGAGGCCACACCAGTGCAGAGTGGAGTGAGACAATCACCTCCTTTGGCTGGCGATGCCTTGCCTGATGCCCCCCAGGACATGGTTGGCCCTCTTGCCTGCCAGGGCACACTGTTGACTCATATTCAACTTGCCATAGCACGATGATATTAGGGTACACTGTGCACTGGTATCTACTAGAGGCTTATACTCTTGTGGGTCTAACGTTCCAGGCCATTGGATCCACACAGTCCAGTAAACCCAGTTGTCCCTCTCTTCCACCTGGCTAGAGGCAGGGCCTCTCTAATACTGATTACAGGATTCTCTAGTTCTTGTAGAAATGGATTAAAACTTGGTTCCATTGAATCAGTAGTGAAATCAGCCCTTCCATTCTGCCTGGGAATCTGCCCACTGGAGCAGCAACTTTCCTGGATGAACCCAGGATTGGGTTGTGATTGTTTTTCCCTGCAATTCCCGCCCCTGTGCCTCTAGAGTCAAAGTAGGTTTTCCATCGCATTTCCTCATGCCTTCTCCATGGTCCCACAAGTAAAAGCACAGGGTATCCCATGGTGTGTACCTGTCGTAGTTGAGATGGAGACAATACAAAGCAACACTTCTAACCCGTTTTTATTATAGCATGCATGCTTTTTATACATTCTTAAAAAACTCTTAAGTTTGCACTGTACTCATTGGTCAGGAAAGAAAAACAAAGTGCTTATTGGAATAGACAGTTGCATGTTTCTCTTATTTATCCTTCTCTCTTTCTTGGTTTCTATGTCAACGACCTTGGTAGGAAATTCTTTCAGGGGTAAGCATGGATCCTCTTATCAAACTTTTCTCTGGCTCACAGAAGTTACTGTAAAACTTCTTCCACATGTACCTTCTGAATACTCTCTCAAGAATGAAAGGACACCTGCTCTCAGTTCCTGAATGTAGTGGTTTGACCTTGGCTGTGTGCCAGGTGTCCATTAAGCTGCTCTATCACTCCTCTTCTCAGTGGGACAGGGGAGACAATAAGATGGAAACCAACTCATAGGTTGAGATAAGGCAGCTTACTAAAGCAAAGCAACAAAAGTGAAAGTTTGCATGTGCATAAGAGAAGGAAAAAGATAATCTCTACTTCCCATCATCAGGTGATGTTCAGACACTTCCCAGGAAGCAGGGCTTCAGCATATGAAGTGGTTGCTCAAGAAAGCAAACATTGTAAAATAACGAATGCCCCCCATTCCTCCTGTCTCCCTTAGCTTTATATTTCTGAGCGGATGTCATATGGTATCGAATATCTCTTTGGTTAATTTGGGTCATCTAGCCTTGTTGTGTCCCCTCCCAGGATCTTGCCCACTCCTAGCCTCCTTGATGGGGGAAGGAATGTTAGAGATACAGTACTTCTCAGCAGTAGCCAAAACTCTGGTGTGTTCTCAACACCCTTCCAGCTACCAAAGCAAAGCACAGGGGTGAGGGGTGCTATGGAAAAATGAACTCTGTCTCAGTTAGACACAATACACTGAGATATGGGCACGAAGAGAGAGAAGTACAAACAGTTGAGGAGGTTGCTGGAAAACACTGATGACAACTTTCTGACACAAGGGGTGGAGAAACCAACAAGCTGCTTAACCTTATACTAATAAACAGGAAAGGCCTTGGCTGCAGTGGCCATGAGATTGTGGAGTTCAGTACTAAGCAAGGAGGATGCAGGGCAACATGTAAGATCACAACCATGGACTTCAGGAGAGCTGACTTAGGCCTCCTCAAGGATCTTCTTGGAAGAATCCCATGGGAATGGGCCCTGCAAGGAAGAGGAATCCAAGAATGCTGGTCAATATTCAAGCACCACTTCTTCCAGGATCAAGAATGAAGCATCACAATCAGCAAGAAGTCAGGCAAAGGTGGCAAGAGACCTGCATGGATGAATAAAGAACTCCTGTCACTATGCAAGCATAAGCAGGAAACACACAGGAGATGGAAGCAGGGTCAGGCCACTTGGAATGAATGTAGAGAGGTTGTCAGAGTAAGTAGAAATGAGATGAGGAAGGCCATGGCCTATCTGGAATTAAATCTGGCCAAGGATATTAAGGACAACAATAAGGGCTCTTTCAAATACAACAATAACAAAAGGAAAACTAAGGATAATGTGGGCCCATTACTAAATCGATGGGGGACCCCAGTGACAGAGGATGCAGAGAAGGCAGAGTTACTGAATGCTGCCTTTTTATCGGTCTGCACTGACAAGACCAGCCCTCAGGGATCTCTGACCCAGGAGAGCAGGGTAAAGGAATGGTGGGAGGAAGACATTCCCTTGGTCAAGGAGGATTGGGTCAGAAAATACCTAGGCAAACTTGACATCCACAAGTCCACAGGCCCTGACAGAATGCATCCGGGAGTGTTGAGAGAGCTGGCAGACACCATAGCAAAGCCACTCACAAAATCATCTTTGAAAGGTTGTGGAGATCAGGAGAGGTGCCTGAGGACTGGAAGAAAGTAAATGTCCCCCTGATCTTCAAAAAGAGCAAGAAGGAGGACCCAGGAAGCTACTGGCCAGTCAGCCTCACCTCAATCCCTGAAAGATGATGGAGCCCTTAATCTGGAGGCCATCTCTACACATATGGAGGACAAGGTGGTGACCTGGAGCAGTCAACATGGATTCACTAAAGGGAAGTCATGCTTGACTAGCCTGATTGACTTCTACAATTAAACAACTACCATGATGGATGAGGGGAGATCCATGGATATTGTCTACCTGGACTTCAGCAAGGCTTTTGACACTGTTTCTCACAACATCTTCATAGGCAAGCTCTGGAAGTGTGGACTGGATGCGTGGACGGTAAGGTGGGTTGAGAACTGTCTTAATGAGGCCTGTCATTGATGATGTCCCCCAGGGTTCAATACTGGGTCCAGTATTGTTTAACTTATTAATCAATGACTTGGCTGAAGGGGCAGCTGCCTTCTCAACAAGTTTGCTGGCAACACAAAGCAGGGAGGAGTGGCTGATACTCCAGAGTGTTGTGCTGCCCTTCAGAAGAACCTTGACAGGTTGGAGAGATGGACAGAGAGGAACCATCTGAAACTCAACGAGGGCAAGTGCAGGGTCGTGGACCTGGGGAAGAATAACCCCGTGCACCAGCACAGGGTGGAGGCCGACCTGCTGGAAAGCAGTACTGAGGAGAAGGACCTAGGCATCCATGAGCCATCAGTGTGCCCTTGTGGTCTATTGCAGTCCGGCTTGCTGCAATCCCAAGTCTGGTCCAGCTGGGGGGAGAGTGGCATAAATAGAGGAATGGGTACAATGAATTTACCAAAAAAATCCACTTTAATAGCAAAATAACAAACGCAGAAACTGCACAGTCTGAGGGGCAAGATCCAAAGAGTGGGGGGTGTGGCGAACGTAACAAGATACAGGGATATTCTGAGGGTAAGGGTCCAATCACAAACGTGAACTCAGAACATGACCTTATATGTGACATGTTCCGAACCAACTGAGAACAAGAACCAGAATCATGACTTAATATAGAATAGTTCCATTAACATACCATCAACATACTAATTTCCATGACCACACTCTTCTCACCATGACCAGACTAGATATCTCCCTTTCAGTACTCTGCTTCCCATGGTCTCTGATGCCTTCTGTATATGCTACTGAGGCTAAACCACTATTCATCCCAGCCAGCTGCATTTCCACAGTGGACAAGAAGGTCAATGGGATCCTGGGGTACATTAGGAAGAGCTTTGCCAGCAGGTCAAGGGAAATGATCCTGCCCCTCTACTTAGCCCTGGTGAGGCACATCTTGAGTTCTGTGTCCAGTTCTGGGCTTCTCAGTACAAGAGAGACATGGAGCTCCTGGACTGAGTCCAGCAGAAGGCTACAAAGATGATTAAGGGACTGGAGAATCTTTTATGAGGAAAGGCTGAGGAAGTTGGACCTGTTCAGCCTTGAGAAGAAACAACTGAGAAGGGACTTCATTAATGTATATAAGTATGAGAAAGGAGGTTTCAAGAAAATTGAGCCAAGATCTTCTTGGTGGTGCCAAGCAATAGGACAAAAGGCAACAGGCAGAAACTGATGCACAGGAAGTTCCACCTGAATATGAGGAAGTTCTTTACTGTGTGTGTGACTGTGCACAGGAACAGATTGCCCTGAGAAGTTGTGGAGTCTCCCTCACTAGAGGTATTCTAGAACCATCTGGACACAATCCTGTGCCATGTGCTGTGGGATGATCCTGCTTGAGCAGGGAGGCTGGACCAGATGACACCACTGGTAGTCCCCTCCAACCTTATCCATTCTGTGATATCCCTCTTAATTGCTGGAACTCCTGGATCAGTTTATCAGACAGTTTCTTCACAGCTGAGATGAGGGAGGAAGAAATACTGTCTTCATATTCCCAGAGCTGGTGAGCCACTTCATCCACTGTTAGTGGTGTATTGTCTTTCCAGATTAATGTTGTTAATGGGTTGGCATGCAGCGTTGGTGTGCTCTGTACACATTTCCACTTAATGGGTTGTAGTCATTGGACTTTGTCTGGATCTTTATGTAAATACGCATTGTCCAGGTCATAATGAATCATCTCTCACATGGCTAATTCCCTCAGGTGTAAGATACCTTTCTCCATTGCAGTCTAGTCTTGGGTGACATGGAATATCTTCCTTCTAGGGATACCTTTCCATCACACTTGACAGGACTCACCTCCAGAGACTGAGGGCTTATGTCATTTTTCCCATTGCTTTGTCAATGCCTGCTTCCTTAGCAAGTGATCCCAACTGCTTGACTTCCTTATCCTCTTTTTCCAAACTGCTAGCTCTGTTAGCATCAGAACAGCTAGGCAGTAATAATACACTCACCTGCATGACAGATAAAATCTTTTCATATCTCCTGCAGCTCATTTAAGGATAGAGATTGAATAGTGGTTACCACTTGTTCTTCCTCTTCCTCCTGTTCCTGTGAATGGCACTTGTGACAATCCTGCTGCTTCACCCTCTTCCCCCTCCCTCCTTGTCCTCCATTACTAAGTTCTTTTATGAGTTGACTTCTGTGTACATTTCTTCTGTACAGGGGCAACTGATACCGGCATATGTTGCTTCTCTGGTTCATCTGCAAGGCCTGTCACAAGGGTTGGAGTAGTTGCAGGGCCTGTTGTCTTGTTGTCAGATCCAGAGACCTTCTTCTACCCCTGAGAGTACTGAGTGGTGTTGAGCAGGGCTCAGTAGACCTGGGCCAGGCCCCAGCATATTGCAGTGATTTGTGTCTCTCTGGAATTGCCAGGGTGACTATCTTGGTTTGAAAGACAGGTGTCTGCCAAGGAAGGTGGGAACGTCCTTTGGAATGGAAAATATTACCTCCTTCCCTCCAAATTATTATAACTTTGAAATTATGGCGCTTTCAGGAAAAGATATGGGAAAAAGAATAACAGTTCTTTACTAGTGTGTGTATGTATAAAAAGGCAAACAAACAACACCAATGGCAGCAACAACAAACAGAACCAGAAACCCAGTAACAGCCTTCTTTCGGCCATCAAGCACTTTCCCCTCTGGTGCAGTGATGGTCATAGCTGGCAGGAGGGGCGCTGGTGGCTCCAAGTAGGGCACGGCAAGGTGCAATGATTCCCCCACAGTTGCAGAGGGCGTTGTGGCTTGAGCTCAGCCTCCTCTCTCCATGCTGTAATGGCAGGCCAGCCAGCAGAAGAGATAGAAAGGGGCTTCCTTTACAAACCCACAGAGGCAGTTGGTCCCAGGGTCCCTTCCCGTGACAAGATGGGCTTTAGCAGGAACCTCAGAGCGACAGGCTGGAATGGCAGAGGTGAGCAGACCCTAAGGGTGGCAAACAAAATGAAGCAGAAACTCTGCAGCTGTAGCAGGAACCGCAGGGGGTTGGGCAGACACAGGATATCGGGTTAAAGTGTCGCGAAAAACGCGAAGTAGTGGCAGAAGACAGCAGAACTGGGCAGTGGCAGCCTGGCTCCTGAAGGCATCCAGGAGAGGCTCCCTTGGAGGGGTTCGGAGTCCCAGGTTTTCCCCTGGGGCACCCAAGTAGATGGTGAGGGTCCTTTTCCAGTAAGGTCAGGTGTTAATAAGGTCCCAGTTCAACCATCATTTAATCAAACTTGCTAGGAAAATTAATCCACAAACATCAGAGGTTTATGTCCAAAAAGGAGACAAAGGAGTCCTTTTACTTTATTCTAATAAAGAGAGAGTCCATGGGGCATTCCCCTGGGGTGTCTCAAATTTTTGGAGGACACAGCCTCCTTTTTATCCAAATTTCCCGACCACATTCCCATTCTCTTCTTCCCCATTGGTTGAGGTACTTAAGAGGTACAGACTTCACAATATGCCTGATACCAAAGATTTCCCTCTAATGTATAACCGTCCCTTTTAATTTTTAATTCCTATTGTTATAAATGATCAAATCGTGAGCCAAAATTATCAAAAATTTAGCAAAGATTTATTAATTTGTCTGCGAGACCGAAGTTCGGTCTTCGAAACCACCACAGGCAAAAAGACAGCGTTGAGCCCGGGATTGGCACTGGGTGAACACGGATCTGACCACCCAAGTGTCAGTGTGCCCCCGTTAACGCTCGCGGCTTTGCGTGGCGAGGTTTTATACAGTTTATTCTGCCCGAGGCAAAGATGAGGGAATTTTCTTTGTGTCTCTTCACATGCATTGCTGTTCCTTTCCATGTGCAGAGGTGGACAAAAGACCAGTCCAGGTGTGCCAATGCTGTCAATCAGCATCAGAGGTGTCGTGTATTCAGATGTATCAGGGTGGCGTCTCTGACTATCTCGATAGACGCAATCGGCAAGGTAATAATCGCAGGTGGTTCCCAACAACTCGGGAAACCGACTATCATCATCCTGGTAGCTTCTATTCTTACGTTAAGGTGTTGATCATTATCTTATCTTGTGTCCAGGAACTAGTTGAATCTAAATAAGATAGATGTTCCCGGCCGGGGTGGGCAAAAGACATGGTTTGTATTTCACAATATTTTATACCATACATTATTAGCATGAATCATCCCTTCCATATATTACAATTCCTCCCCATTTATATCGCTAATTTAATTCATGCTTCTTTTATAACCCAAATTGCTAAATTCTTTTTATTTCTACTTCTACTCGCCACCATTAAGGGTCTTTCACAAGAAGAGTAACCTTTATTACACTATCCTGTACTCCCCTTGTGGAACATCATGATACTCAATATTATTTTCATTCATTTTCACTCGTTTCTCAAATTTCGCCAATATTTCGGCAGTGTTGCTGGCATACTTCCTTTCTCCCAGTCTCATGATCTTAGATGTGTTGCCTCTGGAAGCCAACTCCGGGTCCATGGGCACTATTGCTATCTGCATCCCCTGTACCACGGAGTGAATCAGTGTAATAAAACAAGGAATTAGACAGGGCAGGAATAGGATTCTGGCTACTGAACAGAGCACGAAAAACATAACTTTGTTCCACCAGGCCCCATCAAACAATCTGTCCCACCATGAAGATTGCAAAATCGAATTCCATTTTTGAACAGGGACATGGGCCACCTTCTTGATTTTGGCTGCCAATCCTCTTATGGTCTCCACATAATCATCGATCTCAACAGAACATTCTGATTCATCAAACTTTCTACACACTCCCCCTTCTTCAACCAGCAAATAGTCTAAAGCTATTTGATTTTGGTACACAAATGCCCGTACCTGGGTGTGCTGCCGACTAAGTAAATCCAGGGCCTCGGAGGTGTGATTTGATACAATTTCCACCACTGCTTGCAGCCTAATCAGCCAGTTCAGTAGATAAATAGGAGTCCTATATCCGTTGCTTCCATCTTGAGTCTACATGGCCGGTCCATAATAATAAATTATTCTTTCAGCTGGCCACTCATCCTCCCCCCAGGTTTGCTTGCCACTTATCACCAGTATCATTTTTTCAGACTTCTCCTCTCCCTCCTCAAAGTCTCGTACAACGGAGCCCCTAGTAGGTTACTTTTCGTTCGAGGGAGAGTAGAGAAGACTGGCTGGATCATGCCTAGAGTGCATGACCCTTTCCACCTTGGGGGTAACTCACTGTATGCCTTCTTCCCACAAATCCAATAAATTCCATCTGGGGTTTTCCATCTGATGTTTATCCTCCCTGGGTCTCCCCAGTATTCTCTCAGGCCCTCCAAGGATTGAAAAAGGTTGGTTCCAGGATTTTTGACCCAGCACAGTCCTATCCTTTTGTTCCACTCGCAATTTGTCTCGTTCTTCCAGCTCCAGTAACCCAAAGGGGGTTCTGGCTGCCAGACCTTGCTTTTGGTGTTTGAGTTCATCGTCAGGGTGGACACACAGGGAGTGTATCCCACCATTTTGGTGTACTCCTTTCCTTCCCGATTGATGCAGATGGTTCCAATCACCCTCTGGTCCAAAATCCATCCCTCAGGCCTCTGTGCCAATTTTGAGACCCTCAGATTGTCCCATTTCAGAAGCTGTTCTGGAACCAAACCTTCCCCTTTCCAAGGCCATTTCTCTGCTGACTTCAGCCTCCCACAAATCCAGCAATTTGACAATCCTAGTTCAGTTGCAATTTCGTGCATCAGGTCAATGAATAAATTCCTGTCCGGGGAAGGTAGTTCCCCATCAGCATATTGTTTCTCCGGTAATTCATACTGTTCTTCCAGAGTTTTCAATCTTTCCTGTTCAACTAGTTTCATCCTCATTTTTGACTCCCTTCGTTTCAATTCCTGAGTTATTTCTCTCATTCTTCCCTCAGGATCCTCACCATCTTTATTTCTCATGAAACAGACAACCCGGTCATATTACAGGCACACCCTATCATCATTCGCCTGTGCCAAATCCAATATGATTGGTTCTCTGTTCAAGGTAAATTTGCTATCAAATTTAACATTTCTTCCCATCCAATACATTTTCCCGTTCATCGTGCATATCCCCAGCCTCGCATTGTCATAACCCAATGGATTCACCTGGTGGTATGCGACAAAGATCGATTCCGTCTTCCCCCCAACCCACATAGTTCGGTTGCATTGGTTAAAAATGGGGATTGACATTATTTCTGCGTTTTGTTTCCATATCTGGTGTTTGTGCTCATCTGACTGCCCGTTCCTTAGCCCTGCCTTGGGATTGATACACCAAATCCCTTTTTCCAATACACACAATTTGACCCTCATGCCGTTTTTCCAACAGTACCTGCCAGGTTCCTTCAGACATTCTTCCGGGGCTTGGTATGCTGAGGGTCTCCCGTCCCCTTCAACTGCGACCACCTGAGTGCAATTTCCACACTCATCTGCGGAGCTCTTGTTTCCGCCTCTCATCGGAACCTCAGTGTGCAGACTCTGCGTCCCGCACATGGCTAGGCTCAGGCCCATCAGGATTCCCACCAGGCGTACTCCTCTGCCTTTGCCTTGGTCCCCTGGGGTGCCACCAGTGGCGAGGAAGACTATCTTCGCGGCAGCAGGAGTATTATTCTGGGAACATGTTTTCGGACCTAGCCGCATACCTCCTTTTAAAGGCGCCCCACTGTGAAACCCTGATGGCATCGGAGCTGCATGGTAATTTGATTGACTTCCGGCACTCCACATCCAGAATCTCCACTTTTGATCTAAGCTTTCCACGCACCCCATTCTTAAAAATTTGAAACCACTCCTCTGAACCTAATTTAATGATTCTCAGATTTGTGGCTCGGGTTAGGATTCGGTCAGTCAGCTCGAGCTCTTCTTCCAGACACTGAGTGCACAGCCCCTTCGGCCACTGTCCCCTTCTACAGTGAACAACAAACACCCCCTGACAATATTCACACTTACAATGTACAAACGGATAGCTTACACAATCAGACAGTATACAATTTATCCGCTTGCTGTCAGGCATTTACAAGGACGTTGGAGTCTGAGTTTCAGGTTGCCTGGGGAAGAAGTGATCCTCCACTTGGGTGCTTCCTCCTGATGCTCGACTTTCTTCACCCTAGACGCGTGTGTCCAGCCTTTCTCTGCCATCTGAATGGCCGTGTCTGTTGTCAGGAGCACAAGAAAGGGACCTTCCCAGTGAGGAGAGAGGGGTACATCTTTCGACACTTTCACAAGCACTCTGTCCCCCGGTTGGATTTTGTGGATAGCAAATCCCAGAGGAGCACTCTGAGCCACTATCCCTTGTTTTCTGAGTTCTTGCAAATTTTTGTTGATCGCAACCAGATACGGTTGAATCTGACAGTCCTCAAACCTGGGGTGTCCCACCGGCATTCCACGTCTATATGGCATTCCATATAACATTTCAAACGGTGAGAGCCCCGTCTCTGAATGAGGCTTCGTTCGGATATTAAGCAATGCTAAAGGCAGGCATTTCAACCAGGACATCCGAGTTTCTAAAATCAATTTAGATAACTGCGCTTTCGAGGTCTGATTCATCCTTTCCACTTGTCCTGAACTATGGGGATGCCACAGAGTGTGGTATTCCCACCGAATGCCTGGCGCATCAGCCATCTGCTTAATAATCTTTGATGTAAAATGTGTCCCTGTGTCCGAATCTAATGCAATTCACCACCCCATATTGGGGTACAATTTACTCCAGCAATTTTCTGGACACCGTCTGAGCCGTTGCCCGTGGGCTAGGAAAAGCCTCCACCCAATGAGTCAATTTGTCCACGATCACAAGCACAAATTTTAATCTCCCCACTTTTGGCAACTCTGTGAAATCAACTTGAATTCTTTCAAATGGTCCATACGCAATGGCACGACTCCCCAGGGCGGCCTGTTTCGCCCTTGTCTTGTTGATTCTCTGACAAATCAGACACCCTTGTACCTCTTGTTTGGTCAATTTGTAAATTCCCTTGCACCCAAAAAATTTCAAAAATTGTTCTGCCAGGGCTTGTGCCCCCCAATGTGTTTGCTGGTGCAGTTTCCGCAAAATCCTCCTGGTAAAACGTTCAGAAACTAGTTCTCTCTCATCAGGTAATCTCCACTTACCTTCTCTCAATTGTCCTCCAATCTTTTCATAAACATTCGATCTCCTTTTGAGAGGGCTGGGGAGGATCATCTGGGACCTCAGTCCCTTTGATCTCCAGGGTACTCACCGTCATCAACACCGCGGTTTTGGCTTCCTGGTCCGCCAAATTGTTTCCCCTGGTCCGGAACTGAATTCCTGCCTGGTGTCCCTTTACATGGACCACCACGATTTCCTCCGGCCCCCTTAGAGCTTCTAAGATTTGCCGGATTAATTCTCGGTTTATCAGTCCCTTTCCCCTTGTGTTGATCAACCCCCTTTCCTCCCAAATCTTCCTAAAAGTGTGGATCACACCAAAGGCATACCTAGAATCTGTAAAAATTGTTCCCTTTCTCCCTTTCAGTCCCTTCAAGGCCCTCAGAACTGCGTACAGTTCATAAGCCTGTGCCGACCAACTTGCACTCAGGGGACCTGCTTCAATCACTTTCCCTGTCCTTCCATCCACAGCTGCGTATCCTTATTTCCTTTTCCCCTCAACTACTCTGCTTGATCCATCCACAAACCACTTCTCTCCTTCATCCAATTCTTCCTCTTCTAAATCCTCTCTGATCTTTGTTTGCAATTCAACCACCTCTATGCAATCGTGAATCAGCTCCTCTGAAGCCTCCCCAAACAAAAACTGCGCAGGGTTCTGCGCTGTCATTGTTCTCAAGTCCAAACCCTGCGAGTGAATCAAAATAGCTTCATACTTTAACAACCTTGCATCAGTGAGCCATTTTTCTGCCTTCTGCTGTAGTATGCCCCGCACGTTGTGCGGTGCAAATACTACCAATGGTGCGCCGAAGGTTACCTTCTTGGCTTTCTCCACCAGCAATACTACAGCAACAATCACCTGCAAGCAGGTGGGCCAGCCCCTGCTGACCGGGTCCAAAAGCCTGGACAAGTAACCTACCGGTTTCCTGACCCCAGCCCAGTCCTGCGTCACCCCTCATGTGCTGTGTGACTGCTCACATCCACGAACAACTGAAAGGGTCGCTTCACATCAGGGAGGCTCAGCACTGGTGCCGCTGAGAGTGCTTCCTTGACTCCCCTGAATTCCTCTTTGTCTGCCTTTGTCCATTTGATCTGGTCCGTGGTGAGTTTCTCATATAGAAACTTCACCTTCTCACTGTACCTTTCAGTCCACTGCCAGCAATATCCCAACAACCCCAAAAGCTGTCTGACCTCCCTTTTCATTTGTGGGGGTGGTATGGCAATAATCCCTGCCACCCTCTCTGGATCCAATTTCTTTTTGCTCTTGGTTAACCAGTGTCTCAAGTGCCTGACCTAGGGCTCTGTAAATTGCAACTTCTACTTCGACACCTTCAACCCCTTTTCCCCTAAAAAGTTCAGATACTCAGTGATGCTCATCCTTATGACCTCCTCCCTCGGACCTGCAACCAACAAATTGTCTACATATTGTAACAATTTTGTCCCCTCCGTTGGTACGAAAAGACTTAAAACCTGCTCAAGTGCCTGCCCGAATAAGTTCGGGGAGTCCACGAAGCCCTGAGGCAACGACGTCTACCTTAGCTGCTGCTTTCTGTTCATCTCCGGATCTTCCCACTGAAATGCAAAGTAATCTCTGCTGTCCTCCGCTAGAGGACAAGTCCGGAAAGGATCCTTCAAGTCGATCACACTGTACTATGTGTCCTTGGGAGAAATGGTATTTTACAAAGTGTAGGGATTCGACACCGTAAGGAACAAAGTCTTAGTTCTCTGATTCATAGCCCTTAAATCTTGCACCAGCCTAAAGCTGCCATCTGTCTTTCTCACAGCCAGAATTGGGGTGTTGTGCAGAGACATGCACAGCTCCAACGTTCCTTTCTTTATCAACTCGTCAATCACCGGTTTCAATCCCTTCCTCCCCTCCATGGAGATGGGATATTGTTTGACGGGTATACGGTCTTCTGGTCTCTCAATTTCAACACGAATCGTCTCTATGTCCAGCCTCCCAGCTTCCCCTTGGACATGCCACACCCTCACATCTATTTTCTCCTCGTCCTAGACGGTGAGTTTATACATACTTACCTTGAGCCGGGACTTTTCCACTGCCAAGCCAATTTCCAGGGCAACCATCATGTCCTGTCCCAGCAAATTGAAATCTGCATCCCATATCAGTAATATATTTCCTGTATGCTTTTTATTTTCCACTTCTATTTCTACATCCTTAATGATTGGAACCTCGAAAGGTTCCCCCTTCGCCCTGATTACTATCATGGAGTCATCACTCAGAGAGTGTCCCTTTGGCAGCTGTTGAACTGCTGTTCGTTCCGCCCTCCAGTCTACCATAAACCACATTTCCTCCCTGTGGGGTCCTATTCTTAATTTTATCAAGGACTCCCTCGGTGTTCTGGACCCCAAACTGAAAAGCTCCTGACACCTCTAATCTTCTTGAAACATTGCCTGGTCCTTGGCTTTGTTGGGACAATTCCTTCGAATCTCTCCCTTCTGTTTGCAGTAATAGCACTCAAAATCTCGCCTCTGATAGTTTGATCCTTTTCCCTGTGAAGAACTCTATTTCTTCACCGGCGCCTTTTTCACCATCTCTTTACCCTGTTCCTGCTTTTGTGCTTCCCTTACCGCATCCACCAATACCTTTGCTTGGATCTTCTGTTTTTCTTCATCCCGTCTCATGTAGACTTTCTGGGCTTCCCAAAGCAGTTCCTACAACCCTTGTTCCTGCCACCCATCCATCTTTTCTAACTTTTCCGAATGTCCTCCGAAGATTTTGCCACAAACTGAGTTTTTAGCAAAACCATCCCGACCGGAGAATCGGGATCCGTCCCCAAATACATTCTCAAACCCTTGCGGAGTCCATCCAACCATTCTGTGGGGGTCTCATCTTTCCCCTGGCACTCCCTGAGTACCTTGCTCATGTTCTGTCCCTTGGGTACCGCCTCCCTGACACCTTGAATTATCATATTCCTCAAATTTATCATTTTCTGCCTCCCCTCCTCTCTCTGGACATTCCAGGACGGTTTCTGGTTTGGCCACCTCTCGTTCCTGCTCCCCCCATTAGGGTTCCTCTTTTCCCAATCTTTCATTGCGGCTTGCCTGATCATGTCTCTTTCCTCGCTGTTAAACAGCGATATCAGAATCACTTGGAGATCCTTGTAGGCGTATGTGCTATTCCCTAGAAATTCATCTAGCCTTTCTGCCACCCCCAAAGGATCATCCATTAATTTTCCCATCTCTTTCTTGAATGCCCTCTCATCATTGGTGTCGATTGGCGCATGTACGAAGCTGATCACTCCCGGAGCTGTCAGCACCTCCCGTAAAGGGAAGAAGCCAGGCTTCTCTTCCTCATCCCCACTGTCTCCTGTGGTTGCCCTCCTTGTTACCCGCCTTGTCCAATGGGCCGGGGGAGAGTTGTCTCTAAGGATTGTTACCTGTTTTTCTTCGGTTTTGGGAAGGGTCTGTGGCAGAGGTTGCTCACATGGGAGCGGAGTTGCCGCCGCCACTTGTTCACGTGGAAGGGAAGGCGTGGCAGCCTGCTCCGGTGGGAGCGGCGGTGCCGAGACCTGACCCAGCGGGATCGCTGCCTCAAGAGGCAACGTGGGCACTGGCTGGGCCTGAGCTGGTCCAGGCTGTGGCAGAGGAACAAGGTAAGGAGGTGGAAGATTGTCCAAAGGTTCCCATTCCTTTTCCCTGTTTGCCACGCATCGGAGGGCTCCTACCGGGTATAAACTTGTACAAGCGTACCTCCACATCTCGGCATACTCAATTTCCTCAAAATCCTGTGGTCGGCGATTCAATACGTGATCATACAAGGACTCGCAAGTCCAAGCCTCAAATGTGCTGAAAATCGGCCACACCACGTATTTTCCGATCTCCTTCCCTCCTCATTTTTCCATACAAAAATGGATAATTTTCTCCTTGGATCTGTCTGCTCTCCTTGGGCTCTCGTCCCAATGTTCTAGCATCCACCCCGACGGACTATCTCTTGGGATTTCTGGGAGAACTTTCCCGGGACCCTGGGGAGATTTTTCCTGGGGTTTTCTCTGAAACCTGCTCTTTCCCAACCCCATTTTTCCAAAAATCCCACCTGCGAATTTTCTCACCTTGTCTCCTCCAGCTGGAACGCTCATCACGAGTCCTGATTCTTTGTCCGGTGTCAATTTCCTGAGCTTGCGAAACACCGCCAGTCTTACTCGGTCAAGCAGAGAACCATTCCGCTGACTTTCCACTAATCTCCGGTTTTCTCACCTGTTTTCTCCGGATCAGAAGGCAGACGGACTCCTAGAATTTTCTAGGACCATCTCTTCCCCCTCCTGACCCAACCGTGACTGATTTTCCCCCTCGAACTCCCTCCGAGCCTTGGGTCCCACGTGTGTTAAGCAAAAAGCGTCCGCTTCCCCCTTTGACTGACCACGTCCCTTGCGGGATGGTGGAACTGCGATCGTGGGGCCCACACTCACTTCGTTACAGAGTCACGTCTCACACACACGTTTGGTCACACCCCACTCAACCACGCGATACTCACAGTTCCTTTTCCCGTGTGGATTCTTCGTGCACATCGATTTTCCGAGTGGAAAAAGCACCTCGGGCTCAGAGATCCCCTGGATCTTGCTGAGATTCCGAGAACTGGGCCCGTTTTTATACCTCTTTGGCTGTGGCTCTGGTTTTAATTCTTGTGAGTTTTGATTGGTCTTGCGAACTCCCAATCCCGCTCAGACTGCTGAAATCAGCAGGATGCCCTCCGGGCGGGAAGGGATCCCAAACCCCAAATTCAAATCATGTCAGGTTGTCACCAGATTGTTATAAATTATCAAATCATGAGCCAAAATTATCAAAAATTTAGGAAAGATTTATTAATCTATCTGCGAGACCGAAGTTCGGTCTTCGAAACCACCACAGGCAAAAAGACAGCGTCGAGCCCGGGATTGGTGCCGGTTGAACACAGATCTGACCTCCCGAGTGTCAGTGTGCTCCCGTTCACGCTCACGGCTTTGCGTGGCGAGATTTTATACAGTTTATTCTGCCCGAGGCAAAGATGACCAAATTTTCTTTGTGTCTCTTCACATGCATTGCTGTTGCTTTCCATGTGCAGAGGTGTTGCGATCATTAGTTTGTCAGAGTGACCCCGAGAAAAGTTCCAAAGTCTTTTTTCCCAGCCCGGCGCTTAAAGAAGGAGTCAGAGCTCTTCATTTCTCGGTCTCAAGGTTGTTTATTTTATCTTATCTATAAAAAATTTTCTCCTGCCCTGCCGAGGTCAGCTCAGCAAGACAGTCCGAGGCACTCTGCCTGCCCCCGGGGTGGTGTTATGTCTTTATACTACAAACTACGTGTACAATGTTTACAATTACTTTTCAATGCCCATCACCTATGTTAGACAGTGAGTTTCTACTCTAAACCAATCTGTAAGTGCCAACATCACCACAGAACATGGAGACCAAGAAGAAGAAGGAGAAAGGCTGGACACACCCAGTTCCCTCCATCTTGTCTCCATAACCCCCCTGTACCAAAATCTCAAAATGCATATTTCACCCTGTGATAACTTCACTAATATTCTACTTAAACTGTTGTGGCTTATTGATCTTCATAGAAGGTTGATAATTTGCTCCACGGGCCATAATCAAACCCACAGAGGCATTTTGGGCTCTGTGCCAGGGTCTCTGAGACCCCTGGCAAGGGTCTTGGCTGCTCAGGACAGCCAGAGGGATGTCCTGGGTCCCGACACAGAGGTGGACAAAAGCCCAGTCCAGGTGTGCCAATGGTGTCAATCGGCTTCAGAGGAGCCGTGTATTCAGATGTATCAGGGTGGCGTCTCTGACTATCTCGATAGATGCAATCGGCAAGGCGACAATCGACAATCGATAATTGCAGGTGGTTCCTGACAACTCGGGAAACCGACTATCATCGTCCTGGTAGCTTCTATTCTTACGTTAAGGTGTTGATCATTATCTTATCTTGTGTCCAGGAACTAGTTGAATCTAAATAAGATAGATGTTCCCGGCCGGGGTGGGCAAAAGACATGGTTTGTATTTGACAATATTTTATACCATACATTAATAGCATGAATTATCCCTTCCATATATTACAATATGGAATTTAGGTTTTTTCCCCATTTTTTCGTTCATCTTTCAATGTCCAATTTAATTTATCAGCAACCCTAAAGTTTATTTGTAAAAGCAAATATCTTTTTCCATTCATCAATCAGTGGAATCCTTCCCATTGTTTCTTTTATGTCTCAGTGCTAGTTTTATCTACCAGCAGCCCCATAGCTTGTTTTTAAAATCTGCCATTCCTCTCAAACTGCTACCAACACCCTGACCAACAGGGTGTCAGGTTTTATTCTGACTCTGTCAGTGGTTTTGTATTATTACATTTATTTTAATTTTCCTATTTAATTGTATTTCTGACTTGAGATCTCCCACTGGTTCGGTTTCAAACTAGTACACTCACCCATGGTAGGAGAAGCAGTGGGAGGACAAAGGCACAATAGTGGCAGCCAATCCTCTGGGCAGCAACCGTCCTGCACTAAATCCCACCTGTCTCCACTCTGATCATGAGAGCAAGAGAGACCGAGAAGCTGAGCCCAGCCCCTTACCCTCCAGCCAAAATCTCAAGGTATCTCTGCTCTCCCCAAGAGAAAACCCCCCCAACTAAGAGAGTAGCCAGCTTCACCCTTCCCCCCCACTTTGGCCACTTCTTTTGTCTCTTAAGTACCAGTCATTACCATCTCCTAGGTTACAAATGGGACAAAATTCCCTGAGAGAAAGAAAAAGAAAAAAAAAAAGGAAAAATCCTAACCCTCAACAGTGACAGACATGTTTTCCAAATCTTTTACTAGTTTTTTTGGATTCTGCACTTGTTCATGGCAGGGACTGGTGACGTTAAAGTGGGGGTCTGCTACAGGCTGCCTGACCAGGAAGACCAAACTGATGAGGCCCTCTATAGACAGATAGGAGCGGCCTCACATTCACAAGCCCTGGTCAGCATCGTTGTGGGGACTTCACCCCGACATCTACTGGAAGGACAGCACCACAGCAGGGCACAAGCAATCCAAGAGTTTACAGGAATATGTTGATGACAACTTCCTTCTCCAAGTGATAGAGGAGCCAACAAGGAGAGGTGCTATGTTGGACCTTGTTCTCGCCAACAAGAAGGGGCTGATGGGGAATGTGAAGCTCAAGGGCAGCCTGGGCTGCAGTGATCATTGTCAGAAATGACTGCTTAAAATTTCAAAGGTTTATTAAACCTTAACAAAAATACAACAAAAGGACTAAATAAGTGACCTGGTTTAGGGCAAATTTGGGAGAAAACCTCCAAAGGAGCCCCCTCCAGAAAGCAAACCCACACAGCCCCTCCCCCCAACCGGTTCGGCAAGGATTTCTCAGAGAGAAGTGGAAAGAACCTGTTTATTTAACAGGCAAAACACCCCCCCAGCACACAAAATGAACAATACTGGATGACAAAACTCTTTCACCACTCTGAAAAAAGATGACAAATTCAGAAAGTCTCTCCTGGGAGTGGTTGCTCTGTTATTCGTCCCACCATCGCTGGGAAGGGCTGCTGCAGGCCACAAAGTGCAAACTCTCAATGTTTTCCAGGTCCCAGTCTGGAGCAGGTTTGAGTGGTCCCAAGAAAAGGGAAAGAAAAACAGTCCAGGAAAAATTCAGACTGCCTAGCTAAACTGACTAACAAGCAGGAGCAAAAGCAAGAGCAAAGCAGGACCAAGAGCAAAGCAAAAGCAAGCGCAAAGAAAAAGCAAAAGCAGCCCTGTGTACTGCCCCATCTCTGTGTCCCACCGACTGGTGGGGGAGTGAGCAGGCTAATAACAAAACAAAATAAAATTTGGCTCTTCAGAGCCAGTCTTCAAGGCACAGAACATAGTATCCAGTATAAACAGAACAAACGACTTGGGATACAAGCATCATAATGTCACCCTAAGACCCTGATAGTCACAGAGACTCCCAGAACTTCAATTTTTCATAAGGAAAAATTGAAGCTCTGGGAGTCTCTGTGACTATCAGTCACATGCTCATCTACAAAATGGATGCTCTGCCTTTTTTACCCTTAGCCCCTCCCAAAGTTTTGTCAGTCAACCCCTCTGCCATCCATTGGTGGAGATTACTTTCTTACATCTTGATTGGAGGTCAGGTGTTGTTATGCTGCACCTCTTGGTAATAAGCTGGCCCTCTCTAAATGTCCTGACTACTAAGGCTATTACAAGGGGGAGGGGAAAGAGGACTATGGGAGGAATATTGCAATTACATCACTATACATTTTATCATCTGCATAATATCTATCTCTTAATTGTAAGAGTCAACTATTACATTACTCATCTATAACACCATGAAATGGTGGAGGTCAAGAACCTTAGAGCAGCAGCAAGCTCACTGCCCTGGACTTCAGGAGAGCAGACTTTGGTCTCTTTGGGGATCTGCTTGGTAAAGTCTCATGGGATAAAGCCCTGGAAGGGAGGTCCAAGACAACTGGTTGATGTTCAAGGATCGTCTCCTCTAAGCTTAGGAGCAATGCATCCTGATGAAGAGGGAATCAAGCAAAAATGCCAGGAAGCCTGCATGGATGAAGAAGGAGCTGCTGGACAAACTTAAACACAAAACGGAAGCCTACAGAGGGTGGAAGTAGGGACATATAGCCTGGGAGGAATAGAGAGAGATTGAGCAGTCAGGAATCAGGTTAGGAAATCTAAAGCACTAACAGAAGTAAATCTGTCCAAGAACATCAAGGGTAACAAAAAAAAAAAAGAAGCTTCTATAGGTATGTCATTGTATTGGGTTTGTATGGCCAATCTTTGGTGGTGGGGGAGCTGCTGGAGTGACTTCTGTGAGAAGAAGCCAGAAGCTTTCTCCATGTTCAGCAGAGCCAATCCTTGGCAGCTCCAAAGACAGATGTGCTGCTGGTCAAGTCTGGGTCAATCAGAAATGGTGGTAACACATCTGTGAGAACATATTTAAAAAGAAAGAAAAAGTTACTGTGTAGTTGTAATTGCAGCCAGAGAAGAGCGGGGTGAGAACATGTGAGAGGAACAACTCTGCAGACATCAAGGTCACTGGACTAGGAGGGGGAGCAGGTGGCCAAAGTGCTGTAGTTGAGATTCCCCTGCAGACCATGATGAAGCAGCTGTGCCCCTGAAGCCCATGGAGATCCATGGGGATGTAGAGATGCGCCTGCAGCCTGCAGAAGAGACCCACACTGGAGCAGGTGGGTGGATGCCTGAGAGGAGACTGTGACCCCGTGGGATATTAACATCTCTAATTCAAGTCTGTTTTGCCCATGATGATATTTGGGTTGTGATCTCTCCTGGTCCTTAACTCATAAAATCTTTGTTATATTTTCTCTCCCCTGTCCAGCTGCAGAGGGGAGTGAGACAGAGGCTTTGGTGGGTACCTGGCATCCAACTAAGGTCAACCCAGTACAATTGGCAATAAAAGAAGGACTTGGCTGGATGGTTGCATTTAAAGACTTGCAGTCAAGGGCTCATGTCATGGTTTGACACTGGCACAATGCCAGTGCCCCCATGAAAATTCCCTCTCCCTGGCATCTGCTGTGAGGTGGTACCCGGAAATAAGCAAAGCAGGCTCCTACTTAGGGGAAAAAAGAGAAAACTTTATTAACTAAACTACAAAAACTAAACCACAAAGAAAGAAAATAAACACAAGGAAAATGAAAACTACACAGAAACACTCCCCCTCCTCCTCCCACCAAATTCCCAATACATTTACATTTCCCAAAATTATCAACACTCGGTCTGGCACCACCCTTTAGATAATCAAATCTTCAGTTCATCAAGAGTAGATGGTGTCCTTCCTTGTGCCATGGACTTGTTGTCACAATCAGCACCGCCTGGAGTATCCTTTTGCTATTGTGACATCTTCCTTCCATGCCAGGTGCTCTCACCACCTTGCATGGAGCAGGGGCCTGCTTTGAGGGTGGACTTTTTAAGGGTGCCTCGTCTCGTTCCAAACAGAGCACAGTCTCATCTCTGGGACCTTTGTCCCCTCCATTTCTTTTACACCCCCTGGGACCGAGGGGTCTCAACACTGAACTCTCTTGGCTTTGAGTCCTTGCTTCCCCCTGCAATGCAGTCTCTGTATCACAAGGAAACAGTCCATGGCTATACAACAAAAGAGTCCAGCAAAAAATGCCACTCCATCTTTCTCCATTCCTCCAATATCTCTCTCTCTCTCTCTTGCCAGACCTCCCCACTGGCCCATTTCCTTCTTCATCCTTTACTCTTATCTCTCTTCTAGGAAGGGTTAATGTTCTGTAAAGTTTCCATTGTCTACAAAGGGTTAAAAGCTCGGGCTCTGACTGCCTGGAGACTCCCACAGCGGCCGGACACCTTCTCGCTGCCCCCCCCTTCTCCTCCTCAGCCGTGCTGCCTGCTGCAGGCACATGATATCAAGTTTCAAGGTAACTCAGTCTCAAGCACAGGCTGCACTCTCTCTCTGTCTCCAAAGGTGTGGGGGGGGGGGAACGGGCTGCTCGGTACTTCCCGGTACTTCGGTCCTCCACCCTTCCATCCCTCCGGGCCACGTGGCTTTCCCCTCCCCCGCCCAGCTAGCAGCTGGGCCGGGGAAGACAACCGACTCTTCCCAGCCAGAAATTCAAAGAGACATCCGAGGGAGGAGAGCCCTGCTTTTAACCCCTGGGCGAGTGTTCTCAGAGGCGGATCCAATGCTCCAGTGGCCAAACCAGGTGCCAATATTAAAATCCGAATACCTATTGGTGACCACAGCATAAACAGCATATCCCAGATGTCCCATTTCTGGTCAAACCACCACAGCTCAATGTCCAAGTGGAGATCAGTGATGAGTAGTGTTCCTCAGAGGTTGGTATTGGGGCCAGTGCTGTTTAACATCTTTGTTGGTAATGTGGACAGTGGGATTGAGTGCACCCTCAGCAAGTTTGTTGATGACACCATGCTGTGTAGTGTAGTTGTCATGCTGCAGGGAAGGGATCCCATCCAGAGGGACCTTGACAGACTTTAGAGGTGGGTCTGTGCAAACCTCAGAGTTCAACAAGGCCAAGTGAAAGATCCTGCACCTGAGTCAAGGCAATTCCAAGCACAAGTATAGGCTAGGCAAAGAATGGATTGAGTGTAGCCCTGGGGAGAAGGCCTTTACATGTTGGTGGATGAGAAACTCAACATGTCTCGGCAATTTGCACTGGCAGCCCAGAAGGCCAAGTGTACCCTGGGCTGCATGAAAAGAAGCATGACCGGCAGGTCAAGGGAGGTGATTCTTTCTGTCTACTCTGCTCTTGTGAGATCCCACCTGGAGTACTGTAATCAGCTCTGGAGACCCCAACATAGGAAGGATGTGGACCTGATGGAGTGAGTCCAGAGGAGACCTTGAAGATAATCAGAGGACTGGAACATTTCTCCTATGAACACAGGCTGAGACAGTTTGGACTGTTCACCCTGGGAAGAGAAGGGTCCAGGGGGACCTTGTAGCAGCCTTTCAGTACTTTAAGGGGGCCTACAAAAGAGCTGGAGAGGGTCTGTTTACAAAGGCATGGAGTGACAGGGCAAGGGGCAATGGCTTTAAACTGAAAGAAGGTACATTTAAACTGGATAATAGGAAGAAATTATTTCCTATGAGGGTGGTAAGGTACTGAAACAGATTGCCAAGAGAAGTTGTGGCTGCCCCATCCCTGGAAGTGTTCAAGGTCAGACTGGACAGGGCTCTGAACAACCTGGTCTAGTGGAAGGTGTTCCTGCCCATGGCACAAGGGGGTGGGGTGGGGGTAGAAACCAGATGATCTTTAAAGTCCCTTCCAACCCAAACCATTCCATGATTCTGTATACTGGACATGACATTCTATGGTATGGAATATACCTCTGGCCAGTCCAGATTAGCTGTCCTGGACATGCTCCCTCACCGACTGTTGTGTACCTCTGCCCTGGCAGAGCATGAGATGCAAAGAAATCCTTGACTCAGGGTAAGCATCACTTAGCAACAACCAAAACAAGTGTCTTATCAATAATTTTCTCATACTGAATCTAAAGCAGCACTGTACTAGCTACTACAAAACCTGAACTCTATCCCAGCCGAAACCAGAGTGGACAGTGTGAAGGGCAGTTTTTGGGGCAGATATTTGTAAGTTGGTGGTTGGAGGGTGTCTTGGCTTAGGGTAAATTTGGGAGAAAACTTCCAAATGGGATCCCTCCAGAAAGCAAATTCAAGCGGCCCCTCCCCCAACCAGTTCAGGAAAAAATTTCCTTTGAGAAAAGAGGAAAAAACTGTTTATTTAACAGGCAAATATTGAAGCCTCGGGGGGTCTTAATAGCAGGGCGTTGGTTCGGGACCTCTATCCCAGGAAAGGACAGTGTCCCGGAGTCCAGCCTGCTCGGACCCGAGCCACGGGGAGCCTTCCAGCCAGCAGAGTGATAACAGCTCTTATAGTGATATCAGCTCTTTAGGATTTCAGCTGCTGCAAGGCTTGGCTTCCCCGGGCATAGGCTTCAGGCAGACGGAGAGAGAGGAGAAGGGAGACGCCGGCTGTTCCATGGAGATGGTTTATTCGGGGGGTCGTGAAAGGACCTGGTTCTTCTTCTTCTCGGTTAGTAGGGTACAGTATGCTACTTTTATACCCTTGGCCAGGCTCCAAACTTGACCAATGGGCAAAGGTTAGAGGGTTTACAAGTGACCAATAGTAGGGTTAACAAGGTTTTTCCTTATAAGGGTACAAAGATACATTGCGAGTCTGGGGTCGGAACCCTCTCTGCTGCTGTGTCAGCATTCTTATTGTTAAAGCCTCCACGGTGCCTTGGGAAGGCTTGTGGCATTTACTACAATTCCACTTTCTGTTTTTACAAAAAAGGAGTTTGCTATGGTTCTTTTGAAACAGTGGACAAGGCACGAGAACATGGCTAGTACAATAACAATTACAAGGAGAATTAACAACATTCCCTTAACCAAAGATGCAGCCCATTCTGTTAATCCCCATTGCCCAAAAAGTTCATTAACCCAGTCTGGGATTCTTTCTACTTTCAAGTCCTTCACGAGATCTTTCAGTTTCTGGATATTCGCATGGATGGATTCCGAACGTGAAGAGAGGTTGAAGCAGCACATTCCTTCGAAGTCCTCACATCCGTGTCCATAGGCAAGCAGCAGGAAGTCGATTGCTGCTCGATTTTGGAGCGAAGCCTGTCTGGTGGTTTCTTCTTCCTTTAAGAGATCACTCAGGGCTGCAGATGTGGCATTAGCTTGTTTGCTGAGCCAGCACCCAAGGTGATTGATTTCACCGAGGGCTTTAGCAGCAGCTACCCAGGGTAAAAACAGTGAGACAGCAACCCTTTTTGGTTTGTTCCAATCATATAATTTAGGATCACAATTTTCCTCAAATTCAGTGTAGGACCTTTTTAGGCGTTTTGATTCCTTTTCCTTTTTCCACTTATGTAAGAGAGTGATATTTGGAGTAAGGGTAGAAAGTCTTCCAAGGGTACAGGGACCTCCCTGGAGTCGGGAGGGGATCCCAGCCCATACTCTGTCACCACAGATGAGAAACATTCCCTTGGGTAATACTTTGGGATGGAGGGAAGACACAGAAATCGCACTAGCCGTGTAATTGCACCAATCATGAGAGTTATAGGCTCTGTTAATTGGTGACACATCTTTTCGATATGTGTTTTTGTGTTGGTCAATTTCTGGCCAATTGTTTCTTGGATGTCTAAAGTAAAATTTGACACAGTATATGGCCTTGGAGGACCCCAACAGTTCCAATTCTTGGGGTTCCTCTCGAGCATTTGATAGAATTTTTGTCCACTCATCCCAAGTATCAACCACATTGGGTCTCTTACCTGTGGTGCAGAGGAGCTCTGTGTTATAGACAGGCCAGTTGTCTGCTACAAAGGGAATTCCTACTAGACATGTAGAAAGTGGATTATCAACGCTTCCCATGGACAAGCACATGTTGTCCTGTTTTAATGTTTTTGCTAAGGTTACCCAAACATTATGGCTGGGCTGAGGGCTAATCCAGCCGAAGGCACACGGTACGGTGACGAGCATCCATGCGGCGGTGAGAACAGCAGCGACGGAGATATTTTTCATCTTTGGGCAGGAATAGGGCTTCTGATAGGGAATATAAGCAGAATTGTTATCTTTATGATGAGAGAGATTTCTGCCTTTTCCTTTTCTGTGTTCCCCCCCCCCCTCTTTTTCTTTTAATTTCTAAGCTACACTAAGGGAGGAGGAGTCGCTTGGGGGTTAGGAGTTTTTGAGGGTTAGGAAGAGGGAAGTAAAAGGATTTTTAAAATACAAAACACAGTGTAATAACACATAATTCAGAGAACACTTCAGTGTTAAGGCTATCTATGGCCTGATAGAGCAGACTATTTTTTAGCTTTCTGTCTTGTCTGCTGTCTTGTGATGGGGCGGTCTGTTTGTGTGTTTGTGGATGTTCGGCGACGTCTTCGTCTCCAGGCGGAGCTGGTTTGGTTTTGAGGTGGTCTTGTGTTTACCTCAGGAGAGTTCTTGTCTCTATCTGCAGAAGTAGTGTTCGCAGTGCCTAAGTATGGTTTCATGTATTTTCCTGGGTACCACCTTGGACCGGATGGTAGTAGCACGCACGCATACCCTCTTCCCCAAGTAATCAACTGGTGGGGCCCAGAAATTTGGTGTGTTTCAGGGTCCTTCACGAGCACAGGTGGTTTCTCAGTGAGATTGGCTTTTATCCCCAATCGTCTTGTTCTGTTCATGCTGAATAGTACATTTTGCACCTTTAAGACTTATTGCAGAGAGTGAAGGGGGAGAGAAAATGCAGAGGTTTTTCCCTCCAGATACTCCTGTCACTCCCCCACATTCCTTCTCCTGGCCGGCAGTTGTTGTCTGCAGACAGACGACGGACAGAGCACTTCTTTTGCTTTTTTTTAGTTAGTTTTCAGCTAGCTGAGGCAAAGAAGTTCCCTGGACTGTGTTTTTTTTTCCCTTTTCTTTGGACCTCTTGAAACCTGCTCTGGACTGAACACCCAGGAGAGCATCGGCAGCTCACATTTCTGGCCCACCAGGCCGGGCCAGGCCTGCAACAATTCCAGCACCGGAGGGACTGATCAGAGACAGTGAGCTGCAACCCGGGGAGGGAGTTTTCTCAGTTTGTCTTTTTTTTTTTAGAGTGACAAAGGGTCTCATTGTTTGATATTGTTTTAGTTTTATTGTTTATTAAACAGTTTTTTTCCACCTTTCTCCAAGGAGGTATTGTTTTCCTCCTGGACCAGTTGAGGGGGGGGGGGAGGGGCCGATTGGATCTGTTTTCTCACTGGAGCTACTTTGGGGAATTTTTCCCCAAATTTACTCTAAACCTGGACAGTGGTATTTGCAAAGTGGCGAAGAATTGGTAGGTCAGGCTCTGATGCTGTACAGTTCAGGAAGTTGATGACATAGAGTGCCTTGCAAAGTCTTTCCACTGGAGTTGTGGCTTTTGTGTCCCTGTTCTGTTGATCGAGGACTCTTTTGGAGGGTTTGATGTGTCCTTTCCACGATGGATTGTCCTGTGGGGTTTACAGGTATGGCGGTCTTGTGCACTATGCCCCATTCATTGAAGAACTCCTTTAACTTGTTGGAGGTATAGGCTGGTCCATTATCTGTTTTAATCTCCTTTGGTACACCCAGGGTGGCAAAAGCGAGGAGAAAGTGTTTTATTGTGTGCATGGTCTTTTCTCCTGCATGTGTTGATGCAAATATTGCTCCTGAAAATGTGTCAACCGATACATGCACATATTTTGACTTTCCAAAAGGTGCAAAGTGAGTTACATCTGTCTGCCACAGCTGGCAGCTACTCAGACCTCTGGGGTTGACTCCCGTCCCCATAGATGGTATTTGGTAGCTTTGGCAATTCGAGCATGTAGCTACAATAGCCTTTGCCTGCTCCTTCAAGAGCTTAAACATTCTCATAAGGGCAGGTGCATTTTGATGGAAAAACACGTGAGACAACTTTGCCTGGGCAAAGATGTCAGGAACATTAGCAGTTTGTACCGTCATTGCTAATGCATCTGCTTTTCTGTTGCCTTCTGCAACAAAACCTGGGAGGTCCGTGTGTGACCTCACATGCATTATGTGGTAAGGTTGCTTTCTGTTGGAGATCAGTTGTATTAATTTAGAGATCAATTGGTACAACCTTGGGTTGGAAACTTCTTTAAGAAGAGCATGTTCTGCTCTCATAGCTATTCCCGCAACATAAGCGGAATCTGTGACTAAATTGAAAGGCTGGTTTTTAAATTTATCAAGGGCTCTGACAACAGCTGCTAATTCTGCAATCTGTGGTGATCCTTCCACCACTTGTACATCAGACTGCCAGTCTTATGTTTGGGGGTCTCTCCAAGTAATCACTGATTTGTGAGAAGACCCTGAGCCATCTGTAAAGAGGGTTAGAGCCTTGAGAGGCTTTCTACTTTGGATTTGCTTAGGAATCAAATGAAAAGTTTCATTCTTGTTAAAAAGTTTGTGTTCTGGGATGTGTGCTGAAATTCTACCCCTATAACTGTCCAAGGCAAACTGCAGAGTCACATTGGTCTGGAATAAATCCTCAAAGTCCTTAAGAGTTATAGGCAAGTATATGCATTCAAAATCACATCCTGAAAGGGAGCAAAGACGAGTCCTAGCCTTTTTTATTAAATGTGCTATAACCTCCTGGTAGATGGTAAGAGTCTTTGTAGGCTGGCTACTTGTAAAAATACATTCCAGTATCAACAAAGGGTCTCGCAGCTGATGGTCCCATTGGAAAATCAGTCCATGGAATCGGAGTGCTTTTCCCAGAACGACGAACTGGAAAGGCAGGCTGGGCTCGTAGCGATGGGCTTTGCGTGAAGACAGGGCTTCCTGGACTTTGACGATGGCACCTCTGGCTTCCTCTGTGAGAGTGCAGGGAGAGTTCAGGTCCTTGGGTCCACGAAGGAGATTGAACAAGGGAGCAAGGTCCTCTGTTGTAAGTCCTAGCAGTGGACATACCCAGTTGATTGATCTGCTCAAGCTGTGTAAGTCTCTCAGGTTTTTTGGGTTGTCTCTGATTACAATCTGCTGGGGAACGATGGTCCTTTCCCGAATCTGGACTCCAAGGTAAGTCCATGGCTCAGTGTACTGGATTTTGTCCTCACGAATCTCCATTCCTGCCTTTTCTATGACTTCAATAGTCTTTTTAACTGTAGTGTCCAAATAAGCTTTGTTTGAAGCACACACCAGAATGTCATCCATATAGTGATATATTATAGTGTCTGGAAATGATTTCCGAATGGAAGACAGGATGTGAGCTACGTATCGCTGACAAATACTAGGGGACGATTTGAGACCTTGAGGAAGGTAAAGCCAATGATACCTTTTAAGCAGGCCCTCCTTGTTAATAGAGGGAACGGAGAAAGCAAACCTTGGAGCATCCTCAGGTTTGCAGTGGAATGCTGAAGAAACAGTCCTTAATGTCTATGATAGTGAGTGTCCAGTCCCTAGGCAGCATCGATGGGAAGGGCAGGCCAGGCTGAAGAGGGCCCATGTCCTCGATGACCTTGTTGATTCTGCGAAGGTTGTGGAGAAGCCTCCACCTGTTTGTCCCAGGCTTTGGTAGAACGAAAACAGGAGAATTCCAAGGGCTGTCAGATTCTATTATGTGGCCTTTCTGGAGTTGTTCTTCCACAAGTTCATTTAGGATGCACAGCTTGGCTTTTTTTAGGGACCACTGCTCCTGCCAGATAGGGGTGTGGCTTTTCCAGGTGAGATGAGGTGTATCTGGCAGTGCGCGTACCTCAGTGGCCCCAGTTAGAAATCCTGGGTGGGAATACGTAGAGAAGCTCCCCACTGGGATAGAATATCTCGGCCCCAAAGGATGATGGGGGCCCTTACTACAAATGGTCGGATGGTTGCCAGCTTGCCTTCCGGTCCTTCAACGAGAAGGTTGTTTTTGCTTCTCATGGAAACGGTAGTTCCACCAATCCCGGTGATCATGCCTGCAACAGGTTGTAGATCCCAGTGTGCTGGCCAATCTGAACAGGCGATGATGGTCACGTCAGCACCGGTGTCCAGCATCCCTGGCAGGTGGGTCTTCTCTCCTTTGCAAGTGATGCCACACTCGATTATAGGCTTGGATGGTCCCATGACTTGTGCCCACATAGCTGTAGGGTTGAGAGGGATCTGTTCCCTGTGTTTCTTTGGGAGTAAAAAGGCCTGTGCAATCGGAGTTCCCTTAGAAAGAAAAAATGGTGAGTCTATGCAAAAAACCTGAACCAGGATCTCTTGACCTGGCTGCACTGTCAGCACTTCCGGAACAACAAAGATTTCCTTTGGTCCATTAAGAGAATCACCCATAATTAAAATGTCTGGAGGACTACCTTTAGGTCCATATTTGCCTGTGAGAACACGGTGAATATTCTTATTATTAAAGTCAATGGACAAAGCAGTTACCAGTTGCCGCCGTGTACCGCTCTCGGAGGTCCTGTAGGTTGTTCCGTGGGTTGTCCCATGGGTTGATCCCTCCTCCTTGTGTCTGGAACAGTCCGGGCTGGTGCGGGATTGGGTCTGGGCGGCCTTTGATTTGTTGTCGTTGCCCAGGGCTCGACCGGACTCCTCCAGGCATTTCCCTGACGTGACTGGGAACGCTGCTGAAAATGGAGCTGATTCTGGGGTCTTTGATAATAATTACGGTGGTATCGAGGGGGTGACCTCTCCAGACACTCCTTTATGTAATGTCCAAAATCACCACAGTGATAGCATTTAGCTTGATCTTTAGAAGCTATTACTGCATATGCACCAGAAACTCCTCAGCAATACCCTTAGCAACTGCTTGGGCCACTGTATTCTCAGTGGACATGTGGCGTGTACAGCATTCCATCATTTTCTCGATAGTCGGGTCTGATTCCAGTGTTAAGTGCCTCAGAATAGCTTTGCATTTTTCATTCGAGTTACTCAAAGCAAGCCTACATAAAAGTTCTTTTCTAGCCTCAGTGCTTTCAATTTGTCTCTCAAGAGCATCCCTCAGCCTATCAACAAATTTTATAAAGCTCTCATCTATGCCTTGCTTTATAGTAGCAAAATGCATGGTAGGTATAGCATCATCTCGTATAAGAAGGATAGAGGTTTTTGCAGCTAGGGCAAGGTCTTGCAATGCCTCTTTAGTCAACGTTTCCACTTGTTCGGCTGGCTTTTGCAGGTTACCTTCATCTGCCAGCTGCTCTACTGTAAAGCTGGTCTTATTCTCATCAGCAGTATATGAGTCCGATAACGTCTTTAAATGTTTTTTCCAATGCCTATCCCATAACAAATATTCTGCTGGGGACAGGAGACATTGTGCAATATTCTTTACATCATGAGGAAGCAAAACATGTGCAGAGAACATAGCTTCTAATAGATTTCTAAAGATATGAGATCCACGTCCATGCTCTTTTATTATGTTCTGTAATTGCACTAGTGATTTATTCGAAATGGGCTTCCAGAACTTATTAGAGGATTCCCCTCTGTTACGTCCAACTTTGTATTCCACAGGGAATGCAGTTATTTTCTGTGCCAGGTCCCAGTCACCGGACCTGGTGGCTTCTATCCTAATATGAGCCCATGGGTCTGTATGTATTACATCAGAATCAGATTCATTGGAAGAGCTGTTATCGTCTGAGGCAGGGTCGGCAACTCTAACAACGCGCGATTTAGGTTTTTTTCTACTTTTGCGATATTTTTTTTCCAAAGGTTTCAGTGATTGGCCAGGCGGTGGCGGCATAGGAGCAGGGATAGAAACGCAGCAGGGATGGGACCGGGTGGGGGGGTCCTTATCGCGGGGGGTCCCAGGCTTGGTTGGGTGACAGGGGGGTTGGGGGAGGGGTTGGAGGGGCATACAGGGGCAGGGGTGCTCGCACAGGGTGTTTTGGGGTGAACAGGTAGGCAGAGCAGGTGGGGCTGGAGTCGTGGCGGCGGTGGGGGGGGCGGGAGCGGTGGGCGCGAACGCAGCGGGGTGGGACGAGCATGGGGTGGCTGGCGGGAGTAGGGGAGGCTCGGCGGCGGTGCGGGACTGGGGGAGGGGCAGCGCGGGGCTAGGGGGGTGCGGGGGGGCAGCGAGAGGGGCGTGGGCCAGGACAGCGAGCGTGGCGGGACGGGGATGAGGCATGGGCAAAGCTGACGCAAGAGTGGAAGGGGCCGGGGTAGCGGGGAGGGGCGGGGAAATGGCGGTTTGGGGGTGGTAGTCCCGGGGAGCAGCGGGGGCGGAGATGGGGGCTGAGGCGGGAAACGGCGGACCGGGGTGCAGGGGAGGGGGGACCGATACCGGGGGGCAGGTGTGCCGCAGCATCTTGGGGCCTCAGAAGCTGGTCTGGGGAGGATAAGACTGATAAGGGAGCCATTAAGCTGGTCTGAGGGTCTGTGTTAGATAAGGTACATTCCTTGCTGATCTTATCAGTGTTAGTTTGTGAGTCAGTAAGAACCTCAGTGTTAACCCCTTCGAAGGTTTTAGTTATAATGTGAAATAAAGGTAAGTAGTCAGTGACAGAAAAGTCCTGTTTAGTTTGAGAAAGGTAAAGAGTGTTCCCTACTTCGTCCCAGAAAGCATTTTCGGTAGCTGTGGACGTATTAATATCGGGAAATTGTGTAACTATCCAGCCCATGAAGCCTTTAAGAGTTCTCTTTGAAAGCCTACCTCTGGAAAAGTGGAATTTCTTATCAGATAACGTTTCTACAATAGTTAAATATATCTCTCTCTCAAGTGTGGTTAGCTTTAGGGTACTGAAGCAAGTCCCCATAGTAAAAGATCACCCTTCCTACAGAAAAAACAGAAAAAAAAGGAAAAATAACAAAACAAAAATAGAAGCTGGAAGGATTTGCGTGCAATTTTAAATCATACTTATGTCCTTCGGGCTGGGCTTCTGAGGAAGGGGGTCTGCCTACTCAATTCTCCTCGAACGTATCTCGTTCCGGTGTAAGTTTTGAGGGTCGAATCGTGCTCCGTGGAGAGGTTTTCCTAAAACGAAAAGTCCTCTTTCCGGGCGCCGGCGTCTCGAACAGGCAATCACAGAATACCCCCTGGGGGGGATATTCGTTGCTCAGCGTTGCTGAACTGGGTTTGTACGACGTGTTGGAGCGCCAAGTTATTGAAGCCTCGGGGGGTCTTAATAGCAGGGCGTTGGTTCGGGACCTCTATCCCAGGAAAGGACAGTGTCCCGGAGTCCAGCCTGCTCGGACCCGAGCCACGGGGAGCCTTCCAGCCAGCAGAGTGATAACAGCTCTTATAGTGATATCAGCTCTTTAGGATTTCAGCTGCTGCAAGGCTTGGCTTCCCCGGGCATAGGCTTCAGGCAGACGGAGAGAGAGGAGAAGGGAGACGCCGGCTGTTCCATAGAGATGGTTTATTCGGGGGGTCGTGAAAGGACCTGGTTCTTCTTCTTCTCGGTTAGTAGGGTACAGTATGCTACTTTTATACCCTTGGCCAGGCTCCAAACTTGACCAATGGGCAAAGGTTAGAGGGTTTACAAGTGACCAATAGTAGGGTTAACAAGGTTTTTCCTTATAAGGGTACAAAGATACATTGCGAGTCTGGGGTCGGAACCCTCTCTGCTGCTGTGTCAGCATTCTTATTGTTAAAGCCTCCACGGTGCCTTGGGAAGGCTTGTGGCATTTACTACAGGCAAAGCATTCACCAGCATGAAAAAATGAACAATATTAAACAACGAAACATCTCACTGCTCTGAAGAGATGGCAAACTCAGAAAGTCCCTTTCATGAGGTGTAGCTCGGCTCACGTAGTCTCTTATCAGTCCCTCAGGTGCTGAAATGCAGCATCCCGGCCCTGGGGGGCCACAGGTGTGAGCTTCTGGTGTTTTTCTGGGTTCTTCAGTCCAGGGCAGGTTTGAACAGTTACAAGAAAAAGAAAAAAACACAGTCCGGGGAACTTCTCTGCCTCAGCTAGCAAAAAGCTAACTAAAAGCAAAGGAGACCTCTCTCCCACTGTCCACTACAGACAACACGGTCTGTGAGAAGGATGCAGGGAGCAAGTGCAGTCTCTGATAACAAACTCCACGCTTCATCAGTGAGACCAAAATTTTCACCTTCAGGCCAATTTGTAATTATCTCCAAAATCCCTAGGTGATTCAGTTTTCCAATACAGGCGTGCTGTGTGATGAGAGCAATCCACTTGCTCTATGTGGCATTGGTGGCATGGTGGGTAGAGGGAACCTTTGCTTTGAACATCCACTCCAGCACCAGTAGTTGGGGTGCTGGGAAGAGTTGTGCTTCTGTGCCTATTACCTCTGAGGTGGCTTGGACTCCTTCTTGTTGGTTGGTAGAGACATTGTTGTGATCTTATTGATGACATCGGTGGGAATCTGACACCGTCCATCTTGGCACTTTACTCCCAGGAACTGGATCTCTTAATCAGGTCCCTTAACTTTGCTCTTCTTGATGGTGAAACTGGCTTTCAGGACAATCTGAATGATTTTCTCTCCTTTCTCAAAAAGCTCTGCTGCTGTGTTCCCCCACACAATGATGTCATCAATGTACTGCGGATGTTCTGGAGCCTTACCCTTTTCTAGTGCAGTCTGAATCAGTCTGTGGCTGATGGTGGGACTGTGCTTCTATCAAGCAAGCTAAGTGGGTAAAACCGCTATGGTATGGTGGGCAGTGGTCCAAATATAAGTATGGACAGGCTTGGCAGATTGATTACATTACACTGCCCCAGACACACCAAGGTAAGCACTATGTCCTCACAATGGTAGAAGCCACCACTGGATGGTTGGAAACCTACCCTGTGTCTCATGCTACAGCCCGTAACACCATCCTAGGCCTTGAAAAGCAAGTCCTTTGGAGGCATGGTACCGCTGAGAGGATTGAGTCAGACAATGGGACTCATTGCAAGAACAGCCTTATCAACAGCTAGGCTAGGGAACATGGCACTGAGTGGGTGTACCATATTCCTTACCATGCACCAGCTGCAGGCAAAATGGAGAGGTAGAATGGACTGTTAAAAACCATCTTGAAAGCATTGGATGGGGGATCTTTCAAAAACTGAGAGCAGCATCTAGCAAAGGCCACCTGGGTAGTTAACACCTGAGGTTCCACCAACCGAGCAGGCCCTGCCCAGTCTGAGCTCCTGCATATAGTAGACAGAGACAAAGTCCTAGTGGTGCGTGTCAGACGTTTGTTAGAGAAGACAGTTTAGATCAATTCTGCCTCGAATACAAATAAACCCATTTGTGGGGTTGTCTTTGCTCAGGGACCAGGTTGCACATGGTGGATAATGCAGAAAGATGGAGCAACACAATGTGTACCTCAGGGAGATCTGATTGTTGGGTGAGAACCATATGTAAATATCACTGTTTGCTGATTGTCACTGCCATTGTCTGCATATAGCTGTACACTGTAGATATATATATATATATATATATATATATATATATATATATATATATATATGTATGTGTTTGTAAAGTTAGAATATGTATTAGTTTTGGTAGTAAGCTGACGATATGGGGATATGGGGTGGAATGTCCTGTGTTGACTTTATGATGCTTGTATCCCCAATCGTCTGTTCTGTTTGTGCTGGATATTAAGTTCTGCACCTTTAAGGCTGGTTCCAAGAGTGAAGGGGGAGAGAAGCTGCTAAGAGCTTCCTCTGTGCCCAGTAAAACTAACAGCTGGCTAGCTCTGAGAATTGACAACCTGTTAAACCATTAATAAAGTTAGATCTGCCTCTGTGAGATTCATATTTTAAAGACAGGCAAGCCTGGGAAAAAACTCTCTTTCTTCCCGCTTTTAGAGAGAGAAGTTCCCTCTCCCCCTCCGGGCATGGTGGCCGGGCCGGGGGATGGGAGGCCACAGGGCCCCGGTGTGCCGCAGCTGAGTCCTAGCCTGGCTGCTGAGAACTTAGCCATTCCCCTCCCCCCTCCCCCCCCAGTGCATCTGCTGAAGAAACTTTCATAGTAAACAGCTCTGGCCGAAGCCCTGCAGAGATCACATGACCACCCGCAGGCCTGGGCAAGATATTAACTCTTTCACTGCACAGATGAAACTTGCAAAACCTTGATCCTCTCTCAAGTGAAAGAGTGAAGACACGCAGAAGATAACATGAGACACTGAGGTCAAAAAAGAAGAAGTCAAATTCCAGATGGGAGAAGAATGAGGAGATGCCTTAGTTTTGGGCTGAAATCCTCTTGTAAGGTTATGGAGAAGAATATAATTGATTCATCAGACTCTTTTTCCCTGTAACTCATTAAATGCATTGGGGGATGTAGCTTTCTAACCACAGCCATGAACAGAGGCACCAGTGTTGAAATAAGTAGATGTTGCAGTAGCTGTGATCAAATGAGAAGTTTGAACAGAAAGAAATGAGAGAGATGAGATGAGATATGAGATGAGATGAGAAACATTGCCCCAGGAATGGAAGAAAACCTCTTTTTCCCAGAGATGGATGAAGAGAACATTTGTTTTTATGCTACAACAGCTCATCCTTAAAAATGGCACTCCATAAGTTGACATGGCCCAGGAACACATCTGTGAGAAGACTGTGAAAGATGGGAGGGACTTCACAAATGCAGATTCCCAGGCGGTTGCTATTCGTGAAAATTAAAAACCACAAGCGAACTGTTTCTTGTGGAGAAGTCTCCATGGCGTGGTAAGAGAGACTCCTCTCCCTAAGTGAACTGAAGAAAGACTATTTTAGAGGTGGTAACTTGACTTAAAATACCAGTTTTTGTCTCTGTACATTGTCAGTGGGAAAGGAAAGAGGATTTGGGGAGCTGAAAAAGTGTTCTAAAGGTTTATTCTGATTCTTATTATTCTTCATTTAGTTCTGTTAATAAAGTTTTCTGTATACCCTTTAAAGTTTGAGCCTGCTTTGTTCTCCTGTTAATTCTTATCTTGCAGCAGAAAATGAGTAATTCTAGTGGGTGCATTGGCATTTGGCCAGCGCTCAACCCACCACATTATTTGCTGCATTGTCCAGGAAACAAAAAATTGGTGAACCAAAACCGCTACACAAAATTGGTGTTTCCACCCGATTTCGAACTGAAACAGGCACAGAGGGTGAAGGAGCAACTGATGCTGGTAGTGAATGAGCAGTTTCCTTCATGTGGAATGCTGTTCTGGCCTGTCTGTACTGGTTGGTTTGAGCCATGTTGGGTGGTAGTGTTTGGGGGGCATATCTTTTGGTTTGCTAATGATGTGTTGGGGTGAGGAAGGCCTAGTCCAATGTACTTTACGTAGTTAGGCAGGTACCCCTGACCACTGGTGTGACCACAGGCAGGAGCATCCTGGGCCAGTTGTTGTTGTTGTTGTAGGAGAACAAGGAGTAGTGTGTGTCCTATGCTTTTTTTTTTTGCTTTTTGGTGTTTCTTGGGTGGGTTTGGTAGCACTGAGGTGCTGTTCCTTGTCCAAATCTCCCCAGGCCTTGGTGGGCCCCTTCCTTGCCTCTTTCAGGTGCACTTTGTCCATACCACCCTGCTAGGCCACAAGCAGTGCTGTAGCGTTGCTGAATGATTGTAATGGGGTGGTGGAGATGGCTTTCATATCTTGGCAGTGGGAGACGGTTTGGAAGGGAGAGGGGTAGTGGTGGAAGAGGAGGAGTGTGTAGGGCAGGCAGCATGTTGTTTGGGCAAGTGTGTGCTTGAGGGTCCAGCATCAGTGGGAGATGTCTTTGGACTTGGAGGGATATGGTGGGTCCCTGAGAGTGGCCTGCTGTCCAGAGCCTTCAACCAGGGCAGGAGGCATCAGTGGGATGGGCTGCAGGAGGGAGGCTTATCCCTGCTTGCCTGTGGAGATCCTGTCTTTGCCCTTCATGCATATGTATGATGGCCTTCTTCTCCTTAGAGCACAACAATTTTCTCCAGTGCATGGACTGTGTCACAGACTGGGCCCAGCCTCACCATGGTCATGCCTGTTTCCCTGATGGCACAGGCACCTGACTGGAAAAGGTATGAGCAGTGCTGAGCAATCCCAGCCTCTGCTGCTGTTGCCTCTACTCAATCTGTGGCTGCTGATGTTAGCTCAAGATGGGCATTTGATGCAGGTGTGCTTGGTGGGGGACAGGAGCTGGTTGACTCTTCATCTGCCACATGAGTGTGTCCACATGTTCAAAGCAGATGCAAGCTTTGAGTTGGACATGGTCCCAGAGGCAGGTGCAGATGAAGTCCTGGATGAGCCTGAAGTATTTGTTGATACTGAATGGCAGGTTGTGAGACCCTTGGCCTTCAAAGAGCATGCCATTGGCTGGCATGCATTGCTCCAGGTGGTGGATGTAATGCTGGAGGTTGTTGGGGAGGTCCTGCCATGCCTGGGTGTCCCAGTGTTGGGGAGTGCTGGGACTGCTGAGGATGTACAAGAGGTGCTGGAGGATGTGGGGGGCAGTGGCGACAGCTTGCTGTGGGTGGTTGATGTGGAGGAGGATGTTGAAGGCAAATGGCACATGCTGGTGGTGGCAGGGCTATGGTGGGCTGGGAGCTGTCCTGGGGGAAGTTGATGTCACAGGGATGCAGGTGGCAGCAAGCAAGGGCTGTGGCAAAAACCAGCAGGAGGAGTAGGAGCACCAGGGCACCATGTTGCAGGCAGGGCTGTGGGTGCTGCATGGCAGGAGTCTGGTCAGGCTTGGTGGTGGGTGAGAGTAAATGCTGTGCTTGGATTGCTTCTGGGCAGCCAACTTTAGATGTTTCTATGACCTTTCTTTCATCATCATCTAGACAGCATTTCTGTTTACATTTTCAGTTTTGCTTTCTGTTTACTTTCTCCTGAGGGCTGCTGTTGAAGTGTGGGGAAAACCTGGCTCCTGTGTGTTGCTTTAAGAGTATGGATTTAACTTTTGCCTGACAGAGCATCTTCAGGGACTCACTGAGACAGTTTCACAAAGTCCAATATAGATTATTGAGGGAACAGATTCAGAATTGCCATTGATAAATGCTCTTGCTGTGTTAATGCTAAATATCCTAAGGCTAGCCAATGATTAATTAAGCTAAGAATTCACAGTTCACTAAGCTTAACTTCACATTTAATTAAGCTTACTTTCATCTGGGTGTCATCTGCTAAGTGCAATTTCTTACTGAAAGAAGCATCTCTGCTAAGGGAGAAAGGAAAATGAGTCAGAACTGTCAATCTGCCCAGCAATCAGTGAAGTGTCTCCTCTTAAGGAGGTGTTTCTCCTCTCCACCAAGTGTTTGCAAAGGACCAGATATATAATCTTGAGGAGATGAGACTAGGTCATAGTTTATAAACTTCTTACAAGACTTGTTATGTGTGGATAAGGGAGTATGAGGCTAATGTCTGATAAGAGAGGCATGGGTGCTCTTCTGTGAGGCTTCTGTGGTTGTTTTTCCAGCTTCATTGAGACATCAAGCTGAGGCCTTTGCTTCACCCTAGACATCATTCAGTTGTTTAGATAAGCATGCCCTTGCTCAAGCCAGGTGCAAGATAAGCAAGTGGCTCAGCTCAAGTTCTTGCTCAACTAGTCTCATCAATTCTCCACATTTTGAGGCAGTAAGCCTGACAGTTTTCTACACTGTGCTGTTATGGTTCAGTGGGTGATGAAAGCATGGTGGCAGAGGCTTTTGGGGTAGCTGCACTGGGGATGCATTTTAGGGTTTCCTTTTTGTCTCTTTTGTGAGTGGTCTTGCTTGGTTTTATTTTCAAATTTGTCAACCAATATCTATTTTTCTTATTTCATAATCTTATTATTTGTATATATGAGTTAATGTACGCTTTCTTTTATTTCTTATTGACAAACATTTTCCCCCCTGTGAAATATGCCAATCACTTGTTTTAAAATTTTAAAAGTTTAATAGTAATAAAATGGTTATAAAAAATAGTAATACAAATTAGAGCAATAAGAATTTGGACTATCAGAGTTAGGAAAATAAAGGACAATAAAAGCAAAGAATACAAATGTTCTGATGCTTTCTTTAAAAAAGCACAGCTCGCTAACAAAGGATTAACCCTTAAAAGCAAATAGCCTGTTGCATATTCATATATCTCATATATGATGCATACATTCCTTTCAAACTAGGGATTTCTCTGGTTGTTGTCAATTTCCCCCCCTTCCTCTTGTAAATCACGGTCAGACTCCATGGAGTCTGCAAGGAGACTAGTTCTTCATGATAAGGAGGCAATAATTCTTTCTCTTTGGGATCTTAGTGTCTTGTTGCTGTTATATCTGTGCGAAGAATTTCTTGATTATCTCATCTCTTTCTTGAGCTAGTTAGAAAGTATCTTACATAGCATAGTTTCTATTTTAACATTATGTTATAACTTAAAACTATTTAACACACTACTTAAGAAAATTGATACAGCATAACTTTCTACCATAACACATATAATATTAATTTTAATATCTACGAAAAGCTAATAATAAAATACGCATTTTTCACAGCCCCCACCGTTCCCTATAACATCTACAACCTTGCTGATGGAAGAATGTTTCCTCTCTCTCTGCAAATATCTTGAAGAATGTTTTTGGGGTCATATGTCATTTCCCCCCAGTTTCTCCTCAGTGTGTTGATATTTATAAATAAATGCATAAATGTTGTGAAGGTTTTTCCATGAACTATGCATGCAATGGTTGTGGTTTCTAGATTTTGCAGTATTTTTGTTGTGTTTTGAATTTGTTGTGGAAATTAGGCAACATTAGATGTATGGGAGGCAGGAACTGGTAGAAATAATTGTCTTTGACATGCTGGTCTGTTTACACCTTGAAAGTGGGCTGAGTTCCAAGTGCAAGTCATCACTGCTTCCTGGGAAGCTTCCAGTAGAGAGAGGTACTGGTGGCTGCTGATGCAGTGAGTTGGGGGAGGAATATGTGTATGTCTTTTAAAATTTAATTCGATTTCCTAATGCCTATGTTCATGCTGTAAATTCTCACTGTGTTGTGTTTTGGGAGTTTTGTTTGTTTTGTTTTAATTTTGGTGTATATTATGTTGGGATATGCTATCTTTTCTGTTAGTCTGTTGCAGGCTGCCTGTGTAGTAGAGATCTTATAAATGCCTTAGCTGGTGTGCATGCTACCTAGTGAGCTGCTTGGTGGAACTTACTTCTATTACATCAGAACACAGTGAATTTTCAGTCCTTTTCTGTCTTGCATTTTGAGTCTATTCCTGATATGTCAGTTTTGACTTTAGGCACCTTCTCCTGCATGCCTTCTGTAGGTCAGGAAATACCCATGTTGTTTGATGAGCAGAGTATCTCTTCTGATGTTTTCCTATGGGTGGGAATGAAATGTAAACATAACTGGTTTGCACTCGTATTTTCTAATGTTTTTTGTTTGGAATGTGTGTATGCACAGGTGTGTGGGATAGGGATATTCAGTGCTGATGTGGTTTTCCTGTCGTGGTTTAATGCCAGCCAGGCACCAAGCCCCAAGCAGCCACTCACTCACTCCCCCACCAGAGGGATCAGGGTGAGAATCAGAAGAGTAAAACCTTGAAAACTTGTGGGTTGAGATACAGATAGTTTAATAGGAAAAGCAAAAGCTGCACACACAAAGCAAAACAAGGAAGTAATTCACTGCTTTCCATGGGCAGGCAGGTGTTCAGCCACCTTCAAGAAAGCAGGGCTCCATCACATGTAAATGAGGACTTGGGGAGACAAACTCTATCATTCCAAATGTGTTCCCCCCCCTTCCTTCTTCCTCAAGCTTTATATGCTGAGCATGATGTCTCATGGTCTGGAATATCCCTCCAGTCAGTTGGAGTCACCTGTCCCAGCTGTGTCTCCTCCCAACCTCCCACTCACCCCCAGCCTCCTCCCCATCATGGCCGTACCAGGAGCAGAAAAGGCCTTGACTCTGTGTAAGCTCAGCAATAAGAAAAACACCTCTATATTGTCACCGTGATATTTTCTGAAAAATGCCTTCACCAGGATTTCTTCTCCTGGGAAGATGAGAAGCCTCAGCTTCTCCATGTTTTGCTGCTCTGGAAGGCGGTCTGAAGATAGTTTATCCAAACATGTGAATTGTTTTAACTTAATGACCAATCACCATCAGCTGTGTCGGACTCTGAGGAGTCAGTCACGAACTTTCATTATCATTCTTGTTGAGCCATCTGATGTATCCTTTTTCTTTAGTATAGCATTAATATATAAATAATATAATATAATATAATATAATATAATATAATATAATATAATATAATATAATATAATATAATATAATATAATATAAATCAGCCTTCTGAGAACATGGGGTCAGATTCTCATTTCTTCCCTCATCCTGGGGACCCTCACAAAGACCACACTATATTATCAACCCTGTGTTCAGCACAAATCCAAAGCATAGCCCCATACCAGCCACTGGGAAGAAAATTAACTCTACCCTGGCTAAAACCAGCACATCCTCTACCTGAGGGGCAGTGGTAATAATTGCAATCCTTAGATCCTGTTCTCATGTGGATTTGGTTTTATTTTTTCTGATTTATATATGGAAAAAATGCTACTGTGTCAGTTCCAGTTCATGTCCAATGAATCCTGTTCAGATCTCTATTCCAAATCTGCTTTTTGCATTATGATGTTCCTTAGAATGAGATGGAAGTGCTGCTTTTGAGTAACCTGCAAAGATTTTTAATATGAATTTGGTTGTTTTGCTAAGTGATTCATGCTGGAGGTGCTGAGATGGAATTAACTGGGAAGGAAAGGAGGATGAAATACAACACAGTTTCAAATTACAGAAAACACCTGCAATACTAAATCCTTGCCAGATGGTTTCATGTTCAGTGATGGAAGACTGGGTTTAGGAGATGGGAGGGATGGGCAGAAATGCAGCAAGGCAGAAGGTGCTGGGGAATTTGCAGAGAGGGGTATGAAGAAGGAGGATGCTTTTCCAATGTTGAAGACTGTGAAAATGGATACGTAAATGGTTAAAGCATTAACTCTTTGTGCTGGTTTGAAGGCAAGCCAGCAGGAGGAATTAACTCCACGCAAATATGTTTCAAGAGATTCCAAATCAGAACTACAATTTAATAGGACAATTACAAAAATGGCAATACTACAGGAACATTGGCTTAAACCAACAAAGTCAGAATATAGCCTGGCACCCTGTTGGTTAGGGTGGTGGTAGCAGTCCCATTAGAGTGATGGATGTGGCCTTGTCAAAGCAGTGATCCTGTAGAAAGGTCTGGTCCTTCTCTGGAGGTCCAGTGTTTGTATCATGCTGTCCCAAATCCCAGATTACATACAGGTAGGAATGTTTGGTTCCTCCCTCAGGGCAGGGAATTTCACAATGCGATGATGTAATTCTATGAGTCATGCTGGTGAGTCCTTGATGTCCCATTAGCAGGGATGGCCCCCCCTTTAGGCTGTGTGCATTGGGCAGCTGTTGCAAACAAGCGACAATTAACAGCTCATCAGAAGGTGATATAGGTGGTGAAAGAATACATACCCGACATTGTAATGCAAGATACACGATGGATTAGAGGCGGTGGGGAGAAAACCATGAGAATTAGGAGGAAAATTACTTAGTAGAGTACCAGCCTCATATGTGGAGTTCACCCAGAAAGGGAAGGGCAAATTTTTCTCTTTTTGTCCCAAACTGAAGACAAAATATTGCTTTGGTTTTGCTGGCATGTCCTGAGTGAGAGCTTTCTAGGGTGAGAATTTTCTTACCTTCCTGTAGAAGAATGATCTAGGGCAGTGGTCTCCACCTTTTTTGATTGCACCACCTCATCAGCAAAAATAAATTGTGAGCACTCCCAATATATTTTTATTTATAAATTATATATGTATACTATTGTACTAATATGTATGTCATAAAACATACATGAAAATAAAAAAGGATTAAAATAAAAAAGTATGAGAACAAATTTTTATTTTCATGTTCTATTTTAATTTTTTTAAATTGTATTTATTAATTATACCAGAACAAATTTCTTCATGCACCCCAGTGGATTGTCTTGTGCACCTCACTTCAGAGACTACTGATCTGAGTTCTCTTGTAACATAAAGTAAATTTTCCAATCATCAGGTGGTAACTTGTGAAAAATGCGTATTTTATTATTGGCTTTTTGCAAAAATTAAAATGAATATTACATGTGTTACGTTAGAAAGTTATGCTGTAATAATTTTTTTTAAGTAGTGTGTTAAATATAGTTTTAGGCTATAACATAATGTTAAAATAGAAACTATGTATGTGGGATATTTTTTTAAAGGAATGAGGTACTCGCACCAGATAGCAGCCACAGGACACCTAAATCTTTCAGAGAAAAAGAATTTATTGCTCCATTATCAGAAGAAACTAACTTCTTCCCACCTTGCTCAGCTCTGAAGACGCCGTCGGGATTAAGAGGAAGAAGTTGACACTGACCAGACAGAATCCTTTGTTTGAATGGAATTTATACATCATGTATGAGATGTATGAATATGCAACGGGCTATTGTTTTTAAGGGTTAATCCTCTGTTAATGTGTGTCCTTTTTTGGGCTTATTTTGCCCAGAAAAAGTACCCAGACTGTCCGTAACTCTTTGCTTTTATTGTCTCGTATTGTCCTAAATCCTAATTGTCCAAATTTTCATTACTCTAATTATATTACTATTATTATAACCATTTTATTACTATTAAACTTTTAAAATTTTAAAAACAAGTGATTGGTGTTTTTCACATAACTATTTTTCAACAGTTTTTAAAATAATTGTGCTGTTTTCCTAGCTGATGTTTTTTACTTTTAGAAAACAGAGCATGTTAAAACCTTTAGACTCTTTAGACTACATCCACATTGTGATTATGGTCCTGGCTTCAACCTAGGTCTTTGACCTCTGATGGTCTGTTGCTTCTCCAGACAGTCTTGCTGGAATATGACAGCTCAGAGCTGCAGGTTGGGAGGGGTAAGCGTTTAGTTGTTGCCTTTAATTTACCATTAAGAGATTGTTTGTCTATGATATTAAAAAAGTCTGTAAAATAGGTTTATTTTGAAGTTGAGGATACAGGTAAACCTTCAGCTATGCTGTACATGATAGGGTCAGTTTCTGTCCAAACTTCCTTTAGTTCTTTTAAAAATTTCTTATGCTTATAAGAAATATAAGGGTTATATTATAAAAAATATAAGGGTTCATAAGAGTTGTCCAGCTCTGTTATGACTTCAGCTATCAATAAATGATTATGTCTTCTTCTAAGGATTACTACGGAATTACATTTCCTGCTCCTGCAACCTTGACAGGCAGAGATGGAAGCCTTGCTAACAACCCCTTCTCAGGTGAGTATTATTTAAACATGAGGATGGTGAGTGAGATGTGCTGGTCATCCTGCTGTTGCTGAAAAAGCAGTCATTTTCCCCTTCTGTAGGCAGTTAAACCCATCAGGCCAAACTAGCCAAACAAAAGCAAGCATCTCTCTCTAAACACTGATGTTGATTTTTTTTCCTTTTTTTTTTCTTCATGGTTTTGGTCAGTAATTCATATGTGACTCAGCGGTTCTTCAGAGTAAGTTGGATGCCATTTGAGAATAAGTGCAAAATTGTTACAAATTTAAATGGTAGTGTCATCTAGTGTCCTTCCCAAGTGCATATAGGTGCTTGAAAACTATTTCATAGCTTAATTATTCTTCTTGAAATTTGACTGGCTTGCTTTCCTTTGTTACTGCTATTTTAGTACTTGTATGTTCTCAGCAGGAGCTGCCTCTATCAGGCTCCCTCTCACCCTCTCCAAATCTAATGGACTTCATTCCCAAAAGCATCTGGTCTAAGAAGCCCTTGTTCATTCCTGCTCTTACTCTTCAGTTATTGTTGTGCAAAGATGACTCTAATGCTATCTAGGATTTTCAGCCAGTGGTTTTCTTTCACTACAATCTGATTACAGCTTTAAACTGTAGCTATAGGTGTAATAATTCCTATAACGATGATATTAAGTGTTGTCATACTTTTTGGTAACCAATATAAAGGAATATTAGTTGGGAATGAGATAGATATGAGTGATATATGTCACCTCCCTAAAAACATGTGAGCATGGTGCTCTGTAGGCCACCAGAAAATGCAAGTGTTCAGGAGTTTTTCTGCTGCATAATAATTTCTCTTGGGAGTCTGCTTTTGGGGTAATATCCGAATTTCCTTTCCTACTTCTTAAAAAAGGTGGGCCACGATGCAAGTCTTGCTTTCCTGGCCTTGAGCTATTGTTTCCAGAACTTTGGTGGTGTGAGGAACCAGACATTAACTCTAGTCATGCTTGGCAAATAAACAGTCTGACAAAAATATGCCTATCACTTCCTGTTAATCCTGACTTGGTTTCAGCCCATGAAGCTTAGCTAACCAGTTTAACCTCTAGGAGAGTCACACTTTAACCCAACAACTATCTGCTCTTTGGCTTTTTACCATAGTTTTGCTTTTAGCATGTTTTATTGCAATGATCTCATATAATGAATCTGCTCAGATTGTGTGAGATAGGTAAGTATTGGTATCTCCATTTTAACAATGGATTAGCCATGGCATGGAGTTCTCTGCCACTAACAAGCAATGTCCCTGTAGCCATCAGGAACAGAGACTGGGAGAGGGCTTCCCATGAACAACTGCAGGCTTTCAAATGTAAGATGTGTTCTCTTCTGTAGTTGTCTACTTGTATTCAGAGATTTTGAATCCTTTGAATTCTTCACTTCTGATGTAGCTTTGATAGCTTTTCTGATGAGTTTGTTCTTTCGCAGGTGACATAACAAAATTTGGCCGTGGGGATTCTGCCTCCCCTGCTCCTGCTACCACGCTCGCTCAGTCACAGCAGAACCAGACTCAGACTCACCATACAGCTCAGCAGCCATTCCTCAATCCGACCCTGCCCCCGGGGTACAGCTACACTGGGTTACCTTATTATGCTGGTGTGCCCGGTGTTCCGAGTGCATTCCAATATGGGCCAACCATGTTTGTAAGTGTGATAGCCTAAACTGTAACCCTCCCTGTGTGCCTCTCTGGTTTTTGCTCTCTTCAGCCCAAACCTTCTACATCTTAGAATCACAGGATGGTTTGGGTTGAAATGGACCTTAAAGATCATGTAGTTCCAATGCCTCTGTCATGAACAGGGACACCTTTCACTAGACCAGGTTTCTCCAAGCCCCGTCCAACCTGGCCTTGAACACTTCCAGGGATGGGGCAGCAACAACTTCTCTGGGCAACCTGTGCCAGTGTCTCACCACCCTCACTGGAAAAAACATCTTCCTTATGTCCAATCTAAATCTACCCTCTTTCACTTTAAAGCCATTCACCCATGTCTTGTCACTACAGATCCTGGTAAAAAAAATGTTTCTGTGTCTTTCTTATAAGCTCCCTTTAAGTACTGAAAGGCCACAATAAGGTATTCCTGGAGCCTTCTCTTCTTCAGGCTTAACAGCCCCAACTCTCTGAGCCCTTCTTCAAAGGAGAGGTGCTCCAATCTTCTGATAATTTTCATGGCCCTCCTCTAACAGGTCTTTCTTGTACTGGGGCCCCCAGAACTGGATATGGTACTCCAGGTGGGGTCTCATGGCAGCAGAATAGTCATCTTTCCCAGTCTGTAAGGAATCTCCAAAAACATGCAAGCATGAGAAAATAGCTGCAGTCTCTTCCTCAAGAAAATGGGAAATTTAAAAGGCCAGAGCTCATAGATTTCTGTGCAGGTTACTATAAATAGCAGACAGCTGCAGCTCTTGGACTTGGTGTTCCTGAAAGTCTGTAGCGCTCTCCAGATAGTCAAAGGGAGATCCAAAGCTGTCAGAGAGCCGAGAATGCCTAAGAAATCCTTTTGAGGATGGAGGAGACTGGATTAATTCAGAGAGCAGAGAGTCTCAGGAGGGAAAATGTTATTTCAGAAGAGGGATGCTCCAAGCAGAAGGGTAGATGACTCTATTTTAGGACCCTGTATGACTGTCTTATGAAACAGATTTGGACAGAAGTTGGTGTTTCATTTGATTCTGTGGGTGACAATTTGCTGTTTACAGTCAGTGTATGAAAGAGATTCAACAAGGCCAAGTGCTGGGTCCTGCACTTGGTCACACCAACCCTCTGCAGTGCTACAGGCTGGGGCAGAGTGGCTGGAAAGTGGCCCAGCAGAAAAGGACCTAGGGGTGCTGGTCAACAGCCAGCTGAACTGATGCTGTTGAGTCAGGGATGGAATGAAAGACTCCAGTCTTCATAAGGTGAATCAGAAGGCCCATTTAATGAAAGTAGTGGGTCCTTTTATAATGCGACTCACTGAGACTTGATTGGTCTCAAAGTAAAAACCTCTCACACTATTGGTGAACTATGAATACCACACTCTGGAGAACCATATCTATAAACAACGGTTACAGAAAGAGAGATAATAATTGTTTTAATTATTTTCTCTAAGTTTCTCACAGCTTCCCAGGAAAATCCTGGCACAGCTATGTCTCTCTCTGTTCAGAGGATATGTGATTACCACACTGAACATGTGCCAGTGTGTGCCCAGGTGGCCAAGAAGGCCAATGGCATTCTGGCCTGTATCAGCAAGTGTGGCCAGCAGGACCAGGGCAGTGATCATTCCCCTGTACTGGGCACTGGTGAGGCCACAGCTCGAATCCTGTATTGAATTCTTGTCTCGTCACTACAAGAAAGATATTGAGGTGGTGGAGTGTGTCCAGAGAAGGGCAACAGAACTGGGGAAGGGTCTAGAGACTAAGTCCTATGAGGAGCTGCTGAAGGAGCTGGGGATGTTTAGCCTGGAGAAAAGGAGGTTCAGGGCAGACCTTCTCACTCTCTATAATTCCCTGACAGGAGAGTGCAGCCAGGTAGGGGTCAGGCTCTGCTCCCAGGGAACAAGGGTCAGGACAAGAGGAAATAGCCTCAAGCTGTGCCAGAGGAGGTTCAGGTTGGACATCAGGAAGAATTTCTTCACAGAAAGGGTGATTAAACATTTGAATGGATTGTCCAGGGAGGTGGTGGAGTCATCATCCCTGGAAGTGTTCAAGCAATTATTGGCACTTAGTGCCATAGTTTAGCTGACAAGGTGGTGTTCAGTTGAAGGTTAGACTTGATCTTAGCCGTCTTTTCCAACCTTAATGATTCAATTATTCTAAAGAAATACACAGCCTGTTTTGAGAGAGAGCTTTGATGTAATCGGGGGGGGGGCAGCTCTGGCAGAAAACTTGGAGCTTGCATAAAGCCACTACAGCAATTTACTTCTGGAAGCATGAATGCCATGTCCCATGTCAGCCCAGTGCTCCCAACTCCAGATTGAATTTCCCACAAGGTGAAAGTGCCTTCTCCACTAGATGGCAGAGGGATCTTGTGTTTTGTGTGCCATTCTCTGGTTAACAGTCTTTTGTTTCCTTCCTTTGTCCAGGTACCTCCAACATCTGCTAAACAGCATGGAGTCAACCTGAACACCACGTCGACTCCTTTTCAGCAAGGGAGTGGCTATGGGCAGCATGGCTATGGGGCAGGTATGCTTACCACTGTGCTTTTCACATGCATATCTGCAGAGCTGTTTGCTCACTGTAACACCTTGTCTTGTACACACTGGCAGGCTATGATGACTTAACACAGGGAACAGCAGCTGGAGATTACAGCAAAGGAGGCTACAGTGGGTCATCTCAAGCACAAAACAAATCTGCTGGCACTGGACCTGGGAAAGGTAACATGAAACATGAGGTTGCTCGAGTGGGATTTAGTAGGGCCAACTCCCAGTGCTGTGCAGTCAACACAGCAGCCAGCTCTAAACAGGGTCACGATCCAAGCTGTTTGTCCATCTCACATATACAAAATGCTTTTTTAATGGCCCAAGTGTTCCTTCTAAACATCATGGCTGAACTTTGCATAAGGATTTGTGTGGCTGATGTGCAGCTTTGTCCGCAATTATACATGGGAGAAATGGTAAGCTGTTTCCTCTGCTGAAGTTTTCTTTGCTGAAGAATATAGTTATCCTGCAACAGTGCTGTGTTTTTGAAGCCTAAGCAGTTGGATGCTGTTGCTGAAATTGTCCTCTGCCAAATGAAGACTAAATTGAATTTCTTGGTAGTCACTTGAGGTAGCCATGTGTTAGGGTTGAACAGGGCAATTCACACGTCTCTAGGCTGTTTGGCTTCTGTCTGTACACCCTGTAAGTCATCACTTTCTTTGGTGCCTGAAAATGTTTCCTTTGTGACTGTAAAGGCTGAAGAACTTATATAGCTCATATGAAAGCTTTATTCTGCTCATGCTGGTTAGACCTGAGAAGTGTATACTTAGCTGCTTAGCACTAACTAGTTCATCCTTGGACTTCAGAAAGTACCAAGCATTTGCTGTGTGTTTGAAATGCTGTTTTCAGCCAAGAGCTGATCACCCTCTCGCTCTCATCTGTAGAGGAGCAATCCAAAAAGGAGCAATGTCCTCGGAAGGGAACAACCATAAAGCAGTGCACACCCTCTGAGCCCAGTCCTCTGATTCACTGGCCAAAGGAACAGCTAGTTTTATTCTGAGCCAAGTGAAATGATTAGAGACAGTCTTTATAAGACTGAATAAGTGGCTGGTTTGAAAATCACCTTGCTGGTGAGTGTTCCTGAGCCTGATATGGCACCAGACTGTCTAGGTGGAAGGCAGCCTGAATCAGTGATATTAATTTTCTCTGGGCAGAGGAACATTGCAGACCTCACCCTTCTGCAGGATGTAAAAGGACAAGGGTTCAAATGTGTAGCAGATGCTGAATCTCATTGCTCAGTGCAATCCTAGGGGAAAGCTGTCTTTTTGTGAGCTCTAATGAGTGTTTGATGCAGCAAACTGCTGCCTGGTGAAGTGCATTTAAATCCAAGTGGTAACCACTGGGTTGTGAATGTGGGTGATTTATTCCAGTTGACTGTTTTCCTGCTTTGCCGTGGGAGTGAGGAACCGAACCATTTCTTCTGTTCCCATGTGCAGTGCTGTGGGTCTGACAGCATGGAGAACCCCACCGGGTGGGCCAGCAGCAGCAGCAGGGTGTGGGGTGCAGTGGTTGCAGAAAAAGGTGCATCCACTGAGGCTGTCAGAGGTGCTGGGAGCAAAGCATGGGGCTCATGCTAGGTGATGGTTGACTTTCCCATTGTTGGTGGCTGTTTTTTGTTTTCCAGGTGTTTCTGTGACCTCAAGTAACACGGGTGTGCCTGATATCAGTGGCTCAGTCTATAACAAGACTCAGGTGAGCAATGCTGGACTCTCCTCCCCTGTGCTCTTGAGGCCTGGCCGATGGATCCCCTTGTGGAGGAGGCTGGGGTCATTCCCAAGCCACTTGGTTCTCAGGGTCAACAGGCTGTGGCATTTCTTTGGCTGGCTGTTTGCTGTTGGAGAGGAGTCTCACTCTCTGTCCCACTGCTCCTGATGGCAGCTGTTGGCATAGGTGTGGGCACTCTACACTGCCCATGCTGCCTCACATGTGCTGTGTCCTGGTTGCAAATGAAGTGTGATGGCACTAATGTTTTTCGTCAAAATATCCCTCAAAGCAAGTGAGTCAAGAGGCTGGGTTGAGCTTTGGTCAGGGGGAAAAAATCTTATTGCAAGTGGTTCTTCTGCTTTTGTAATTTCAGCCTGAGACCCCATAATGTGTGAAGGACTGATTTCAGGCAGCTGCTGCCATCCCATGTCCCACTGAATAAAAAGAGGTCAGGGAAAAAAGGAGCATAGTAGCTGTGGAAATAAAAATGAAATGTTGGAGTCATTAGTTCAGAAGAATGGATGACAAAAGGAGCCGAAGCTCATCTGCTGAAGTGCTTGCAGGTGTAGCTTGGCTGGCTCTGTGGGGATTGATGAAAGTTTCAGGTGATGTGTGTTTGGGCCACTCTTGTTCTTGTTTGGTCACCATGGGGCTGCTCACACCAGTCTCTGATGCTGTCCCCCTCGCCTCCTGTGCAGACATTTGACAAACAGGGATTCCATGCTGGCACACCACCTTCTTTTAGCCTACCCTCTGCTCTCGGATCAACTGGGCTGAACCCTGGTGCTGCCCCAGGTTATCCTCCAGCCCCGTTTCTCCATATCCTCCCTGCACATCAGCAGCCTCATTCCCAGATGCTGCATCACCACCTTCAGCAAGATGGGCAGGTGAGTCAGCCCCTTCATCATCTTCAGTGTGCCTGAGGGCAGATTCCTAGCAAGGGCTTGGGGGTTTTTGCTTCCTTCTGGTTTTTGCTTTGCTCATTGGGAAAGGGCCTTGACAGCAATTGTAGACTGACAGACTCAGTACTGTTGGCCAGCTTGGGGAGGGAATCTCATGATGTTCAACAAGGGGAAATGCCAAGTCCTGCCCCTGGGGAGAAACAACCCCGTGCACCAGTATATGCTGGGGGCCAAAGCAGCTTGGCAGAATAGGCCCTGGGCATCCTGGTGGACACCGAGTTAACCATGAGCCAGCACTATGCCCTTGCTGCAAAGGCATTCTGGGCTGCATTATCAGGAGTGCTGTCAGAAGGTTAAGGGAGGTGATCCTTCCCCTCTGCTCAGCACTGGTGAGTCCCATGTCCAGTTCTGGGCTCCCCAGTACAAGACAAACATGGATGTATTGGAGAGTCCAACAAAGGGCCACAAGGATGATGAAAGGACTGGGTCATCTCTTATCCGTAAAGGATGAGAGAGCTGGGACTGGTTCTCCTGGAGAGGAGAAGGCTCAGGGGAGATCTTATCAATATATGTATATATATATATATATATATATATATATATAAGTACCTGAAGGGAAGGTGCAAAGAAGATGGAGCCAGGCTCTTTTCAGTGGTTCCCAGTGACAGGACTAGAGGCAACGGGTACAGGCTGAAACACAGGAGGTTCCTTCTGAACATCAGGAAACATTTTTTTATTGGGATGGTTACCAAGCACTGGCACAGGTTGCCCAGGGAGGTTGTGGAGTCTCCATCCTTGGAGCTGTCTGGACATAGGTCTGAACAACCCTGCTTGAGCAGAAGGATTGGGCAAGAAACATTGAGAGGTCCCTGCCAGCCTCAGCCAGGCTGTGATTCTGTGAAGAGGCCATCCTGACGTGGGGCATGGAGAGATGGGCTGTGAGGTGTGAAGCCCAGGCAAGTGTTGATGTCCCCTGGGCTGTGACAGAAGAGCAAGATGTGAACACCTGTACTGTAATTCTGGCAGGGAAATCATCCCCTTGCAGGTTGCATGTTGATTCCAATTTCTGATTTGGTTTTACCAACCCATGTGTTTCCTTACTATAAATGTTCCCCAAAAAAACATTCTGCCTTGGAATCAAGAAACAGGAAATTACTTCTGTTTCTTAATATGTGTCATCTTTGGCTGGTGTACTGCTTCTGTTCACCTTGGGAGAGTTCCTTTGTTGTCCTGTCCTGCTCCTCTTCTTCCTTGTCATTAAACCTGAGTGGGAGGTAGTGGGATGGTGGTCCTTGCTCTTCTGTTTGGTTTCTCTGTGACTGTCCTGGATTGCAAGATGTAGAGATGTTGCCGAGCAGAAACAGATCCGTCCGGGGGGGAGCATCGCTGTGTTGGTGGAAGCTCCTCTGCTGATGTATGGACAGGCTTGTCTTCCTAGAAGTGTTGGTGCTCATGTCTCCTTTCTTTCTAGGGTGGATCTGGCCAACGCAATCAACCCAGCACCATGCAGCAAAAGTCTCAGGCTACCAAAACCTATGGTACTTCTCCATACTGGACAAACTAAATCCAAAACTGGGGAGGGGGGAGAGAATGAAAGGAGAGGAGGCAAAAAAAAAAAAAAAAAGAGAAAAATAAAAAGCTGACCCCCATTCCTAGAATTATTAGGAGAAATTACTGCTCAGCCAAACATCTGTGGGGGAGAACTGCAGCCAGGCAGCCATTCTCAGTGTGACTTGCCTGCTTCCTCTTGAAGTTGCTGTTGTATGTAATATATTTATATATGTATTTGTAAATGCAATAGAGGCTAAATGTGGTTTTCTGCATCTTGCAGCTTGTTTTATTTTCTTTGTAGGGAAACTTATTATGAATTTCCCATTGCATCAGATCATCCTTCCTTGGTTTTTTAAGCTTTATAACTCTGTCAAAAGACAAACTGTGCCTTTTTTTGAGCTGGAGCCCATTTATTTAATGCAGTTCTAAATTCAGGCAAATAAGACCTGCTTCCCTCCACCCAAAAAAAAAAAGGTAATCAAGATGTGTCCTGTTTATTTGATTTCTGCCCTCAGCCCCCAATATAGCTGTTACTTGGAAGAGATAAAAAAGGGGCTGGGGTAAGGGAAAAAAAAAGTTTTGTGGGTCCTTCCTCTTTCTTTCATCTCCTCATTCCTTCCTGCTTTGGAAGATGAACTCTTGTGGGCAGTTTGTTCACTGTGGCCCTGAGCTGCACTCTCACCTTTTTATTTTTCACTTTTTTTAATAATAAAGGCCTTTTTTGTTTGTGGGGGAGGTGGTTGTGTGTTTTAGTATTGGGTTGGGTTTTTTTTGTTTCTCTAGCAAGAGACTTTAGATGGCTCAGTGGGTCCTGCAACTTCCTTTCTCTCATTAGAGGCATAAACTATGTAGCGGTTTCTTAAAGTATAAGCTGTGTCTTGTACCTCTTTTTGCCTTGAGCCACCCTGCCCAGAAAAGACACAGCTACTTGATGGAAACTTCACCTGTCCCTCCCCACTTTTTTCTAAAACAATACCCTGGAGGCAACTCCTGGTCTTTCTTGTCCTACACCAGTGCAGTGAATGTTTTAGGAGTTTTATTTCTTTTTAACTCTCCCTCCAACTAATAAATTTTTAAGTGTATCACTAGTGTTTGCATTTTCGAAGGCCTCAAGCAGTTTTGCTTTTATAGCCTATCCCTTTCTACCTCCTCCTGCTGGGAAGGTAAGAGCAAGAGATGAGTATGCTGGGGATGCTGAATACTGTGACAAAGGTGAGCACACCTTGGTACTGAAAGCTCATAGGCAGCTGCATTGGGTTGGGATCCTGGGCAGCACCCTGACTTCTGCCACAAGCATCATGTTCTGCATTTGCTGTGCTCTGTCTGAGGCCCTGTGGAACAGCTGGGAATGTTAAGGAGGGAGCACAGCAACACTATCCTTCCTTGCTTTGCCCATGAAGTCCAGGGCCTCCATCAGGAGGAAGGTCTGTGGTGAGGTTCAATAAAGCAAAGTGCTCGGTCCTGCACTGGGAATACAACAATCTGTTTCTGCAGGCTGGAGACTTACTGCCTCCCTTCCCTCCCCTGGCAAGCCTAAACAGGATGTTTTCCCCTTATCGTCATCTCCAACAGGGCTCTTCTGTGGGAATTTTCTCTTTAAGTCTCTGTTCCACAGTGATGGTAGAACCAAGGTTGCTCTGCTGCACTTGGCCATCAAGGAAATGGAGAAAAAAACCCCCCAACCACTGCACAAGGGGCAGCCAGGTTTGTCCAGTGCAGGGCAGCGTGGAGTGTTTGTCCTGGTTTTGGTACAACACCTGCTAGATCAAGAAGCTACTGTCAGCTCAAGGCAGGCAGGAGCTACAAGCAGGCCTGATCCCAGTCAGAAGGCCCAGACAGCACCGTCTCATTCCCCAACATGGAGACTCCTCTAGGAAGTCAGCTCTGAAATGCCATAACCACTCCTCTAGCATGGCTGTGAAACATAAACATTCAGGCCCCAAACACATTTGACTCGGCGGTTGCTGTGCTGCAAACAATGTTGTATAGCAAATACAACACCTGTACACGTGTCCTGCTAATTTCAGCACTGCAAAAACAGATACTTCTCCACTCTTGAGCCTGGAGGGAACAGCATGGGCCAGGCAGGGCAAGCACCCTGAAGGGGTGGTTGGCAGTGATTACCTCAATTCCTCTGCCGATTTTCTGCATGAGGTCAAAGCACCTTGCCCCAGAAAACTGGCCACCAGCAGCACCCCAACCCCATGCCAGCACCACCATTACTCCAAGTCCTTGCATCCTGCTGCAGTCATGATACCATTAACAGTCTTCTCCCTGGTCTCCTCTTTGCTGACTTAAGATGAATAAATAAATATAACAGCAAAGCTCGTGGTGTTTTGCCAAAGTGCTTCTCCAAATCAGTTTGTTCTTTAAGGTATAGACAGCTGTCAAACAGCAGCTTTAGTTTTCCAATAACCTTGTAGATTATTTATGCACATGTATAGGTATTGATACTGGAGCACCACTGAATTCGTGAACAGCTGTTATTCAAAGCTTTAAGTAACCCATGCAAATAGACTAAATTAACAGGGAAGTAACAGTACTGGCATATTTTCATTTCACATTTTTATTAATAGATGTGCAGAAAAGACAAAACATAACTACTGAAGAGGAAGACAACACAAAAATGCATCAGTTAATTGTTTCTGGAAAATTATACTGAAGAAAAAAAGGAAACCATCTGGGATTTCAGCTAAGAAAACTACTAAGAAATGTAGTGTACCCTGCTGGTTTCAGAATTGTTGAAAACTGTATTTGAAAGGGCAGGTAGTTGCTAATGTAAACACTAATATTGGCTGAGATGAGAAAAAGGTTAAGAAAAAAACCAGAATACAAAGATCAGGTAAACATTTTTCCACAATTTCTTAAATAGGTAAAAAAAACTCAAAAAAACCCAAAACCACCAAAACAAACCCCAAACCCAAACATAATACCCTCATTTCAGTTTATATCTCAAGAAATTAAACCAGCAAGTCAAAATGCAATGACACTGAACAGGACAGTGGGGAAGAGAAATTAGTTTGGTTATGGTCAGAGCTCTCAAAAGAGATTGCTTTCTGTCTTTAAAAAGGTTAACATGAGATAATGCATCTTACAACACCAAGCTTGAAAATACAACTCACTGGAGAGCATACAGTGAACAGTGAAGACAGTCAAAAATACAAGAAAAATCCTGAAAGCTGCTGCAGTATCATTTTAAACCAAGTCAGCACAACCAGTGTTGCCATACTCTGTTCCTCCATGCCCCCAACAGCCCCTCAAAGCTTGAGGCTGATGTTCCTGGCCCAGTGTGGCCTTGAGACCAGTCTTGCATCGAGTGCCAGAGGCCCATTTGCCAACACCAGCATCACTCTCCCAGGGCTGGTGTGAAGCTGGGAGCTGGGGAGGGGGGGGGGGTGCCGCTGGCTCCAAAAAGCACCAGGGGCTGTTAGTCCTTGATGGAAGGATGACCTGAAGAAGCCCTTGTGGGACACTTGAGGAGGGTTCCAGCTGCCTCCCCAGGTAAAAAGCAAACAGGAGAGCAGACCATCACGGAACACACTGGGGACAAGGTATTACCACTTGGGCTGCCTTCATTCTGCTGAGGACACACTAGCGCAAGCTGGGGAAGAGGAACAGGGACTGTCCTTGCTGCAGCAAACCCCAACCAAGCAACATTCTGATAACTTCAAACAGAGCCCCACAGGCCTTCCCCTCCTCTCCCTCCAGGCAATACACTTTAAACTTGCTCACTCTCATCTTGCTCCTTGCTTCCCACCAAGCTGATCACAGAACAAAGTTTACTCCCACCAAAGTACCTCTTGAGGGACTGCAGCTGGTGATGTATCATTAAAACCACCAAGCAATACCAAATGCCTGAGCCTGCACTTCTTATCAGGATGACTGCCTCTAGTGAGAACAGAGGGTCTCACCCAAGCAGGGCCAGCACCTCTGATCTGCTCCTGGGGCTGCCAGGGCTCAGCACAGAAGGGCAGGGCTGGCTGCCAATCCATGTGAAAGGTGAATTCAGGGCACTGCACTACAGCTGAACAAGAGCACACTGCAATGGGGTGAGGGTGCTGAGGGCCCTAAGCTCTGCCAAGAGCTCCCAAAATAATACAGGAGGCTGAGCTCAGGGCACCAGCTGAAGCATACTCCTAAATAGGCTGTCACACCCTGATTGCCGGCTTTCTTTTTCAGCCTGAAAGCACTGTGTACCCTTCTCTTTGTGGGGCTGCACACATCCACCTGTGCCCCAGCCAGCCAGGCAGGAGAGAGCCCAGCACCCATCCATCTCTGCCCTATGTCCCAGAAGCCACTGCAGGCACAGGAACAGCCTGGCTGCCCCAGGGAGCTTTATCTTCTGCCAACCCCACAGAGCTACAGCAGAGCTGCATTTACCAGCAGGTGACCTACATAAGCAACAGAAAGAAGGCTCAGGCCAGCACTGGACTTGGGCTGCAGGAAGCAAGGGCTACTAGCAAGCACTGGAGAAGGAGACTCTCCCACTGCCAAAAAGTTCAAGATGAATGCTGGCCCACTGGGCAGTGGGATACACTTCTGTTTTCCTCCCTCAGTAGAGGGGCAGCTGACAGCAGATCCCAGAAGAATGGCCAAATGAAACTTTTTCAACCCAAACCTAGTCTGGAAAAAATAATGCAACCCAGGGCTCAGTTGTACAGATGTGAAGTGTTAAGTGTTTATTTTAGGGTTCATATCACAAGCCTTTTTCAGAGACAAAGCTGATTGTGCCCTCTGGGGATCCAGGGGGCAGCTATTTCCTAATTTGATCAGGCTAAACAGATTCCTGTACCTTTCAGTAATATCCCATCAAGCTCAACACACAGTAGCTTTACACTTTCCACCCCACACCTTATAAAGGAAAAGCCACCACCACAAAGCTAAACAAATGTACACACGCTATTATTATAAATGGAGCAGCTAAACCCTGGCAATTTGCTCTGTGTGGTTTTTTTTCTTCCCAGTAAATGCAGTACTTGAGCTCCTGAAAATTCGTCTTCCAGTGGGTTTGTTCCAGCTTTAAATACAATAAACATCTCAATGCAAGACTGTATTTAATTCAAGAATCTAAACACAAGCAAACCTGTTTCACTGTGAGCATTTTGTAGAAGTGAAAAAGGGAGTTTCTTTTAAAAAAAGAAATCATAATACAGTGATGAAAGGGTTAAGAATGCAAGAATTCAGACATTCTGTGGAGGGTCTCTAAGAGGTCCATAAAAAAGGAGCAAACAGATCCATACAACAGGAGACAGCAGGAGACAGTTTTTATCCCCCCCCCCCCCTCCCATCACTACGTTTTTGCTGGACTCCTGCTAGGTTACCACTGCTCCCTTCTGGCCTGAGTTGACAGGGCAGTACAGGGGCATAGAGGGAGCAGGTCACGACTCCTCATTGCCAGAATCATCATCATCGTAACAGTCGGCATCCTCTTCCTCCTCGTCTTCGTCATCAATGTCATCATCATACAAGTCGTCATAAAGCAAATCTGAACTGTTGTCATTGGAAGGCACTTTAGTTTTGATGCAGTACTCTGCCAGTGTAGTGGGGACCTTCACGCCATCCTTCTCTGCCTCAGCTTTGGTAGCCAAAACCTGTTTCCTGTGGGGAGGAGGACACAGCAACATGAGCAAGGCCATGTACTGGCAGCAGTGTGGCTCAACTCCCCACCTCCCAACCACTCCCTGCCCAGCCCTCCTGGCAGCTCAGTCAGAAGAGCTAATGTTTGGCTGAAGCACCACAAGCATCACTAGAAACAGATTTAGTTCCTGCAGCCCCAGGCTTGGGAGCACTCCAAGGGTGTTTGTAGCACACACACTCTCAGCAACATATGAAATCAATTATTCTACAGGACTCTGTATTAGAGATCTGCCAGAACTCAAAGCAAATTCCATTACATCTTTTACAGAAGGGACAGTCACAGATTTCCTAAGATGACTTAGGAAATGCCATTCAGAGATGCTATCCACAGCCACTCTCTACCACTGATGACTCTACCCCAACATGCTCAAAACTCTAATTCCCACAAGCATTTGTCAGCTCTGAGCTCCTACTGGAGGGTAAGAGCACGTGGCTGCACTCTGAGATGCAGCTGTAACCCCAACACTGACCAAGGATAGCAGGAAACAAGTGTTTCCCTTTGCTCCAGGATGGGCTCTGGTTGGTGCCTCTCAGCAGTACTTGAGCTGTGAACTGTTGCTGCCTCCCAGCAGGGAGAGGAGCAGATGGCAGCCTGTTCCTTTACTCCCACCCATGTGCTCAGTCTGCCACACTCTGTTTATGGAGTACATCCAGCTGAAGCCAATGCAGCTGGAGGGGACTAAAATAACCTCCCAGCAAGGCTCTTTGCACAGCCCAGGACAGTGACTGACTGCCCTGCGTAGCTCCAACCAGGGGTATATGGAGCTATCAGTCAAGGTATACCTGGTCTTGCCCCAGGCAAGCGTGACAGCAGTCCTACTGCAGTATGGGCTGCCCATTTTCACTCCACAGCAATCTTGGCTCAAGTTTACATCATCTCCCTACAGCACCTGATGAACCATGAATTTCTCAGAAAAGGGCAGTCACGACTAAACAGTGCTTCCAGCTAATCAAACCCAGCTGTGCAAGCACTTGCCAAATCCTACTGATATTCCTTCAAATTGGAGGGACAAGATTATGATTCATGAGTGAATTAAGCACAGAAATAGTAGCATGAAGGCAGTTTGAATCCATCTCAAGCAATGCAAGCAGTCCTCAAAGGTACACGGGGACTTTAACTAGAATTTACTAGCAGCTAATAGGTTTTGCAGAGTATCGTGCCAGATTAGTCTGAAAAAGAACAATACAAAGACACAAGTTTGCACCATTTCTGTCCAGAAGAAGGAACTTGGAATAAAGCTGTAAAATTAATTTTGAAAGGAGCAACCACAGTGAGAAGCTGGTTTCAGCAAATTCTGAAATCAGCCTATTTCATAGGATTCAAAGCAGGAGGCCAGTAGCACAGCATCACACAGAGCAAAGTTTACCTTATGATTTCAGCATACTCCTTGTCTTTTCCTTTGCTGTCCCTCCATTTCCTGAACATGACTGATGCATCCACGTTGGCAGGAGAGAATGTGTTGGGCTCATTAAGCAAAGAGATTACACTCAGTAAGATAGTCCTGAAACAGATAATCACAACAGCAAAGTCAGAGCTAACACATTCACAGATTCTGGATGCTGACAATTTCTTTAGGTGATGCATCAGAAACATGTTTAAAGTCAAAACTTATGAATAATTAAGGATATCTAAGTGTAGTGGGTTGATGTTGGCTGGATGCCAGGCACCCACCAAAGCTGCTCTCACTCCCCTCTGCAACTGTACAAGGGAGAGAAAATATAATGAAGGGTTCATGGGTTGAGATAAAGGTAGGGAGAGATCACTCACCAAATACCATCATGGGCGAAACAGACTTGAATTGGGGATATTAATTGAATTTATTACTAACAAAATGAGAGCAGGATAATGAGAAGTAAAATAAGACCTTAAAAAAACACCCTCCCTCCATCCCACCCTCCTTCCCAGCTCTACCTCCTCCCACCAGCAGCACAGGGAGATGGGAATGGGGGTTATGGTCAGTTCACCCATTGTTTCTGCCACTGCTCAGGGACAGGAGTCCTTCCCCTGCTCCAACGCAGAGTCCCTCCCACAGGAGACAGTCCTCTACAAACTTCTCCAACATGAGTCCATCCCACAGACAGTTCTCCAGCTCCAGTGTGGGTCCCTTTCCATGGGGTGCCGTCATTCAGGCACTGCTTGCTCCAGTGTGGCTCCCCCATGGGATCACAAGTCCTACCAGGAAACCTGCTCCAACATGGGCTCCTTTCTCTCCATGGGTTTGCAGGTCCCTACCAGTAACCTGCTCCAGCACAGACCTCCCACAGGTTCACAGCTCCCTCTCAGGCATCCCTCTGCTCCAGCATGGGGTCCTCCATGGTGGAGGGGGACAGCTGCTTCATCATGGTCTTCACCATGGGCTGCAGGGGATTCTCGGCTCTGGTGCCTGGAGCACCTCCTGCGCCCCTTCTCCACTGACCTTGGTGTCTGCAGAGCTGTTCCTCTGACGTTCTCACCCCGCTCTGGCTGCAATTACAACTGCGTAGTCACTTTTTTTCTTTCTTCTTAAATATGTTATCACAGAGGCAATACCATCATTCCTGATTGGCCCAGCTTTGGCCAGCAGTGGGTCCATCCTGGAGCTGGCTGGTGTTGGCTCTGCTGGACATGGGGGAAGCTTCTGGCAGCTTCTCACAGAAGCCATCCCTGTAGCCCCCCTGCTGTCAAAACCTGGCCATGCAAACCCAATACACTAAGGACTGATGCTGCTGGGGTTTTGCCTTTTTTTTTTCTATATTCTTCACACATATATTTGTAGCTGTGTAGTCTATTGTATTAGTGGCTAGATTTCCCAGTACTTTTCTATGGCCTTTCCCTAGGCAGAAAGACAAAACAAATTCCAGAGCTCCAAGCCCCAGGATGTACAAGGCCCCAATGCTATCTTGGTTCTTTCTGGGAACCAAGGTTGAGAACAACTCTTTGAGATACATTTCATGGACAAAGTACAACTAGTGCTGAAGGAGAGACTCATGAGAAGGGGCTTAACCTGGGGGGAAATTGCATCACCACTTGTCCTCCTAATTGGTGCTTTTTATCAATTATGCTAATTTCCTATAAAAATATACTCACCCCTGGGGGGGGTGGGCTTTTGTGGACATCTTTCCATAACTGCCTCTGGAAGCCTTCAAATAAAGATCCCCCTTTATATTACCTCCTTACTAAAATTATCTCGAGTTTCGTTTCCAGGTTGGGAAAAAGGCAACAAGACAATAGCTGAAGTAAGAGCAAATACTTATGAACTTCAGACCTTGGTGATCAGCATAGGGAAGATGACACAATACAAACCTCAAAGACCTAATCTGATGACAGACTATCATGTCTTTACACATTTGTGACAGGGCAGCAGGTAAAGCTTGCATCAGACCAGAATTCAGTTAATCCATACCACCCATAGATAGTACAGGGTTGGAAACCTGCTTAGTGAGCCTGTTCTTCATGACATTCAGCCTCACAGCAGAAAGACAGGCTCTTTGCTTATCCTGACTGATACAACTCAAAGCCATCAGATGAGGCTGCATTGCCTTCCCTACCCCACAGTGTATTAAGAGGTTGCAGCTGTGGCCAGGTGTCCCTTCTCCTCAGCCTGTGTGCCAAGACTGCTGTAGTAGTACTTGAAAAATATCTGCACTGTCTTCCTCTTGCTGTACTCAACACTCAGGCAAACCGACAAGGGCCCAGCAAGATTGAACTGCCGGTACTCAGCAAAGCCAGCATGAGCCAGTCACGTAACCCCTGGCAGACAGACAGCCTTCCTGGATTTCTAGCAGCACCCCAGAGCTAGCCAGCTGCCCTGCTCTGCTGGCATTTATCAGGGACAAACACCACCTCCCTCTGCTGGCCAGACCCTTTTGCATTTCCTACAGCTCTTTGCACTTCAGAGATTCAGCCCTTTGTTCCTCACACAGTGTCACAACCAGCACAAAACTCAACAGCAAATCCCATCAGGCAGCTCTACACACCTGGCCACCTGGCTGTAGCTACCACTGCAATAGCTTCCTTCGTCTGAGGTGGTCCTGCTTTGAACAGCTTTTAATTTAAATGGAAGGGAAGAACAAGACACAAGGAAATAAGTCTTGAAATACAGCAGTACATAGCAACTGCTTTGCAGAACATGATTAAAGGAGACTACAGCCCCAACTGTACTTGAATTGATTTAGAAGCATATTCAGAGCAATGCATGCTGAGCATATCTACAAGCATATTGTTATAAATGACAATATAGTATTAGCTTTCGCATATTATTATTAATCACAAAGATTTTTATATGGTACAATTTATATTTCCTTTTAACTGCTTTTTGGTATAGTATAATCTGTCAGTTTAAGTATGCACCATACAGCTTATATAAATAGCAGTGTGATAAATATATTATATCTTAGACTGTAGCATAATATTAAAATAGAGACCATGTGATGTTAAAATGCTTTTTCACATAACTAACTCAGAGAATGGTGTAAGATAATTAGGTGGTTCCCCACATTTTGTGGACTATCTTATCTGAAGGATAAGATAACAGGGACAAAAACCAGAACACCAAGAGAAGAATTTATTGACTCTTTGTTATCAAGGCGTGTAAAAAGAACAAGATGAAATCACAAGAAGAAATAAAATATATTGATTTAATCTACAAGATGGCATGAAGACAAATCAAAGGTTAAAACCAAGCAAAAGAATTCCTGGAACATCTTAACTCCCAGGAATGTTTGAATAATGTATAAACTCTCATGAATATGCATGTACCCCCATCATGTAACAATATAGAAGAACATTGTTTTAAGCTAAAGGTATGGTTTTTTGCCAATCGCCAAAACCACGCCAGTGCTGGATATTTGTCCCTTTTTATCCCTTATTAATCTTTTAAAAATCTCAAAGAGTAAGCTCAGTTTTTCACAGAATTTATCTGGGATACAATTCCAGGAAACATTTGGCCATTTGGATGAAGACTTTATAGGAACGTTTTGAAACTAAACACTTACATCTGGCCAGACTGTTCAGCATAGTTATCAGGAGAGTCATATACAATTTACTCTCCAAATAATGTAATTCAGTAGGAAATAGAACAGCAGCTATGGAAAAAGCTGTCTGGTCAGACTGGAATGTTGAGCAGAAAATAAACCATCTTTTACTTCAACTCAAGAATTCACTTAAAAGCCTTTGAATTATCAGCAATCAGGCTGCAAAGCCAGCACATCAGCTTCAGCATCATTACTGTAAAGCAAGCAAAATATCAAGAAAGCCAAGGACAGGAATTCACATCTGGATTTAGCATCCACTCTACCACAATCTATCTACTGTCTATTAGAGGTGAGACACTGTGCACTTTTCATTTCTGACCAGCACATTAGATCAGCTCCATCACTGCTAATATCCTTAAGAGCTGGCCATTCTCCTTAACTCAAACCCTGCTGCTGTGGGTAAGCAAGGTGAACAAGGTATAGTAACAGAAAGGGATCCCAGAACAGGGGATCTGACAGGACAGAAACCACAGAAAAGTTCCACCATGTGTGATTGAAAACATCCTTAGCATCACATACAAACTGCACCAGACTGGATACAGACTGACCCTCTCCAGTATAGTTATGGATCTGTTTCTCCCTTAGGTGAGGTTCTAGCATGTTGTTTCATGCGAGTTGTTTGCATGAAGAGTGGGTATTTAAAGCCCACCTTTGCTTTCTTATATCCTCCACCCCATTCTGGGGAACAGTGTGCCCATCAGCTGGCATATCTCTTTGGTTTGTGTTTACAGTGCTGTTGTCTTCAGAGTGAGTGCCTGTCCTGGTTTAGGAATGGCATTCTCCAATTTAGTACTCCCACTAAAAAGACCATGACCTGCAGTTGGCTGCCTCCCCCCTTCCAATGGAAGGCACAAAAGATCACAGGTTGAGATAAAAACAATTTACTGGAAACAGCAATGACATTAGAAAACAATAACAGCAACAATATAAATAACAAAAGTGTACAAAAGGGAGAGTGATCCGCAGGCAAAAATGCTCACCATGAATCCTGGGGAACAATGAAGGGTGGGCAGGCTTCCCCCTCCTGCCACACCACAGTTTTCTCCACTGGAAATCCCATCCTTCTTAGAAGCCAAAAAGTACCCTAACCCCACACTAGCAATGATGTGAGGTGGTATAAAATAATCTCCTAGCCCTGCCCACACAGGTCCAGGCTCCACCCCCTCATTGCTACTGCAAAAAAATTAACTCTGTCCTGGCTGGAACCAGGACAGATCCTCTACACGCCTTTATTAGCAGAGAGAAGCCAGTAGAGGATCTAAGAATCAGAACTGTTAACTGCATTTTTTTCTCTCCATGTATGAACAAAAGTATCAGACTTAGACTGTACTGAAAGTTTTGTTACATCTGAACAGTTTCTGCAAACAGCTCAATGCACTAAAGCAGCCAGAAAAAGCCAACAAAATGTTGCCACATTATATCACAGTACAAGCTGGCTTGTACTGGGCAATAATTTGGCTACCCAGCCAGCTCCATAAAACCAGTCTCTGCGTTGAAAGACAGGAACCTCAACCAATTACATTCCATCCTAAGCTGCAGGCATATCACTGGTCCAGGATCTGGGGGGCATAAACGATCAGACCAATGGCTGTCTAGACACAGGAGTTTTGAACTCCCTATAAAAGAAAGCTCTGAACAATAAAACACAGTTTGCTGATGACCCACCGGTGTTGTGTCGTGTGTCTGTCTCTGACCCTACGTTAACAAAAATGGGTATCCTCAGAAAACAAAGCAACAGTAAGATGAGGCACCACATATCAGCACAAGATACAGATATACTGACATCTTGAATATTGTGCTGAATTCTGGCCTGTGCACCTTAAAAGACAGAGTGAGGCCAGGCTAGATGGAGAAAGGTAACTAAAATTTATCAAAGAGCCTCAACCCCATAGCCCTGCAACCACTTCCTCAGCTTTATGGGACATAAGAAAAGTAATACATTCTGCCATACAGATCACAACTGCATTCCTTCACCTCTTGATGGAAGTTTGCTATATTTACTTATGCCAGCCTCATCTAGCTCCAAGTGATGGGAAAGTCCATATTGACTGTGTTTAGAAAAAATTAATGAGCATGCTTGAAACCATTAGGTAGAGAGATGCACAAGTGCTCTCAAAGTTGAAGAATTACATTCCTCACTCCAGACACTTCAACCACAGTCATCTGTAGTAAGCAGATTTACAAAATTCAGCAGCTGACGAGAAGCCCTAGGTTACATCACCAGTAGGCTAACAGTGAAGGACAAGTTTTATTTCTGCTTGCTGATACAGCTGAGGAATATTTTCTCTCCAAATATCACTGTTAAGATGAACATGTTCCAAGAGTAAGCACCAAAAACTGCACCATGGTAAGGGAGAGCAGAAATCAGAGAACTAGTACCATAAGAAATTTCATGTCAATATTTAGGGTTGTATATTGTGAAATACTCAAAATCTGTGCGCATTATAAGCAACTAATGCCCAAAGCTGCTTTTTAACTATAAGTTGAAGCTTGTCACCTAGTCTTAACCATATCAGATATTTGAAAAAATCAGTTTAATAGCTATCTGAGAAGAGGGACAGGTGAATGTAGCTTAGCAATATAACAAAGTAAGATAGTATTTAAGACTATTTTTCTTTTTTATAAATCTGAACTAGAATGTGTATTTATTACAGATGGATTGGATAACCTTTACCTCAAGGTCTAAGGATCAGATTCCCAACCCTTCCAGACTTCATGCAGCTAAGATATACAATTTCTCTTGGGCCCTTTTAACCTTCAAGTAGCATGCTCTAGGAGGAACATCAGTTGTTATAATTTGCTGACTGCTACAATTCCTAGTCTCCTGCTATGTTAGCTCTAGTTCAGCACTTTGCAATGTGTGTTACAATCATATTTCAAGGGTCAAGAATCCATTTAATCCCCTTTGTTAGATCTTTGCTTTGATAGAGGCTCCTTTCAAATGAACTTTGTGAAGCCAAGTTAGATGAAAGCTGAGTTAAACTGTCAGACAATATTTTTCAAATCACTATATTCCCTCAGGTGTCCTGAGATCCTTACTGGATTTACCAGTAAACAACAGATTTCAAGTTGAGGAACCAGCACCTAATAAATCTGAGAGCAAGAATAATTCTCATATGATAAAAATCTAGAGGCACAAGCAGACACAAATACTGTAAGGCAAACAGCAGGCAGGATTATGAACAAAATTACTCCTACAGGGCACAAATACCCAAAAATATTATTTTCCACTCGTGGTATCTTGGAAGAGTTTAAAAACCCTAACTATAGGATAACAATGACCAGGGAAGGGCAGAAAACTTGAAATCAGTTGCTTTGGGAGCATGAAAGCCTGCAAACAGGACAGAATTCTCTACGTTGTTAGTCCATCATCAGCACACCTCAGCATCAGCACTTTAGACAACTTCTTAAGTCTGGTTTGCACCCAGTTAAGGACCTAAAGCTCCTAAAGTCTTGAATTCTGTTCCAAAATTTTCCCAACACAGGCCATAGTCTTGGAGAGAGATTACAGGCCTTTAAGGTCACTGTTGTATATCACAGATTCACAGTTACCTGACATTTTGGGTAGGGTTCCACCTCTCGGAGGGCAGCTCTCCACTTTGCGGGTCATCTACAGGTGGGTGAAGAATTGAAATACATACATCCCCATTCTGCAAGATAGAAACAAAAGTTGAGAATAGCCTGGTTTGAGGCAGAGATTTGATGACAACCAGGCCAGCTAACCCAAGTGGAGCAAAGGGATATTCCATACCATATGGTGACACGTTGGTGTTCATGTGTCTGAGACTTAACATACAACAGACCTCCTTTGGACATCAGCCAAACAGCACGTTTTATTGATCCGGGCTTGCTTTTAAAGGCAATTCAAAGCTCCCGGTTCTTAAACAGCCATTGGTCTCATCCCCATGCCTCCCACACTCTGAACCAGTCAAATGCTTGTATTTTAGGAGAGTTGTTATTGGTTGAGACCTCTGTCAGTCAGCCTAGAGACTGGTTTATGGAACTGGGCTGTGTTTCTTATTTGTAAATGAATTATGTTCAGTACAAGTCAGATTGTACTGCAATATCTCACCCTTTTGTCTTTACTAAAATTGTAACTTGCTCTCTGTCATCTATTTGCAAGGGTCCCTTGCAATCAAGGTGACAGAAAACAGCATGGTTTTAGTTTTCATAAATTATATATTAGTGAAGCTGAAGCATTTTGGTTCAGAGTCTGTAGGCAAGAATTCAGGTTAGCATGTTACGGGCTTAAAGTTTAGGTTACAAATAATAATTTATCTTTAAAAATATCCTGGATTGCCAAACAAATTGTATTCTATTTGCCATCTGTATGGCAGTTGTCTTCTGTTAAGTGGGCAGTTTTCCTTATCTCTTCCACAACCAATCCTCCCTCTGGGGAAACATCTGCTGATAATAGGCAATTGAATGTCACTGCATGACTGATAAGAACTATAGCATCCCATTGTGAGATGCTCAGCTCAGAGGGAGGAGCCAAGCATTCTACCCAGATATAATCTGGAGATTCTGGAACACCAGCATGGCCTTTTCCACTGGATTTCCCAGAAGAAACAGCTGCCTCTTCCACTGGATCTTCAGAAGAAGACTACACCTTTCTACAGGATTACTACTCCAACAGAACCACACCTGACACTCCAGGAGGACTGCAGCCACAATTCCAATTGGACTGCTACCAACACCCTGACCAACAGGGTGTCAGGTTGTGTTCTGTCAGTGTTGTTTACTGGATTGTTTATTTTATATTTTTATTTTCTTCCCTAATAAAGAACTGTCATTCCTGCTCTCATATTTTTGCCTGAGAGCCCCTTAATTTAAAATTTATAAAGATTCAGAGGGAGGAGGTTTACATTTTTTCATTTCAGGGGAGGCTCCTGCCTTCCTTAGCAGACACCTGTCTTTCCAAACCAAGACAAAAAAGAACAAACTACTTAACTATTAAAGAAAAGTCTAACTAGTCGAAAAAAGAATTTGTAAACAGAAAAACAGTTTGCAAACTTGAAAATAATTTGTAAACAAAGTTATAAGTTATATCTTAACTCTAAACTGAAATTAAAAACTTTCAAACATTCAACTTTCAAACTGTAAGAAAAAACCAAACTTAACAGATAAAGCAATTTGTAAGCAAATAGAGTCTCTATATGAACTGTTATTTCAGTAGTCTCAGATTTCTATGAGGTAATTATTAATTGTTCTGGTTTCACAGTTCTGTGATATCTGTTGACAGGACATTGGGTTGATGCTGTGGTTCCAAGCAGGATGTAGTTCAGGCTGGATACATGAAGTAGGTGTCTAGCATGTCCCAGAGTCCATAGAAATGTATTTATCATAAGATTATTGTACTGTTATATGATTGATTGAAAGACATTATATTACCTTAGACTTAGAGAGGGGATGTACATTCACTCCAACCTCCGCCCCCTTTTTTCTTTGTATTAATGATTAAAATTAGGATCCGAACATGGACTTTGAACAGTATTACTAAGGTACTATTACCTAGAGGGTTGCTGAGAGGTCTCTTTTTCACTATGAGGACTTGAAAGAACTCCTTCTGGACAAGGCTTTCTCATTTATCTCAAGGGGAAAAGGGTTTAGTTTTTGTAAAGTTTGTATACTAATATATTTTTTTTACCAGCCAGGTTCATGGCTTGATCAAGCCATGACTTGGTTGGGAGAGATTTTCTGTATTTTATATTTTAAAAACAAGCTTGTATTAATATCTAATGCAAAAAATTTTTAACATTAAAAACTTATGAATAATTAAAGAAATATAGGTATTTAAATGTTCTAGTTACTATGGTAAAAGTGCAAGTAATACATCTTTCTTATTTTTGTTAGAGGTTAGAAATTTGTTATTGATTTAACAGGTGACTTTTAGGTTTTTTAAATGATGACAGGTGGCAAATTCTCAGTTAAAAAAATTTGCAGCTTAAATTTGCTTATGATGTTAGTAAATTAATGTATGCTTTAGTGGATCTAGAATGTTAGGATGAGGATATTCTTTGAATCTTCCAGGTCGATTTAGAAACAATGCAGGCAGAAACTAGGAGTACACCAAGACTTGTTAACATACATCCTAGGATCTCTTTGAGATACAGTAGCCCATACCTGAGACAGAAATGTAATATTTTCTTAATAACTTTAGCAGAATCAGCTATCACAGGCTTATCAATTTTGGTTTTAGCAAATGCAAAAAACAATAATAAATATTGTACTATGAGTTCTAGGGCATATTTAGTAAACTATTGTGTGATTTTGTAACCCTTGTGTGACAACTCTTCAATATTTTTACCCTTAGCACATGTTATTAGTTTATTAGAGTTTGTGGAATATGAGAACTTTTCTATAGTTGAAATATCAGAAGGCAGGGTGGCTGTGAAGTTTCGTTGAGGTTTAAAGGGGTATGAACTTGGTCTTTGTTTGCTTTTTCACTGTCCATATGTAGGGAGGTGCTGGTTTCCCACTGGACTTGATAGTGGCTCGCTCTTAGCTGCTGTAAAACGGCTGTGCCATGTGGTCAGCACCATCTTTTCAGGATGGCTTGATTGCTATTACTCCCATGGCACCACACCCCTACACGCTTCTTTCCACTGCTTTTTGCTGGGTAGGCTCCCTGCAGGGACTTTTCCCACGCTCTGCTTCTTGATTTGGTGTCTGCAGCTTTTCTCAGATCCGTCCTTGGAGGCAGAGTTGGGGGCGGGGCCATGCCCACCGGCGGCGTGGCTGTGTTCTCCGAAGGTTGGCTTGGGGACGGAGCCCTGCCCTCTGACGTAGGCTGGATCAGGGGGTGTAGGTATGCCCTCCGACACAGGCGTGGTTGAGCTACCTGAAGTTGCTGGTGTTCCCTTGGGGCAGGGCCACCCGGTTTCAGGAGACAGTCTCGGTGTTTTTATGGAGATGGGGGGTGCGGGGATGGGGCTAAGCCAACCAGCTCTGGGCAGGGGTGGTCTGAGAGTTTCCATGGCGATGAGCGGCGTGGGCTGCCCTGGCTACGGGGGAGGGGCGGTCTCGGGAACAGCATGGGGCTGAGTCATGGTCACAGGCAGTTGTGAAATGGCGACACGGCTCGAGTCACTGTAGGAACCCTGTGGAGCAGACACGGAGTAGCCATTTGCGCGGTGCCGACACTGGACGCCCCGGCGTCGCTAGGACCCTGCCTTCCCCTTCCGTTTCACTGCGTGGTGGTGTCCTCTTTTGCGGGGCGGGGGGTGCGGGGGATGGCTCTCTCAGGAACAGTGCCGGTGCGGGAGGGGAATTTAAGGTAGCTCAGCCACATGGAACAGCATGGCTGGCCATTTCTTCCAGCCACGTGCTCTGTGGGTCTGGAAAGGCGCCTAGTCCCCCTGAAAACTCATCTGGTGTGCTTTCCTCACCATATATTTCAGTATTTAACAGTCTTATTAAATCCAAGATAAGTCCCTGTAGCAATGTATCTGAACAACTTAGGCCTCAGTGTGCACCAGCCATAGCACTTGTAACTGTTCTTATCAGAATTTTCTCAGGGCACTGTGGAATTCATCAAGGCTACTAAGACATCAACTGTGCTAAAATAAGAACGAAGAAGCTGAGAAACGGCATACCAGAATCGCAAGAACTAGATAACAGAGTACTGTGAAACACCTGGACTGTAACCAATCACAGATGCTGAGAAATGGAAGCAGAGAAGGAGAGAACAAGACAAAGGCACCAATCATGAAGGGTGTGAAAAATGCATGTATTTTATTATTGCCTTTTCACAAATATTAAAATGAATATTATATGTGTTGCGTTAGGAAGTAATGCTGTATTAATTCTCTTAAGTACTGTGTTAAATATAGTTTTAGGTTATAAAAATTGTTAAAATAGAAACCGTGCTATGTAGGATGCTTTGTTTAACAGAAAGGACTTGCAGCGAGATAGCAGCCACAGGACACCTAAATCTTTCAGAGAAAGGGAATTTATTGCCTTCTTATCAGAAGAAACTAACTTCTTCCCGCCTTGAAGGCGCTGTTAGGATTAGAAGGAAGAAGTTGACACCAGACAGAATCCTGTGTTTGAATGGAATTTATGCATCATGTATGAAGTGTATGAATATGCAATGGGCTATTGTTCTTAAGGGTTAATCTTTTGTTGGCAGGGGTCCTTTTTCGGGCTCGTGATGCCCAGAAAAAGGTATCCGGACGTCCGTAACTCTTTGCTTTTATTGTCTCATATTGTCCTGATTTAAATTGTCCAAATTATTATGACTCTAATTGTATTACTATTTTTATAACCATTTTATTACTATTAAACTTTTAACAATTTCAAAAGCAAGTGATTGGCGTTTTTCACAAAGGGTCTACTTAGTAGTGTGTAGAATCTATAAAAGCATGTATAATGTAAACAATAAACAGCTTCTGCTTGATCATATTGGTCAGTTGTACAAGAGTCCTGGATTTCCTGCAATAAGTCTCCACGGGTTTATAACTCGTATTGCATTTTCCTTTCCCTTCGAGGCTGCCCTGATGATATATTGACCGGTTCGTGCAGAGGTATTAAAGTCAAAAGCAGCTTCTCTAGTTGTGTCTAAACCATGGTTCTTAGCCCACATTATTAATGCTAATAATGCTTTTTCATCATAGTCTACGTCCCATTCCTCAAGAAGAAGTTTCCATACCTTTAGTACTGGGTGGTCCTGTGTAGAAATAAAGTTTCCCATGTCTTCCCATGTCTCCAGTGGGGGTTTGTGATATGTAATAGAGTTAATTCATGCTATATAAGTGGATATGTGTAGGTAGAAAATATTGTAAGAATTATATTTCAACCTCCTCAGCCAGGAACAGTGTTCTATTCAAATTGTAACTAATTCCTGGCAGCATCGAGATAGTATCAGTCCTGTTTAACGTCTGAATGGAAGCTTCCTGGACCATCAACGGTGATTTCCTTGTCTCCTGCACCTGGGAGATAACATCAGGCCTTCCTGGCTTGTGATTAATGGCTGTGCCTCAAGAATTTCAGGAGACTTGGACTCACCCTGATTGCTGTCTAGGAGCATACAGGAACCGATACCAATTTATTACATATGAAAACAGACTTCTGCCTGTGTGCTCAGACTTCTGTCTGCAAACTGGGACTCTGTCCATCTCAACATGTGTATAGAACTAGATTTGCATTCGAAGAAGTGAATAGAAAGATGTGGTCATCTGTGCCTCAGGCAGAATAAACTGTATATAAGCTGGACAGCTGGACGCTGGAGACACTTGGGGTGAACCTTTGAGGGGAAGCTATCACTCTGTCGGACGAACCTCTGGTTTCACCCAGCGCCAGTTCCCGGGACTGACACTGTCTTGATTGTGGTGGTTGCTCAAAATTCTATTTTTGTTAATTGACTTAATAAATATTTGTAATTTTTTTTAAAATTTGGCTGCAGATTCGATCATTTATAACAGGTTTTTCTTCTATTTTCAGCTTCTCCGGTTTCTTTTTTCACATAGCACTTTTGGCTGTGACTCTTGCAGCCTTTGCTGCCGCTTTTGGGCTATCCCTGCCTCTTTCTTTCCAGCTTTTTGCTGTAGGGACAGGCTCAGCAGGCTCTGCCATGTCTCTCTCCGCTCTACCTGCAGGCCAAAAACTTGGCCTGCTTGTCATCACACCAGGGTCACCACATGACTTGTCGGTGTTTGTATGTCTGAGACTTAACATACAACAGACCTCCTTTGGACATCAGCCAAACAGCCTGTTTTATTGTTCGAGGCTTGCTTTTAAAGGCAATTCAAAGCTCCCGGTTCTTAAACAGCCATTGGTCTCATCCCCATGCCTCCCACACTCTGAACCAGTCAAATGCTTGTATTTTAGGAGAGTTGTTATTGGTTGAGACCTCTGTCAGTCAGCCTAGAGACCGGTTTATGGAACTGGGCTGTGTTTCTTATTTGTAAATGGATTATGTTCAGTACAAGTCAGATTGTACTGCAAGAATATAGCATGAATTCAGATATAAAAGCTAAAGGAAGGAGGAAGAAGGGGGGCATTTGTTATTTGCAATGTTTGCCTTCTGGAGCAACTGCTACATGTGTTGAAGCCCTGCTTCCTGAGAATTGGCTGGACATCACTCACTGATGGGAAGTAGAGAATAAAATCCCTTTTTTGTTAACCTTTTTTTGTGTGTGCGCAATCTTTTGCTTTAGTAAACTGCCTTAACCTATGAGTCATTTTCCATCTTATTTTCTCTCCCCTGTCCAGCTGGGAAGGGGGAATGATAGAGTGGCTTGGTGGACACCTGGCATCCAGCCCAGGTCAACCTACCAGTCCTTTTTGGTGGCAAACAAAGGCAGTTATATATATTGCATATTATACTTATAGTAGTAATTAAGTAGCAAGCTCCTGTGTGAGACATGGAGATTGTCAGCTGCACTGCTTATCTCTTTATTTTGCTGAGTTTGGGAACATGTTAATACAAATTATGGCTCTGTGCTTTGCCATGGCATTGATAGCCTTGCTGTGCTGGGGGAGTTATCTCGTGGAGAAGATGAGGGAATACATCTCCCAACATGGATTTGGGAGGGGCAGGTCCTGCCTGACCAACCAGATCCCCTTTTATGACCAGGTGAACTACCTGGTGGATGAGGGGAAGGCTGTGCATGTTGTCTACCTGGACTTCAGCAAGGCCTTTGACACTGTCTCCCACAGCATACTCCTGGAAAAGCTGGCAGCCCATGGCTTGGACAGGAGCACTCTGCTGGGTTAAGAACTGGCTGGATGGCCGGGCCCAGAGAATGGTGGGGAATGGTGTTGCATCCAGTTGGCGGCTAGTCACTAGTGGTGTTCCCCAGGGATCAGTGTTGGATCCAGTCCTGTTTAGTATCTTTATTGATAATCTGGATGAGGGGATCAAGTCTACCATTAACAAATTTGCAGATGACACAAATTTGGGAGGGGACAGTCAATCTGCTGGAAGGTAGGAGAGCTCTGCAGAGGGACCTGGACAGGCTGGATAGACGGGCTGAATCCAACAAAATGAGGTTTAACAAGACCAAGTGCTGGGTCCTGCTCTTTGGTCGCACCAATCCCATGCAGAACTACGGGTTGGGGACAGAGTGGCTGGACAGTGGCAAGGCAGACGGGGACATGAGGGTACTGATTGACAGCAGGCTGAACATGAGCCAGCAGTGTGCCCACGTGGCCAAGAAGGCCAATGGCATCTTGGCCTGTATCAGGAATAGTGTGGCCAGCAGGACTAGGGAAGTGATTCTTCCCCTGTACTTGGCACTGGTTAGGCTGCACCTTGAATACTGTGTCCAGTTCTGGGACCCTCAATTTAGGAAGGATGTTGAGATGCTGGAGCATGTCCACACAAGGGCAACAAGGCTGGTGGAAGGGTCTAGCACACAAGTCCTATGAGGAGCAACTGAGAGAGCTGGGATCGTTTAGCCTGGAGAAAAGCAGGCTCGGGAGACCTTATCACTCTACAATTACCTGAAAGGAGGTTGTAGCTAGGTGGGGGTTGGGCTCTGCTACCAGGCAGCCAGTGATAGGACAAGAGGACACAGTCTTAAGCTGCACCGAGGGAAGTTTAGGCTAGATATTAGGAAAAAATTCTTCACAGAAAGAGTAATTCAGCATTGGAATGGGCTGCCCAGGGAGGTGGTAGTGATGCCTTAGGATTTAGCTTATATATTTTTCAGATCCTGTACTGCTTTAGTGTATAACTCTAAAACTCCATAGCCTGTCAGCTATTGTTCTCCCATTTTATTCAGACAAAACAATTCCTCTCTAGGCCTGAAACTCAAGGACACCCTACTGTCTCAGGCCTCCAAAAATATAAACAAAAGTGAGTTGAGGGGAAGAGCTAACTGGGGGTATATGACTTCATTACCTGAAGCTGTAATTGGAGGATTAACCCCTCATATGTAAATGGACCAAAATGATATCTGTCTGAAAAACTCATGACCATTGTCCATCTTGGGTGTAACCTGTTGGAGGCTTTGACTGCCCAAGGTGTACCTATTGAAGGCCTTTAATAAATACCCACTTTTATTCTCTTAATCTTGTCTAGTCCCTGTTCCAGGTAACCACTCCAAGGCATCAGTGGAGTCACCATCCCTGGAGGTGTTTAAGAAAAGACTTGATGTGGCACTTAGTGCCATGGTCTACTTGACAAGGTGGTGTTAGGTCATAGGTTGGACTCAATAATCCCAAAGGTCTTTTCCAACCTAGTTGATTCTGTGTGATTCTGTGATTTCCCTCTCTCTCCCTTGGATTAATGTGGATAGTTTTAGTATGTAGGCTCCTGAGGTCCTTGTTCATTGTTATGTGATATGTTTAATACCACTAAATAATACTTTTAGCACATTATGGGGTTTGTGGAATCTGGTGTTGTCCTGGTGTAAGAGAAAACAAATTTTGGGTGATGCAACATTGAAATGTTCCCTGAAGCACCCGGTCCCTGGGTGGCAGGATTTGGGCAGGTTCCCAGGGTGGTCATCACCTCCCATTGCCTGGGACTTTCCACCTGAACAGGTAATCAACCCTGATAAACTGACCCATCACCTGATAGAAGGGTCCCTTACCTACCCCAAGGAAAACCAGCAGCTTCTCACCCTGTACTGGGGCCTAGCCTGTGCCTATTGAGCCACAGTTCAGTACTCTTAGAGGACTGTAGTTGAGGCAGGAACCCAAACTGCATTTGAAGATACTGTGGCTCAGACAGGGACTCAACAACTACAGTAATTGCCCCAGTAATGAAAAAGTGGACAGAGTGAATAACACATCCATACCATCAATTAGAAAGGGAGGAAGAGGAGGAGAAAGAATCGGGAAAGGAAGCATCTGATAGAGAAGCCAGTCCTTCAACAAGGAAATTGAAGAAAGGAGCGAGACAATTCAAACAGGAAACCAAAGTTACTTGGTCCCTGACCTCATCAGAACTTTGAGACTTGCAAAAACATTACAGCCACTAGCCAGGTGAACAGATTTCTGCCTGGCTGCTTCGATGCTGGGATAACAGGGCCGGCAGTCAGGACTTAGAACGTCATGAAGCCAAACAGCTGGGATCCCTTACTAGAGATCAGGAAATTGAAAGAGGAATTGGAAAAGGGACAGCAATTTGCAGCCTTTGGACATGGCTCTTCTCAAGTGTGAGGGCAAGATATACATTTAAAGAAGATCTTGTCAATTCCCCAGGGAAGAGGATCACTGCAGATGAAGGTATCCAGTACTTGAGAGAATGAGCAGTGCTGGAAGTCATCTATAGTGATCTAAAAAGTGACAGGGTCTCTAAAGATCCAGAGGATGACCCTTGAACACTGGCCATGTGGAGGAAGGTGGTTCAAGTCATCCCTGCATAATATTCTAACAGCTTGGCAGCAATGTATTACCTGCAAATAGATACACCAGCTGTGGAGAGAGCAGCTTCATGTCTGAAAAACTTTGAAGAAAATCTTTGTACCTCCTCATCCCTACAGGCCAGTGCTTCAGCTGTCAGGATCTGCCCAAGAGATTGGTCCTCTCCTACCCGGGTCAGAGGGAAAGGAAGCCCTAGGCACATGCCCCATGGTGCACTCTGGCTCTTCCTGTTTGACCAGGAGTTGGACATAAAGTGGGATGATGAACCCACCTTTCAGCTAGAAGCCCATATATGTGAACTGAGAGGGAAGAGAGCTGTTAAGAAGGGGTTACTCAATATGACTGTCAGTATAGTTGCTGCAGAGACACAAGAAGGCAATCAGCGATCTCCCACATAGAAGAACTGAAATAATGTCCTTTGATCCTGGTGAGGGGACTTTTGATCTGGCATTGCAAAGGTCAGACAGTGAACACTCCAGTGAGGAACATGAATGGAGGGTCCCTGTCTTCAGCCAGGAGGAAAAAATGGATGACCAGATATATGGGACAATGTGAGTTCCATGGTCTGGTGCGCCAGATTCACAGAAGTATAATGCTTTGGTAGACATTAGTGCACAGTGTGCACTGGTGCCATCAGCATATAGAGACACAGAACCCATCTGGATCTCTGGAGTGACAGAGGGATGCCCAGAATTGTCTGTATTAGAGGCTGAGCTGAGTGAGAAAAGCACTCCATTGTGACTGGCCCAGAGGCCCCTTGTATCTTTGGCATCAACTCCCTCAGGAGAGGGTACTTCAAGGATCCAAAGGGGTACTGATGGGCTTTTGGTGTAGCCACTGTGAATACAGAAAAGATCAAACAGTTAACTACCCTACCTGACCTCTCAGAATATCCCTTCATTGTGGAAGTGCTGTGAGTTGAAGACCAGCAGGTACCAATTGTTACCAGGACTGTTGCACTGGTGGCAATATCGCACCGAGACTCTCTGGTTCCCATCCATGATCTGAATCATCAGCTGGAGAGTCAAGGAGTGATCAGCAGAACTCACTCACCTTTTAATAGTACCATATGGCCAGTGCAAGTCTGATGGAGGATGGAGGTTAACAGTACACTATCGTGGCCTGAATGAAATAACACCAGCACTGAGTGCTACTGTAGTAGACATGTTAGAGTCCCTATATGAACTGGAGTTGAAGGCAGTCAAGTGGTGTGCTGCAACTGACATTGAGGATGCATTTTCCTCAACTCCTTTGGCAGCAGAGTGCAGACACAGTTTGCTTTCATGTGGAGGGGTGTCAAATACACCTGGACTCAACTGCCCCAGGGGTGGAAACACGGCCCTACCGTCTGTCATGGATGGATCCAGACTGCCCTGGAAATGGGGGATGACCCTGAACATCTACAATATATTGACAACATAATTGTGTGGGGCAAGAAGGCAGAAGAAGTATTTGATAAGGGAAAAAGAATAATTTAGATTCTTCTGAAAGCTGAGTTTGCCATAAAGAAAAGCAAGGTCAAGGGACCTGCAAACAAGATTCAGTTCTTAGGAATAAAATGGCAGGATGGACACCGTCATGACCCTATGGATGTGGTCAACAAGATAGCAACTATGTCTCCACCAACAAGAAGGAAACACAAGCTTTCCTAGGCCTTGTGGGGTTCCCGAGAATACACATTCCAGGTTATAGCTGGAATATGAACCATTTTAAATGGGGCCTTGAACAACAACAGGCCTTTGAGCAGATCAAACGGAATAGCTCGAGCACTAGCTCTTGGGCCTGTTCAGACAGGACCAGCCATGCAAAATATACTCTACACTGCAGCTGGGGAACATGGTCCCACCTGCAGCCTCTGGCAAAGAACATCAGGAGAAACCTGAGGTTGACCATTATGGTTTTGGAGCTGGAGTTATCAAGGATCAGAAGCCCACTATACTCCAACTGAAAAAGAGATATTAGCAGCCTATGAGGGGATTTGAACTGCCTCAGAGGTTGTTGGGACAGAAGTTTGTCTCCTCTTAGCACTGCAATTGCCCATGCTACACTGGATGTTCAGAATAATTAAACATCCCCTCAACATATCACACAACCAGCGCTACATGGAGTAAGCGTTGATCACACAATGAGCTCAACTGGAGAAAACTAATTGTCCAGGATTTCGGGAAGAGATTATAAACTGGCTGGAAGGCAGACATTTTGGAGCATTGTCTGAAAAGGTGACTCGTGACAAGAGGCACCACCATATGAGTTACCAGAAAACAAAGGAGGCTTTGCACTATTTGCTGATGGATCCTGCTGTGTGATAGGAAACTATGAGAGGTGGAAAGCTGCTGTCCCACATGAGGAATCATTGAGACTGCTGAAGGGCAAGGAGTCAATTCAATTTGCAGAAGCAAAAGCCATCCAATCAGCCTTAGAGATTGCAGAACAAGAAAAGTGGCCTGTACTCTATACCAACTCCTGGATAGTGACTAATGCCCTATGGGGGTGGCTGCAGCAACGAAAAAAGACCAATTGGCAGTGCAGAGGTAAACCCATCTGGGCTGCTGCATTGTGGCAAGACATTGCTGCACAGGTAGAAAATATACTTCCAAAGGTACCTAGATGCTCACATGCCCAAAAGCTGCACCACTGAAGAACATTGAAACAATGAACTGGTAGATAAGGCTGCCAAAATTGAAATAGTTCAGGTAGACTTAGACTGAGAATGGAAGGGTGAGCTATTTATAGCCTGATGAGCCCATGAAACATTCATAGAATTCACAGAATTCACAGAATGACTAGGTTGGAAGAGACCTTAAAGATTATTGAGTCCAACCCATGCCCTAACATCTCAACTCAGCCATGGCATCGAGTGCCATATCCAGTCTTTTTTTAAACACATCCAAGGATGGTGACTTCACCACCTCCCCGGGCAGGTCATTCGCGAACTTTATGACTCTTTCCATTAAATAGTTTTTCCTAATATCCAACCTATTGTTCCCTTGATGCAGCTTGAGACTATGTCCTCTCATTCTGTCAGTTGCTGCCTGGTGAAAGTGACCAACCCCCACCTAACTACAGCCACCTTTCAGGAAGTTGTAGAGACTGATAAGGTCACAGCTGTGTCTCCTTTTCTCCAGGCTAAAAAACCCCAGGTCCCTCAGTCGTTCCTCAGAGGGCTTGTGTTCCAAGCCCCTCACCAACCTAGTTGCCCTCCTCTGGATGCGCTCCAGGGTCTCAACATCCTCCCTAAACTGAGAGGCTCAGAACTGGACACAGCACTCAAGGTGCGGCCTCACCAGTGCCGAGTACAGGGGAAGAATGACCTCCCTGCTCCTGCTGGCCACATTATTTCTGATACTGGCCAGGATGCCATTGGCCTTCTTGGTCACCAGGGCACACTGCTGGCTCATGTTCAGTCAGCTGTCAACCAGCACCCCCAGGTCCTTTTCCGCCTGGGCACTGTCCAGCCACACACGCCCCCCCCCCCCCCAGCCTATAGCGTTGCAGGGGGTTATTTTGGCCAAAATGCAGGACTTGGCACTTGGATTTATTAAACTTCATCCTATTAGACTCTGCCCATCTCTTCAATCATTCCAAGTCTCCTGCAGAGCCCTCCTACCCTCCAACAGATCAACACACCATCCCAGCTAAGTGTTGTCTTCAAATTTACTAATGAAAAACTCAATCCTCTCATCCATATAATCAATAAAAATATTGAACAGAACTGGGCCCAACACAGATCCCGGAGGGACACCACTAGTGACTGGCCACCAGCTGGATGCAGCACCATTCCTCACCCTCTCTGGGCCCAGCCATCCAGTCAGTTCTTAACCCAGCAGAGTGCTCCTGTCTAAGCCGTGGGCTGCCAGCTTTTTCAGGAGTATGCTGTGGGACACAGTGTCAAAGGCCTTGCTGAAGTCCAGGTAGACAACATCAACAGCCTTTCCTGCATCCACCAGGTGGGTCACTTGGTAATAAAAGGGGATCTGGTTGGTCAGGCACGACCTACACTTCCCAAAACTATGCTGGCTGGGTCTGATATTCTGGCCATGCTGTAAGTTCTGTGTGATGACACTTAATATAAACTGCTCCATTACCTCACAGGGTAGTGAGGTCAGGCTAACTGGCTTATAATTAACAGGATCCTCCTTCCCACCCTTTTTGTGAATGAGTGTCACATTGGCCAACTTCCAGTCATCTGGAACCTCACCAGTGAGCCAGGACTGCTAATAAATGATGGAGAGTGGTTTTGAAAGCTCATCTGCCAGCTCCCTCATCACCTTGGGATGGATCCCATCTGGTCCCATGGATTTATGAATATCCAAGTGTCTCAGCAGTTCTCTGACTGCCTCTTCTTGGATAATGGGGGGACCATTCTGCTCCCTGATATCATTGACCAACCCAAGAGGACAGTTATCCTGAAGGCAAGTCTTCCCACTAAGAACTGAGACAAAGAAAGTGTTATGCCCCTCTGCCTTCTCCTCATCTGCAGTTACTAAGTTCCCTTCTGCATTTAATAAACAACAAAGGTTAGTCTTACTCTTCCTTTTACCATTAATATATTTATAAAAACAGTTTTTATTATCCCTTACAGAAGTTGCCATTTTAAGTTCAAACTGAGCTTTGGCCTCCCTAATTTTTTCCCAAAATACTATAGCAGCCCTCTTAAATACTTCCTGAGAGACCTGACCCTCTTTACAAAGATAATACATCCTTCTTTTTATTCCTAAGTTCTTCCAAAACCTCCTTGCCCATCCAGGCTGGACATTTGCCTCATCGACTCATCTTTTGGCACATAGGGACAGTCTGTTCCTGTGCCCTCAAGATCTCCATTTCGAAGCATGCCCACCCTTCCTGAACTACTTTGTTTTCAAGGACTGCATCCCAAGGAACTCTCTGGATAAGTCTCCTGAATAGGCCAAAGTCTGCCCTCTGAAAGTCCAATGTAAAAGTCTTATTAATGTTCCTCCTGATTTCACCAAATATTGAGAATTTTATAATTACATGATCACTATGCCCCAAGTGGCCTCCAACCACCACATCTCCCACCAACCCATCTCTGTTTGCAAATAACTGATCTAACATAGTCCCTCCCTTGGTGGGCTCACTCACCAGCTGCGACAAAAAGTTGTCCTCCACAAACTCTAAAAATTTCCTGGACTGCCTTTTGTCAGCTGTATTAAGTTCCCAGCAAATGTCTAGTAGGTTGAAATCCCCAACAAGAACAAGGGCTGATGGTCCAGAAACATTCTCTAGCTGCTTATAGAATGAGTTGTCCACTACTTCTTCCTGGTTGGGTGGACTATAACAGACTCCCAGTAGGATGTCATCCTTGTTGGCCTTCCCCCTAATTCTTACCCATAGGCATTCAACTTCATCATCATTAGTTTCAATACCTATGGAGTCCAAAGCCTCCCTAATATAAAGGGCCACCTCTCCATTTTTCTCCCTTTCCTGTCTCTCCTGAAGACCTTGTAGCCATTCAGTGCAGTGCCCCAGCTATGTGAGTCATCCCACCATGTTTCTGTGATGGAAATTACATCATAGCTCTGCTGCTGCACCATGGCCCCCAGCTACTCTTGTTACCCATGCTGCATGCGTTAGTATACATGCACCTCAGCTGGGCTACTGATTTCACCCCTATCTCAGGCTTACCACCCTTGGGCCTGCTTCCAGACAGCCCAACTTCATTCCCTTCCCCCTTCAAACCTAGTTTAAAGCCCTCTCACAAGCAGAATCTCCTTAAAAAAGAGGGCATGGGCTGGGTTTCTGATGTGGCGAGGCCTGGCAAATTGACTATTGTTGCAGTGTTACGCAACTACCTGTTTCCCATCATCCTCTGCCTTCCTGTCTATCAATCAAATCTCCCTGGGCCATCCCCTGACACCTGGTTGGCTTTCACCTGTCCCTCCCCCGCCCCTGGACCGAGGCTTGAAAAAGACACGAGACCATGTGCTCGGCCCTTGTTCCTGCCTCTGAGACCACTGAGAGGTTGTGTGTCCAGGATTGGGTCCTGGGACTGCTACAGGGATCCAGTATGCATCAATAAAACCTGGACTAAACTTACAACAGGGCTCCCTCCTTCTCTTCACTGACGCTGTAAGCTTCTCCGCCAAAGGTAACGGAGTCCCTTTCCTGCCTGGACCTTCCTAAGCGCTCAACTGCTGTCTCCAGCTAAGACTGAGGTGTCTCTGTGGAAAAGAAACACAGCAGCCGCCTTTGGCCCAGCAGCGAGAGCCAGGAGAAGTCAGCAGGACACACCCGGAGACATCGGGATTGGTAACTTTGATACACTATAACTGGCGCCCAACGTGGGGCTGCTCGAATCTGCAGCCCCAAAAGGGATCCCGGAACCTTGTGAAAGCTTTACAGCAGCTCTGCTTCCACTGGGTAGGGCAGTGATATACGCCCCCCCAGAGAGACTTGGGATTTAACCCGCAAGAAGCCTCGTCGAAAGCATTGCGCCTTTGGAAAATACTGCTCCTTTCTGGGATCTAATTTTTCCAGGGGAAAATAGGACAGCCTCCTCGTGCCCAAAGGAGGTCCTATTCCAGTGAAGACAAGCCTGCTTGACCAACATCGCAACAGTTTCGATTCCGGTAAGTATTCCTCCTCCTTTGGGGGGTAGAATCTCAAAATTCGTCTCTGCTGTGAGACGAGTTCCTTTTTGCTCTTTGCATTTTAGGCTGCGCAGCCCCTGCGAAAAAAAGGTGTTTCTCTGTAAAAGCTGTAATTTTGTAGCGTGTATTAACTGTCTTTAAAATTCGCGCGGCTTGGCGCGGGCCAGCCCCGGTTTCTCTCTGGCCACGTGGGGGGGGGAAGGGAAAACCTTTGTCTCTTTCTCTCTCTCCACGTGGCGCGCGGCTGCCTTCCCGCGGGGGGGGGCGCTTGGTCTCTGTTTCCACGTGGCCGGGGCGGGTTCCAATTCCCTGCTGCCGCTGCAGTTTTGAAAGTGGTGAATACAGCTACATTGTATAAGCTTTCGCCTGTTATAGCCTTTTAATCGTAGGTTTTTTTTTTTCTTTCGAAATCGGTAGCTGATTTTTGCTTTGTTTTCATTTAGCAGGACTTGTTCTGTGCCATTTACATCAAAAATGGGCTCGAAACTAAGCACAGAACAAAAAGGAGTGTATTATCATATTATTGGAATTTTAGCTAATGCAAATGTGAAATTCTCCAAAGGAAAATTGAAAAAGTTTATAAGGTGGCTTTTTCTACACTTCCCACAAAATTTCTCCTGAAGAAGTCCAAAATCTTCTATTCTGGGATAAAGTTGGAATTAAATTGATATCCTTGGGACAGTCTGGAGATAGATCATCAGCTAAACTTGTGTTCTGGAGTTTACAAATTCGGACTGCTTTGCTCAAACAAAAGGAATTGGAGAAAAAGCCAAACTCTAAGCCGTGTACCTCTGCTCTCCCTGTGTCCCCCTCTTCCAGTCCTAAACCCCTTACCCCATAACTTGGTATTTTAAAGGAAGCAGACCCTCCTCATGATCTGGGAAGTCGACTCCCAGAGCACATTAAAATACCTGAACCCCCTGTTCCACAAAGCCCTGGCCAGGCCTTGTGGGAAACTCCCCAAAACCCTGCTTCCCCTGCTCTGAAACCCAGAGCACATGTTAAATCCTCAGAGAGCAGTGATCCCCAAAAGAGCCCCTGGTACCCAGGGGCTACCCAAGATGGAGGATGCCACGTGGCATCTTCTGAAACCTCTTCACCTTCTTCCCAAGATCCCCTTGAGCATCCAAAGGACCCTCCCCCTCCCTTTCCTGCCGTACCCTCAGCCCCGTCCCTCTACTCCTCCCAGGGGGCGTCTGCCGAAGTGACGTCACCTAGTGTCCCCACCCCCTGTTCCCACGGTATCCCCGCCCCCTGCCCGACCCGTGACCCCGCCCCCTGTTCCCACAGTGTCCCCGCCCCCTGCCTTTCCCCTGACCCCGCCCCCTGCTCCCATTGCGTTGCCGCCCCCTCCCCGGGTTCCCACGGTGGGGGCACGCCCACTGCATGTCCCCAAACCTGCTTTTATCCCAATGCTTCCAATTCAAGGGATACAGAGCAACAAGCTGCATACCCGATACAGGGTCCTATTCTGTCATTTGCCCCTGTTACATACCAGCCTGCAGCGCAAGGGGGAGCAGCCCAAACTGCTAATTGGAACTCTTTTGGACGTCAATTAATTAAGGAGATATGTAAATCCCACAAGGAGTATGGACCACACAGTCCATACTTCCGTGGTCTTTTAAATTCTGAATTGAGCAGAAATGTAGTGGTCTCACATGATTTAAAACAGCTTTTCTCATGCCTCATGACGTCTACAGAATATAAATTATGGGAAATATCATGGAAACAACTGTTAAAAGAGGCTCTCCCAGGCTTGCAGGCTGATCCAAACACAGCGAAAGATGCTAATGGTGTGCCAATTACCATTGAGCATCTCTCCGATGAAGGGCAGTGGTCCTCTCCCTCAATCCAAGCAACTGCTATACCTGAAGTAGTACTAGAGAAGGTAAAAGAAGCAGCTGAAAAAGCCTTCTTTTCCCTCCAACCTGAAGGGCCTTTTGAACCCTATAGTAATATTAAGCAGCTAGCATTGGAGCCTTTTCTGAAATTTGTAGAAAGGTTAACTAGAGCCATTGAAATCCAAGTTAAAAAAGAGAATGCAAGGGAAGAGGTTTTAGAAGAAATGGCATTTACAAATGCAAATGAACAGTGTCGAGCAGCAATTCTAAGCCTTCCTTTAGAACCCCCCCCACATTAAAAGATATGCCTCTAGTTTGTAAAAGGAAGGTGCCTCTGATGAGTGTTACTGAAGATACCAGATCAAAGCTACCAAGAACACCTCAGCGTGTCGCCATTGCCAGCCCTGTGCCCGCTCCCTCAGCACAGCAGCACCCTGGGCAGCAGCGACGACCAGCAACGGTTGTACCCACAAAGCCATGCCCGCTTTGCAATAACCTTGGGCACTGGAGTAGCCAGTGTCCCCTGAAAAAGCAATTTGAAGAATTTAGAAATGGCATGGGAGGGAAATTACAAACACTCCCAGAGGGTCAACAACAACAACAAAAAAACTGAAATGGGAGTGCCGGCCTGCTAGGCACGCAGACACAAAAAGAGCAGTCCAAAAGGGAATATAAGAACCAAATCAAACCAAGCGCGCTGTAATGTTACTGTTTCTGCAAGTGAAGCAGATGCTTCACAAATCACATCTACTCATTCATTGTTAAGGGCTGAACAAAAAAACCTTTGTTATGATTTACGTGAACCAATGGTAACCACTTCTTCTGTTCATGAGCCTTACAGGTTACAGCTGACAGAATCACTCCAGCTGAAAGACACCGATTGGCATTTTGTTTCTGTCAATCCAGAACAGAAGGGTACGTGGCACCACATTCGCTGTAAGTACATCATTGTTGGGGACACCAAACACACACCACAGGAGATTGAAATTGCTCCAGGAATGACAACGTCAGATCCTGAGCAATTCGTTCTCGGGCTGCACTGCATTCACCCACCTCTGTTTCTTCCCAAAGGTCAAATTGTTGCACAACCTATCCCTGTGCCATTTTTACCTGAAAGCACCGAAAAACAAGGACCCACAGTCGCCCGGGTCCAAGCTATTGGAACACACAAACCCAAATTATGGTGCAATGTCAGTGGTGGTGGTGAATCAAAACACATTGAAATGCTTGTAGACACAGGTGCAGACTGCACAGTGATCCCAGTGCGAGATTGGCCAGCACACTGGCCTTTGCAGGACATTGCCGGTCATGTTCAAGGTGTAGGAGGCATGCAATTGGCAAGACAATCCAAAAGCATTGTCCAAATTGAAGGTCCAAACGGACAAATGCCTAATATCCGTCCATTTGTGTTAGATTATTCAGAACCTTTGTTAGGGAGAGATTTGATGGCTCAGTGGGGTGTCACAATTAATATTCCAGACTCCCCACAGCATTTTTGTACAGTGGCCATTGAACAACAGCACCTCACCCAAAAACTGAAGTGGAAAACAGACAAACCAGTTCAGGTGAAACAATGGCCGCTTAGTAAACAAAAAATAAAGGCGCTTGAGGGGCTAGTGGAAGAGCAACTGAAAAAGGGTCACATTGTGGAGACCACGTCCCCGTGGAATTCCCTAGTGTTTGTCATTCAGAAAGCTGACAAAAAGAGATGGCGGCTCCTCCACGACCTCCGACAAATTAATAATGTTATTGAACATATGGGCTCTCCCCAACCTGGTATGCCATCCCCAACAATGCTTCCCCAGGATTGGAAATTAGCTGTTATTGATATAAAAGATTGTTTTTTCCATATTCCCCTCCACCCTGACGATGCACCGCGTTTCGCATTTTCGGTCCCGACCATCAACATGCAAGCCCCTATGAAAAGGTACCATTGGACAGTTCTTCCTCAGGGCCTCAAGGTCTCACCAGCTATCTGCCAGTGGTATGTCTCTTCCCTGCTTTCCCCAGTGCGTGCAGCCGCAGAAAAAGCCATCATCTATCATTATATGGATGATATACTTGTGTGTGCTCCCAATAATGATCTACTCACACATGTCCTTGACCTAACAATCAGTGCATTGATTGTTGCAGGGTTCGAGCTCCAGGAACAGAAAATTCAAAAGATGCCACCTTGGAAATATTCGGGGCTAGAAATTGGAAATAGGACCATTGTTCCTCAAAAATTAGAAATCAATCCAAGGATCAAGACCCTTGCGGATGTCCACAAGCTGTGTGGATCTTTGAATTGGGTAAGACCATGGCTCGGTCTGACTAATGAAGACCTTGCCCCTCTTTTCAATTTATTGAAAGGGGGAGAGGACCCAGGTGCTCCTAGGTCTATTACCCCAGAGGCACGGAAAGCTCTAGAAAAGGTTTAGATCGCAATATCTACAAGACAGGCTCACCGATGCCAGCCTGACCTGCCATTCAAATTTATCATCTTAGGTAAGTTGCCACACCTCCATGGAATCATTTTCCAGTGGGAGGAAAAACATACACCTAAGGCAAAGGGCACACCTAAAAAGGGCCAGGACAAGAGGGACCCTCTCTTGATCATAGAATGGGTTTTCCTTAGTCACAAAAAGTCCAAGAGAATGACAAAGCCTCAGGAGCTGGTAGCAGAACTGATCCGGAAAGCAAGGACCCGGATCAGGGAGTTAGCAGGATGTGACTTTGAGTGCATTCACATTCCAATTGAGTTAAAATCAGGTCAAAATTCTATGCAAATATTGGAGCAATTGCTTCGAGAAAATCAAGTGTTGCAGTTTGCTCTGGATTCCTACTTAGGACAAATTTCTGTCCACCGGCCTGCCCACAAAATGTTTGAACAGGAGGTTCAATTTATTCTGAAAGTAAGAAGTGCTCTGAGTAAGAGACCTTTAAAAAAGGCTCTGACTGTCTTTACAGATGCATCTGGGAGGTCCCACAAGTCTGTTATGACTTGGAAGGATCCTCAAACCCAGCAATGGGAGACAGACATTGCTGAGGTGGAAGGTTCACCTCAGGTTGCAGAATTGGCTGCTGTTGTTAGGGCTTTTGAAAGGTTCTCAGAACCATTCAATCTGATTACAGATTCTGCATATGTGGCAGGAGTAGTATCCAGGGCAGATCAAGCAACACTGCAAGAAGTGTCTAACATCACACTGTTTGAATTGCTCTCAAAACTTGTAAAGCTAGTCACTCGCCGGGAGCAACCATTTTATGTAATGCATGTCAGGTCACACACCGACTTACCAGGGTTCATCGCTGAGGGTAACAGAAGGGCAGATGCTCTTGCTGCACCTGCAGTGATGGCCACTCTCCCAAATGTTTTTGAACAGGCAAAAATCAGCCACCAGCTCTTCCACCAAAATGCATCTGGCCTAGTTCGTCAGTTTAACATCACTCGAGAACAGGCCAAAGCTATTGTGGACACATGCCCAAATTGCCAACAACATGCACTCCCTACAGTGAGTGCGGGAGCAAACCCTAGGGGGTTAAACAATTGTGAACTGTGGCAAACAGATGTTACACACATACAGTCATTTGGACGGCAGAAATACGTTCATGTTAGTGTAGATACCTTTTCTGGAGCGGTCTATGCTTCTGCCCACACAGGAGAGTCATCTAATGATGCCATTAAGCACCTCTTACAGGCTTTTTCTTTCATGGGCATCCCCAAGGAGCTGAAAACTGATAATGGCCCTGCCTATAAATCCAAGGAATTCGGGAGCTTCCTGCAGCAATGGGGAGTAGAGCACAAAACTGGCATCCCCTACTCCCCTACAGGTCAAGCCATTGTGGAAAGGACTCACTGCAATATTAAAAGAGTCCTGGACCAGCAACAACAGGTTCTGAAAGTGGAACCCCCCCTCATCCGGTTGTCCAGGGCATTGTTCACCATAAATTTTCTGAATTGTTCCTTTGACAGCCTGAATCCGCCCATCCTGCGCCACTTTGGGGGGAGCAGTCACATGAAGTTAAAAGAAAAGCCTCTAGTTTTGGTAAAGGACCCTGAAACTTGGGAAACAGTTGGACCTTACAAATTGGTTACTTGGGGACGTGGATACGCCTGTGTGTCCACCCCCTCTGGATTAAAGTGGGTTCCCTCCAAGTGGGTAAGGCCCTATGTTCCCAAGGTCTCAGAGAAATCCACAGAAGTGCCCCAGGTTGCTAACGCTGCCTGGAGAAGGAAACCCCACACGCGTTCTCTGGAGGAAATTCCATTTAAGCCTCCTATCTGGAATAGTTTGTAATATATGTTTGTCTTAAGTTTCCTTTTACTGGTTTAGATCCCGCTGTTCGCGTGCAGTCTCGAGACGCCATGAGACCGAGCCTGCTCCTCATCCTACTTGTGATCATTTCTCCAGCGATCTCCTGGATAGTCCCTCAGCCCAAAGCGAACGTGTGGACCACCTTAGCCAGGGCCCTTGGACAAGATCACATTTGTCTCTCCACAGCGACGGCCTCTGACCCCCTCTCAACTTGCCTGGTGGGAGTTCCTTTTAAATCCTCAGAGTTCCCAAATGAAATGTGGAATGCCTTAAATGAAGTTAACTTACTTGCGCCTTCTCCTGGCCGCTATCCTGCTGACAATCCTTTACTGTTTTGGCAGGAGTGGGCAAGAAAGTTACCAGTGCCAAAGAGGGAGCCACCAGAGTTCCATCTCTTGGGCTCCATGAATGCAACCTTTTGCATTCACTTTAAATTCAATTCCCGATTGTCATATCAGGATGGTAAACGAGACACCTATTCTGACCCTAGCAATCCACACTATACAGACAAAAACTGGTGTGAAAATTCTGTCCTAGTCATACACTCATCAGGTAGTGACTATAAGCCTCGTGAACTCCCAAAAGGCATGTTTTTAATATGTGGAGACAGAGCATGGGCAGGTATCCCTCCTCGTCTGCTCGGAGGTCCATGTACTTTTGGCAAGCTGAGCCTGTTAACCCCAAATCGAACAAACCTAATTCATTGGCAAACAAAAAACAACACACATGCATTGGCTATCCAAAAAAGAGACCTAAGGCAATTAGACCCTGACTGTAATTCGGAAATTGTTCACTGGTCTAGACCTAAGGCCACCGCAATTACTGTCCTTCTGCCGTGGGTCTCGGCAGCAAAAAGCATGGGATAATTAGGCCGATTGGAATGTTGGGTTGCTAAACAGGCAAACCTTACTTCTACTGCCCTGAGTGACCTCTTATCAGATGAGGAAATTACCAGGCAGGCCACCATTCAGAATAGGGCAGCCATAGACTATCTGCTCCTTCTGCACAACCATCGCTGTGAAGAATTTGAAGGTCTCTGCTGCCTCAATTTGTCATCAAAGACAGAGAACATCCATGCCATGATTGACAAGATGAAAACCATGGTGAGCGACATCAAGCGAGAAACGGATGACTGGCTGAGTGGACTGTTCAAAGGCTGGGGACTCTCGGACTGGTTGGGATCTATTCTGAAAACTGTAATTTCAGTATTGTTAATATTAGTTATCATTGTTGTAGTTGTTAGCGTTGTTTTCGGACTGGTCAAACGCATGGTTCTCAAGTTGATTTCAAGCTCATCTTCCCCTCCTGAAGTTTACCATTTAGAAACCCTTAGTACTCCATTGAATGACATGGAGCCCTCAGTGGAAAATACTGAACCTCCTATAGAGGAGGAACTAATTTACCAACCATGGTTTGGCAAGCACTCTGCACCACAAACCCCGTTTTCTTCTTTTTAAACAAAACTAGGGGGAGATGTTGCAGTGTTACGCAACTACCTGTTTCCCATCATCCTCTGCCCTCCTGTCTATCAATCAAATCTCCCTGGGCCATCCCCTGACACCTGGTTGGCTTTCACCTGTCCCTCCCCCGCCCCTGGACCGAGGCTTGAAAAAGACACGAGACCATGTGCTCGGCCCTTGTTCCTGCCTCTGAGACCACTGAGAGGTTGTGTGTCCAGGATTGGGTCCTGGGACTTCTACAGGGATCCAGTATGCATCAATAAAACCTGGACTAAACTTACAACAGGGCTCCCTCCTTCTCTTCACTGACGCTGTAATCTTCTCCGCCAAAGGTAACGGAGTCCCTTTCCTGCCTGGACCTTCCTAAGCGCTCAACTGCTGTCTCCAGCTAAGACTGAGGTGTCTCTGTGGAAAAGAAACACAGCAGCCGCCTTTGGCCCAGCAGTGAGAGCCAGGAGAAGTCAGCAGGACACACCCGGAGACATCGGGATTGGTAACTTTGATACACTATAGACTATATTGGACCACTGCCATCAATATACCAAGGCAAGAGCTACATACTCCCCATGGTGGAGGCAACAACTGGCTAGCTGGAAACACCCTGTAAGCCATGCTGTTGTAAATGCTACAAAGATTAAAATATTTTTTGTGTAGCTTTAGTCAGTTTTGCTCACTCTTGCCATGGGGGAAGGGCATTGAAATTTCTTTTCAAGGAATTGGTCCACCAGGTGAGGTCTGATGAGCTTAACATCTCAACAGACTGGGAGTAGCACAGAAGATACACAAAAGATAATGACCATCAAGGACTATTATGACCACCAACTCCACACATGACCAATGGCATAGTCAGAGACACCTGATCTGGGAAAAGAGAGATAAGAATGAGGACCTAATTAGCATGGAGGCAGAGATCAGTATCCAAAAGGAAACCAAATACCTAGAACTTCATAACTTGGGACTCATGAACATTGAACCAATGGATTTTTATGGGTTTTGACTGTATAAGTATCTGAAAAATCTATTAAAATTGGAATGGGAAAATAATATCTATCTGTAAAAGGATGGGAGATAGTAAATGCAAATGTATAAATCTGTATGTTTGGTATAGAGATGGCTTTAAAACGTAGATTGTGTTGTAAGAGTTGGTAAGAAGGGATTTCAGTAATGAGTATTAAATACAATGGAATAGTAAAGATATATATGTTTTAAATTATGTGAGATATGAGTATGACACAAGTGGTATGGAATAAGGGGTGGAGTGGAATATTATTGGAATGGAATAATATTGGGTCTACCTGAGCTGCAGTTCATTGTCCCATAGCAGCCCTCCGAGTGCTGTGCTTTACCTTGGTAGCTGGAAAGGTACTGATAACACACCAGTGTTTTGGCTACTGCTGAGCAGTGCTGGAACAGCATCAGCACTGTCTCTTCAACATTCTGCCATCCATCAGTAGGTTGGGAGAGGGCAATATCCTGGCAGGGGACACAACCAGGTCAGCTGACCCAAATTAACCAAAGAGATATTCCATACCATATGACATCAGCTCAGATATAAAAGATAAGGGAGAGAAGAAGAACTGGAGGGCATTCATTATTTTACAATGCTTTCCAGACCAATCACTACACATGCTGAATCCCTGCTTCCCGGGAAGCAGCTAGACATTGCTCGCTGATGGAAAATAGAGAATAAAATCCTTTTTTTTCTTTTTGTGTATGTGCAACCATTTGCTTTAGTAAACTGTCTTATCTCAGCCTATGAGTAATTTTCCATCTTATTTTCTCTCCCTTGTCCAACTGAGAAGGGGGAATGATAGAGTGGTTTGGTGGGCACCTGGCATCCAGCAAAGGTCAACCCACTACATCATTGGTAGCTGAGTTAGTTGCAGGAATTTTTTAATTGAAGGGTTTAGCACACTCTACTAGCTCAGGTATTAAAACAATGCTTCTCTCAGGACACAAGAATGTTGAACAGATGGTATGAGGCAGACTTACACTGCTTTCCTAGGACACAGCTGTTCATAAATGTCAGGTGAAAAAGCAGGAAATGCTCTCTGAAGGTTTCACTGAAAATCCCTTCCAGCAGGCAAGAGGAAGAATATTTTGGCAGGATATGGAACCCATACAGCTACATAATCCTCAGTCTGTATCAATCTACTCACAGTGCTATGACCTGAAGATAGATTTAAAGTTCTATAATGCCTACCATTTAGACACTCTAAGATGCCTATAAAGCCAATTCTTCATCAGCAATGGCACTCTGACATGAGTAGTTTGCAGGATTGCTATAGCAGTATCTACCACAGATGAGAGTCTTCACTGAAGTTAACTCCAGAGGATAATGGGGTCACAATGCCAAATGAGGTGGAAGTGCAGATGGGGCCTGGGGCCAGACAGCAGATGTTGGCCTCTCCAGGCCCCACAGGCTTGCTGCCTCTTGCAGCCCTCTGTGAGATGACTTACAAGTTCTCAGAGTCACCCTTATACCAGCATTCACTGTCTTGGTTTGAAAAGACAGGTGTCTGTTAAGGAAGGCAGGAGGCTTCCTTGAAATAAAAATGTTAACCCCCTCCCACCGAATTATTATAATTTTGAAATTAAGGGCCTCTCAGGCAAAGATATGGGCATAGGAATAACAGTTCTTTACCAGGAAAATTAAAAATACAAATGCAATAGTACAAAAAACCAGAAAACAACCCACTGACAGAGTCAGAACACGACCTGACACCCTGTTGGTCAGGGTGTTGGTAGCAGTGCGATTAAATGGTGGCTGCTGTCCTCCTGGAGTGACAGATGTGGTTCTGTTGAAGCAGTGATCCTGTAGAAGGGTGCAGTTTTCCTCTGAAGATCCAGTGGTGGTGTAGATGGGCCTGATCTTCCTCTGGGAATCCAGTGGAGAAGACAGCTGCTCCTCTCGGAATCCAGTGGGAAAAGGCTACCTCTGATGTTCCAAATTTCTGATTATATCTGGGTAGGAATGCTTGGCTCCTCCCCCTGGGCAGAGCATCTCACAATGGGATGATGTGATTTTTATCAGTCATGCAGTGACACTCAATGGCCCATTAACAGAAGATATCTCCCAGGTGGGAGGATTAGTTGTGGAAGAGATAAAGAAAACTGCCCAATTAACAGAAGATAACTGCTCCACCTCTAACAGATGGGAATAGAATACACATCCCCATTTCCAGGCTAAGAAAGTCCTTCACAACTTTAAATCTCTTCAAGCAGCCCAGGTTCATGAAGAAAATGTTTTCAAGCTAGGGAGTGCTTCTTTCTAAAAGATTTTATATAAAATAATTCTCCTTCTGAACTCACTATGTAGTTCTACCATGATCCAATCATGGACTTGATAGCCCAGTGTTACACTCTGAACACCACTCATATATGCACTGAACTAAGGACTTCTTCAAATTGATTAGCAGACATTAAGTCAAACGGTATCTGTTCACTCTGGTCTTAGGGCGACAAGGCTGTGCATGACTCCTGAAGCTGGACTCCAGCTCTGGTTCTTTCTGCAGTTGGAGCACCCAGAGTCCAAACCCCTTTATCATAGGTTAACTGCTGCAGGAGACTTTTCCCTAACATTTCTTGTCTCATCACAAAATTTTATAGGATATACTCAAATTAAAAATGTACTTGAAAGGTGTACAAACAGCCAGTTGTCTAAGTATCCCAGGACAGCAAGACTCCACACACCAGTTTAGGGGATCCAAGAATACCCTAAAACTGCCAACACCCATGACATGATTCTTCAGCTGGGGCTACTTGCTGCACTTGCAGGTATGAGAAAGGCTCCATCCCTGCCTACAGAAACAGCATTTTCTACAACATTTAGATTTAACTCCGCAACCATGAAGCTGACATTTAAACACAAACAGCTAACCATTTTAGTTATGGCTAAAGATGTTTAGTACCTTCAGTACTTCCAGAAATTAAGGACATAGGAAACCTTTTCACATACTGGAAAAAAATTATTAGATTAAAAACCACTTTACCTCATAAATGTTGGGATGCCACATTTTGGTCAGGAATCTGAACGTAGGTGGTGAATATGGATAGTCAATAGGAAATTTAATGTGAGCCTGGAAAATAAAGCAAAATATTTTAATTAAGAAACAGAACAAAGATATCAACAAGCAATCATTGCAGTGAAAAACATGGAAAAAATCCCAATATGTCCATTAAAGAGCTTGTTTTATATATCAGTGCCCATGTGGACCCACAGTATAACTCTACACAATTTCTTATGAAGAAAAGACTAACTGAACAAGAAAAATCTAAACACCAGGCCTTACTTGGGCTGGTAACACTCAGAAAACAATCCATAAGGAATTTACCAAATCCTAATTCAAGAAGTACTATCCAACAACTGTTGTTCAACAGAATAAGCTAGATTTGAAAAGCTAAAGCTCAAGATATAATTGCACTCTTGCTAGTTTCAAAACACTTGCAGAATAAAAAAACTTCCTAAGGTGAAAAGACTATCGGTGATTAGTGAAAAGACTAACAGTGATTGGAGAAAGACGGGGACTGTGTGATGGTCAAAGAATCTGAATTTATTGTGAAGTACAACTGCTTATATACTTATTCTAGGAAGACTAGTAATGTTTTACTACAATGATTGGGTTAATCATCACATAAACAAACTTATACATTTTAAACATCTTTTACTTGCAGAAGTTAATGTAATTTTCTTTTTCCAGTAAGCCAGTCTGATTTAATCTTCTTTCAATCTTGAAAGCTGTTTCTTCTTGCCAAGGCATCCTGTTATCAAATCTCATGCTAGCCAGGGCCAAGGTCCATCATCTGTCTTGTGATTTTTGTTCATAACATTGCCCATTAATATTTAGTTCATCAAGTTATGCTGATTTATTAAACAAACAGATGGTATTCAGACTTGGAGAATGCTTTTGGTCGCATGAAATGTAGTATTCGGAACATAAGTAGATAGACCAGTGTCCCGGTTTGAGACAAATTTAGGAAAAAAGAACTGTTTATTTAACAAGCAAGGTGTTCACAGGCATGAATAGAATGAATAATGTTAAATAATAAAACCTCTCACTGCTCTGAAGCGATAGTAAATTCAGAGTCCTTCTGTGGTTCAGAGTCCGTCTGTGGGTGTTCCTTGGCTCTTGCTATGTCTCTCCCCACCCCCCCCCCCCTCCCCCCCGGTGCTGGGCTACAAAGTTACGGCCAGTGCAGTGTGGGAGGGGGCTCCAAGTGATGGTGTTCCAGACCGGAGAAAAGCTGAAGAGTTCCAGAAGAAGAAGAAGCCACAGTCCCAGGAAAACGTTTGTGTCATTTGCCACAGCACCCTTGCAAGCAAAATATTTATGATCTGTATAAACAATCCTAGCCCACAGTTCAAGGTCAGTTACACAAATGGCATGGCTCCAAGAGCAGCAAACGAATGCCTTTTGTCACCACACCACCACAGAAGAAAATGTCTATGGCTATGGCAGCAAGGACGTGCCTAGCTCTACATGCCACCCAAAAATGGGAGCAAAGCAAAGATTTTCCCAGGGCAGAACACATTCACTTCAGCTCAAGTGTTTGCATTGTATAAGCTGCAGATTCCTCCGGACCACTGGGGTTTTCCCAGGAAAACCCATTCCCGTGCTTACATGCAGTTTCATGTGATCCAACACATAATAAAAACAACCCAGGGCCTGAGATTAAAAATGCAAGACACAACAAAACTCAGGGTTGAGCTAACTGTGTCTTCCAAACAGGTATAGCTTCTAGGCGAACAAAGAAAAAAAAAGATGCAGCAGCAGCCATGATTACAGATCAGTTTTTTCACTAAAAAGCCCAATTCTCTGTTGTTAAATATGGTAGGGATAATTCATGCTATTAATGTATGGTATAAAATACTGTGAAATCCAAACCATGTCTTTTGACTACCCTGGCCGGGAGCAGCTGTCTTATTCAGATTCAACTAGTTCCTGGATGCACGTTTAGATAACCATCAAGGCTTTAATGTAAGAATAGAAGCTTCCAGGGCGATGATCGCTGGTTTCCTGAGTTGTCGGGGCGAGGGGGGGGGGGGGGCACCCGAAAGCGATTATCACCTTGCCGATTGTAATAAGTAGCAATATGTTTGTTCATTAATTAAATTAATAGCTGAATAATTCTTACAATATAAAAGCAATAGCTAAATAGTTAAAACTGCTCGTGACTGTAACAATAGCCGACTTGGCAAGAATTGCTTAGCTTGCAGAAAATGTATAGTACTTTTGGAAACATATGGTTATAGTTATGTCCTATAAGGAAAAGTCCACCAAGCGAACAAAGCGGAGCCCCCCCATCTCCTTCAAGACCACTAGAACAGGATACGTCATCCCGAGAGGAGAAGAAATAAAAGACCGAGCCCCAGAAAGTGGGGGCGCCGACTTTCGAGAGCAGAGTTCTCTCAGTCCCCCCAGCGCTGAACTTTTGCTTGTCACTGCTTGCTTTATAATCGAATAAATTCTGATTGGAAAAAATAAATTTACATGGTAAGATTCTTCTTTATAACAAATGGTGCCGTGACTCGGATCCAGGAAATGGGGCCCAGAGACTTCGGGGAGGCGCCCCCACCCCTTTTGGTGGGCTCCGGAGATCCTTGGTCCACCCGGTAACTTGGACCTGACAAACCTAAATTCGGTGAGCAAGCAAAAGAGTATACCGGTAACCCTGTAATCTTTGTGCACGAAGATCCGAGCGAAGACGCAGGACGCGTGAGTATATGGGTGAACCGCTCGGTTGGGGTTGGAATCCCAGGGCACGGTGAATGAGACATCCAACTGCGGACGAAGTGAAAGGGACCCTCTAGTAGTGCGGTTCTCGTAGCCTGCGAGGGAGCGAACCACGACCGAGGAGTTGTGTGTGTGTGTGTGTGTGGAGGTGCCTTGGAAGATGGGGCAGAAGGAAAGCAAGCCTTCTTATCCTATGGGAGAGGGCCCCCGGTTACCCTCAATCCCAAAGGATAGTCCATTAGGATTAATGCTTAAGTATTAGGATGATTTTCCCTCCAGAAAGGGGAAGGATAAGGCAAAAATGATAAATTATTGCATGGTAGTATGGGGCGGTAAGAAGCTGGAGTCAGGAAATGTATATTGGCCCGTTTTCGGATCCTCCGAGGATTGGGTCTGTCAAGCCCTGAACATCTATGTGAATTCTAAAGAGCCAGTAAACCTGGAAGAGAGTGCTTATGCTAAATTATGGTTGGTAGGAAGTAATGAGAAAATGACTAGATTGCTCCCCCTTAAGGGAAGTCAAGGGGAGGAAGACACAAAGAAAAAGTCTCGACTAGAGGAAGACATTCCTATTTACCCTCCCCCGTATGTACCACCACCAGCCCCTCCTGTACCCCTTCCAAACGTACCTGCAGCATCTACTACTAATAAACAGCAGGTGACAAACTCCCCGGATTGCAGGAGGCGTACTTGGAGTCAGATGAGGATAGTAATTGAGGAAGGAGAGAGCAGTGGGTTGTTCCCTCTCAGGGAAATAGCATTAGGAGGACCCCAAGCTGGGATGGGGTTTGTCACTGTCCCGTTAAACTCGGGAGATGTTTAAGAAAGAGATGGGAAAACTATTAGAAGACCCTATAGGAGTGGCAGAAAGAGTGGATCAGTTCCTAGGGCCAAACATATATACTTGGGTGGAAATGCAGTCGATTTTAGGCATCCTATTTACAACAGAGGAAAGAGGGATGATCAGAAGAGCTGGCATGAGGATTTGGGACACCCAGCATGTTCAAGGTCCTGCGGCTGATGTGAAATGGCCCTTACAAAATCCCAATTGGAACAATCAGGACCCCAACCATCGTGGTCATATGCAGGACTTAAGAACCATCATAATCCAGGGCATATGAGAGGCTGTGCCCCGGGGACAAAATATAAGCAAGGCATTCAGAGAGTGCCAAGGAAAAGACGAGACCCTCATCAATGGTTGGAAAGATTAAGGAAAAGCTTTCAGTTATACTCAGGGGTGGATCCGGACATGCCAATGGGGCAAGCACTCCTGAAAACACAGTTTGTAGCTAAATCATGGGAAGACATTAGAAAGAAACTAGAAAAGTTAGAGGATTGGCAGGACAGAGGACTTGATGAATTGCTTAGGGAGGCCCAGAAGGTATATGTTAGACGGGAGGAGGAGGCACATAAAAGGCAAGTTCGGATGATGGTGGCGGCAGTCAGGGAGGGACAGCAAAACAACCTTCCACCACGGGAAAGAAATGGCATGAGGAGAGGTCCCCGGGATTTAGGAGGGCCCCCAACTGGAGGGAGAGAAGGAGCAGTGTGCTACTATTGTGGTGGGAAAGGACACATGAAGAGGAAATGTTGAAAGATGCTTAGGGATGAGAAAATGTTTAAAGAGGATTAGGGAGGTCAAGGGCTCTATCTATTGGGGACCCAAATGTCATCAGAGCCCTTGGTAAAACTCAGAGTGGGTCCTCAGCAAACCCCCATAACCTTTCTTGTAGATACAGGGGCCGAGAGATCAACAGTTCAATCTTTGCCCCCAGGATGCAAGATCTCATCTTCCACAGTACAGGTTATTGGGGCAAGGGGAGAACCTTTCAAGGTTCCTGTAACTGAAGATGTTTTAATAGAATCAGAGAAGAAAATGGGGATGGGATCACTGTTATTAGTCCCCAAAGCTGATTACAATTTATTAGGAAGAGATTTAATGGTGGAATTAGGGATAAATATAAATATTGAAGAAAAACAGTTGAAAGTCAAGTTGTGCCCCTTACGGGTCACTGACGAAGAGAAAATCAACCCAGAAGTCTGGTATACCCCTGATACAGTAGGAAGATTAAATATAGAGCCCTTCACAGTCAAAATTCAAAACACAGAAATCCCAGTAAGAATAAAACAATATCCCATGTCAGATGAGGGGCGAAGGGGACTAAAACCAGAGGTAGAACGGTTAATACGACAAGGGCTCTTGGAACCTTGCATGTCTCCCTTCAACACCCCCATCCTGCCTGTAAAGAAACCAGATGGAAAATACCGAGTAGTACATGATTTAAGGGAAATAAATAAGCGAACCATTGCCCGGTTTCCTGTAGTAGCAAACCCCCATACATTGCTCAGTCAATTGAAACCAGATGATCAGTGGTATAGTGTTATAGATTTAAAAGACGCCTTTTGGGCATGTCCCTTAAAGGAAGAATGTAGAGATTATTTTGCATTTGAATGGCAAGATCCCAATACCCACCAAAAGCAACAATAAAGATGGACCGTTCTTCCCCAGGGGCACACTGAATATCCAAATTTATTTGGGCAGGCACTAGAGCAAATAATGAGATCTTATACCCCAAACCAAGGAATAACTCTTGTTCAATATGTAGATGACTTATTAATTGCTGGAAAGAGCGAAGAATCAGTTAGAGAAGAGAGCATTAAGCTTCTAAACTTTTTAAGCATCCAGGGGCTAAAGGTGTCTAAAAGCAAACTGCAAGTTGTAGAGGAAGAAGTAAAGTATCTAGGACACCGACTCAGTAAAGGAACTAAAACATTAGACCCAGGGAGGGCTAAGGGGATCCTCTCCCTTCCTCCCCCAAGAAATAAGAGACAAATCAGGCAGCTATTGGGTCTTGTAGGATACTGCAGACAATGGATTGAAAACTTTAGTGGTAAGGTGTGGAAAGGGCTAACAGCAGGCCTGTTAGCTAAAGGAGCGAGAAGAAGCCGAGAAGTAAGAAGAAGCTGATAAGGAGCTTTCTCCAAGGCTGTAACCAAGGAGATCGAGAGAAGAAAGATAAGAACACCTTGCAGCTGGATGAAGTAATTTTAGAAAGATAGGTGGAGTCACTATAACTTTAACCAATAGCATTATGTTGATTTATTGTGGCCAATAGATCAGGTAGAAGAAGTATCAACAATTGAAAAGTGTATAAAAGTTTGCCATGTTAGAAAATAAAGTGTTGCCAACTGAGACTGCTTGTGGTCTCTGCTTCATGTCGTGACCGCCTCGACAACGACAGTAAGGTAAAATTTTTGTATGAAAAACTAACTGCTGAAAGTGTGATAAAATGGACTGAGAAGGATGATGAATCATTAGAACAACTAAAAGAGGAATTAGCTAACGCCCCGGTGCTAAGCCTCCCGGATGTTAGGAGGCCTTTCTATTTGTTCGTTAACACTGAGGCAGGAGTAGCATTTGGGGTGCTGGCTCAGGACTGGGCTGGCAGTCGAAAACCAGTAGCATTTATTTCTAAACTACTAGACCCCGTAAGTAGGGGGTGGCCAACATGTTTACAGATTATAGTGGCAACAGCCCTCTTAGTTGGAGGAAGCTCTCAAAATTACTTATGGAGGAGAACTGAAAGCCTGTACCCCCCATAATATACGGGCAGTATTGCAACAAAAGGCAGAAAAATGGATAACAGACACAAGGCTCCTGAAATATGAGAGCATTTTGCTCTCGTCTTCTCGGTTGAAACTTGAAACCACCTCTCTGCAAAACCCCGCAGAATTCCTGTTTGGAGATCCACAGGAGAATTTAACTCATGACTGCCTACATAGTATAGAAAAACAAACAAAAATTAGGCCAGACCTAAAAGAAGAAGAACTGGAAGAGGGAGAAAGGCTATTTGTGGATGGGTCCTCTAGGGTTGTCGAGGGAAAGCGAATCTCTGGATATGCGGTTGTGGGAGGTAAAAATTTAGAAATAATAGAATCTGGACCTCTGAGTCCTAGTTGGTCAGCCCAGGCCTGTGAGTTATATGCAGTATTGCGGGTCTTGAAACTTTTGGAAGCTAAAGTTGGGACCATCTATACGGACTCAAAGTATGCCTTTGGAGTGGTACATACTTTTGGGAAAATTTGGGAAGAAAGAGGGTTAATAAACTCTCGAGGAAGAGAATTAATACATCAGGAACTAATTACTCAGGTACTACAAGCTTTAAGAGGCCCAAAGAAAATAGCAATAGTACATGTTAAAAGACATCAAAAGGGCCTCTCCCATCTGACTAGAGGAAACAACACAGCAGACAGAGAAGCAAAGGAAGCTGCCCTCAGAAGATTCCAGGGTCAGGGAATAAAAAAACCACTAGATAATGAGAAAATTCATGTCCTGAGCTTCACAGCCCAGGAAAAGGAGAAATTAGATGAAATGGGAATAAAAGACACTGGGGGTATTTGGAAATTGCCAGACGATAGGGAGGTGCTGCTAAAATCTGTGGCCCAAAGAATAATGCAGCAACTGCATGACCGGACTCATTGGGGAACCCAAGCCTTAGTAGATCAATTTACTATTAAGTATATGTGTATAGGAATTTATGATATAGCAAAACAAGTAGTTAGGGGATGTATAACATCCAAAGAGTTAATAGACATCAAGTTAGAGAAAGGATTCCAGGAGGAAGGGAATTAGCACACCAGCCTTTTTCACATGTACAAATAGATTTTACCGAACTACCAAAAGTAGGGAGATACAAGTACTTATTGGTATTGGTAGATCATCTAACCCACTTTGTAGAAGTATAACCTACATCAGGGGCTACTGCAAATGTGGTGATTAAAACCTTGTTAGAAGAAATAATCCCTAGGTATGGAATAGTAGAAATACTAGACTCTGATAGGGGCCCCCATTTTGCAAACAAGGTAATGAGAAAGGTAACCATGGCCTTAGGCACTAAATGGCAATATCACACCCCTTGGCATCCTCAAAGCTCAGGGAGGGTGGAAAGGGCAAATGGAGAAATCAAGAAGCAACTCACAAAACTCATGGTAGAAACTAAAATGTCTTGGGTCAGATGTTTACCCATGGCACTGCTAAACATTAGAACCCGACCCAGGACGGATGTAGGAATCTCTCCTTTTGAAATACTTTATGGAATGCCTTACGACTTAGAACTCCCGAGAAACCATCCTTGTATACAAGATAGTCAAATTCAGGGTTATATACAACAGTTAATGAAACGGAGGGAAGAATTAAAGAACTCTGTCATGGTTTGACACTGGCACAATGCCAGTGCCCCCATGAAAACTCCCTCTCCCTGGCGTCTGCTGTGAGGTGGTACCTGGAAATAAGCAAAGCAGGCTCCTGCTTAGGGAAAAAGGGGAAAAAAAACTTTATTAACTAAACTACAAAAAAACTAAACCACAAAGGAAGAAAAATAAACCCAAGGAAAATGAAAACTACACAGAAACACTTACCCCTCCTCCTCCCACCAAATTCCCAGTACATTTACATTTCCCAAAAATATCCACACTCGGTCTGGCACCACCCTTTAGATAATCAAATCTTCAGCTCATCAAGAAGTAGACGGAGTCCTTCCTTGTACCATGAACTTCTTGTCACAATCAGCACCCCCGGAGTTTTTCTGCTATCATGTGATTTCTTCCTTCCATGCGAGGTGCTCTCACCACCTTGCATGGCATGGGGCAGAGGCCTGCTTTCAGGGTAGACCTTTGGACCTTTTAAGGATGCCTCGTCTCGTTCCAAGCAGAGTACAGTCTCATCTCTGGGACCTTTGTCCCCCCCCATTTCTTCTACACCCCCTGGGGCCGAGGGGTCTCAACACCGAACTCTCTTGGCTCAGAGTCCTTGCTTCCCCCTGCAATGCAGTCTCTGTGTCACCAGGAAACAGTCCATGGATATACATAAAAAAAGAGTCGAGCAAGAAATGCCACTCCATCTTTCTCCATTCCTTCAACATCTCTCTGTCTCTTTGCCAGACCTCCCCACTGGTCTATTTCTTCCTTCATCCTCCACTCTTATCTCTTTTCTAGGAAAGGTAATGTTCTGTTAAGTTTTCATTATCCACAAAGGGTTAAAAGCTCTCTCGAGTGGCTGGCCTCCTCGCTGCCCCCCCCCCCTTCTCCTCCCAGCTGTGCTGCCGTGCATCCGGCACATGATATCAAGTTTCAAGGTAACTCAAGTTTCGAGCACAGGCTGCATTTTCCTCTCCGTCTCCAAAGGTGGTGGTGGGGGGGAAACTGACTGCTCGGTGCTTTCCGGTATTTCGCTCCATCCACCCTTCCACCCCTCTGGGTCAGGCCTACCTCACTTTGGCCATGTGGCTTTCCCCTCACCCCCCCCCCCCAGCCAGCAGCTGAGCCGGGGAGGAGAGAAGGAGCTCTGTCCCGCCAGAAATTCAAGAGGACTGAGGGAAAAGATCCCTGCTTTTAACCCCTTGGGTTTGTGGTCTCAGAGGCGGATCCAATGCCCCACTGGCCAAACCAGGTGCCCATCTTAAAATCCGAACACCCATTGGTGACAATAGCACAAACAACATATCCCAGATGTCCCATTTCCGGTCAAGCTACGACATAGAAACTAAAATGTCTTGGGTCAGATGTTTACCCATGGCACTGCTAAACATTAGAACCCGACCCAGGATGGATGTAGGAATCTCTCCTTTTGAAATGCTTTATGGAATGCCTTACGACTTAGAACTCCCGGGAAACCATCCTTGTATACAAGATAGTCAAATTCAGGGTTATATACAACAGTTAATGAAACGGAGGGAAGAAGTAAAACGAAAAGGGCTATTGGTACAAAGACCCCCCTTGGATGTAATGATGCATAGACTTAAACCTGGAGATAGAGTTCTAATTAAGACTTGGAAAGAGACAACCCTAACACGCCAATGGGAAGGTCCCTATGTTGTTCTGTTTACCACAGAAACAGCCATCCGAACTGCTGAAAAAGGCTGGACACATGCCAATCGAGTGAAAGGACCCATCACTGCAGATACCCCTTGGGAGGTGACCAGTCGCCCCGGAGATCTACGGTTAACTCTTCGGAAGGCACAGAAACCTGCGCCCGCGAGTAATGTGAATGACTGAATTAGGGGACAGAGAACTATACCAACTAAGACTCTTGGTAAGAAAACCCCTACAGGAACTGGAACAGGAGTTAGAGTGCCCTCTACCGTGGAAAACCTGGAATGAACTGACACTTGCTCTTTCAGTAGTGGCTGAAGTGAGGCGAGAATTATTCAATTGCACCGAGTGTCTTAAATGTCGGGAATCTTCTTGCCGGGTATGGGTAAAAATCTTTTGCGGGGACTGTAAAGACAAATGGTGGATTTTCCAGTCACAGTTGGTGGGAAGCACATGGTGTCTTACTTGTGATTGGCATTGGAGGAGAGCAAATCCATTAAGAGCCTTAAGAGAATTTATAAAGATCCCTGGAGGGCAGGAAATCCCCGACAGAGAAGTAGCGTCACTAGTTGAAAACCTAGAACAGAGAAGAAATTGGCCCCTAGCGTGAGAACTCCAACACCAATTGCATAGGATTACAAGCCAAAACCAGACAGTCATATTAACTACCTTGTGTAAGAAGGGAATCCACGTTCCTCTGGTGTGGCAAGTGAGGCCTGACGAGTGGAATAACATGATTCGATGCTATTCCCGAGTTCATAAGCAACAAAAACGTAAAGAACGTAGGGAAGAACAACGCAACTCTAGGAAAACAGGAGAAAGGGAATAAAGGCAGAGGGTGAACCCTAAGTAGATGTGGGACTCAGGTCCTGTAAAGCTCACTAGGGACGGCAGAGTCCATCATAAAACCAAGGAGATCCTTTGCCTGGAGGCCAGACAGCCTGTCCTTAGGAGTAGGGGCAGGAGTTAAGGAGATAGCCCAAATAATGCACCCCCTGAAGACTACCCCTGCTGCCGAGAAGATAATGATCCCTGCAGACCGACGCACCCGGGCTGGCAGGCGAGACAGAGAGGTAAGGGATAGTGGGGGAGAGCAATGGGCCACAGGAACAGAAACGGAGCACAGGAAAGCTCCAGATAAAAGAGGTATGATTACGAAAAATGGAAGAAATTTGTTGCTAGGAACCTGGCCTGATTGGCGAGCTACCTTAATTATTATAACCCAGGGCCTCCCGGCTGCATGGGGAAACCCCCTTCAGCCTTACAAAGGGAACCTGATCCCTGACTGGTCTCAGGCCTTTTTGAAGTCTACCGGATCTATGGGGAATACCACAGGTTTAAATTTACTGACATTAGTACTGCATGATGGTCTGCCATACGCTAGACACAAATGGAAGAAGCAGGAAACCTGGCAGCTCCAAGGAGTAGTGGGAGAACAAATTAATATTGGATGTCGAATGGTTAATGGGTCTGATTATACTAAGGCAATTGCAATCAGTGTTTCCATGAGTCAGGAGGATAAACAAATAGATTGTGCATACCCAATTGAACGAGACTGCTGGCAAAACTTCACATTAACTCACACGGCAGAGGTAGTCTGCCTCTGGTCAAAGGATACACAGGGCCTTTCTTTTAAATTTATAATAGATGCTAAAACACACTCTACCTCCACTGAACCTCACACTATCACCACTCCACCTACACCACCAGTCATACTCACCCCAAAAATTTTCAAAGTAGGACCTTATATAATCAGGAAAACTGGTCAACAACAAATATTATTCAATCCAGCATGGTCCCTCAAACAGGTCGAACTGCTGATGCAAACCAATGTTTCAGACATCCAGCCAGCATGTTCTCCGTTTTTGCAAACATCCTTTGAAGGTTGGACCACTTGGCTCTGGAAACGCAGCTCTTTTAAAACAAGAAAACTTAGAGACGTGACCGGTGTTCTAGGTACAGGATTGGGAATTCTGAATAGTATTGACTCAGAAGTACTAATGAGCAAATTGGCTGCTATGACTAGAGATCTGTCCAAACTACAGCAACCACTGAAGTCATCTCTGTTAGCCTTGGGGACACACCAGTGGATGCTGTCAAATATTTTGCCAAGTTGGGAAAAAGTAAATGTTAACGATCACAAATTGGTGATTGATGCACTTAGTGCTACACAAAATAATGTTTCCTTAGCCCTCAGCTGTATCCAGGCACAACTGTGGATGCAGTCGGTCTCTGCCTCGATTATAAGAGAAGGTGAGAAAGGCACTTTCCCCACAGAAATTCGGAAAATAATCTGGGACAATGCCACTGAATTTGAAAGAGAATTCCAATCCTGGTGGAAACTGGTGAATTTTACCTATAACGCTATCTTAAACACAGCTACTGCTTTTGTCCTAACCATACGAAATGCCTCTGTACATCCAGTTTTTCCTGTTATTGCATTAGGAGTAAACCATGATGGAGCTGTTTTCTATCCTATAGAACATAGAGGATGGGCCCGTCAGTTTGGAGATAAATGGCAAACTGTTGATTTGGAATCTTGCATTGTCCAAGAACAATTGGGGTTTATCTGTGAGGGTAATGTGATTATAGCTCAAGATATTTGTTTAGACACGGATCAAAATACCTGTCAATTTGAGATTTGTCCTAATGAGGCTTCTAAACCAGTTCTTGTATATATGGGCAATGGGTGTGCATGTTTTAGAACTATTTGTGACTCTGTGCTTATAGATAATATTGTGGTGAATACAAAAAATCACTCAAACTTCTGTACTTGCAACTTGGTGTGACATTACTTATGAAGCTACAGTTACCTCTCACTACCTATTGCAATCCAACTACACACTGATTCACAAACTACTGCCCACCCCGATTGGGATGGACAACACCCTAGTGAGACAACTGTTGCTCCATCAAGACCTTATCAAAATCCTGGAGAAAATCAAGGAAAGCGGACAGAAGACCCTGGTGACTGTTCATCATGACGTAGGAAAAATACACCGAATTATAGAGAGGGTGAAGCAAGATGGTGAGTATAATTGGTGGGATACTCTCTTTGGGTGGACCCCCACTACCACAGGTGCCCTAAATAGTATATGCCATCCCATTGTTGTTCTTTTCATTCTGGTTGTGCTTGGTTTTATTCTGTTAGTAATTCTATTTGTTATGAATTGGGATATGAGGATGTCGTGGTTTGACCGGAAATGGGACAATCTGGGATATGTTGTTTAACCAATCGGTGTTCGGATTTTAAGATGGGCACCTGGTTTTGGCCAGTGGGGCATTTGGATCCGCCTCTGAGACCACAAAAAATCCAAGAGGTTAAAAGAGCAGGGAGTTTCTCCCTCAGGCTCTTTTGAATTTCCGGCGGGACAGAGTTGCTGCTCTCTCCCCTGGCTCAGCTGCTGCTGGGCTGGGGGAGGGGAGAAGCCACATGGCCCAGCTGAGGTAGGCCTGGTCCGCTGGAAGGGTGGAGGAGCAGAATACCAGGGAAACACCGGGCAGTCAGTCCCGTCCCCCCTTCCTTTGGAGATGGAGAGAGAATCGCAGCCTGTGCTCGAACGGTGCTCGGACTGAGTTACCTTGAAACCTGATATCATGTCCCGGCGGCAGGCAGCACGGCTGGGAGGAGAAGGAGGGGGGCAGCGGGCAGTCCAGCCGCTCTGTGAGAGCTTTTAACCCTTTTGTGGATAATGAAAACTCTGCAGAGCATTGACTTTTCCTGGAGAGGAGACGGAGCAGAGGGTGAAGAAGGAACTGAGTGAGATGGAGGTCTGAACAAGGGAGAGAGAGAAGAGCCTTAGTGGGCAGAGATGATGGAGTAGCTTATGCTGGACTCTTTTGTGTAGCCATGGACAGAGCCATGTTTCCTTGTGATACAGAGACTGCGTCCAGGGGGAAGCCAGGCCTCAGAACCAGGAGGGTTCAGTGTTGAGACCCCTCGGCCCCAGGGGGTGTAAAAGAAATGGGGGGGACAGAGGTCCCAAAAGAGAGACTGTGCCTTTTTTGGAGTGAGAAGATGCATCCTTAAAAAGACAACCCTCGAAGCAGCTCTTTGTTCCGTGTTTCAGTGGTGAGAGCACTGAACATGAAAAGGAAGAGGTCACCATGGACACCAGAAGGACTCCTTTTCTCTGGATGAACTGAGGATTTGAATATCTTAAGGGTGGTGCCAGACCGAGTGTTGATAATTTTGGGAAATGTACTGTATTGGGAATTTGGTGGGGAGGAGGAATGTCTGTGCAGTTTTCATTTTCCTTGTTTTTTTTCTTTCTTTCTTTGTGGTTTAGTTTTTTGTAGTTTAGTTAATAAAATTTCTCTTTCTTTTCTTTTCCCTAAGTAAGAGCCTGTTTTGCTTATTCCCGGGTACCATCTCACAGCAGTTGCCAGGGAGAGGGAATTTTCTTGGGGGCACTGGCATTGTGTCAGTGTCAAACCATGACAGAGGAAAAAGCTAAGGAAATTAGGGCCTATAATTAATGCACATAGTTTAACTGATGAAGCAGCTTATATAACACTTGCTAGGAATGAACTAAAAAGATTTAATGAACAAAATTGATAATAAAAGAGATGGGGGAATTGTAATAAGTAGCAATATGTTTGTTCATTAATTAAATTAATAGCTGAATAATTCTTACAATATAAAAGCAATAGCTAAATAGTTAAGACTGCTCGTGACTGTAACAATAGACGACCTGGCAAGAATTGCTTAGCTTGCAGAAACGTATAGTGCTTAGAATTGCTTAGCTTGCAGAAAATGTATAGTGCTTTTGGAAACATATGGTTATAGTTATGTCCTATAAGGAAAAGTCCACCCAGCGAACAAAGCGGAGCCCCCCTCCTCTCCTTCAAGACCACCAGAACAGGATACGTCATCCCGAGAGGAGAAGAAATAAAAGACCGAGCCCCAGAAAGTGGGGGCGCGGACTTTCGAGAGCAGAGTTCTCTCAGTCCCCCCAGCGCTGAACTTTTGCTTGTCACTGCTTGTTTTATAATCGAATAAATTCTGATTGGAAAAAGAAATTTACATGGTAAGATTCTTCTTTATAACACCGATTGCATCTATCAAGATAATCAGCGGCGCCACCCTGATACATCTGAATATATGGCTTCTCCGGAGCAAATTGCCACCAATGGCACACCTGGACTCCGCCTTTGTCCACCTCTGCACATGGAAAGCAACAGCAATGCATGTGAAGAGACACAAAGAAAATTCGGTCATCTTTGCCTCGGGCAGAATAAACTGTATAAAACCTCGTTGCACAAAGCCGCGAGCATGAACCGAGGGGGAGACTCTTACACTGTGGAGATCAGATCCAGGTTCACCCGACGTCGACCCCAGGCTCGATGCTGTCTTTTTGGCTGTGTTGGTTTCGAAGACCAAACTTTGGTCTCACAGAAAAATTAATAAACCTTTGCTAAATTTTTGATAATTTTGGCTCACGATTTGAGCATTTATAACATCTGTTGAGACAAAAAGACCAAATTAGGCAATAAATTTTTTTTTAAAAAAATAAAGCAGTAGCTCACAGAACCATTTACATCGCACAATTTCACTGATGTAAGGCAAATCAGCTATCTGAGCTTACTTCAGCCAGTCTACTAGATACTAGAGAGTGTCAGAGTTTTAGGGCAGCTTGTTGTTAGGCCAGTTACAGTGAGACAAACTAATTTAGGAGGAGTAAAGTCAGTCCCCCTGCCTACAAATACCCTACCATTACTGCATTCACTTTATGTTTAACTCCTCTAGCTGAGCTTAAACTGAAGAAATCTTATTTTGGTGTCCTGATTTTAGCTGCCTGCTCACCATAGCTCTTTGACACCACTGAACATACTAAGTGTGTAGAGATGACAGTCATCAACCCGTTCTCCCCTTCCCCAGTTTATAGATATCATGCTTATAGTCCCTAGAAAAAGAATAAACTCCCCTGATGCTATACTCAACATGATACAAAAGGGTTAATTTGATTTTTACTGTGCCTGTGAAACTTTTAGCAGAGAAAAAAGGCCTTTGAAAACTGCTTCCAGCAAGGACAGTTGGGAGATAAAAGGAAGGTATCTGGCCCAAGAGTGCAGTGATAGACAAAACAAAGGACTAAATCTCTGGGAACATGGGGTTGGGATTTATGATAATAGGTAAATTGTACTATGCATGTAGTGACTGCATATAAGTAATCCTCTTCTAGAATCACGTGTCTATGTTAGGTTAGAATCCCCTGCATGTTAGGTTACCCTAAAACCTGGATCAAAACCGGTAAGGCAGAAACAATATCCCTTAAAATTAGAAGTTGAAGGGGAATCCAGAGTCTAACAGAGAATTTCAGGGAATTGGGATTAGTGATAGAATGTGAATCATAATATAACACATCCATTTTGCTAGTTAACAGAATGTCATCAGTGGTTTGCACTAATAAATCTGAAGGATGCTTTCTTTTGCATACCTCTCAATAAGTAAAGTTAGGGCCTTTTTGCCTATTGTTATAGATACATATTATAATATTGGATTTTTGCAAATATTAAAATGGATTTTATATGTGTAGTGTTAAAATAACTTTGTTATAAAGATATAGTTTTTATTTCTGTTGTTAATTAAGCTTGGACATAGTAGTGAAATAGCTGATATAAGTATGCTTGTGTTAAAATGCCTGCTTGGATGGGATAACATCCAATGAACATATGAAGAAGACACCTGCTACAGATATGCCAACTATCAGCACTCACCGTCTGAAGACAGTGTAGACCAAGGCCCAAAAATTGGAGGTGATAAGAATGGACTAAAACCACAATCAAGGAATAAGCATGCTCTAAAAAGGCAGATCCAAGGAGGAGATATACTAAACAATTCTTGGAACATGTAAACTAGTTTGGGGAAAAGTTTACTATGCATAAGGGTCTATGACTATGCAATGGGCTGATGCAATGGAAAAGGTATTTAAGGGGTATCCACAAAGATAACAGTGTGGTCTTGGCTAAGTGCCAAGATGCACCTGGCTGTAATACCCTTTGCTCTATGGTCCTTGTCTCCTATTGTCCTTTATTAAACTTTTAAAATTTTCACAGGAGAGTAAACGTGTTTTTCACACTTTGAATAGGAAAATCCCAGAACTGGTCAGAAGACTCAGCTTACCTGGACCACAAGAATTTAAAATTAGCCCACCAATTTTTGGGGAATCAATTGGCACAAGAATTAGAGATTTGGAAGAGGGAGAATCCCAAAGGATTGGTCCTGCAGTAGGTTGAGGACATCTTACTAGCAACTCAAACTAATGAAAAGTGCATGGCATTGACTTTCAGTCTTTAAATTTCCCAGGCCAAGGAAGCTACAAAGTACCTCAGGAAAAAGCTCAAATCATGAAACAGCAAGTTACCTACCTAGGGTTTGAAATAATTCCTGGACAGCAGAAATTGGGAACAGACAGAAAGGAGGCCATCTGCCAGATACCCCAACCTGAGACTGGTCAAGATTTAACAGCATTCTTGGGAGGCATGGTCTCGAATTAAGGATGCCCCGAAAGGCCTGAGAGTGAACATGCGATCTGTAACTTAAAGATAGCCCGGATGTCTAACAAAGCCTTTTGAGCTTTTTGTACATGAATGACAGCACTAGACCCTTGGAGTTCTAGCTCAGAAGGTAGAGGACTTCAAGAGGCCTGCAGGGTACTTTTCAAAACAACTTGACAATTTAGCCAGGGATGCCTGCTGTCTGTAGCAGTGACTGTTCTCCTCATCCAAAGGGCCAGAAAATTGACTTTGGGACAAAAAATAGTAATATACACCTCACACACCATAACCACTTTATTAGGCCAAAAGGGAGGGGGGGGGTTCACTGTCTTTCCCCAAGATGTATGCTGAAATATCTGACTGTTTTAATAGAGCAAGAAGATGTGGACTTGATGCATACCTAAACACCCTGATGCAAGAAGAGCAACTAGCCCATGATTGCTTACAGATGCAGGTCAATCAGACCTACAAGACACACCCAGTGATGACCCAGAGATAAGAGTTCTTTACAGACAGAAGTAGCTTGGTGGAAGATGGAAAACGAGGAGCTGGCTATGCAGTAGTCATGATAACCAAGGTAATAAAAGCTGCACCGCTGTCCATGGATGTCGCAGACATCCTTTTCACTAAAAATCCTTTCTTTAGGATTTTCCCTTCTGGGAAGCTGAGGCCCCAGAAAAAGAATGTAAACAATGGTTATCTGCTGCTGTGGAATGCAACAGATGGATTTTTGATTGGGCCATCTTGAATGTTTATAATTAATGGCCAGTCAAGGACTGAGCTATCTCGGACAGAGTCCGAGAGAGCTGCCTTTGTTACCATTCTTTTCTATTCTATTCTTAACTTAGCTAGCTTCTGAGGAAACCCTTCCCTACCATTTCTTTTTAGTATAGTCATAATGTAATATATAGATCATAAAATAATAAATCAAGCCTTCTGATCATGGAGTCAACATTCTCCTCTCTTCCCTCATTCAAGAACCCCTGTGACCACGGTCACACATGGACACCTCAACACAAAGGGCAGAGCTCACAGCATCATGAAAGGCCCTGGAATTGACAGCTTGTCCTAGGGTGACATTATGATGCTTGTATCCCCAGTCATCTATTCGGTTTATGCTGGATATTATGTTCTGTGCCTTCAAGACTGGCTCTAAAGAGCAAAGCTTTGTTTTGTTTTGTTATCAGTTATCAGTCTGCTAACTCCCCCAACAGTCAGCGGGACACAGACGGGGCAGTACATAGTGCGGCTTTTGCTTTTTGCTCTTGCTTTTGCTCCTGCTTGTTAGTTAGTTTAGCAAGGCAGTCCGAATTTTCCCTGGACTGTTTTTCTTTCCCTTTCTTGGAACCACTCGAGCCTGCTCCAGACTGGGACCTGGGAAACATCAAGAGTTTGCACCTTGTGACCTGCAGCAGCCATTCCCAGTGCTGGAGGGACTGATAACAGAGCGACCACACCCAGGAGAGACTTTCTGAATTTGTCATCTTTTTCAGAGCGGTGAGAGAGTGTTGTCATCTGGTATTGTTCATTTTGTGTGCCGAGAAGTGCTTTGCCTGTTAAATAAACAGGTTCTTTCCACTTCTCTCTGAGGAATCCTTCCCGAACCGGTTGGGGAGGGGGGTGGCGTTTGGGTTTGCTTTCTGGAGGGGTGCCTTTTGGAGGTTTTCTCCCAAATTTTCTATAAACCAGGACACAGCTGGAAAAAGGGTAAATATATGTGGACTGACTCAAAATATGTTTTTAGCATTGTTCATGACCATGGAGCTATATGGAAAGAGGTCTTTCAACAACACAGGGATTTCTGATTAACACACCAATGTGGGAATTCTCAAATTCGCATAGGAAATAGACTTGCAGATAATACTGCATGAGAGGTTGCACAATAAGGTATTCTGGCATTAATACCTGAGAAAGCTATTTCACTTCCAGAAGTTATTCCTGGGTATAGTCAGGCAGATTTAAAATTAGCTAATTATCTAAAAGCCCAAAATAAATTTTCTTGTAAATTGAGTTTTTTGAGCTACCACATCAACAAGGATACAAGTATCTCCTAGTGTTGGTAGATACCTTTTCTGGGTGTCCAGAAGCTTTTCCCTGCCACACCAACAAGGCTAGGGAAGTCATCAGGGTTTGGAGTGCCTATAAGGAAGTCATCTGATAGAGGACCTCATTTAAAATGCTGTAGCAACTTGGTAAGCAATTTTGTTGGGGAAATGAATTAGAAGGTTTATCGTTCTGTCAGAATTTCTTACCCTAGAGCCCAGTTCATTCATTTCATCCCAGAGATCAAGTATACACCAGAAACAGTGGAAAGGACCTTATCTTGTTTTGGTGACTGGCAGTGAATGTGAAAGGACTTAATTCCCGGATTCATCACACCAGAATTAAGAAGGGTCTCGATTCAGAGTGGACAGTGGAAAATACTGGACCTCTGCAGGTGAAAACTTCAAAGATATTTGTAGAGAAGTAGTGAAATGCATAGGCTAATGTTTATGGGAATCTTTTGTCTTTAGGTGTGGAGGGTTTAAGAAAACTTAATATTTACTTCAATTCAAGGTAAGATGCACAATCTGCCTGGCATTACAGCCTGCCTCCCTATCCCTGGTTTAGCTGGGGAACCTATTCCGTGAGGAATGCAATATAATGCAACAGCAACAGCAAACATCATCAACCATTTAGATGAGAAGGAGAGATGTAGGCAAAGGGGAGATGGCCTTCTTAAGGACAAAATGTGACAATCTGCTGAAGATAGAAAGGCTATCCCAAAGGACTTTGAAACTAATTGGCTTAATAAAATTCTTCAAGAAATAGGGGGATAGTTGCTGAGATGATGGCTGGCTGGAATACTAGAAACCATCATAATTATAATTGCTATTGTAGTAAGTATTTTAGTAACTACTAGTCTTGTTAGCTGTGTTCATAGAATAATCAATCATGATCTTGTGAGGATGTATGCAACTATAGATAGAAATTGAATTTAAACTTATCAAATGCCCTTGAGGAATTTTTAAAGTTTCAAAGCGGGGAATTGATAGAAAAAGGGTTCATTCAGTTTTTACTGTGCCTGTGAAACTTTTAGCAGAGAAACAATGCCTGTGAAAGCTACTTCCAGCAAGGACAGTTGGGAGATAAGAACACGTCTGGCCCAAGAATGCAGTGATAGACAAAACAAAGGACTGAATCTCTGGGAACATGGGATGGGATTTATGATAATAGCTTAATTGTACTATGCATGTAGTGACTGTATATAAGTAACCCTCTTGTAGAATCATGTGTCCACGTTTGTGGATGTGACAGCCTGGTCAGAGAGCGAAAAACAAGATAAGTTTTCTCACAGCGAACTTGTGAGACCTTTAGGGAGTTGTAGAGAAACGATAACTTGTTATTATAAACAACCTGCAGGTGGTGTTTTTGTTAATTAGCCAATCAAGTGGAATGTATTGGTACTGTCTATAAAAAGAGAAGAGTTTTTTGTATTAAAGCTGCTGTTGTGCAAATCAGCCTTCTTGGAGTCTGTGCCACTTTCTTACTCAATAGCAACACACATTAGATTAGAATCCCCTGCGTGCACCTCAGGCCTGAATAAATTATGCCGTCTTTAACACAATTTTAGTGTTGGAGAGTCTGATTGTGATATTTCACATATTTGGTAACAAATAGATCATCCCGGAAGAAGATTCAGCCCTTTATAGGCATTTACAGCTACTGCACAAGAACTTCAACTTTTAAGTTACACTAACACATATTTTAAGAATATTGCTACCAGCACAGTCACTTTGTTTCCTCTTTTACTGCCTTACTTCCTGGCATCCTTATTAGTACCCATACTTCTGGTTTGTTGTAGGAATGTGCCCCCTGTTGACAGAGTGACCAAATTATCCTTTGTCTCCTTAAAAAAGGAAAAAAGCCCAGAAGTTTCTCTCCTCAATTAGCTAAAAAGACACCTCATAGGACCTTGGGGATGTCACCTCAAACTTAAGGATAGCCAATTGGACAGAAGCCAAAAAGTCCCGCCTGAGCAATTTAGTAGAAAAAGAAGAGAACCAAGGAATTAATCACTTTTGTGAGGTGTTTTACCAGGAGCAAGAACCTCTTGCCCTGGCTTGGTTTTTCTCTGTAAAGAGCTTTGTTATTTTGCCTTTTATTAAAACTTTTCGGTTTCCAACACTGCCACAGAAGCCATCCTGCTGATTTTATGCCATCTGAGGTGGCTGAGCTATCTCAGGTGTGATATAAATCTCCAAGAGCTTATAAGACCTGGCTCAAGGAGACCCTTATATTAGTTTGCTATTTTTCTTCTATTTGGATAGGGCAAAGCCATAGTGAAATCTATATATGTCAAAAAAATAAAAGTCTTACTAGATACCATGCTATTTGACTGAAAATACAAACCTAAATGTTTTTACCTGAAACACAGGACTCCTTTAACATATGAAACACAGGACTCCTTTAACATAAGCACCTTAATATAAAGTATAGATTAATAAAATGTAAGTGTTTAGCTTTTGCAGAACAAGCTGCTTTTGCAAGACAAGAAGCCTAGCCCTGGAAGGGGCTATGATGATAAGAGCATGCTAGATGCTATGCCTAAACTTAACTGCTTTTGAAAAAAACAAACCCAAGTGGACTAAGATGATAAGAAAAAGGAATGCGAGCCAATGTGTCCGACTAACTGCTTTTCTGCAGAACAAGGGCTTAGCCCCTGTAGGCTAGGTGATAAGAAGGAAGAAGCATGCTAACTGCTGTTTTAATGACAAATGGGCGAGCTGTCACAAAGGGTAGAAAAATGTAATTTTTATATGTAATAAAGAATAGAAACATAATCAATACACAATTATAGATGAAGTATAACTAATATAGCGATAAAGTGTGTAATAGTAAAATTAAACGTGTATTAGCAAAATAGGTGTGTGATTAATGTATTAAATAAGAATAATGCACCGTGTTTGTAACCCTAACATAAGGAAGCTACAAGTTATGTAAGACCCCAACCCCTAAGAATGTAACTTTCAGTAAATGAATGAAATAAGGGCGGATGCCAAACTTGTAAATGTATAAATAACCTCTGTAAGATGAGCACAGTGGACATGCACATGCAGGTGTGCTGTTAACCCCTGCATGCTGCATATTCCCCTCAGCCGGGTCAACAAAGGTGTGCTTTACTTTACAGTACCTTACTGTGGAATAGATTCCTTTGAATCAACCAACCACTGAATTAAATCCTGATTCAGTCACAATGAATAACTACTACAGTGACTTGACACATATATTAATATCATCTCCCTCTCAGCAGGGACCACTAACACAGGCAGAACTACATCCTAGCTTCAGCTGCCAAGAAATTCAGTAGTTATTCCAGCATAGCTGTATATGACACTTCTATAGCCCAACACTGATTTCTTCTACTCTTCTCAAGCTAACAAAACTTAGATCCCCAGTTTTTAGGCAGCAAGGGTAGGAATGATGAATCCATCCTATCTGCCCACTTTAGAGAGGCTGCTGGGGAAAGAGTACACATTTCCTGGAAAGCCACCAGCATCACAACTGACCTGATTTGAGGAAATCAGGAGCACCAGCAGCAAAACTGCAGCTGCTCAGCATTTCTGGAAGCACCGCTTAAATATAATTTTCATTTTAAAACATCACAAGCTTAATGCAAGCTCTATGAAAATGCAGCATCAGTGAAACTGAACATCTTTTGAAGACTATATTTAAGTTCAGGTATGAAGGAAGCATTTGAGTTTTTAAAATATTTTGTGCTTTTTTGTAACAATCTGCTACAGCCAGTCCACAGACAAGCTCCTACTGACTCTGTGCAGGTACCACCAAGGTCTCCTGCAGATCACCCACTCTGCTCTGGTAAGAGTTACAGCACTTGCAGACAGCACCAGGCTTCCTCATCTTTCTTTGTAATAGGCATAACCAGGCTCCTCACTATACACATCATCACTTCCCATTGCTGCATGCCTTATGATGGCTCCTGACAGCTTGCTGCTAACTACACCACACATTCAACACACAAGAAAACCAATGAGAGCAGGAACTACAGGCCACTATTGTATTAAGTGTTAATATCTAATGCCAAAAACTTTCCTTTAATGCTTCTAGTGCATCAAGCATACAATTCATCTAATGAATGCTCCTCTTCCACATTAAGTTGAGATTAGTGCATGCAGTATTAAATGTACCAGAAAAAACATTCAGTTAGTACTAGCAGCCTGTTTCTTAATCAGTGAGGTAGCTTTAAAGCACCTTGATATCATGCAGTTTCAGAACCGGCAAAGTAGCATTATAGCTAGCCACACTGTGTTGTTGACTATTTGACAAAGTAAAAATGAATGTAAACACAACATTATTATTTCAGTTTCAGCTATTATGACTTGGGTCCAAAGTAATTTCTTGTGCCAGAGCTGGGCACCTACCTGGTGATTTAGTCCCAGTTCTGAGTTCATTTTCTAGCAGCACGATAATAATATTTATCGACATTCATTGTGCTTTTAGAGAATTAGGACCACATCTCTGATCCAAGTTAGAAGATGAGTGACCAGATAAATTAAATCTTTTGAGTCCTGAAAACTCCCTTGATGCTGCAGTAGACATATGAACAGTAACAGCAGCAAACCCCTATATTATCTGCAGTATTAAATAAAGAATTTAAATCAAAGACCTGAATATGAAGAGTGAATTAGGTCTCATAAAGGATGTGAAACTTCTAAACAAGAAATAAAATAGAGCCACAAGTCAATGGGGCAAAGATGAGTCAACAAGTGAGGTTAACTTACACAGAGACTGGTTTGACAAGCAGAAGCCCATTCTTGTTTCACACTAATCATACCTTGTATGCACTTAGTAATTTAGTTATTTGGGTCATTACTAAAAGCTGTGGCGTCCAAGGAAGACTCTTCTTGTAAAATTTTTTTCCATTTATCAAAATTTCTTTGAACAGTAAGTTGTTATTAAATATTTCTCTGCTGTGCTGGTTTTGGCTGGGATAGAGTTAATTTTCTTCACAGTGGCTAGTATAGGCTAGTATATTTTGGATTTGTGCTGAACACAATGTCGATTATACAAAGATGTTTTTTGTTACTGCTGAGCAGGGCTTGCACAGATCCAAGGCCTTTTTTGCTTCTCACTTCACCTTGCCAGTGCACAAGAAGCTGGGAGGGGACACAGCTGGGACAGGTGACCCCAACAGACCAAAGGGATATTTCAGACCAAATGGCATTATGCTAAGTACATACGATGAGGGAAGAAGGAGAAGGGGGAGGACGTTTGAAGTGATGGCATTTGTCTTCACAAGTCACCATTACATGTGACAGAGCCCAGATTTCCTGGGGGTGGCTGAACACCTGACTGCCCATGGGAAGGAGTGAACAAATTCCTTGGTTTGCTTTGCTTGACTGTGCAGCTTTTGATTTCCCTATTTAACTGTCTTTATCTCAATCCATGAGTTTTCTCAATTTCCCCCTCCAGTTCTATCCCTGATCCCACTGGTGGGGGGAAAGCGAGCCGCTGCATGGGGCTTGGTTGCTGGCTAGGGTTAAACCATGACACTGTCCATGTAGCTATGTTCATAAAGCTGTGACATTAGGCCACTCAACTCAAATCAAAGCAGTAAGCTTGCAATATGAAAGTCAAAGTTACAATTACACCTTTAAAGATAGTGCTTTCACCCACATATTAGTCTTCTTACTCCTTAGATCTGAAATCAGGACTAACAATAGACATGAAGACAGGGTTGAGCTGAATGATAAGGGAAGGATTTAGTACGGGGCTGTTAAGCTGGTTTGCATTCAAGCTCTTAGGGTCTCATACATTCACATTCCTGTTGCCTGGGACATTTCTCAAGGTATCCAAGTAAATAAAACTGCTCTGAACAAGCAGTTCCTGGAAATCAAACAATTTTCTTCTAACAGTACTAAAACTATTATTTTTTTTCAATATTGCCTCCTGTAATATATGGTAGGGATGATTCATGCTATTAATGTATGGTATAAAATACTGTGAAATCCAAACCATGTCTTTTGACTAACCCTGGCTGGTATCAGCTGTCTTATTCAGATTCAACTAGTTCCCGGATGCACGTTAAGATAACCATCAACACTTTAATGTAAGAATACAAGCTTCCAGGGCGATGATCGCTGGTTTCCCGAGTTGTCAGGGGTCACCCAAAAGCGATTATCGCCTTGCTGATTGCGTCTATAGAGATAGTCAGCGGCGCCACCTTGATACATCTGAATACATGACTTCTCCAGAGATGATTGACAATGAAGGCATACCTGGACGAGGCTTTTGTCCACCTCTGCACATGGAAAGCAACAGCAATGCATGTGAAGAGACACAAAGAAAACGCGGTCATCTTTGCCTCAGGCAGAATAAACTGTATAAAACCTTGCTGCGCAAAGCCGCGAGCGTGAACAGGGGAGACGCTGACACTCGGGAGGTCAGATCCATGTTCACCCGGGGCCAATCCAAGGCTCAACACTGTCTTTTTGGTTGTGGTGGTTTAGAAGACCAAACTTCAGTCTCACAGACAAATTAATCAATCTTTGCTAAATTTTTGATAATTTTGGCTCACAATTTGATCATTTATAACAATCTGGTGACAACCCGATGTGATTTGAATTTGGGTTCGGGACCCCTTCCCCCCCAGAAGGCGCCCCACTGATTTCAGTGGTCTGAGCAGGATTAGGAGTTCGCAAGACCAATCAAAAATCACAAGAACTGAAACCAGAGCCACAGCCAAAGAGGAATAAAACGGGCCCAATTCTTGGAAAACTCGGAAAGATCCAGGGGATCTCCGAGCCTGAGGTGCTTTTTCCACTCAGAAAAACAACGCGCATGAAGAAATCCACGTGAGAAAAGGAACCACGAGTATCGCGTGGTTGAGTGGGGTGTGACCAAACGTGTGTGAAACGTGACTGTGACAAAGTGAGAGTGGGCCGCATGATCACATTTCCACCATCCCGTGAGGTTGGTCAAAGGGGGAAGCGGACGCTTTTTGCTTAACACACACGGGACCCAAGGCTCGGAGGGAGTTCGAGGGGGAAAATGAGTCACGGCTGGGTCAGGAGGGGGAAGACACTGTCCTAGAAAATTCTAGGAGCCCATCTGCCTTCCGATCCGGAGAAAACAGGTGAGAAAACCGGAGATCAATCGAAAAGTCAGCGGAATGGTTCTCCGCTTAACTGAGTAAGACTGGCAGTGTTTCGCAAGCTCAGGAAATCAACATCGGACAAAGAATCGGGACTCGCGACGACTGTCCCAGCTGGAGGAAACAAAGTAAGAAAAATCACAGGAGGGATTTTTGGAAAAATGGGGTTGGGAAAGAGCAGGTTTCAGAGAAAACCCCAGGAAAAATCTCCCCAGGGTCCCGGGAAAGTTCTGCCAGAAATCCCAAGAGATAGTCTGTTGGAGTGGATGCTAGAACATTGGGACGAGAGCCCAAGGAGAGCAGGCAGATCCAAGGAGAAAATTATCCATTTTTGTATGGAAAAATGGGGAGGGAAGGAGATCGGAAAATACGTGGTGTGGCAGATTTTCGGAACATTTGAGGCTTAGACTTGCGAGTCCTTGTACGATCATGTATTTGATCACTGCCGGCAGGATTTTGAGGAGATTGAGTATGCCGAGATGTGGAGGCACGCTTGTACAAGTCTATACCCGGTACGAGCCCTCCGGCGCGCAGCAAACAGGAGAAAGGAATGGGAGCTTTTGGAAAATCTTCCACCTCCTTACCTCGTTCCTCCGCCACAACCCGGACCAGCTCAGGCACAACCGGTGCCCGTGCTGCCGCTTGAGGCAGTGAGCCCACTGGGTCAGGTCTCGGCACCGCCTCTCCCACCGGAGCAGGCTGCGGCACCTTCCCTTCCATGTGAACAAGCGGCGGCAGCGACTCCGCTCCCATGCGAGCAACCGCTGCCGCTGACCCTTCCAAAAACTGAAGAAAAACAGGTAACTTTCCACAGAAACAGCTCTCCCCCGGCCCATTGGACGAGGCAGCAAAGAAGGAGGGCAACCACAGGAGACAGTGGGGATGAGGAAGAGAAGCCTGGCTTCTTCCCTTTACGGGAGGTGCCGACAGCTCCAGGAGTGATCGGCTTCGTACATGCGCTGATCGACACCAATGATGTGAGGGCATTCAAGAAAGAGATGGGAAAATTAATAGATGATCCTTTGGGGGTGGTAGAAAGGCTAGATGAATTTCTAGGGAACAGCACATACACCTATGAGGATCTCCAAGCGATCCTAAGATCGCAGTTTAACAACGAGGAAAGACACATGATCAGGCAAGCCGCGATCAAAGATTGGGAAAAGAGGAACCCTAACGGGGGGAGTGGGGAAAAGAGATGGCCAAGCCAGAAACCATCTTGGAATGCCCAGACTGAGGATGGGTGGCAGAAAATGATAAATTTGAGAAATAAGATAATTCAAGGTATCAGGGAGGCGTTACCCAAGGGACAGAACATGAGCAAGGTACTCCGGGAGTGCCAAAGGAAAGATGAGACCCCCACGGAATGGTTGGAAAGACTCCGCAAGGGTCTGAGGATGTATTCAGGGATGGATCCCGATTCTTCAGTCAGGATGGTTTTGCTAAAAACTCAGTTTGTGGCAAAATCTTGGGAGGACGTTCGGAAGAAGTTAGAAAAAATAGATGGGTGGCAGGAGCAAGGATTGCAGGAGCTGCTCCGGGAAGCCCAGAAAGTCTACATGAGACGGGATGAAGAGAAACAGAAGATCCAAGCAAAGGTATTGGTGGCTGCGGTAAGGGAAGCACAAAAGCAAGAACAGGGCAAGAACGCAGCGAAAAAGGTGCCAGCGAAGAAATAGAGTTCTTCACAGAAAAAAGGATTGAACGATCAAAGGCGAGATTTTGACTGCTATTACTGCAAACAGAAGGGACTCATCTGAAGGAATTGTCGCAACAAAGCCAAGAAACCGGGTAATGTTTCAAGAAGATTAGGGGTGTCAGGGGCTTTTCAGTTTGGGGTCCAGAACACCGAGGGAGCCCTCTAGAAAATGAAAAGTAGGACCCCACAGGGAGGAAATGTGGTTTATGGTAGACTCGGGAGCGGAACGGACAGCAGGGCAACAGCTGCCGAAAGGGTACTCTCTGAGCGACGATTCCATGATGGTAATTGGGGCAAAGGGGGAACCTTTTGAGGTTCCATCATAAAGGATGTAGAAATAGAAATGGAAAACAAAAAGCACAAAGGAAATATATTACTGATACGGGATGCTGATTTCAATTTGCTGGGGCAGGACATGATGGTTGCTCTAGAAATTGGGTTGGCGGTGGAAAAATCCCGGCTTAAGGTGAGGATGTACAGACTCACCATCCAGGACGAGGAGAAAATAGACCCGAGGGTGTGGTATGTTCAAGGGGAAGCTGGGAGGCTGGACATAGAGACGATCCGTGTTGAAATTGAGAGACCAGAAGATCCTATACGGGTCAAACAATATCCCATCTCTATGGAGGGGAGGAAGGGATTGAAACCGGTGATTGATGAATTAATACAGAAAGGAACGTTGGAGCCGTGCATGTCTCTGCACAACACCCAAATTCTGGCTGTGAGGAAAACAGATGGCAGCTTCATGCTGGTGCAAGATTTAAGGGCTGTGAATCAGAGAACTAAGACTTTGTTCCCCACGGTGTCGAATCCCTACACTTTGTTAAATACCATTTCTCCCGAGGACACGTTGTACAGTGTAATCGACTTGAAGGATCCTTTCCGGACTTGTCCTCTAGCGAAGGACAGCAGAGATTACTTTGCATTTCAGTGGGAAGATCCAGAGACGAACAGAAAGCAGCAGCTAAGGTAGACGTCGTTGCCTCAGGGCTTCGTGGACTCCCCTAACTTATTCAGGCAGACACTTGAGCAGGTTTTAAGTCATTTCGTACCAACAGAAGGGACAAAATTGTTACAATATGTAGATGATTTCTTGGTTGCAGGTCCGAGGGAGGAGGTCGTAAGGACGAGCACAATCGAGCTTTTGAACTGTTTTGGGGGAAAGGGGTTGAAGGTGTCAAAGTCGAAGTTGCAGTTCACAGAGTCCTAGGTCAGGTACTTGGGACATGGGTTAACCAAGGGCAAAAAGAAATTGGATCCAGAGACGGTGACAGGGATTATTGCCTTACCACCCCCACAAACAAAAAGGGAGGTCAGACAGCTTTTGGGGTTGTTGGGATATTGCCGGCAGTGGATTGAAGGGTACAGTGAGAAGGGGAAGTTTCTATATGAGAAAGTCACCACGGACCGGATCAATTGGACAAAGGCGGACAAAGAGGAATTCAGGGTAGTCAAGAAAGCACTCACAGTGGCACCAGTGCTGAGCCTCCATGACGTGAAGAAACCCTTTCAGTTGTTCGTGGATGTGACCAGTCACACAGTACATGGGGGACTGATGCAGGACTGGGCAGGGATCAGGAAACCAGTAGGTTACTTGTCCAGGCTTTTGGACCCAGTCAGCAGGGGCTGGCCCACCTGCTTGCAGGTGATTGTCGCTGTAGCATTGCTGGTGGAGGAAGCCAAGAAGGTAACCTTCAACGCACCGTTGGTAGTATTTGCACCGCACAACGTGCAGGGCATACTACAGCAGAAGGCAGACAAATGGCTCACTGACGCAAGGTTGTTAAAGTATGAGGCCATTTTTAATTCACTTGCAGGACTTGGAATCGAGAACAACAACCGCACAGAACCCTGCGCAGTTTTTGTTTGGGAAAGCTTCAGAGGAACTGATTCACTATTGTGTGGAGGTGGTTGAATTGCAAACAAAGATCAGAGAGGATTTAGAAGAGGAAGAGTTGGATGAAGGAGAGAAGTGGTTTGTGGATGGATCAAGTAGAGTAGTTGAGGAGAAAAGGAAATCAGGATATGCAGCTGTGGATGGAAGGACAGGGAAAGTGATTGAAGCAGGTCCCCTGAGTTCAAGTTGGTCGGCACAGGCTTGTGAACTGTACGCAGTTCTGAGGGCCTTGAAGGGGCTGAAAGGGAGAAAGGGAACAATTTTTACAGATTCTAGGTATGCCTTTGGTGTGATCCACGCTTTTGAGAAAATTTGGGAGGAAAGGGGGCTGATCAACATGAGGGGGAAGGAACTGATGCACGGAGAATTAATCTGGCAAATCTTAGAATCTCTAAGGGGGCCAGAGAAAATTGCGGTGGTCCATGTAAAGGGACACCAGGCAGGAATTCAGTTCCGGACCAGGAAGCCAAAACCGCGGCATTGATGACGGTGAGTACCCTGGAGATCACAGGGACTGAGGTCCCAGATGATCCTCCCCAGCCCTCCCAAAAGGAGATCGAATGTTATGAAAAGATTGGAGGACAATTGAGAGAAGGTAAGTGGAGATTACCTGATGAGAGAGAACTAGTTTCAACAGAGTTTACCAGGAGGATTTTGCGGAAGTTGCACCAGCAAACACATTGGGGGGCACAAGCCCATGTAGAACAATTTTTGAAATTTTTTGAGTGCAAGGGAATTTACGAATTGGCCAAACAAGAGGTACAAGGGTGTCTGATTTGTCAGAGAATCAACAAGACAAGGGCAAAACAGGCTGCCCTGGGGTGCCACCCCATTGCATACCGACCATTTGAAAGAATTCAAGTTGATTTCACAGAGTTGCCAAAAGTGGGGAGATTAAAATTTGTGCTTGTGATAGTGGACAAATTGACTCATTGGGTGGAGGCTTTTCCTAGCCCACGGGCAATGGCTCAGACGGTGTCAAGAATATTGTTGGAAGAAATTGCACCTTGATATGGAGTGGTAAATCGCATTGATTCAGACCAAGGGACACATTTTACATCAAAGATTATTAAGCAGATGGCTGATGCGCTAGGCATTCGGTGGAAATACCACACTCCGTGACATCCCCAGAGTTCAGGACAAGTGGAAAGGATGAATCAGACCTTGAAAGCGCAGTTATCTAAATTGATTTTGGAAACTCGGATGTCCTGGTTGAAATGCCTGCCTTTAGCCTTGCCTAATGTCCGAACGATGCCTCATTCAGAGACAGGGCTCTCACCGTTTGAAATGTTATATGGAATGCCATATAGACGTGGAATGCCGGTGGGACACCCCAGGTTTGAGGACTGTCAGATTCAACCGTATCTGGTTGCAATCAACAAAAATTTGCAAGTACTCAGAAAACAAGGGATAGTGGCTCAGAGTACTCCTCTGGGATTCGCTACCCACAAAATCCAACCGGGGGACAGAGTGCTTGTGAAAGTGTCGAAAGATGTACCCCTCTCTCCTCACTGGGAAGGTCCCTTTCTTGTGCTCCTGACAACAGACACAGCCATTCGGACGGCAGAGAAAGGCTGGACACATGCGTCTAGGCTGAAGAAAGTCGAGCATCAGGAGGAAGCACCCAAGTGGAGGGTCACTTCTTCCCCAGGCGACCTGAAACTCAGACTCCAACGTCCTTGTAAATGACCAAAGGCGAGCAGATAAGTTGTATACTGTCTGATTGTGTACGCTATCCGCTTGTACACTTTAAGTGTGAATATTGTCAGGGGGTGTTTGTTGTTCACTGTAGAAGGGGACAGTGGCCGAAGGGGCTGTGCACTCAGTGTCTGGAGGAAGAGCTTGAGTTCACTGACCGAATCCTAATCCTAGCCACAAATTTGGGAATCATTGAATTAGATTCAGAGGAGTGGTTTCAAATTTTTAAGAATGGGGTGTGTGGGAATCTTAGATCAAAAGCGGAGATTCTGGATGTGGAGTGCCGAAAATCCATCCAAGTACCGTGCAGTTCCGATGCCATAAGGGTTTCACGGTGGGGCGCTTTTTAAAGGAGGTATGCAGCTTTGTCAGAGAACGTGTTCCCTGAAGAATACTCCTGCTGCCGCGAAGATGGTCTTCTTTGCTGCTGGTGGCACCCCAGGGGGGGAAAGGCAAAGGCAGAGGAGTACGCCTGGTGGGAATTCTGATTGGCCTGGGCTTAGCCATGTGCGGGACGCAGAGTCTGCACACTGAGGTCCCGATGAGAGGCGGAAACAAGAGCTCCGCAGATGAGTGTGGAAATTGCACTCAGGTGGTCCCACTTGTGCAAGGGGACGGGAGACCCTCAGCATACCAAGCCCCGGAACAATGTCTCAGGGAACCTGGCAGGTACTGCTGGAGAAACGGCACAAGGGTCAAATTGTGTGAATTGGAAAAAGGGATTTGGTGTATCAATCCCGAGGCAGGGCTAAGGAACGGGCAGTCAGATGAGCACAAACACCAGATATGGAAACGAAATGCAGAAATAATGTCAATCCCCATTTTTAACCGATGCAACCAAACTATGTGGGTTGGGGAAAAGACGGAACCGATCTTTGTCACGTATCACCAGGTGAACCCATTGTGTTATGACAATGCAAGGCTGGGGATATGCATGATGAACGGGAAAATGTATTGGATGGGAAGAAATGTTAAATTTGATAGCAAATTTACCTTGAACAGAGAACCAATCATATTGGATTTGGCACAGGCGAATGATGATAGGGTGTGCCTGCAATATGACGGGGTTGTCTGTTTCACGAGAAATAAAGATGGTGAGGATCCTGAGGGAAGAATGAGAAAAATAACTCAGGAACTTAAGCGAAGGGAGTCAGAAATGAGGAGAAAACAAGTTGAACAGGAAAGATTTAAAACCCTGGGAGAACAGTATGAATTACTGGAGAAACAATATGCTGATGGGGAATTACCTTCCCCGGACAGGAATTTATTCATTGACCTGATGCACGAAATTGCAACTGAACTAGGATTGTCAAATTGCTGGATTTGTGGGGGGCTGAAGTCAGCAGAGAAATGGCCTTGGAAAGGGGAAGGTTTGGCTCCAGAACAGCTTCTGAAATGGGACAATCTGAGGGTCTCAAAATTGGCACAGAGGCCTGAGGGATGGATTTTGGACCAGAGGGTGATTGGAACCATCTGTATCAGTCGAGAAGGAAAGGAGTACACCAAAATGGTGGGATACACTCCCTGTGTGTCCACCCTGATGGTGAACTCAAACACCAAAAGCAAGGTCTGGCAGCCAGAACCCCCTTTGGGTTACTGGAGCTGGAAGAACGAGACAAATTGCGAGTGGAACAAAAGGATAGGACTGTGCTGGGTCAAAAATCCTGGAACCAACCTTTTTCAATCCCTGGAGGGCCTGAGAGAATACTGGGGAGACCCAGGGAGGATAAACATCAGATGGAAAACCCCAGATGGAATTTATTGGATTTGTGGGAAGAAGGCATACAGTGATTTACCCCCAAGGTGGAAGGGATCATGCACTTTAGGCATGATCCGGCCAGTCTTCTTTAGTCTCCCTCAAACAAAGAGTAACCTATTAGGGGCTCCACTGTACGAGACCCTGAGGAGGGAGAGGAGAAGTTTGTAAAAGATGATACCGGTGACAAGTGGTAAACAGACCTGGGGGGAGGAAGAGTGGCTAGCTACAAGAATAATTTATTATTATGGACCGGCCATGTGGGCCCAGAATTGAAGCTACGGGTATATGACTCCAATTTACCTACTGAACAGACTGATTCGGCTGCAGGCAGTGGTGAAATTTGTATCAAATCACACCTCCGAGGCCCTGGATTTACTTAGTCGGCAGCACACCCAGGTACGGGCATTTGTGTACCAAAATCAAATAGCTTTAGACTAATTGCGGGCCGAAGAACGGAGAGTGTGTGGAAAGTTCAATGACTCAGAATGTTGTATTGAGATCGATGATTATGGGGAGACCATAAGAGGATTGGCAGCCGAAATCAAGAAGGTGGCCCATGTCCCTGTTCAAAAATGGAATTTGATTTTGCAATCTTCATGGTGGGACAGATTGTTCGATGGAACCTGGTGGAACAAAGTTATGTTTTTCGTGCTCTGTTCAGTAGCCAGAATCCTATTCCTGCCCTGTCTAATTCCTTGTTTTATTACACTGATTCACTCCGTGGTACAGGGGATGCAGATAGCAATAGTGCCCATGGACCCGGAGGTGGCTTCCGGAGGCAACACATCTAAGATCATGAGATTGGGAGAAAGGAAGTATGCCAGCAACACTGCCGAAATATTGGCAAAATTTGAGAAATGAGCAAAAACGAATGTAAATAATACGGAATATCAGGGTGTTCCACAAGGAGAGTACAGGATAGTGTAATAAAGGTTACTCTTTTGTGAAAGACCCTTAATGGTGCCGGGTAGAAGTAGGAATAAAAAGAATTTAGCAATTTGGGTTATAAAAGAAGCATGAATTAAATTAGTGATATAAATGGGGAGGGATTGTATTATATGGTAGGGATGATTCATGCTATTAATGTATGGTATAAAATACTGTGAAATCCAAACCATGTCTTTTGACTACCCTGGTCGGGATCAGCTGTCTTATTCAGATTCAACGAGTTCCCGGATGCACATTAAGATAACCATCAACACTTTAATGTAAGAATACAAGCTTCCAGGGCGATGATCGCTGGTTTCCCGAGTTGTCAGGGGTCACCCAAAAGCAACTATCATCTTGCCGATTGCATCTATCGAGATAGTTAGCGGCGCCACCCTGATACATCTGAATACATGGCTTCTCCGGAACCGATTGACAATGAAGGCACACCTGGATGAGGCTTTTGTCCACCTCTGCACATGGAAAGCAACAGCAATGCATGTGAAGAGACACAAAGAAAACGCGGTCATCTTTGCCTCGGGCAGAATAAACTGTATAAAATGTTGCTGTGCAAAGCCGCGAGCATGAACGAGGGAGACTCTGACACTTGGGAAGTCAGATCCGTGTTCACCCGGCGCCGATCCCGGGCTCGACGCTGTCTTTTTGGCTGTGGTGGTTTCGAAGACCGAACTTCAGTCTCACAGACAAATTAATAAATCTTTGCTAAATTTTTGATAATTTTGGCTCATGATTTGATAATTTATAACACTCCCTTTGATAACCTAGAAGTTCAGTCTGGAGGTGCTAGCCTTCATGACAATACCTGCTAATGGCAGTGCTACTCATCTAGAGATTGAAATAGCCTGCAGAAGTCAGCTGCACAGTTGTGGTTTAGAAATGGTACTCCCCAGTTCAGCGCCCCCACTGAGACTCTCCCAAACCAGATGCCATTCTCTTGTTCCCCTCAACTTCCCCTCCCCCTTCCCATCCTGGGGATGGAGCTGAAAATTGGAGGAACAAAAGGTGAAAATCATGGGTTGAGGTAAAAACAATTTACTGGAAACAGCAATGAGATAAGAAAACAAACAGTAATAGCAACAATACTAATGACAAAAACATACGAAGAGAGGGTGATTTGCATGCAAAATGCTCACCAAGCCCAGGACAATGAAAAGCAATGGCTGACAGACCCTCTCCCACCCCAGGCAATGACATAAGGTTTTATCAAATAACACAATGTCTTGGCCATGCCCCCTCTGATGCCTTGAAAATAGAATAAATCTTCCCAAGAAAGTTAGAGTGAATATAAAAGCAAATCTTTACTTGAAAGCTTTCAGGTACACAATATGGCAAAAATTGCATGTGGTATAGTAATTCCACAATTTTTATAAGGTTAGTCAATTAGTATACTTATCATATACTGTCCAGTTTAAAGGTTAGTAGGTTAGGTAAAAATTGCTGTGGTCCTTCCCCACTGGAAGCAGTCCAGAGGTTTCTTTTGCCTCACTTTTGTTATGTCTGGTCCGGATTCTGGTTGGAAACCAGAACATCCTTGTAGTTGGCTCTCTTCTTGGAATAAGATGAAACAATATTTAGGAATGTGTTTTGAAGGTTATCTTATTGTTCCTAAATGTAGGGAAGAAAGATAGGAAAAATACTAGAAGCTACAGCCATGCTTTAGCAATCTACAAAGCTAAAAATATAAAAAAAAATTTAAAAAGCTAAAAATCTTAGGCATCACCTCCCACTCATCTAGGCTGGAACCAGGACATGCATTTAGGATCTCAAACAGTTCTAGAGTTAGAAAAAATATTTCTTTCTTGCAGTGCATTTTACTACAAGGACGGTCCATGGTATTGTCCAGTTAATTGTTCTGCTCAGTTTGAACAATGCAACAACCACTCTGGCTCTGGCAAGAAACATGCATTGTCAGTACTTTTGAATCAGGAAGCATCCAGCTTCAGACAAGGCAGTTGCAATGCTCTTGTGTGGAGAGCTTGCTGGGGACAGAAAGCTGGGGACGAGGCTGAAAGTTGAATAAGAAGTTTACCTTAGGCAGAGAGGCCACCTGAACACTCCTGAAGCTGTTTATCTCCCTGGTTGCACAACCAAGACCAGTCCCACCAGCACAGGGCCAGTAGGTGCACAGGTCAGTCCTGTAGTGCCAATGGTCTGACAGAAAGGTTTTTTCCTGCCTCAGCAATATGTTCCAGGGTGATAATGGCAAAACAAGAGCATTTCCACACAGGTCTAGACTTCTGAACTCCTTAGTATAAACCATTAAGATGCAGAAGTGTTACTTAAGCAATTTTTTACCCAGACTTCAGGTCAAAACCCTCAGAGCTAAGGCAAACAAGCAGATTACAGGAGCACCCACCTCCATTAGGCTAATGTGTGGTTGCCCACAGATTGTAAATGAGTTGTATGGCTTGAAATCAGGTTCACTGGGTGTGTGTTATGCAGAGAGATTAGACAGTATGACTATTTTTCAGGCAGAAACAGATGACTCCATTCTCATTTATACCTGAACAAACACACTGATTTCCTCTTTTGGAAAAATTAGAATAACAACTTCAACTTTGCCAAGGAAAATGCAGATTGGATATTAAGAAAAAGTTTTTTATGGAAAGAGTGATAAAGTACTGCAATGGTCTGCCCAGGGAGGTGGTGGAGTCACCATCCCTGGATGTGTTTATAAAAAGATTGGATGTGGCACTTGGTGCCATGGTTTAGTTGAGGTGTTAGGGCATGGGTTGGACTCGATGATCTTGAAGGTTTCTTCCAACCTAGTGATCCTGTGATTCTGTGAACTGTGTGAAACCTAAGTCTCCCTTTAGTGTCTAATACTTGTTGAAGGAGCCAAAGACAATTGGCAACATTGCACCTAAAGTTTACTCCAAATCATACATCTCCTCTTAGGTCTGCTTTAGAGAAGCTGGCACTTGAAATAGTCCTACTGAAGGTATAACTGAAGATGCTGGTACCTGAATTGATAAAGCTCTAACACTAGTGCAGCTGTTCTAGAAACTGTTTGTACTCAATTCAGAAAAAACAAATTTCCAACTCTTTTTATTTACAAATAGAGTTTTGCTGGAGCAGTGGCAGGAATATTTGAGGCTGCTTAGTCAAAGTATCATGTTACATTACTCACATCTCTGGCAACATGCGTGGAAGTCCTCCAGTTATGTATGTACAAGATTGATATCCTGGGCACCTGCTTCCACTTGCAAGGCTCCAAGGTCCAAAAGATTGTCTCTTTCACTGTTAACTGCATTAGTCTACATCTTCAGCATCCTGTTCAGTCTTATATTTTGACCATTCATGACTTGGATGAGTAATTTACTTCCTTGAAGCAGATTTGCATGCTGGCATGTCTATGGAATGGCTGAGCATGAGACAGTATGATATACTTTGGATTTATCCAGGCAATTTCTCAAAATTAGGTTGCTCGCATTCAAGTAATCATGACCAAAGCATGTCTGTTTCATAGCATCTTGCATCAGACTTAACAGAGTGAACTCACTTATTCATTCTTCCATTTGCATACTTACCAAAACATAGCACATTGCTTTATTGTTCAGTGAAGCAAGCCATATCATTTGAATCTGCTGAGTGATGTCCAAACTAGCTCAATATAAAAACACCCTTTCTTTCAACCTGTTTTAACTATTTTTGAACAATTCTTTAAACAAGTACCATTCAGAAGTCAGTGAATGACTAAGTGCCTTGATTCTCTTTGTATGCAAACAAGGCTGGATGCAAGAAGAAAGCTATCCTCAAGGGACAGCCAGTCACATGCACTGGTAAAAAAACAGTTCAGGGTTTGATGCAGTCCTCTCTTTCATAAGCAGCAAGAGGAAAGGAATATTTATGGCATTGTAAGTGCAAACCATAATATGGTGCTTTGGTGTTACACAATTTCGCCTTTCTCAGTGCAGCAGGCAGTAGTTCTTCACTCCTCAAGCTGGCATACCAGCATTTATTTAAACAAGTGTGTTGGTTTTGCACAGCCTGGTTTTTGGTAGCAGGGGGCCACAGAGGTGGCTTCTGTAAGAAGCTGCTAGAAGCTTCCATCATGTCTGGTAGAGCCAATATCTGATGGCTCTGAAGATGGACATGCTGCTGGCCAAAGCTGGGCCCATTAGAGAGGTTGGAAATGCCTCTGTGATAACATATTTCAGAAGAAAATCAAAACAAAGCCACGGGTTGTTGCTTCTAGTCAGAGAAGAGAAGGTGAGAACATGTGAGGGAAAACAACATGGTGACACCAAGGTCAGTGAAGGAAGGGGAGGAGGCGCTCCAGGCACAGAAGTCAAGATTCCTCTGCAGGCTGTGGTGATGACCATGATGAAGCAGGTTTTCCTCCTGCAGCCCAGGGGTCCATGGGAGATGCAGAGATCCACTCGCAGCCTGTGGGGGAGGTGCCCATGTGTGGTGGTTTCACAGGAAATATGTTTTTTGGGATTACTGGGATATGCTGTGGTCAGGCCAATGGGTGCTCAGATTTTAATATTGGCACCTGGTGTGGCCACTGGGGATGTTTGGACATGCCTCTGAGAACACACACACAGGGGTTAAAAGCAGGGCTCTCCCCCCTCAGAGCCCTCATTGAATTTCCGGCGGGAAGCATTGGATCTCTCCCCCGGCCCAGCTGCTAGCTGGGCGGGGGAAGGGGAAAGCCATGCGGCCCTGGGAGAGGTAGGCCTGCCCCCCCCGCAAGGGTGGAAGGGTGGAAGAGAGAGAGACCCCAGGAGCCATTGGACAGCCAACCCCCCCCTTTGGAGACAGAGAGAGAGTGCAGCCTGTGCTTGAGACTGTGTTACCTTGAGACTTGAATAATATGTGCTGGCAGCAGGCAGCACGGCTGAAGAGGAGAAGATAGGGCGGGCAGCGAGGAGGTGTCCGGCCACTGTGAGAGTCTCCGGGCGGTCAGAACCAGAGCCTTTACGCCTTTGTGGACAATGAAAACTTTACAGAACGTTAACCCTTCCTAGAAGAGAGATAAGAGTAGAGGATGAAGGAAGAAATGGGCCAGTGATGGAGTCTGGCAAGTGAGAGATGTTAGAGGAATGGAGAAGATGGAGTGGCATTTTTGCTGGACTCTTTTTTGTATAGCCATGGACTGTTTCCTTGTGATACAGAGACTGCATTCCAGGGGGAAGCAAGGCCTCAGAGCCAGGAGAGTTCAGTGTTGAGACCCCTCGGCCCCAGGGGGTGCAAAAGAAATGGAGGGGACAAAGGTCCCAGAGATGAGACTGTGCTCTGTTTGGAACAGGACGAGGCATCCTTAAAAAGACCACCCTCGAGCAGCCTTGCCCATGCTGGTGGTGAGAGCACTGGGCATGGAAGGAAAAAGTCACAATGGCAAAAGGATCTCTGGGCGGTGCTACGTGTGACAGGCAGCCCATGGCACAAGGAAGGACTCCTTCTACTCTTGATGAACTGAGGATTTGATTATCCAAAGGGTGGTACCGGACCAAGAGTTGGAGATTTGAGAAATGTAAATGTATTGGGAATTTGCTGGGGAGGAGGAGGGGAGTGTTTTTGTGCAGTTTTCATTTTCCTTGTGTGTTTTTTTCCTTTCTTTGTAGTTTAGTTTTTGTAGTTTAGTTAATAAAGTTTTTTCTTTCCCCTAAGTAGGAGCCTGCTTTGCTTATTCCGGGTACCACCTCACAGCAGACACCAGGGAGAGAATGTTCTCATGGGGGCACTGGCATTGTGCCAGCGTCAAACCATGACACCATGCCAGAGCAGGTGGATGCCTGGAGGAGGCTGTGATCCAGTGGAAGACCTGGTGGAGAGAGAGGGCCCTTGCTTCCAGGCTGGAGCAGCCTGTCTTTGGACAACTGCACCCCATGGGAAGAGAGAACCATGTTGCAGCAGTTTTGGAAGGACTGTGTGCCCATGGGAGGGGCTAACATTGCAGCAGGTGCAGTATGGCTGCTGCTTGTGAGAGTGGACCCACACCGGAGAAGTTCACAGGACACTGTCTCCCGTGGGAGGGACCCCATAGCCTCACAAGGGAAGAAGTCCTCTCCCAGAGAAGTGGAAGAAAATCTTGGTGATGAACTGACCAAAACCCCGATGCTCTGTCTCCCTGTGCTGTCAGTGGGAAGGAGGGAGGGCCTGGGGGGGAAAGGTGCTTAAAGAGCTTATTTTACTTCTCATTATCCTCCTCTGATTCTGTTAGTAAAAAAATTCACTTTGCAACTGAAGTTGAGCCTGCTTTGCCCTTGAAATATTTCTCCCAGTTCTTATCTCACTCATGAAGCCTTTGTTAATTTTTGTTTCCCTTTTTTCCCTCCTCTGCCCAGCTGTAGAAGGGGAGGGTGAACAACCGACTCTTGCGGGTGCCTGGCGTTGGACCAGCGTCAAACCATGACAGGCACACAAATTTTCTCACTACAGTGGCGAGCAGCATCTCTATATTCCTCCTATATCACCTGTCCATGCTTCTACTGACCATACACTTTATTTTCCTTAGCTCCAGAAGTTCATCCTTGCTCAGCCAAGTTGACCTTTTGCCTTGTTTGCTTGACTTACGACATTTGGGAATTGCCTGTACCCTTAGGAGGTGGTGCTTAAGAAGTGACCAGCACTAATGGACCCCAGCACCTTCCAAAGCATTTTCCCAGGGAACTTTACTCACTAGCTCTCTGAGCAGCTTGAAGTCTCCTCTCCTAATGTCCAGGGTTAAAGTTTTGCTTTCCTTCTCTCGCTAGAGATTTTAAACTCGATTGCTTTGTGGTCATTGTGGCCAAGATGGCAACAAATCACCACTTCAATCTCAAGCCGCTCTCTCTGTTAACAAACAACAAATCAAGGAGGTAAACTTTCCTAGTCATCTCTCTTAGTACCTGTACCATGAAGTTATCATCCAGGTGTTTAAGGAATCTTCTGGACCTGTTTGTACCAGCTGTGTGGCATTCTCAGTTAACATCTGGCAAGATGAAGTTCCCCATAAGGACAAGGGCAGTTGATTTAGAGTTGTCCCTTAGTTCAGATACTGAAAAGTAATGCTGTTTCAGCACTTTGCAAATATAATTGCAGACTAGCTGCTGTCAAAGTACTTCAGAGGTTTGGTTTTTAGCACCTGAAAGATTTGTCTGACAACTATAGGTTGCTGTCTTCCTTAACATACCATCTGATATGCAAAGTAAAATCTCCCCAAAATCAAATCATAAACAGAACTGATGTTGGTAAAAAAAAACAAACCCAGCACAAAGTTCCCTTTGTATACTTTTTGAACATTCAGCATTATTCACTAGAACCACTGCTCAGTCCCACTCACCTCACCTTGTCCCAGTTTTCATAGCCTTTAAGGAAAAGCATTTTCAGTCAAGCAAAATGGTCTCCATCAGAGACTGTAACAGCAGTAACCTTCAGTGGCACTGAAGGTGTGGATGTCAGCCTGGTCAGGGAGAGAGAAACGGCAATTGTTTCTCACAGTGGCCTGTGAGAATTTTAAGGAGTTGTAGGAATGTGATAACTTGTTAGTATAAACAATCTGCAGGTGGTGTTTTTCCACTTTGTTTTCCTGTTCTTCTCAAGGACGGTGTGTGAGAAGATGTTTTTTATTAACTAGCCAATCAAGTAGAATGTATCGTATCGGTCTATATAAACCGGAGAATCCTTTGCAATAAAGCTTCTTTTTCTCCTCTTGCAATTGGGTCTCTCGTCTCTTCTTGTGTCATTCTTGGCTCAAGGGTGACATCTGGTGACTCGACATGTGTATTGCACCAATGGGCCCTTCACGGAGTGCACAGAGATGCCTGGGAGCCCCGCCGGACCTCTACTGGGGTGCGCGGCACTCACACGGGTTTGCCCGCATTCGGACGCCCTTTGTTTCCCCAGAGACGTAACAACTTTTCCCCACGTCCTTCGATATCGGACTCAGTCTGTGGGGTTTCCCTAATAATTTAGACCTGCAGATGGGGACGAACTCCCCAGAATGGCAGACAGTTCACAAATTGCTGGGGCAAGGTGCCGGTGCTTCCACAGTGGGGGACCAAGCTTATGAGGAGGAAGCCGATGGTTTTTTTATGTGGAGAGACCTCCTTTCTTATAGGGGGTTCTTGGTGTCAGACGACTCGCTCTGTGAGCTGCTTGGGTGGGCCAAGCCTCATGGGTTCTCAGTGAGCATGGCCACTGCTTTTAGCCTGGTCCAATGGCAGGCACTGGGTGACAGGCTTGAAGAGTTTTATGGAGGGGACAATACTGTGTGCCTGCTCATGGCTGTGTGGAGGTCCCTGTTCAACACCCTCATGAAGTGGGACGGTGCTTCTGAGAGGGGAAGTTTTACGGGCAGAAGTGGCACCAGCGCTTTGGAGAGACAGTCGTCAGACCAATTGGCAGCCAGTTTCTCCCCGGCTGCCAGCCTTCTTTCGACTCCTCGTGGGCCGGCGGGAGGCATGGGAACTCCCCGTGGAACCCGTCTCTTGTCTGGAGATAGAGTTCCAATGACCAGCCCTGGTTCCTGTGTTTCTGGGTGGTTGCCGCCTTCTCTTTCTGCAGTGATATCGCTAAAGGGGGCGGTCACCGCATCTCAGACGCACCTGGAAGACCGTGGCTCACTGCCTGCGCCAAATTCAGCCCCCCCCCCCCCCCCCCCCCCCCCCCCCCGTCCCCAGCAAATCAGCTCCCCCCCTCATTCTCCCCCTTTGCTGCCCAGGGGCCAGCATTCTCCCGGACAATGGGAGCCACAGTTTCCAGCCCAGCAGCCCCCCCTGAACTGCGGGAGGGAGTGGGGTTGGCTCCTGCCTTGGTGGTCGCCAAGACAACACGGGTCACTCCGCCAGCTTCCTTCTTGTCAGCCATGGAGCCTGCGCAGCTGTACCGGCCTCACCTGTCATCAGTGCGTGTGGGTGGCTGCCCACTCCAGCAAACGTTGTGCTCCCATCCGGTTTTCCCCTCTTTCTCCATGGCGCCTGCGCAGACAGCAACAGCTGTGACTGCAGCTCCAACACCGTCTCTCCAAATGGTAAATCATGCTGCAGGGGCAGTGTCTCTTCCTCATTCTGGTGCGGCGGCCGATTCGGGTGACCTAATGTCTTTTACACCTGCGCCAGGGCAGCCTGCAGTGGTGGTGGTGCCATCAACTGCGGCTGTGTTGCCCGCTGCCCCACCTCTGGCTGTGGCGGTGCCAGCGGCTGGACCATGTGCATCTTGGCTTGTAACTAGCTCTTTGGTCTTGCAGTCTGTGGTCGGCATCTCAAAACCGGACCCTTTGGCTAGCATGTCACCCCCTGTTACCCGCTGGGCGCACTCCCCATTCCTAGGTGGAGACTCGGACAGTGATGACGACCAGCAGCCAGTCCCCCGGCGGGGGCATGCCGCAGTGGTAGACCACCAGCACTGGCAGGCAGAGTCGGCGTCTGCTCGTAACCTCTGGACACTGCCTCCCTGTAGGGTGAGTGTGAGCCCCAACAATCCCCGCAGCTTTTGGGACACGGTTAAAGGGCGGGTCTCAGAGACTGGGGATGAAGATCTGTTGGAGGGGACGGGAAGGTCACGGTATGCAGCCGATGACATCACACCCACCTTAGGGGGAAGGGCGCAGGTGGTTTGGGAGGGCCATGTTCTGCCCCAAGGCAAGGTGAAAGCTTGTGGAGAGTTTTGTTGAGACATGGCTTGTGGGAAAGGGACATGAAAATATACAGCTGGCAAAGCAACAGCTGCCTTGTGCAAGGACACAATCTCCTTGAACAAGAAGCTGTTCAAGAAAATATGCGATAACAGGAGGTAAAAAGAAACCACAAACATCCTGAGCATGTAGCAAGAGAGGTGGGGCTGACTTTTTATAGCGGTCCAATATTGAGCTTTACTTTTGCAATATGTATGAGCCTTATTACTGTGATTATAAAAGCGTGCCGGTTAATCAATAAATTGGAGACTTGTTGATCATCATCGGATGTGCCTGTCTCCCGTCGATTCCGTCAAAAGCTCATCCTGTGTTTAAGGCTGTCCCAAATTCAGGACAAGCCGACAAGCATGGGGTGCTTGCCTGGCGAGTGATTCAGGAACTGAGAGGCCAGCTTGCAAAACATGGCCTTGGCTCAGAGGAGGTTATGCAAACTCTCAGGGTGATAGCCACAGATCTTCTGTCTCCATTTGACATCAAGCATCTTGCTCAGGTGCCTTTCCAACCTCTGCAATTTGTGATGTTCATGACGTTCTGGTCACCGGATGTTGCGAAGGTTGCAGCAAGCAACAGGCTTCTGCGTCAGGCTGACCCTAGGTATGGCGTGGGAGTAGATGCTCTCCTTGGGGAGCATGCCTACTCCAATCATGATTTTCAGGCTACTTGGGACACTGCTGTTCTTGAGCAGTGTCAAAATGTGGTATTTGCTGCATTGTTGAAGATCATTGAGGCAGCCTCCCCCAGGCCCCAATGCATAACGGTAATGCAGGGGCCTGGGGTGAGCCTACTGTGTCATTTGTCAAGAAGCTTATTAATGCCCTGGAGAAGCAGATTTAGGAGGCTGACCTGAGGGAATTCTTTTTTAAACAATTGGCCCGGTTCAATTCCAACACCGAATGCCGGAGGATCATAGATGCTTTTCCTGGCGACCTGTCAGTGGTGGACACGGCCATGGCATGTGTTAAGGCGGGTGCTGTGGATCACAGGGTGTTCACTCTGGCGGTTGTTAAGCAGCCAGGCCAGGTACCCTTAGGGGGTGGACGCCGGAAGAAGAACAAAAATAAGGCCAAGAAACAGCAAGATGAACCCAAGCCAGCAGGTATGGGTGCAAACTTCTTGTGTGCTAGATGCCTTAAGGCAGGTCACCTTGCCAGCCAATGCAGGTCAAAATTTGACACAAATGGCCAGCCTTTGGCAGGCCTGGGAAACGGGAGGAAGAGTGCAAAGAGGAATTGCGCCCCAACAAAAGTGATTCGTCAGGGCATGGCGCCAGCTCAGGTTTGCTCAGACGGCTCAGAGACATCACCCATGGCTCTGCCGGCATGGATGTATGTACTGCCGGCACAGTCATCCTAGAATCCAGCAGTGAGCATAAGGTTCCTTTGGACGTGCTCAGACCTCTGGAGCAGGGGCTGGGCACGTTGCTTGTGGGGACATCTAATGTCACCCACCAAGGGATCTTTGTTCACCTGGGACTCATTGACTCTGCCTTTCCAGGATTGGTTTTTGCTACAGTTTTCACACCCTCTCCCCCTGTCACTATTCCGGTAGGGACTCGGACTGCTCAACTTGTGCTTTTTCAGTCATGTGTCCCCAGGACTGACCTGCAGACTAGTGAGACTGGTGGCTTCGGATCCAAAGGACTGCCATGAGCCCTCTGGTCTGCGACCATTTCCACTCGGCAACCCCAGATGGTGCGTGTCCTGACCCTACCGGGTGCCCACCTGCCAAAGATCAAGCTGCAAGGTTTGATCAACACGGGGGTAGATTTGACTGTCATCTCCCTCTCTGTGGGGCCTTCTATGTGGCCTTTGGCCCCCGTGGGAACACCCATTGTAGGGGTGGGGGGTCCAGCACGTACCATGATGAGCCAACGTTTTGTGCTCATCGGCAATGCAAGTGGGCAGGTGGCTGCAGTTTGACCCTATGTTGTTTTGGCCTGTCACTCTGTGGGGGTGGGATGTATTGGCTGCCTGAGGGGTGTGAATTGGGGCGGATTTTTAATAGGGGCCACTGTGTCGAAGGGTGAAAGGGATCCTACGCTGCCTTTACAGTGGCTGGTGGACAAACCCATTTGGGTTCATCAGTGGCCCCTGACGGAAGAGAAACTGATCGCCCTTAGTGAATTGGTTACGGAACAGCTGCAGCAGGGACACATTGAGCCTTCTATGAGTCTCTGGAATACTCCCATCTTTGTGATAAAAAAAGTCTGGGTAGTGGAGGATGTTGCAAGACCTCCGAAATATCAATGCAGTGATGGAAAGCATGGGGGCATTGCAGCCTGGTATGCCCTCGCACACCATGATCCCTGCGGGGTGGGAGATCTTGGTCATTGATTTGAAGGACTGTTTTTTCATGATTCCTTTGCATCCTGATGACAAACCAAAGTTTGCCTTCACAGTGCCTTCAGTCAACAATGCTGAACCTGCACAGAGGCATTCATGGAAGGTTTTGCCACAGGGCTGTTGCAACAGCCCGATTATTTGCCAATGGTATGTGGCTCAGGCCTTGTCCAGTGTTCGCGATCAGTTTCCTGATGCATGTTGTTATCATTATATGGATGACATCCTGGGGGCGGCACCCACCCAGGACGAGTTGCTGAGGATACAGCCTCAGCTGTTCACTGCTCTGCATGCTTACGGGTTGCAGGTAGCCCCAGAGAAGGTTCAGCAACACCCTCCTTGGAAGTATTTGGGGGTCAAAATTCTTGACCAAACCATTCAGCATCAGGAGGTGCAATTTTTAGATTCTATTCGGAACTTGAATGATGCCTAGAAGTTGATGGGTGTCATCAGCTGATTGTGTACTTGGGACTGACTGGGAAACAACTGTCCCTGTTGTATGATATTGTGTAAGGGGACCGTGATCTGAGGTCGCCTTGGGAATTGACCCCTGCAGCGCAACAGGCACTGGAGGAGGTCCAAAGGGCCGTTTCTGACCATTGGGTTCACCAAATAGATGCTTTCATTGATGTCACTGTTTTCATTAGCAATCCAGATTTTTATCCTACGGGTATCATTGGCCAGTGGAGTGACAAGTGGTCTGATCCCTTGCATGTTTTGGAATGGGTCTTTTTGCCTCATCAGGCAAAGAAGACAGTGCCCTTGTTGTACAAGCTGATTGCTCGTTTGATAAACAAATGCCGTCAATGGTGTTTGCAGTTGATGGCTGCTGATCCTGTGGTGATCACTCTTCCTGTGGAGCGGGAAGATTTTGAATGGAGCCTTGTTAACAGCGCTCCTTTGCAGAGTGCGCTGGAAAATTTTCTGGGCAGATTGCCTATCATATGCCCAGTCATAAGTTGCTGTGGCTGGCAAAGACGATGGGTTTGTCATTGCAGCCAAAGGGCAGCCGGGTGCCAGTGCAAGGCCCCACTGTATTCACTGATGGCTCTGGAAAAATGGGGAAGGCCATTGTTACTTGGAAGGATGAATCTGGATGGCAGACACTGGAGGGCCATGAGTCAGGCTCGGCCCAACTGGTTGAATTGAAAGTGCACATACTTTGCAGCAACAGTTTCATTTTATGCCAACTGAGGCTTGTGACATCGTCAGCTCTTGTGCTGACTGTCATGGATTTGCAGCATCTTTGCCAGCAGGGGTGAACCCCAGAGGCTTAATGGCTTTGCAGCTTTGTCGGACAGATGTCCCTCACATTGTTGAATTTGGCCGATTCAAGTATGTGCACGTGTCTATTGATACATTTTCCTCTGCCATGTGGGCCTCTGCTCACACTGGAGAAAAGGGTCACAACATGATTGCCCATCAGAGGATGGCTTTTGCAATCTTGGGAATACCTTCTTCTGTGAAAACGGACAATGGCCCTGCCTATGTCTCACAGAAAACGCGGCAATTCCTACACCTATGGGGAGTGTCACACAAGCTTGGTATTCTGCACTCTCCAACGGGCCAGGCCACTGTCGAACGCGCTCATGGTTACTTGAAGCGTGTTCTGGACAAACAGAAAAGGGGAATGCCTGGAGAAAGGCCACACAATTGATTGGAAAAGGCTTTATACACAATCAACCATCTGACAGTGCCACAGAATTCAGAAAACCCTGTCATTCTAAATCACTTTCTTTCATTGCATTCTTCAGGTGAGGCACACCTGCCTCGAGCAAAGGTCCAGATAAGGGACCTAACCACCATTAGGTGGGAAGGCCCGTACGACCTTATCACTTGGGGTCGTGGGTATGCATGTGTCTCATCAGATATTGGAGTGCGATGGGTACCTGCGAGGTGTGTCCACCCTGACTTGCAACATCAAAACCAGAATGTGGCCAACAGGCAACCTTTGAATGATGACCAAGATGACGGTCAAGATGATGACCATCAATCTGATGGCCCTTCCACGAGTGGGGACTGAACACTTCATTCTGTTTTCTGAAAAGGACTGTTTTGAATTAGAATAAATATATGATTTAGGATCAATAGTGCATTTTATAAGAGACAATCACAAGACCTGATCTCTCTAGCCATTTTAATCAGCATCTGATTGAGGGACCTCTGGAGCCGTGTTTGTTCTCCTTTCTGCAAGGGGCCCCGCAGAGGACTACAAATACCACCTCCATCTTTAAACAAAAAGGGGGATTTGTGGATGCCAGCCTGGTCAGGGAGAGAGAAACGGCAATTGTTTCTCACAGTGGCTTGTGAGAATTTTAGGGAGTTGTAGGAATGCGATAACTTGTTAGTATAAACAATCTGCAGGTGGTGTTTTTCCACTTTGTTTTCCTGTTCTTCTCAAGGACGGTGTGTGAGAAGATGTTTTTTATTAACTAGCCAATCAAGTAGAATGTATCGTATCGGTCTATATAAACCGGAGAATCCTTTGCAATAAAGCTTCTTTTTCTCCTCTTGTAGTTGGGTCTCTTATCTGTTCTTGTGTCATTCTTGGCTCAAGGGTGACACTGAAGGCAGTCTGGAAAGTTGAGTATCTCCTTTGCTGTACCAAAAGGGTTATGCATTTTCAGATCAGTACAATTTGCCTCCATATCCCTCTGATCCTGAACTGTCCCCTGTGAAACAAAGGTCGTGCACCTCTAAGGAACAGCCCCATCAATGCCTATTAAGTACACCAAGGCAGGATTTTGGGTTGTAAGTGCAAAATACATTTACACACCCATTACAAAACTGGATTAACATCCAGGGACTTTGGCCATGCCACCACAATTATTTTCTGCATTGGATATGCAAATAGTTTTCAACCAACAGCAGTTAAATTCTCTAAAGACCTCTGCATATCTGACCCTTAAAATTACTCCTGCCTGCTCAGTATTATACTAATTTATTTCTAACATTGTTCATTCTGGTGCAATACAGAATTATTCTGCAGATATCCAAAACTACTTGGCCTTTAACTGGCACACTGGAAACAGTTTATGCTTTGCTACTTGAAGGACAAGGCCAACAAGTTTGTTTTTTTTAAATGCCAAACACCTCAAACTCAAAAACTCTATCAGACCTTAAAGGACAAGTGGTTCAATGAAATGGCAGCATCTTTTCTAATACACCAAACCCATGGACAAGGAATATCACTAGCATTCATTTTAAAGAAAATCTTCACAATGGTCTTATAAATGGAAAATTTTTGGGAAGTGCAAAAATAAAAATGCAATCCCCTACTTTATTTTAAAATACTTTAGTGCATTTGAACACACCGAGATGCAATGCTTATATTTTAATACAAACATCTCCTTACTACAAAAATGCTTTACAGTAACAGAAGAGCTCTCCTCCCTTGCATAGCAATAGCTAAGCAATCATACAAAGATAAGAGAATTCCTTTTAACTCCCACTTTGCACCCACTTACTAGTACAGTCCTGATCATCTACTTTAATAGGACTGCCTTCTGATCTTTTTAAAAACAAAATTATAATCTTTGGCATCAATTAGATCAGCAGAAGTTGGTGCTTTCTGAAACCTGCTGGAAAGCAAGACAGTACACTTACCACTGTTGTGAATTTAGGAAAGGAAAAATTAAAGCCCTTACTATCCCAAGAAGTAGCAGAATCCACATATCTACAACATTATATGTGCTTTTGTTTAAAGTCAAATTTAGAATTGGAGGAAATAAAAAAACATTGCTCAACAAGGATTTCCACCTCCCAAACAGTGTGTTCCTCAAGGTGGAGAATCACAGCAAGGTAAGAGGAGAGGTCCCAGCTGACTGGAAGCTGGCAAAGGTTGCCCCAGTTTTCAAGATGGGCAAGAAGGATGACTGAAAACTGTAGGCCTGTCAGTCTCACTTCAGTGCCTGGTAAAGTTATAGAGAAGATAATTCTGGAAGTTATTGAAAAACACTCAAAGGACAACACAGTCATTGGTCACAGCCAGACCAGATTCATGAGGGGAAAGCCTTGCTTGACAAATTTAATTTCCTTTTATGACAAGGTAACCCACTTAGTTGACCACACCAAACCAGTTATGATCTTTTTGGATTTCAGTAAAAATTTTGATACTGTCCTGTCATTGCAACGGGTCCCCAGTCAGGTAATAATTAGTATTGACTCCATGATTCACAGAAGACTGATCAATCTCTTTATTATATTATTCTATATTTCATTATTAAGAAACCCACTGCTTTTATAGACAGTTAGGATACACCTGGATCTAATTGGTCCACCAATCCAAACACCATCGACTAATTAAGAAACCACCCTTTGGCAAACAAATCTCCATAACACATTCCACATGTTCACAATAACAGGTGCAGCAAGTGAAGATAAGAAATGTTTCTCATTCTTTTCTCTGATCTTCTCATAGCCTTTCCCAGAAAGGCCTGGGAAAGTTATGTGTTGCTCTCTGTGGCCAGAGAGCTGCTGCCACACTGTCTCTCACAGGATCCTTATGGACAAAATGATATGCTTATCCAACTGTGTGCTAGATAACCGTCATGCAGTGGGTGAGCAACTGGCTGAAAGGTCAGGCACAAAGGGTTATAGTGAAAGGGGTGACAGGCTAGTGACCTGTCACTAGTGGGGTTCTGCAGGACTCCATCTTAGGGCCAGTTCTCTTCAACATCTTCATAAATTACTTGGACACAGGATTCAAAGGTATACTAAGTAACTTTGCCAACAACATTAAATTAGGAAGAGTAGCTGATTCCCTTGAAGGCAGGGAGGCCCTGCAGAGAGACCTTGACAAATGAGAAGGCTGGACAATCACCAACCATATTAAGCTTAACAAGGGTAAGTACTGGATTCTGCACCTGGGACAGGGCAACCCTGGATGTACAGACAGACTGGGGAATGAGAAGCTGGAGAGCAGCAATGCAGAAAGAGACCTGGGGGTCTTGGTTGATGCTAAGTTGAATATGAGTCAGCAGTACCCTGGCAGCCAGGAGGGCCAACTGTGTCCTGGGGGACATCAGGCAAAGCAACACCAGCCAGTCAAGGGAGGTGATTGTCCCACTCTACTCTGCACTGGGGAAGCCTCACCTTGAGTCCTGGGGGCACTTTTGGTCACCCCAATAAGAAAGATATAAGGCTATTAGAGAACATCCAAAGGAGAGCTACGAAGATGGTGAAGGGTCTAGAGGGGAAGGCACATGAGGAATGGCTGAGGTCACTTGGCTTGTTTAGCCTGGAGAAGAGGAGACTGAGGAGATACCTCATCAGTCTACAACTTCCTCAGGAGGGAAAGCAGAGGGACAGGCACCGATCTCTTCTCTCTGGTGACCAGTGACGGGATCCTAGAGAATGGCATGAAGCTGTGTTAGGAGGTTTAGGTTGGATATTAGGAAAAGATTCTTCACCCAGAGGGTGGTTGGGCACTGGAACAGGCTCCCCAAGAAGTGGTCATAACTCCAAGCCTGACAGAGTTCATGAAGGGTTTGGACAATACTCTCAGTTACAGGCTGGGATTCTTGGGGTTGTCCTGTGCAGGGCCAGGAGTCGAACTTTGATGATCCTTCCAACTCAGGATATTCTATTATAACAGCAAAATGACAAGAATATGCTAATGTCAACAAAGATTATTCTCTTCTGGACCAGGGGCATGGGGAAGAAAGGTGTTGCATATGGGTGATATCTTGCAAGGGAAAGGCCATGTGAAAATATGGTCTAGGCCCTGCTACTCTGGCTAAGAGAGCAGCTAGTTTGTAAGTTCGCATGTGAAAAAATCAAAGGAAGGAAAGTCAGTTAACATAACAATCCATTCTGGTAAGAGAACCGTTTGCACCTGTAAAAACAGTAGATCTATCCCATGAGACTCAGTGAAGATAATATGTAAGCAATCTAACAATAGAGACATTTGATGGATATGCAAAATACCATTTATCGACCAATAAACTGAGTGTCAGTGTATTGTTAACCAATTGTATCTAACACGGTGCCTTCTGATAATCCTATAAAAGTATGAGCTATGCAATAAAGATTTGGCTTTTCTAGATGAAGAAACTGAGTCCCGTCTGCTTATTATTGCAACAGAAAGGGATAAGGCTGCACAAAAGGTAACCTAAGACTAATTAGCATGGTAAAAAAATCATACCCCTGGGAAGGGACCTTGTATGCTAATGTCACACCAACCTCATATATTGAACTAGTCACTAATTGGAGCATGCACAGAAATGAGTTAGTTAAGCTGACCAATGAACAAGTTTTATGCAACTTCTGTGTTTTATATTGTATAAATGCCTACAAACTCTCCAAAGAGGTGTGCTAGCTTTGCAAACTATCACCTAGCACTCCTTTCTGCATAGAACCACATTAAAGGTTAGAAGGTGAATCTCAACTCTGTGGATGTGAAAGCCTGGTAAGAGGGAAAGAAAGCTAGATAAGTTTTCCCAGAATTGGCCTGGGAGACTTCAGGAAGCTGGAGATAAACAATTATAGCCAATTATTAAAAACAACCTGCAGGTGGTGTTTTTCTAATATCTGTTTTTCTGTTATTCTCATAAGATTGTTTACAAATGGGTGTCTTGTTAATTAGCCAATCGGGTGAAATGTATTGATTAAATTATCAATCAGGTCCACCTGTATCGGACCAGTGTATAAAAGAACCGGTTTCAGTAAAGTCATGGTGCTTATGCCACTTGGCCTTCTGACTGACTCTGTCATTTCTTATTAAACAGTGACACAACTCTTCTCATTGTTTCTTGCACACCAGGCACAAACCTAAACCCCAACTGAGGGACTCCATTGGGTACCCTACAGATTTCTTGATGCTTGGTCTTCTCATCTCTTGGCCACACCACTACTGAAGGACTCTAAAGTATATTAACTCCTAGTTTATTATCATCATCATGAACATTAGATATATGCATTCAAACCAGCTTAGGTTTTAAGAGTATTTGTCTCAATCAGTCTGCAATTCAAGATACTCAACACAGTTCCAAATTAGCATGCTATGCTTTGAAGTTTAGAAAACTTGTCCCGTCCACCCCTCCAATCACCACTACAAACATCAAGAGAATTCCCATTACTGAAAGTATGCAAGTTTTGTTCTGAAGGTTACTGTTCAGTATTCACTATGTGAAAAGAGAAGCTCTCAACAAAAATAAAATAATCACTTTTTTTCAAGAGGCCATTTAATATTCACAACATTTGAAGTGCTCAGGTCAGAGGTTATTCCATTTCAGCATCAGTATTAAAAAACAGCATGCAACTCATCTGGGTATCAAACAAAATCAGAGTACCTGACAAATTATCCTGTGTCTCATTTTAAGACTGACGATATTGACACTAGTATACAGCATTGTGAGGAATCCTTAACCTTCCTAACAGGATACTCGGGAGTTATACAAGTAGATGTCACAGAATCACAGAATGGGTAAGGTCGGAATAGACCACAGTGGGTCATCTGGTCCAACCTCCCTGCCCAAGCAGAGTCATCAAAAGCACATGGCACAGGATTGTGTCCAGACAGTTCTTGAATATCTCCAGTGAGGGAGACTCCACAACCTCTTTGAGCAGCCTGTTCCAGTGCTTGGTCACCCAGCAAGTAAAGAGGTTCTTCTTCATATTCAGGTGGAACTTCCTGTGCATCAGTTTCTGCCTGTTGTCTCTTGCCCCATTGCTTGGCACCACAGAACAGAGCCTGGTCCACCCTCTGACCCCTCCTTGAAGATACTGACAGACATTGATGAGGTCCCCTCTCAGTCATCTCTTCTCAAGGCTGACCAGGCCCAACTCCCTCAGCCTTTCCTCATAAGAGAAATGCTTGTCCCCTCATGATCTCTGTAGCCTCTAATGGATCAGCTCCAGGAGCTCCATGTCTCTCTTGTACTGAGGAGCCCAGGACTGGACACAGCACTCCAGATGTGCCTCACCAGGGCTGAGTAGAGGGGCAGGATTGCTAAGGAAATTTCCCAGTCTGACCATTCATGAGACACTTTGGCAGTCACTCCTAATGCCAGAGCCTTTAACTACTGGGACCAAAGCCCCTTCACAACGGGTGGCTCCAGTGAGATGACGGGTACCCCACCTGACTCCCTACACACCCCACTCACACACAGTCAAACCAGGTTTCCTTACTGGCTCCATCCCAGGTTTCCCATAGCAGAGTCTCAGATGTCTTGTTCCATAAAGCAATTTATTCACCATGCAGTAACACAGAAACAGCTCAAGCTGGTGCCTTTGAGGAAGGACTCCCAACCAAGGCTTTTGTACCCTCAAAGTCTAAGTTTGTGATAGTCTGGGGTCATGGGCTCCTGCTCTGTCCCTGAGTGTCAAGTCACCTGGCTGGGCCACAGGTCCCCATGTCCTTTGTTATGCAAAGGATTGACATTTCACAGCCTCTTGCCTCGAGCTCCCACCACCCAGAGTTCAATCTGCAGCTGGCACTGCAGCCGAAAACAGGAGCACCTCCCTTGACCTGCTGGAAACGCTCTTTCCAATGCACCCCAGAATCCTATTGGCCTTCTTGGCCACAGAGACACACTGCTGGTTCATGGACAGCCTGTTGTCCACCAGGATGCCCAGATCCTTCTCTGCAGGACTGCTTTTCAGCAGGTCGGCCCCCAGCCTGTGCTGATGCACAGGGTTATTCTTCCCCAGGTGCAGGACTTTGTTGCACTTGCCTTTGTTGAACTTCATACATTTATGTCTGAAGTTATTCAGGTGTCCTGCATCTACCATAAAAACCACAGCACATCATGATGTCTGCCTTTGACTGCATTACCAGTTTTCAACTTCATGTGCTACAAAATAAGTTACATCATTGATTTTGCTAATCCATTCCAAATATTGTACACTTTAAACAAACCTGCAATGTAAGTTAATTAGATAACACTGACAATCTAGTCTGTGAGTCCAAGAGCAAAAGGAGAACAACATCTAAACTATTCATGGCTTCTGCTCCAGTATCCCAGGAAACCAGCTGCAGCTACTTGATTCAAGTTGTGTACTATGGCAGAGATGTTTGCAATCCCACCCTAATAACCAGCATTTCTACAACTACTAAGTAGCATCTACAAAGAAGAGCAGCAGTTCTCCTATAGGATGCTGAGCATGAACTGCACATGCAAAGGCACAGTATGTCTGGGGAGTCAGGACACTCCCATCTCAGAATTGTTTTAGCTAGGTCAGACTACATATTTGCAGACACAGCGGTATAAAACCTAGCTCACTTGCACAGAGTAGCACAATGAAGTAAGTGAGCACATGATGCCAGGGTATCCCAAGCTAGATGGTCACTCAGTTTCTTTCCTCAGAACTGGCCCTGTTGACCCCTTGGTCATGTAACTCAAGAAAGCCTCCTTAACTTCATTAAACACATTTAGACTTTCCCTAAAATGTAAGCACGTTGTTTGGAAGGTTTTCTACATGGTAATATTTAGTTTGTAATTTTAATGTCCTAACTGAACTATTAGGTCATTACAATCATAAAATAGTCTACATAGACTCTTTTAAGCTAAAATCCAAATTTATTTCAGGTACCATGTGTACCATTTTAGTCTGCCAGTTCATAGCCTTGAAGCCTTTATCTATTTGTACAGAGAAGATACCAAACCAACTACCCATACTCCAGAAGACTCCAGAAGTCAGCATTTTGACTCCTGAATTCTTCTCAAAGGATGCTTTCAGAAAGCCATAATTAGTCCAACATTATTTTTCAATGTGTTACAAAGTTCAAGTTGTTGTCCCAAATATGGGTTCTACTCCATGTACAAGAAGCTAATCCACACAGTTACTTATTTCATGTCTGTGCAGAGATGGGTGCTAGGTAGTGAATCCACAAAGCCAGCACACCCTCAGTATGCCAGCGACCTGCTTTTATACACTACAGTGAAAGATTAACATTTCCCCTATACCCACAATCTAAAGCTATAGTCATTGGCTGTATTTTCCTTGATCTCCATTTAAAGATATTGTACACAAGTGCTTTACCAAGCATGTTCTATGATAACATGTGAAGGGGTTTATGTAAGGGGCAATTACAGGCTATGGGCAGGTATTTTACTACGCTAATGACTAAAGGTTAGCACAAAGTTTAAGTAAAATTCCTCTTGGACTTCATCAGCAGTTAGCACCACTATGGCAATTAGTCCTGTTATTCTCCTAAACCAATTCCCCAAGTCTGGTAACAAAAATGAAAGCCACTCCCATACTTCAGCAATACCTAAGGATATGCTATCCCTTTGTACTTCGTGTAATACTTTTACTTTCCTTATAGCATTTGTCATTATTATTTCCAGGCTTAAGCAAATTAGTATTTTTATAGATTACCACTATAACTATAGGTAACAATATCACTAATACACAAAAGCAATGACAATAGTCCTTAAGGACAGTCTAATTCAAGGGGATTCAGATTCCCAGGTACAATTAATTAAGGTTCTTTGTGTAGTTTTGTTTTCCATGGCCCCAATGGTGTTGATGTCCACTGTGATCCAAAGCAGCTTTCTTTACTCTGGAACAGTAAATCCAAGAGTTAATTCATTCTACCTTTACTGCTGTGTAGGTATTTAAGAGTAGCAAATGGGGTCCTTTCCACTTTTCTTTTAATGGTTCATCCTTCCAAGTTCAAATATAGACCGAGTCTCCAGGTTTGAAATCATGCACCAGAGAGTTCAGAGGAAGCAAAGTTCACTGGTTAATACCTGTGTGGGGAGGATAATATCCAAGAAAGAGACAAGAAATACTTTCTCATCAATTTCTCCCCTTTTAAGTGCATTTGGACAGTTTGATTTCCCATATCACTAACAGGATAGTTTTCCATATAATACTGCAAATGGACTTACTCCTCCCTAACCCATGGAGTTATCCTAATTTTCATCAACACAAAAGGTAAAACCTCTACCCATTTAAGCTGTGTTTCCTGACGTAATTTTGTGATTTGCCTCGAGACTGATTCATTCTATCTTCCCACTCGATTGCAGTGTCCAAGCAGTGTGTGAATCCCATTTCATTTGGAGAAATTTTGATACTCCCTGAACTACCTCTGAAACAAAATGGAGTCAATTATCTAAGGATAGGCCTTTGGGGATCCCAAACCTAGGGATTATTTCCTTTAGTAAGACCAACAACTTCCCTAGCTCAATTGTTACAATATGGGAAAGCCTCTGGCCATCCTGCAAAGGTATTTACTAAAACAAAGAGATATGTATAATATTATCATTTCATAATGTTAACATTTATAGTGTTATTTATATTGTTTTTGGTAACTCAGTAACTATGTGCCAATACTCCCCAAGAGCTATTCCTCTTTTTACCTCTTCCACTGGGGGATTCCTTTGGATTTTAGGATTATTTACACAGTAGACAGGACATTTTGTCATTATATCCCCAGGGAATTGCACTTTTGGTCCTACAGCATGTCTTCTGATGTCTACTTATCATAGCATTGGCTCCCATATGGGTCTGTTGAAGATTGCAATGCAAGATGTTTTCAATTACCATCTGTATGGCAGATTACCTTTGTCAAGTGGGCAGTTTGCTTTATCTCTCTCTTTGAGTGACCACATTCACACCTCCCTCGGGAGGGGACATCTGCTGATAACAGACTATTGAATGTCACTGCATGACTGATAAGAACTATAACATCCCATTGTGAGATGCTATGCCCAGAGGGAGGAGCCAAGCATTGCTACCCAGATATAATTCAGAAGTTTTTGAGACACCAGCACGGCTTTCTCCACGGGATTCCCCAGAGGAACAGCAGCTGTCTCTTCTTCCACTGGATCTTCAGAGGAAGAATACATCCATCTCTACAGGACCCTCCCTTGCTCCAACAGAACCACACCTGATACTTTAGGAGGACTGCAGCCACATTTCCAATTAGACTGCCACCAACACCCTGACCCACAGGGTGTCAGGTTGGGTTCTGATTCTGTCAGTGTTGTTCTAGTGTACTGCATTGTTTATTTTATCCTTTTTTTTCCTTTCCCTATTAAAGAACTGTTATTTCCTGCTCCCATATTTTTGCCTGAGAGCCCCTTAATTTAAAATTTATAGCAATTCAGAAGAGTGAAGAGAGTTTACATTCTCCATGTCAGGAGAGGCTCCTGCCTTCCTTTGCAGACTCCTGTCTTTCCAAACCAAGACAGGGTCTCTTCATATAACTTCTTGAGCAGTGCCTCTATCATTTTAGCATTAGTTAAAATCTGTTTGGAGTCACCCACCATCCTTCTGTATTTTTAGTGCACTTTAGTCCCACTAATTGAGTTTCCTTTTCTAAATATTCAGGGGGGTTCATCTCCGTTCTTTTTTCAAGTATTAAAGCTCCAGTTATTTGGTTTTGATCCACTGCATGTTTTACCACTAAGTCTTACTTTCTATTTCCCTGAATCACTTTGCTCTGTCCTTTTTGATGTGCATTATAGTCACTTCTTTAGGTTCCAGTACTGCCTGCAGAAGCTTCAAAATTTCCTGCCTCCACTTCCCTAAGAATTCAATAGTCTTCATTTTTCCCATATAGTCCCATAAGCATGTACTACTCCAAAGGCATATTTTGAATCAGTAAATCTATCAATCCTCTGCTCTTTTCCAATCTCCACAGCTCTAGTGAGTGCAATAATCTTGGCCTTTTGGGCCAAGGTATTCAGGGGCAAAGGTTTCACTTCTATTTCCTCCCCTAATGTCACTATTGCATATCCTGCCCTTCTTACTCCATTTTGCACAAAGCTACTGCCATCAATGTAGAGTTCTTCATACAGATTATGCAAAGCTTCATCCCTTAAATCTGGTCAACTTGCATATACCTGCTCTATGGTATGCAGATGGCCGTGCTGTAGCCATGTGTGTGACATCAACTTTAAATCCAGCCACTTGGCTACCTACTGAAGAGAAAGAGCCTTTACATCTCCCTGTTCCATTAGCATAGCTTGGTTTTTGCCAGTTGGCTTGGAGAGATCCAGTGATGTTTACCAACCTTTTTATGGTTCTATTCTTATAGGATATAAATTCACTCTTACTGGTTTAGCTCCTGGTTTCAATTTTATCTTACTTGGAGTCACTTTTACCTGTTTTTTCTGAAGCCCATACCAGTAGAATCACCACACTTGAAACAGCACCTGGAAGGTTTTCTGATTTCTTCCAATGGCTTGCTCATTAGCAAGCAAAACTGAGCTTTCCATGCTGTCTCAGGTGGAATGTGGAACTGCATGGAATTCTCAAAAAAGTTTACTTGTTCATTTAATTTACATAATATATCTCATCTTGTGGTGAGTTCAGGTTTTTCAGTGAATTTCTTCCCATTGCTATCAGGGAGATGCTAGAAGGGGGAGGCAGTCGCTTTTCTGGGTGAATAGTCAGCAATTAAGACCCAAGGGGAAGTGGCCAATGGCTCGGCATTCCAATGGAGTCATTTTGGGGCTGGGGAGTTTTAGCTGGGGCATGGGCTCTCCCAACTGGGTTTTTTTTTCAAGAATTGTGGAGTAATGCCGTGAGAGGTGGTGGGGTTGACCCGAGACTTGGCTGGGAGGTGGGTCCTTCCTCCCTTCTGCTCAGGAATCCAGAGCCGTTGTGTGGGGTGCCGCCTGGAGTTGGGGCAGTCTCCGCTAGATCTCTTTCTGCACACTAACCCAGCACCACAATCAAGCCCTGCCTATTTCCCCCAAATTGTGCCTGCTGCTGTTGGCACTGCCAAGACTGGTCGCTGCTTGTGTGAGTGCTCAGTGGAATCACCCTCTTCCTTCTTTTCATCTGGGCTACCATTACCCCCTGGAGAAATTCTGAGCTTGCATCAGAGTGCCCCCTGCTGGCTGTGAGGAAGCTACTGCACCTTTTGCCTTGCCAGAGCTGCCAGCATCCCCTGCCAGCTGTTGTCATAACTACACCAAAAGAGAAAAATAGTGCTTAGCAGTTGGGAAACTTTTGTTATTGTTTTGTTGTTTGCTCTGTTCTGATATATATATATATATATATATATATATATATATATTTTAGTAAAGAACTGTTATTCCTTTTCTTACATTTTTGCTAGGAAGCCCTGTAGCTTTCATAGTTATATTAATTTGGAGGGAGGGGTCTTCTTTCCATTCCAGGAAGGTTCTTGCCTCCCTTGGCAGACATTTGTCTTTTAAACCAAGACACATCTCACACAGGGAAGGAGGCATTCTGGCATACATAGGGATTAATTATTTAGTGTCCCTAATTGTACACTCCATAGGTTGTAGGAGCATGTCCTAAATTGCAAATGCAAGATGTGGCCAGGGGCGTGTATTCTACTGCCATCTGTTAGAGGTGGGGCAGTTATCTTCTGTTGATTGGGCCACCTGTTAAAAACAGGTGGGGCAGTTTTCTCCATCTCTTCCACCACCCATCCTCCGTCCTGGGAGATATCTTCTATTAATAGGCCATTGAGTCTCACTGCATGACTGATGAAATTACATCATCCCATTGTGAGATGATCTGCCCAGGGGGAGGAACCAAGCATTCCTACCTGGATATAATCTGAGAATTGGAAGACCACAGCCAGCCTTTTCCCACTGGATTCCCAGAGGAAGACCAGGCCCATCTATACCACCACTGGATCTTCAGAGGAAAACTACACCCTTCTACAGGATCACTCCTTCAACAGAACTACATCTATCACTCCAGGAGGACTGCAGCCACCATTTAATTGGACTGCTACCAACACCCTGACTAACAGGGTGTCAGGTCGTGTTCTGACTCTGTCACTGTTGCTTTGTATTACTGCATTTTTATTTTTGTTTTTATTTTCTTCCCTAATAAAGAACTGTTATTCCTACTCCCATATCTTTGCCTGAGAGCCCTTTAATTTCAAAAATCATAATAATTCGGTGGGAGGGGGTTTACATTTTCCATTTCAGGGGAGGCTCCTGCCTTCCTAAGCAGACACCTGTGTTTTCAAACCAAGTCACCAGTCCAGATCCACTTAAATCCTGACAGCTTGATCCACCTGACCATTGTTGCTATCTTCTTCAGTAGCCTGACTCCTGGGTATGTGGGCATCTACATGAGGGACTTTTAGTCAACTTCTCTACCCAGGCAGCAATGTCTTGCCACAATTAAGCAGACCAGATGAGTTTCCCTCTGTGCTGCCTATTGGTCTTTTTCCATCAGTCCAGCCACCCCCACAGAGCATTTGCTACCATCCATGAGTCAATGTAGAGTTGGAGTGCCGGCCACTTTTCACATTCAACGATACCTAAAGCCAGCTGGACGTCTTTCAGCTGTGCAACCTGACTTGATCCGCCTTGTCCCTCAATAGCTTTTGTGACGCACCACGTAGGACTCCATACAGCAGCTTTCCATTTTTTAATGCATCCCTATGATAGAGCAGAAACCTTCAGCAAAAAGAGGATGTTGCTTTTTATTTTCAGGTAGCTGATTATATGGTGGGGCCACCTCAATATGTGTCACCTCCTCCTCCTCTTCTGATGATAGTTTGAAATTTTCAGCTTTGGGCTAGTTCCAGATGACTTCCAAGATCCCTGAGCAACTGGGGTTCTCTATTGGAGCTTGCTGTGAGATCAGAACAATCAGCTTACTCCACACAGCATCAGTGGAATGTTGTATGGAAGGGACTTTCCCTTTGAACATCCAGCAAAGCACTGGCAGTTGAGGTACCAGGAGGAGCAGTGCTTCAGTGCCAACCACTTCTGAAGCAGCTTGAATCCCTTCATAGCATGCCAGTATATCTTTTTCAGTTGGGGTGTAAAATGCCTCGGATAATTTGTATCCCCGACTCCAGAACCCCAGGGGCTGTCCTTGAGTCTCCCTAGATACTTTTGCCAGAGATTCCAGGAAGAACTATTCTCCCTGACTGCAGTATAGAGCACATTTTTCACATCTTGTCCTGTCCTGACTGGCCCAAGGGCTATGGCATGAACTATCTCCAGTTTACTTTATTCAAAAGCTTGTTCTTGTTCAGGACCCCACTTGAAATCATTTTTTTTTCAGATGATGAGATAGAGAGGGTTTGCAATAAATATGACTGTAATCTGGAATATGCATCCTCCAAAATCCCACAGTGCCTAGAAAAGCCTGAATTTCCTTCTTGCTGGTTGGTGGGGGACAAAAACTGCTATTTTGTTCACTATGTCCATTGGAATCTGACAACAGCTATCTTGCCACTTTACACCTAATATCTGGATCTCCTGGGCAGGCCCCTTGACCTGGTTTTATGGCAAAACCAGCCTTCAGGAGGATCTGTATTATCTTCTCCCCTTTCTCAAAAACTTCCTCTGCTGTGTTGCCCCCATACGATGATGTAATCTGTGTATTGCAAGTGTTCTGGAGTCTTACCCTTTTCCAGTGCAGCCTGGATCAGTCCACAGCAAATCATGGGGCTGTGTTCCCATCCCTGGGGCAGGCGGTTCCAGGTGTACTGGATGCCCTTCCAGGTGAAGGCAAACTTTGGCCTGCACTCTGCTGCTAAAGGAAGGAAGAAAAACACATTGTCAATATTGATGGCAGCACCACTTTGCTGCCTTGGACTCCAGTTCGTACTGAAGTTCCAGCATGTCTGGCACAGCAGCACTCAGTGGTGGTGTGACTTCATTCAGGCCATGATAATCCACTGTCAGTTTCCGTTCTCCCTTGTACTTACGTACTGGACATATGGGGCTTTAAAAGGTGAGTAAGGCTTGCTGACGACTCCCTGGCTATCCAGTTCATGAATTATCTCATGGATGGGGGAAACAATCCTGGTTGGTGCAGTATTGTTGACAGTGCACAGTTTTGGTAGTGATCAGTACCTGTTGATAAGAGACCCTTGCCAGTCCCACAGCAGAAGGGTCCTCTGAGAGACCAGGCAAGGTATTCAGCTGCCTGATTTCCTCTGCCTCCACAGCAACTATCCCAAAAACCCAACAATGCCCTTTTGGGCCCTTGAAACACTCTCTCCTGAGGTAATCTATGCCAAGGATACATGGGGCCTCTGGGCCAGTCACAATGGGGTGTTTCTGCCATCTCTTCCTAGCCAGGCTCAGTTCAGCTTCCAGTACAGTCAGCTGTTGGGATCCCCCTGACACTCCAGAAATAGAGATGGATTTTGCCCCACTATATCTCAATGGCATCAGGGTACATTGTGCACTGGTGTAAACTAAAGCCTTATACTCCTGTGGGTCTGATGTGCCAGGCCATCAGATCCACACAGTCTCATAGATCCGACTGTCCCTTTCCTACACCTGGCTGGCCCCTTTAGTTCTGGTCATGGTACTTGTTGCTCACTTGTTGTAAATATGATGAACTGCAGGTCCCTTCAAGAGGATTTGAAGTAACATCAGCACCTTCCATTCTGTCTTGAGGACCTGCCCACTGGAAACTGGAGCAGCATTTATCCTTGAAGAATTTCCCATGGTGGTTGTTCTTCCTCTCAACTCACATACCCATGGCTCCTAGGGCAGAGGTGGGTTTTCCATCCTACTTCCTCATGTCCTCTCCATGGTCATGCAGGTAAAAGCACAGGTTACCTACCTCATGGTGTGTTCCCTCTCTCTCTTGAGCAGGGGCATGCTTGCTCTTAATAGCAGAGACTCTGGCCTGTACTGGCAGGGCACAGGACAGTTCCTCTTTAAATTGCTGGAGGTCCTTGGACAGTCTTTCTGTGGCTGAGATGCAGGCCCACAGGGAGGAAGAGAGACTTTCCTCATATTACCAGTTGAGCAACCAAATTATCCACTCTTTGTTCTCCTTCTTTCCATGACATCACCGCCAGTGAGCTGGTGTACGACAATGGTGTGCTCCATAAGAACTTCTGTCACATGGGTTGCGTGCCCTAGGCTTCATCTGGATCTCTAGGGGACTGCTTGTTACTTGAATCCTTATAGAGTACCTCCAGTGCAGCTAATTCTCTCAGGTACTGGATACCTTGCTCCATGGTGTTCCACTTATCTCAGTGCACTGATAGATCATCCTTGAAAAGATACCTTTCCCTCATGTTTGATAGGCGTCATCTCCAGAGGCTGAGTTTCTGTCTTTATCCCAATCCCCTGGGCAGTGCCCACATCCCAGGACAGAGATCCCGGCTGCATGGCTTCACTACCATTTAGTTCCATATCTTGGGTCATGATATCCCAGCATTGGAACAGTCAGGTCGCCATGGGCTCACCCTACTGGTGGCTGAAATCATATCTCACAGCTCACCCAGGGATAGGGATCAAATTACTATCTCTGCCCATGCCTTTTACTCTTGTTGTGAGGACCCTACTTCCTCTTCATCCTTCACTAAGTGACCTGATTTGGTCTTGAATTTTTTCTTCTGTATAGGGGTGACTGCTACCAGCATGGGTTGTTCCTCTGGTTCAGCTGCAGTTTGAGTGGTCACAGTGCCAGTTGCTCTGCTTTTCTCCTCCTCCCCTTGAGGATGCTGTCTAGTAATGAGCAGTGTCTAGTAAATAGCAGGCAGAGCCTAGCAAATGCCATAATTTTGCGCCTCTTTGGAACTGCCCGCAGCATTTTTCCTTCGCATATTTTATCACTCTAACAGGGCCCTGTGGTTGTTCTGGGGTGAACATCCAAACCATTGGAGGAGAGAAGTCCTCCGAATAGTGGCCTGTTTTCTGTCACATTCCATGCCACTCATTACTCTCCCACCCTAGGCAAAGATCTCTGAATGGCCTTCCTAAAATTCTCTTTCATCACTCTAAATATGGTGTGGCTGGTGATGCCTTGGAGTGGCTACCTGAAGACAGAGAGACTCATGTCTGCTGGGTAAAGAACCTACCTAGAACAGAGGCTAGACAAGATTAAGAGAATAAGAGTAGGTATTTATTAAAGGCCTTCAGAAGGTACACCTTGGGCAGTCAAACCACTGAGAGACACTACACCCAAGATGGACGACAGTCACGAGTTTTTCAGACAGATATAAGTTTGGTCCATTTACATGTCAGGGGTTAATCCTCCAATTACAGCTTCAGGTAAGGAAGTAATATTCCCCCAGTTTGCTTACCCGGAATTCACTTACATTTATACTTTCCAGGGCCCGAGGCAGTCAGGTGTCCCTGGATCTCACGCCTGGAGGGATTGTTTTGTCTCACCGAAATGTGAAGACAGTAAACTAACACTTTATATTGAGTTTAGAGTTATGTACTAATGCAGTACAGGATTTGAAAAATATAAAGGCTAAAATCTTAAGGCATCACTGGTACTGAGTAGACATAGCAATATGAACATGCTTTCCTTAACATCCAAAAGAAATTAAAATATCTCAAATTTGTTGTAACAAACCTGAAGAAGAAAAGGGGGTAAAAACTGGGGGAAACCATCCTCCCCTGTATCCCTACAGACTGGGTATCATTATTAATGAATTCCCATAGGTAGCACCCAAAGCTGGGGCAGGTGAGCAACACTAAATATATATCCCAAAATTATCCTCAATGCCCTTGATGTATGTCCTAAACTGATATCCCACAGTGATGCCTCAGGTTTTAGCTTTTATATTTTTTAGGTTCTATTCTGCTTTAGTGTGTAAGTCTAGGCTTCATATTAGGGGATAGTAAGCTCTCTCCACAGAATAGGTAGACAAAACAATTCCTTCTCTAGCTGGGGACCCAAGGACAGCCAATCCAGATCTCAGGCCCAAGAGCATAAACAATGGTGGACCAAAGAGACAAAACAAGAAGGATGGGACTTCATGGGCTAAAGCTGTAATTGGACAATTAGCTACAATATGCTAATGGACCAAAACTTATAAAAGTGTGTGAAAACCACGTTCACTCTCCTCTGAAAATTTAAACAGTTTAATAAAGGACTATAGGAGACAAAGACAGTAAAGCAAAGACTATGGCCAGGTGTGTCTTGGCACTCAGCCAAGAGCACACCGTCACCCTCAGGGATACCCCGTAAATACCTTTTCAGCCTGTTGCATATTCATAGACCCTTATGCATATCCATAAACTGGTTTACATATTCCAGGAACTATTTTACATGGCCCCTCCTTGGGTCTGCCTTTTTAGAGCATGCGTGTTTCTTGGCTGTGGTTTTGGCTCCTTCTCCTTATCACTTCCAGTTTGGGCCTTGGTACATACTTTCTTCAGTGCTGATAGTTGGCATATCAATAGCAGGGTCCTTATGACATATTCATTGGATGTTATCCTGACCAAACAGACAGTTCAGTCATAACTATCAGCTACCACTACTACTATGTCTAAGTTTTTGTTAATAGCAGAAATAAAAGCAAAGTTATTTTAACATCATACATATAACATTCATTCTAATATTTGCAAAAAGCCAACAACATAATATGTATTTATAACAAGTGTGAGACCCCATGACCTGTCGTCCATTTTTTGGCCATTTTGGTTTGTGCTGCCCAGTGTGGATCTATCTGAGACCTCTTAATAAATACCTACTTTACTCTTTAGCTCTGTCTAGTCTGTTCTAGGTCAGCCTTCACAAGACATCAACAGTACAGCAACAAAGCAATCCTGATTCCTCTCCCTGCTCTGAAAAGCATCATGAGGACCACATAGTGCATATATGGGATTATATACAGGGTTAGGTACCACAACCATGTGAACAGAGGAAGCAACATTATAACCAGTGGCTCCATACCTATTACAAATTCTTAGATCAAATTTGTTTCCAACCTGCTCTCAGCAGATTGTTATCTCAACCCTTTGTGCCCCACACTGGGTGCCAAATAAGGCTGTCAAGGTTTAGGAATGGTATTCCCCAATTTAGTGTTCCCACTTGTCTTGGTTTGAAAGACAGGTGTCTACTAAGGAAGGCAGGAGCCTCCCTTGGAATAGAAAATATAACCCACTTTCCTCCCAATTGTTATAATTTTTGAAATCAAGGGGCTTTCAGACAGAAATATGGGAAAAGGAATACCAGTATTTACTAGTATATATAACAAGCCATCAAACAACAACAGTGGCAGCGACAACACACAAAACCAGAAACCCAGTAGCAGCCTTCTCTCAGTTGTCACTTTCCCCTTTGGTATAGTTATGGTCACAGCTGGCCAGGGTGCTGTTGGCTCCCAGTCAGGAAGGGCAGGTGTGATGATTCCCCCGTAGCTGAAGGAGGTGCTATGGTATGGGTTTTGGCTGTCTCCCTCAACGCAGTAATGGCGGACGTAGCCGGCAGAAATGGATGGAGAAAAGGCTTCCTTTATGAACTCATAGGGAGAGCCAATCCTTGTGCCCCCTTTGGATAGCAAAAAGAGCTGTAGCAGGAACCTGGGAGTAGTAATCTCAGAAGGCAGAGATGAGCTAAGTCCTGGAGTGGTAGGTGAGATGTATCAGAAACCCGGTAGCTGTAGCTGAAACCATGGGGCATCCCGTCAGGGCAGGAGATGCGAGTTACAGTGTAGCAAAGAAACTTTGGAGTAGTGGCAAAAAACGGCAAGGGCGGGGCAGGGGCAGCCCAACTCCCAAGCAGGGCAAGGGAAAGGCTCCCTGAGAGGGGAAAGGGGTCAGGAACCTGGGGTTTTCCCTTAAGGCACCAGAGCATATGGTGAAGGGTCCTTTGTTTGGTGAGATAGGGTGTTAATAAGGTCCCAGTGCAATGGCCGCTCTTACCTGCGGAGCTCCACTTGCGGTGGGAGAAGGCAGCAGAAGACAGAACCCTGAAGTGGTGGTGAATTCTTTCCACAGCGACTGCAGCCTCCTTCTCCGAATGCTGAGAGTGCAAGGGCTTGCAGTTGCCCCAGCCCCTTCTTTTTCCAGCCCAATTCTCGAAGTATCTCTACCCTTCCTGCAGAAACCCCCAGGTAAAAAGAGGGAGTAGCCAGCTGGACCCCTCCCCCAACCTGTGGCCACTTCTTTTGTTTTTGTTATTGTTCTTCTGTCTCTCTTAAATATCCCATCGTTATTGTCTCCTAGCAACACATATGGGAGAAAATTCTTTGCAAGAAAGAAACAAAAGAAAGAATCTTAAACCCCAACACTATTGAAATCCCCCAGACCACGAATGGCTCACTTTCCCCCTCCCCTGAGGCAGGATGGGGAGGAGAATTGGAGACACCACGAAAAGGTTAAGATCGTGGGTTGAGATACTAACAATTTATTAGAAACAGCAATGAAATAAGAAAGTGAACCATAACAACAACAGTGTGTACAAGACAGGCAAGTAATTTACACGCAATTGCTTACCACTTGGAACTCGGTGCAACTTGCCTGTACACCCCGGCAAAACAGGAGAGAATATCACCCCACTTTGTGTCGTCCCCTCCTGCCATGCATGGCGGTATCTAATAACCCCAAGTTCGGGGTTGTGCCCCTCCTGGCTGCTGCAAAAATTAAACCAGTCCTGGGCAGAACCAGGACACCAGTCAACTTCTAAATGAAACTAGCCATTTTATGTTACTGTGTGATCTCCATTGGAGCATATGAAAATTAGAGTTCTAAGACCAACATATGAAATCATTTCCATTTCTCAATGCGTACCAGAAACCTGAAGACTTATGTGCTTTAAAACTTGGCTAACACACTTTATTCTTTCTATGAGATTAAACTTTGCATGGAAGAAGCTTGGCTACCTTTGGCCTGAAATGCAGCAAGTGACCCTACGGGGGGAAGCTGGGTAAGTGGGCTAGACTTTATGGAGACTATGAACATTTGGGCTTTTACACTTTGGAACTGACTGGATTATTCTCAAAAATTTGTTAATACTGAAGTTTGTTTTGACCCCCGAAGGATTAGGCGCAGACTCATTAGAAGTCATATGCTTATGCTTGGGCTCTTCAACCAGGGACCATATTTTGCCTGCAAGAGGCAATTAAGTAACATGCTGCCAATCGACAAAAGCTGTGAAAAGCCATACTGCTTAATGGTAATGTCCATGAGATCACATCTGGGCTGGTTGCTGTAGATATGTGCTGCCTACTTCAGCCAGGGATTTTCCTGCTTGAAGTTGTAGGTGGTATTGCTAAGTGGTAGATCAGATCAGGTTGAGGTATAGGTAGTGAATAACCATCCCAAAGCATGCCATTGCCTGTTCCCATGCCTCATGGGCATATCTTCAGTAATCTTTTGACAGTACACCATACTTGATCTTGCCTGGTGTCCAAGTAGCTAACGGTGCATACTGTGGGGTCAGGTCTGTGCAATGGCAGAGGCATGGAGGAAGGCTCTAGTATGTTTGGCCACAAAAGACCTGTCATTGTCATGCTACCAGGCCTCTTCATCTGTCTTGGGGTCTCTGGGAATCCAAGCCCATCTTTGGTGTCTCCCTCTTCCTATAATGAACCAGCTGTACTTTGGGCTGTGACTGAGGGCTGACATAAGGTCAACACGTGACCTGATTAGAGTTCCTGGTGTTCTCCTGCCTTGTTCTCCTTCATCTTTCCCTCTGCAGTTATCAGCTTTGCTGAGCATGTGGGTGACTTTCACCTATTTTCAAGAGAACAGTGAAGTATTTTTGACCTGCCTATTCTTTACCAACACTTCTAAAATAGCTAATTTCTGCTATTAAAACAAAAGTAGGCTTGCTGGTGATGCTAGGGGAGAACCTGAGAGTTATACTTCAACAAATCTAGCAAAGCTCTGGATAGAGGCTAGTGGATAGAAACTCTTGAGATGTTGGAAGGGTGCATCAGTTCTATATCCTTAACTTTTGTATCCACCAATTTCTTTGTGATATCCTAGTTGTTTTGTTCAGCATTTTCTTCAAATTTGGGGATTTTCCTTCCCTTTACTTAAGTATAGAGTAGTGATTTCTGTACTCTGGAAAGAATATATGCAGTATATTTCCTGGAACAAACTCTGTATGAATAGCATTTTTTTGTTTGCTTGTTTTTGCATTGTTGTAATTTAAACTCTATTTTAAATATCTTTATTTTAAAAAGTATATGTTATGACGGAGGTGTGTTATGGAAAAACACCATGATAATTATTGCAGACAGAATAGCTGCTAATAAAGTCCAGGGTAAGGAAGCAAAAAGGGCCTTTGCATAGTATCCACAGATGTTTAATTCAGCCACGCAGTAAGATGTTTGGGGTCCAAGGGCACACTCATGGGGAGAGTCCAGGTTTCTGTGTCTGCAGAGGTAGGAGCTGAAAAGTGGTATCAGGGCAGTGCAAAGATGAGGGCCAATGGGGGAATATGGAGGGAGTGACTGAGGAACATAGGAATAAAGGAAGGAACCAACAGGGTCTTAACAGCTTTTGAAGAAAGCTTCTTGTGTCTCCCTAAACCAGAGAATGCCTTTCAGGGTCTCCACAGATGATGACACTGGGAACAAAAGTCCCTGTGCTTGTAAGGGGCTTCTGTTTTGTTAGGCTACTTTTATGTGATACATAGCTTCTGTAACTGTAGTGATGCAGAAAACCTGAGGATGACTAAATTTAGGCTGAGCCTAAAACCTACTAATAATGCTTGGTTGACATGTTGAATTTGGATCTTAATTTGTGGATTAATAACTAGATAACGTCAACTCGAAATAAGAGTATTATGGGAAATCAGTATCTTCTTTCCAAGAAAAGGTGTTGTGTCTGCTGCTACATGCTCATATGGTCAACAATATATTGTCTTTTGCCAGGTAGCAGTCAACAAGCTTTCTTTGGTAAGTTTAGTTGAGCTTTGTCTGGTAGAGCTATTGAATATTGCTCTGTCATATTTACTCTGAACATGAATTCCTACAATCTGATGTCACACTGGATGAAAGAGATATACAATTTCGAATTCGTCATCGTTTAGGCTCTTTGTGTGAATGAAGCATGGCACTTGTTGAAAATAGTCTATGGATGTTACACAAACAGGATGAGAGAGCCAATAAAATGCATTGTTTTAGATCTGTTGGTGACTGTAAGAGATGCTAATCTGAAGGACACAGGAGTAGGATTGGAGGAGTTGTTTAGACATATGGGAGGTTTGTACAGCTTTGAATGCAAGATAGCATCAAAATGTTTTTTGACAACAGTAAGAGGCAGTATACTTTAGTGAGCAGAATAGGGATCAAAAGCATTTTATCTGTAATGGATTTGTATGCATGATCTTGAAAAAGTTAACATTTTTTATGTAAAATGGGTAGATTTTATAATAGCATAGTTGACTAAATCTCTAGGTAGAAAGCATTTTGCTCTTTATAAAGAGCATATGAGGAAGCTTTCTTCCAAAACGAATTCGACTTGCATGTTTGTAAGTACAGTATATAAATTTGGAATAGCTGAAGAAATTGTCAAGTGAATAGCTTCCAAGCTGCTTAAGCACAAAAACAACGAGTTTTTTAAATAAGAATTTCTGCTTATTCCTGATTTTTAAAACTAAAAACCTGAGCAGTTTCCAGAAGCACCCCAGCACAGATCCTGATGTACTGACAAGTCACACTCCTCTGCACAGACTGTCCACATGGCAACTGCAGCAATTCTCTAAGTGCAAAAAATTAAGCTTGGGTTGTGTAACTTACCCTGGGGGAGGAGGGGAACATTCCTGGTGTTGAAGAAAAAGCCATCAAGGCCTGGGTATGTAGACTTGCTATATGCTATGCAGGCTTCACAAGTAATTTTTAGATTATTGGGGAGAATCTGGGTAAACTTGTTGGAAGAGGCAAAGCTATGCCTTGGCTACCTCATCATTTGAAATATTGGAGGGATTGACACTGATTTTAGAGCTATATTGTTCATTTTTTGTGCTGGTGAATGCTTTACCTGTTAAATAAACAGGTTTTTTCCACTTTTCTCCAAGGAAAACTTTTCCCAAACCAGTTGGGTGAGGGGCCGCTTGAATCTGCTTTCTAGGTGAACCCATTTGGAGGTTTTCTCCCAAATTTGCCCTAAACCAGGACAATGTACTCCAGAGATTTGTTTTGAGATAAACACTTTGAAGCCATAAAATGTACTGGATCTTTAGTAAAGCTGACTGCATATTTTCTTTTAGCACAAGAGCCATCTTGCCAGCAGGAGAAAATACTACTTCCTATAAACCCCAAATGGACTGAAATGGTTTTGGTTGGCTGCTTTTGAGGGAGTGTGGGTGTGGTTTGTTGTTTGCTATTTTTAAAGCACCTGAAACTGACTCTAACTACTGTCCTTGTCTTAATTTCAGCATCTGATTCTTCCTTTTTCTGTGATTACACATGGATACTTTGAATGATGTTCTATTGGGAAGAGGCCAACTGAAAACACTTGAGCAGCAAACAATCTACTCAAATGAGACTAATCTTTGCATAAAAAGAGTAAAAGAGCATATTTTGAAACTTGTCTCCTTTTGCAGGAGGCAGGCAGTGCTGTTGGCATATTTTAAGGGCAAGATGTGTGTTAGTGCTTGTCTAGTGTCCAGTACAATGAAGCTGTGATTTGCTAGGTGCTCTCAAACCTGCAAAGTTAACCCAGACCATAAATGCAATAAGGGTTATCTGACTACTAATGAGATGCAAAAATGATGGTTACTGTACAGCTTCCAGTATGCAAATATAAGTAAATTACAGCTTTCTTGAAAGCTCAGTATAATCTGAAGGGTGATAATAGGTGACGTTTTTTTTTTTCTGTAACTAGACTCTATAACAGCTGGCTTCTGGTGAGTCCTTTTTCCAGTCTCAAAGAGTTAAACATGGGATGTTAATTATATGCTCTGTAGATGTACATGTGCTGCTGAAGCTGTAATTTTAAAATCTACATTGTAAGTCAAGTGATCAGTCTGGTCAAAATTGTTGGCTTGGCTTTCTTTATCACTAAACAAGCATGTAGGTCGCTGTCCTGGGTTTGGCCCAGATCGGGGGGGGGGGGGGGGGGGGGGGGGGGGGGAAGGCTAGCTGCATCAACATGGCCCATTCCTAAACCATGACAACATTAATTAGCACCTAATGTGGAGCACAAAGGATTGAGATGACAACAGATCTTCCCAGAGCAGGATGGAAACAAATTTGATCTAAGCATTTGTTGTATTAGGTGTGCAGTCACTGATTAAAGTGTTGCTTGGTCTGTTCATTTGCATGTGGTACCTAACCCTGTACATATTCCCATATGTGCTCCTTTCGGTCTTGTTTTTCACATTAGGGAGAGGGATCAGGATTGTTTTGTTGCTGTACTGTAAGATATCAGTTTATGACATGGTAACATCAAGGTCAATGAGGGTCATTTGGGATGTGTATTTGGTGTTGCTCTCCTTGCCTTACCTTGGTTGCTAGCTTTGGGAGTCCATAAATAATAGTACACAGTGGGGGAGTGGGAACCGAGCAGGATGATTTTCTTCAGGTTTTCACCCCCTTTTCCTCCTTCAGGCATGTGACATCAGCTTTTTAGAATTTTAAATTCTATTGGATGTTAAGGAAAGCATGTTATTGTTACTAAATTTGCCAGGTCTCCTCAGTGCAGTCCACACCATGAAAGAGACAAGAAAGAGTTCTAGGGAGGATAGTCAGAGATTTGCCATGAGGGTGGGAGAGTAATGAGTGGCATGGAATGTGACAGAAAACAGGCCACTATTCGGAGGACTTCTCTCCTCCAATGGTTTGGATGTTCACCCCAGAACAATCACAGGGCCCTGTTAGAGTGATAAAATATGCGAAAGAAAAATGCTGCGGGCAGTTCCAAAGAGGCGCAAAATTATGGCATTTGCTAGGCTCTGCCTGCTATTTACTAGACACTGCTCATTACTAGACAGCATCCTCAAGGGGAGGAGGAGAAAAGCAGAGCAACTGGCACTGTGGCCACTCAAACTGCAGCTGAACCAGAGGAACAACCCATGCTGGTAGCAGTCACCCCTATACAGAAGAAAAAATTCAAGACCAAATCAGGTCACTTAGTGAAGGATGAAGAGGAAGTAGGGTCCTCACAACAAGAGTAAAAGGCATGGGCAGAGATAGTAATTTGATCCCTATCCCTGGGTGAGCTGTGAGATATGATTTCAGCCACCAGTAGGGTGAGCCCATGGCGACCTGACTGTTCCAATGCTGGGATATCATGACCCAAGATATGGAACTAAATGGTAGTGAAGCCATGCAGCCGGGATCTCTGTCCTGGGATGTGGGCATTGACCAGAGGATTGGGAAAAGAACAGCAATTCTCAGCCTCTGGAGGCGACTCCTGTCAAACATGATGGAAAGGTATCTTTTCAAGGATGATTTATCAGTGCACTGAGGCAAGTAGAACACCATGGAGAAAGGTATCCAGTACCTGAGAGAATTAGCTGTACTAGAGGTAATCTATAGGGTTTCAAGTAACAAGCAGTCCCCTAGAGATCCAGATGAAGCCTAGGGCACGCAACCCATGTGACAGAAGTTCTTATGGAGCACACCATTGTCGTACACCAGCTCACTGGCGGTGATGTCATGGAAAGAAGGAGAACAAAGAGTGGATAATTTGGTTGCTCAACTGGTAATATGAGGAAAGTCTCTCTTCCTCCCTGTGGGCCTGCATCTCAGCCACAGAAAGACTGTCCAAGGACCTCCAGCAATTTAAAGAGGAACTGTCCTGTGCCCTGCCAGTACAGGCCAGAGTCTCTGCTATTAAGAGCAAGCATGCCCCTGCTCAAGAGAGAGAGGGAACACACCATGAGGTAGGTAACCTGTGCTTTTACCTGCATGACCATGGAGAGGACATGAGGAAGTAGGATAGAAAACCCACCTCTGCCCTAGGAGCCATGGGTATGTGAGTTGAGAGGAAGAACAACCACCATGGGAAATTCTTCAAGGATAAATGCTGCTCCAGTTTCCAGTGGGCAGGTCCTCAAGACAGAATGGAAGGTGCTGATGTTACTTCAAATCCTCTTGAAGGGACCTGCAGTTCATCATATTTACAACAAGTGAGCAACAAGTACCATGACCAGAACTAAAGGGGCCAGCCAGGTGTAGGAAAGGGACAGTCGGATCTATGAGACTGTGTGGATCTGATGGCCTGGCACATCAGACCCACAGGAGTATAAGGCTTTAGTTTACACCAGTGCACAATGTACCCTGATGCCATTGAGATATAGTGGGGCAAAATCCATCTCTATTTCTGGAGTGTCAGGGGGATCCCAACAGCTGACTGTACTGGAAGCTGAACTGAGCCTGGCTGAGAATAAAGGGCAAAAACACCTGTCCTGGTTTAGGGTAAATGTTGGAGGAAACTTCCAAAGGGGTCCCTCTAGAAAGCAGATTCAAGTGGCCCCTCCCCCTAACTGGTTCAGGAAAAGATTTCCTTGGAGAAAAGTGGAAAAAATCTGTTTATTTAACAATCAAAGTATTCACAAGCATAAAAAATGAATAATATTAAACAATAAAACTTCTCACTGTTCTGAAGAGATGACAAATTCAGAAAGTCCTTTTTGTGGGGTGCAGCTCAGCTCTCTTAGTCTCTTATCAGTCCCTCCTGTGATGGAAAATGCCATGTCCTGGACCCTGGTGGGCCACAGGTGCGAACTCCCTGTGTCTTTCTGGGTTTTCAGTCCAGAGCAGGGCCGATCAGTTCCAAGAAAAAGGAAAGCCACAGTCTGGGGAACTTCTCTGCCTCAGCTAGCTAAAATCTAACTAAAAGCAAAGGAGAGCTCTCTCCCGCTGTCCGGGCTGCAGACAACACTGTCTGTGGGTAGGAGGAAAACTCAAGCTCTTATCTCTATGTTTTTGAATACAGCTACCTCAGACATTCCACCACCTCTCCTTCTCCCCTCCTTCACTCTTAGATCTAGTTTAAAGGTGTCCTGGGTTGAATGTATGATGCTTTTATCCCAAATCATCTCTTCTGTTTATGCTGAATAATAAGTTTTGCACCTTTAAGACTTGTTCCAGAGAGTGAAGGGGGGAGAGAAGAAGCGTGCAGTTTGTTTCCAGACACTGCACTCACTTCTCCACATTCCTGCTCCTGGACTGTTGTTGTCTGTGGATGGATAGACAGCAAGATAGAGGTCTCCTTTGTTTTAGTTTTAGCTAGCTGAGGCAAAGAAGTTCCCTGGACCATGGGGTTTTTTTCCCTTTTCTTTGGACCTGTTTAAACCTGCTCTGGACTGAACACCCAGAAGAACACTGGCAGCTTGCACCTGTGGCCCACCAGGCCAGGCCTGGGTCTCAGCATTTCCAGCACTGGAGGGACTGATAAGAGACTGAGTGAGCCAAGCTGCAACCCAGGGAGGGGACTTTTCTGAGTTTGTCATCTCTTTTGCAGTAGCAAGAGGTTTTATTGTTTAATAAACAGGCTTTTTTCCACTTTTCTCCAAGGAGGTATTTTCTCTTGAACCGGTTGGGGGGAGGGGTAAATTGAATTTGCTTTTCTAGAGGAACCCCTTTGGGGGTTTTCTCCCAAATTTTCCCTGAACCAGGACAAAAACTTATTTCTGTGCTAAACAGATGAATGGGGATACAATTGAGCATCATAAAGTCACCCCAGGACAACACCCCATCCTTGGCAAAGATTACATCAGGAGAGGGTATTTTAAGGGCCTAAAAGGGCATTGTTGGGCTTTTGGGATAGCTGCTGTGGAGACAAGAGGAAATTAGGCATCTGAATATCTCGCCTGAACTCTCAGAGGAACAAAGAACAGGTAGTGATCACTTGTAATACATTGATGACATCATCATATGGGGCAACACAGCAGAAGATGTTTTTGAGAAAGGGGAGAAGATAATCCATACCCTTCTGAAGGCCAATTTTGCCATAAAGCCAAGATGGGTCAAGGGATCTGCCCAGGAAATTCAGTTTTTAGGAGTAAAATAGCAAGATGGAACAGTACACTGGACTGGTAAAAACCATATTGAAAGCAATAGGTGGTGGGACCTTCAAACACTGGGATCTACGTTTAGCAAAGGCCACCTGGTTAATTAACACAAGAGGGTCTATCAATCAAGCTGGCCCTGTCCAATCAAAACATCCACGTGCCTATGAGGGATGTGTTAGGGAAGAGTTTGGATTAGTCCTGCCTCAAGGAAAGGCAAACCCATTCATGGGATTGTTTTTGCTCAAGGAGAGTTCAATTGTGGGTAATGCAGAGGGATGGGGAAACACGATGTGTACCTCAATCGGATTTGATTTTTGGGTGAGAACAGCCTGTTATGTTGAATTGTATAATATTGGTTGCTGAATAACACTGCCACTGTGTGATATATGATAGAGATAATTCATGCTATATAAGTAGATATGTGTGTGTATAAAATATTGTAAAAGTTATGCCTTTAACCACTCCAGCCAAGAGCAGAGTTCTATTCAAATTGTAACCAGTTCCCCACAGCGTTGAGATAATATCAGGCCTGTAGACGTATGAATGGGACCATCCTGGACAATCAGAGACAATTTCCCTGGCATCTACACCTGGGAGATAACATCGAGGCCTTCCTGGCCCATGATTAATTGGAATGTCTCAGGAATTTCACGAGACCCACACCCGTCCTGATCACATCTGCAGTACTCAGGAACTGGTATCAATCTATTACATGTGAATGCAGACTCTGCTTGAGCACTCAGACATTCGTCTGAATCCCTGGACCCGCCTTTGTCTATTTCAGCACATGTATAGATATTGCTTAGCATTCGAAGAGATGTATAGAAAGATGTGGTCATCTTTGCCTCAGGTAGAATAAACTGTATTTAAGCTGGATGCTGGAAGCACTCGGTGTGAACCTTTGAGGAGACGCCGTCACTCTGTCGGCCAAACCTCTGGTTTCAACCAGCGCCTGTACCCGGGACCGACGCTGTCTTGACTGTGGTGGTTGCTCGAAATTCTATTTTTTTTTGCAATTGATCCAATAAATCGTTGTTAAATTTTTTATAAATTTGGCTATCGATTTGATCATTTATAACAACTGTATGTCATAACTCGAATGGACTGCTCCAGATACACAAGTCATGAGCTCCTGATGCAGCAACCAGTTCATAGCACACCAGCCCTCCTTCCCTGGAAGACATCTAGGACAGATAGAACCCACATTCATGGACTAAATGAACTGAACAGACATCTTGGAAGGACAGCCATTGTCTAAGGGAATGATACCCATGCTTGTGTGTGTATATATACATATAGAAATATATATATTTAGAAGTTGCAGGATCTGGACATGACATAGATGATATAGAATAAGGGGCAGATAACATCCTAGTTCCAGCCAGAACAAGGTTAATTTTTGCAGCAGTCAGGAGGAGGATAGCCAGACCCTGAGGTTATTAGGTACCACCTCACACCATGTATGGGAGGGATGGAGGGCAGTGGCATTTTTCTCTCTATTAGTATTGCTGTTGTTACTGTTAATTTTCTTATTTTATTACTGTTTCTAGTAAATAGTTCATTTCACAACCTGTGATCTTTTTGTGCCTCCAATTCTCCTCTCCATCCCACTACAGGAGGAGAGAACAAGCAGCACATGGTCTGAGATGTTTCAGTGGGAATAATAAATTGAAGAATACCATTCCTAAATGAGAAGAACTGGTCTTTCAAAAAAGTGACAAATAATTCTCTACAGAGAACTTAGTAACATGACTAGTTGCCTCAAGAGACAGCCATTTGACGATTACTATTCAAATTCAATAGATGATGGTACTGTTTTTTCTGTTGTATAAATCTAAGTTTTTAACAAAAGTTGAGCTTCAATGCCTTTTCTGCTTAGCATTTTGAATAACATATGGTCACAAAAATCCCAAACAAACCACATGAGAGATAAGGCAGAGATCTCACTGAAGTAGCTATATCATTAAAACTGACAAAGTCTTCATCAAACATTTGTGTATGGGCATTTTGTTACCACATTAATTACAAATTATAAGGTATTTAGATAATAGCTACAAGACACTGGAGAAGGTATAAAAGAAGCCTTAACCTACCAAGCTTAACACACCACTGAATGGCATTCAGCTATGGTGGCGCAAGTATTGGCAGAGTTATTATTCTGCAAGAGAAGTAATTGGGAGCACAGAAATGAAAATCAGTTTTCATCAATATATTCTGACATGCCCATTCTTTTAATAAAGGTGAATGCTTTCACAGATAGTTATTCTAGCCAAGATCAGCAAACATTTGCACACCAGTGTAGCTTATACCCATGAATTAGAGGGTTACACAAGCAGACTTTATGCAAGACCAAATGCATATTCACAGAATGCATTTTAAGTCAAAGCTACTCCATTGCATGACTTTTGTTTTGACAAGGCCAAAGAGGGTGCTGCAAAAGAGAATATTATTCACAGCCTTTGCCTAGGTCTGACAGCAAAAGATTTCTAGCTGTAGAGATGCCTAAAGATTAATTTAAAACCAAGCATTTTTGCACAATGTCTATCACACAAGAATTGACCCAAGTGGCACAATTGACTAAACATTGGTCCTTACACTGTTCCAATACTCTGGCAAAGAGTTTTGCATCTTAACACTTCCAAATATTTTGCTACAATGAATATGAAAACATATGCCTTAAATACTTTAACTATGATACATAACTTGGGGAAGAGTCACATAGCTATTGCAAACATGTTCCTACTGCTATCAACTTAAGTTTCTTCTCCCAAGCAAAAGCCCTTTACCCAAATTTCTCAATTACTTGTATCATCTTAAGAAAACAAAACAGCCTAATGGAAATTCATCATGTCATGTTTTAGTACTAAAACCTCAAGGAATAAGACACAGCCTGCTTGCCAGGCAGCCTTCTCTGGGATTAACAAATACTACAGTATCTGAAAGCGTCACCCACTTAAGACAGCCCTTTTACATTCCCCTTGTTTTCCATGTGATGGCCTCAATTAAAAAATCCCAAACATCCAGAAAGTCTGAAAGTCACCTTTTTTCAAGTCAAGCAAGATTCAAAAATATCATACATGTATCCCAATTCCATAGCTTTATCATTTATCTCCTATTTGTAGTACACTTAGGGCAGATATTTACGCATTTTAAACATTTCAGAAAATGTGGAGATAGGCAATCAATTTGGCTCATCTTGGCTACTAGTGCTTCAGGGGAAGGTACACAGTGCCAAATTACTATTAAACTGATCTGGTGAGATGAGACATTCAGTCACTACCACAACAGCTTAGTAATTGCAATTCTTCTAACTCAAATTGCTAGATAAAACACTAAAGTTTTAAAAAATGAAGTAGCACTCTGGAAATAGGAAGCTTATTTTGTGTACATGCATGTATACACACATATCTGATGACATACAGTCCAAATTATAAAAGGACATGCTATGAGTCACATGACCTCTAGTCCAGCCACACTGCAGTTCATCTGTAACTGCTATGTTTCCAACTAACTCAGATACACTTCAGTTCAAGATAATATCTCGGCTCTTGAGCCTATACTACACATTACTATGACTGTCTGATGATGGCCATAAACTACACAGCCAAGCTGGATGTCAAAGAACAGAATAAAGTTCTGCAAGCATTTTTTCTGGCATTTCCTACCCTCTAGATGTAAAATGAGCATCATGGAACACAACTAAAGTGTTATTAAAAAGTAAACAGTGTGACTATATCACTATGTAAAATAACAGACAGTGTAAACATGACTTCAGAAACAGCAAGGTAAAAACATGTTTGAGCTTTTGAGAAGTTACAGATGTGGTCCCACACTCAGACACTGGTAGAACATCACTGAAATAGCAGAGATCTCAAAGATTTACCAGGCAAACAAAATATTAAGAACACCCTTCTAACACTACAGAGTCAAAAGCTTCCATTAATTTCCATAATATAAACCAAATCTAAAGCTATGCACATGCTTTTAGTTATTATCTCTTGAACAGACTTGCAAGAAATCTCAAGAGGCACAATTCTTCACATTGCTATCCAAGAAAAAGTCATGTTTTATTTTACCTTATCGAAGGATCGCTCTGTGCAGACTCATGGAAATAGAGCCAAACAATGAATTATCAAACTGACAGTGCTCAATCTTTCCAAATTGAAAGCTTTCTATTTTTATCCTCATGGCAGAGGCAGGGTCTCCTCTTGCCATACAACAGGACCTAAGTGTACACAATCTTCTATTCTCAGGCAGTATTAGAAGTGGAAACCTCTATGCTTCTTAGCATATACAATATCCCTACTTGGATCAGAGGAGTCCTAGGGGAAGGGCTGGAAGTTGGTTACCATCATTATATTGCCTGTTGCCTCCTGAAGCCAGGCAGATGTCCAAAAGAGTCTACAGTCTGGGAGGTTCTGTGGGTCCCACAGACCCAACCATCCAAAAATCTACATGCAACAGCAGAGTGAGGGTCAGTCAGGTATTCCCCAGGCCTCAGAGTTAGAGATCATAAAGTATGCTTATGATCCATGAACCAACATCAGATGTTTCTTACCTTCCTGCCTACAGACAGCTTCATATCTCTTTCACTTTGGAGATAGCCAACAATAGGTGATCCTATCCTACAGATAGGTGGGTTGCTTACTAACATCAACAATACCGAAAGAAAACAAAAATAGAAGCTTAATTACACTGAGAGAGAAGCTTTGTAGCACCTTGCAATGCAGAGGCCTGCAGAAAGCAGCTTTTATGCTCAGAGTACCACACATTTGTTCTTTGGCACCAAGAAATATTTTTGTGGAGTTGTGTTCTACTAGCTACAACTTCTATTTGCTTAATTTTAAGCTCTCTAGGAAGCCTCTTATAAGACCAAAACTTTTAAGCATGGTGCTCATACTTGCCATCAGTTATCTGTAAGTTCCATATTAATTCGCTGCTCTGAAAAAAAAATTATTCTCACATATTGCAAGTTGCTTTGAAATCAAAACAAATCACTTGGAAGAAACTGAGATCCAACAATACAGAACTCTAAGCAGCACACAGTTAACAAGTTACAAAAAGTAGGGAAAGCAATGCTTTAACAAGTATTTAGCCCCCAAATTACTTGAAAAAACTAAGCATAATGCTTAGGTTCTTCCCTCCCCCATTTATTTCAAGATTTGCTCCTTCATATAGCAAAAATACCTTATGAAATAAATTGTCCTAAGAACTACCAAACTCAGTGCAGTTCATTCTTCTTGTTTCCTTGACACAGCAAACTTGGTCAAACTGTGCTTCTGGGCAGCACTACACATCTAATAATGAAGTTTCTATTTATATAATTTCTCACTTGCACCTTCTCTGAAATATTGGCTTCCAGCACAAGAATAGGAGGTCACCAGTGTATGAAATAACTGAACTCCTTCCTTGAGGGTTGTGATCTGGAACCTGAGCAAAAGGTTGCCCAAAACATTATTCCCAGGCATAATGAATAGCTACATAAAGTCACTAGATAAGGCAAAGATTAACAGGGATAAGGACAGCCATTCTGAAACATCTGGGCTTGTGACAACCTTCACTGCAGATTTACAGTTTTAGCTGATTGCATGAAGGGGACTTGCAGTTCATGACTGCTCCTATCCTTCACTGATACAAGCTGCTCTCCACAAAGTATTTGCTTTTGAAGACTGCTGCCCTTTCCATCAAGCTAGGAGGTCTTAAACTATGAAGTACTGCAGTAAATCTGAGCATGCTATATTAGTTTATAAAATATGCTTAGATGCTGTGCTTGAATTTTTAACAAGTCCCCAGCCTTTATTGTAGACAGCACTAAGATACTGATAATCTACCATTTAAACAAACATTCAGGGGGACAGGTTTTCTGCTTCAATTTATCAAATTCTGGTTACAGGATTAGCAACTGAAAGCAGAATCTGTTGATATGTTGAACCAGCCTTTAACAACAGTAGCTCTTGTCAAAAAGGTACAAAGAGAACACTTCCCTCATTTCAGTTTATTCAGCTAGTTCAACAACCCAGAGATAAAAGTCATATTTATTAAAGAAAAAACAACCTGTCAAAAGGTTCAAGTGTTTCATGAGCACAAATCAAGCATTTGTATTCTCAACCAACTAGCACCAACACCTTATTAAGGTCACATTAAATACAGGTTTTTCTCAAAATATTTATACTTTAGCTTAACTAGAAGCCTTTCTACTTCCCTTCCAGTTCCTACCCTAAAACCACACCTCAAGTGGAAGAAATTTCCCAAACTCTCATTGCCACAAAGTTTAAAAAAAGTTACAGATTGCATATTTCTAATCCTGCTTACCCAATCTTAAGAAACTAAAAAAACAAAACAAGATGAAGCTAAATATTTCAAGTCAAGAAATCTGAAAAACAAATCAGATGCTGATCTAAACTAGTGCTCACCTTGCATATACTATGAATATATCATAGAAGTCACCCCAGAAGATTAATATCCAACTTTATTTTATTTCTAAATGATTCAGCAAGCCAAGTCTAACACATCTAAAAGTTTGCCTGAAGGCCCAATACAAAGTAAGTCAACATCACTTCTCGGGACCACAGGACTCCTTCTCTCTAGTGACAGAACAAGGGTCTAAAAATCACTTTTCAGAATCTAAGATGAATAACCAAAGACCAAACACTACCAAAACAAAACCCACCATGAGCAGCTCCCCATGGAGGGAAGGTGAGACAGAAACAACATATGAGAGACTTCAGCCATGATGCTTGAAGAGACTTCCTCTCCTGTGGAGGGGTGAAGGCATCACGAGACCTTCATCTCCCACTCTCAAAATAAGCATCACAGGACTGGTCAGAAGGATTTACAAAAAAGGTACATTTCAAGGACATAAAATACCAAAAGAGATATCACATTCATAATACTGAGGTAAGGCAACTGGCAACCTTGCCTAAAGTCTACACTTGTTAATGCACATTCCCAGATTATTTCATAGATTGTTCTAACTTCTTTCCAAGAACAATTACATACACATAGTTTCCAAGCAAAAATATTTTGATCCATTGTGATTTCTTTGGAAAAAAATGGATGAGTAATGTAAGTGCAGGAAGAGGATGTCAAACCATTCAGATGTAAAAATGGCCCAATTACCAACCCAAGATCAGAGTAACTTCCAGAATAAGTAATAATGGAGGCGAGTCTAAGAATATACCTATCACACCTACAGGAGCATGTCCACCAACTCATTACAAAAAGCAAGCCTTGTGCCAAAGCCTTCCCTTCCTTCTAAATAACGAAGCCAAACGGAACACAAATCTGTTATTCCACATGCTACAAGTTAATTCTGGGTTTGTGTAACAAAGCTCTTAAACCTTGACCCAGCATTGTGGTTGAAGTCCATCTGGAAATAAAGCACCATGACAATCCCTTGCTCAACCCCCCCCCCCCCCCACATCCCACTGTGGTGGAATGGGGAGGAGAATCAAAGTAAAACTTGTAGGTTGAGATAAGAACAGTTTAATAATTGAAAAGAAAGTCAAATACAGTAATCATGGTAAATTATGATAAGAACGATAATAAAACGGGAAAAAACAAGTGATGCACAATACAGTTGCTCACCACCCGCTGACTGATGCCAGACACCCCCCCTTCCTGAACCCAGATTGGCCACCCTTCTGGGTAACTCCCCACAGTTTATATACTGGCCATGACATTCTAAGGTATGGAATATTCCTTTGGTCAGTTTGGGTCACCTGTCCCAGCTGTGCTCCCTCTCAGTTTCTTTTGTGAACCTCTTCACTGGCAGAGCATAAGACAAGGAAAAAAAGTCCTTAAGATAAACACAACTTTACAAAAAACCTAACACACTGGTGTCTTATTAACACCATTCTCATACTGAATCCAAAAGACAGCACTGTAACAGCTACTAAGAAGAAATTAACTCCATCCCAGTTGAATCCAGGACACCCAGAGAGGCCAAGATGCATGCCAGCCAAGCAAAGAAATTATCCCAAAATTTATTTCAGTTTGACAGAAATCAAAGGGCATGAAGTGAGAGACACAGGAGCCACTACTAAAACAATAACTCCTGGGAGAAGGGAGCTGAAGGGGACATTATTTTGCTAGAGACCAAGCAGACATCAAGTGGAAAGGGGTCTGCCCGATGCAACAGATCTTCTGCAGGCACTATGGCTTTTCAATTGCTTCCTTTAAGAAAAATAATGAAATTCCTCCTCCAATTGTTTTAAGAATTTAAGTTCCCCCCCTTTTCTGGGGCAGCAGTGCCAGATTTCTTGCTCACTGTATTTACAAGAGAACCACAAATGCATTTTTGGATTAGCAGGAAGACTCAGAGACAAATGCTTTTAATTTATCTACCTTCACCAATTACGTGTGGCTATAACCCTTTGAAGTATGCCTTCTAGAAATTTGGAGAGGAAGAAAAGGAAACCCGAGGGAAAAAAAAATCATGAAAAACAGTCATGAAGTCCACGGCGTTTTGAAAAAAAAAAACAAACAAAACCTCACAGCTTTTATCTTGAGTTAGTCATCCTACACAGGATGCTCCTACATGACAAAGCTATCAAGGGAAGTCCCTTTGAAATAAACACACACAGACTAGAGCCAAGAGAACAAACTTGGGGTTGAAAGGGAAGAATTTGCTCTCTGCCATGAGGTACCTGCCTTTCTTTGGGGTTAAAATTGAGAAATAACAAAACAGAGACAGCTATAACACGGTCTCCTCTTCCCAGAGGGCATCCTAAGAGAAGAGGCCCTGCAGGCCCCCAGCCAGCCTGCCCTGCAGATCGTCCCCGCACCGCTGGCAGCGGGCGGGGAAGGCCAGCTCGCAGGGCACTATCTACGGGAGCCGAGCCCTGCCTTCCCTCCTTCCGTAGGCCCCGGCCCCCTCCCGCGGAGGGTGGAGGAGCTGACAGTGACCATAAGCCCGCCGCGGCCCCTCCGAACCCGACAAAGAGGCCCGGCAGGCAGCGAGGGAAATGGTGCAGGCCCCAGCGGCAGCTCGCCGGGACATCCGCGGCGGCGGGAGGCCCGGTCTGCCGGCGGAGCGGGGAAAAGCCGTACCTTGAAGTAACCGCCCTCGTAGAGGGTGTTGGGGGGCCCGAAGATCGCCACCTCCCAGTTGTAGAGGTCGGACTCGTCGACCAGGGTGATGCGGAAGCCCTCCACCGGCTCCTCCTGCAGCGACTTCAGCTCCAGCATCAGCGCTTTCTGTGAGCTGCTCATCTGCTGCTGGGCCATGGCGCGGCGCGGCCCCCGCCGCCCAGGCTGCTGCTGCCGCTGCCCCGCCGCCGTCGCGCTGCCCGACAGGCCCCCCGCCCCGCGCTGACAGCCGTCGCCGCCGCCACTTCCTTTTGTGACGGCGCCCACTCGCATCTGACCTCAGCGCGGCGCGCTGCGCCGCAACACGCTACGCCCCGCCGCACCGCACGACAAGCCCCGCCCCGCCTTTACCGGCGCACTTAAAGGGGCAGCGCTCTCCGCCATACCGTTTGTGGAATGCATGGGTGTGTGGTTCCTGGCGTTGCATCCGCCCTTACGGGGCAGGTCCACATGTCGTGTAAAGCGGAAGAAAAGTTGGGTGGAGAGCTATGAGTGGGATGGAGAGGGTGGTTTTCTGTGAGGGTCATGGGTGGGGCACGGCCAGTCCGTGCTGCTGCACTGATAGACATTCACGGTCAATAAAAGAGCAGCTTTTGTACAAAGGATGGGTTTTGAGGAGCGACCTTGCATGACCCATGGTCCCCTAAAAATCCCGCAGCAACCCCCAAGCAGCAGTGTGTCAGGAAAATTAATCCATAAATACCAGAGGTTTATGTTCAAAAAGGAGAGAGAGAAGTCCTGTAACTTTATTTGAATAAAGGAAGAGGCCATGGGGCATTTCCCCTGGGGTCTGTTAAAATTTTTAGGGGACACAGCCTCCTTTTTATCCTAATTTCCCGGCCACATTTCCCTCTCTCTTTCCCCATTGGCTGAGGTACTTGAGAAGTACAGACTTCCAAAAAACGCCTAAGACCCCTTCTAATGTATCCCCCCCCCCCTTTTTTTTCTTTGTGTCTCTGTTCTTTTTCTCTAAATCCAGAGATTTAACACAGTCTTGAGTGAGTAAGAGTCTGTGTCAATTAGTGGAATTCATATGGAATTTATGGTTTCCCCCATTGCTTCTTTCACCTATCAGTATCTGGCCTTATCTACCATCAGGCCAACAGTTTGTATGTAAAGACACCTCCTTCTCGTTCCTTTCAAGCAGGAGAGGAACTGGCAGTTATCTCTCTCCCACTGGTGTTGTTTTCACTTGGCTCCACGGATGTGTGAGGTTCTACAAGCAGAAAATACAGTTTCAATCTTTCCTTCCATTTTTTGATATGGTTAAGGTAGGAAAATGTTTGCAGATTTGGCAAGGTACATCGACCTGTGAATGTGAGCAAGCACCTCAGATCATGCTTGTAATCTCCTATTCCTTATTCAACCTTTAACAAGTGATATTATTTATTGTATTATTTATTGTAATAATAAATAAGTTCATTTTTTTTTAAATTTATTATTCAGGAGGAGGACAAATAGCATAGCACAACCCCAGATGGTAAGACTCTGGGTTTCACTTCTGGAAATGTTAATTCATGCACCTGACTTGGCAGCACAAAGGACCCCACAGCTGTATAAGAAATGTCTGGCATGGAAATGTAGTTGCAAGCTGGACATCTTATCTCAGCCAGGACAGGAGAAGTAATAAGGATGTAACAGCCCTGACAGAAAAGCTGATGCCTATTTCTTAATAAAGAAATAATGTGGTTCTAGCAGGATTAATTTAAATAACTAATAGACTGTGATGAGTTCTAAACTAATTGTGATGTCCCCAAAATGTCAGAGTTATTTGAAGGAAATCTCTGTTGTCTGTGAACTTGCAGCCAAATAAAACTGGGGGTGAATAAAAGTGAAAATCACCTAACGCCTTAATATAAATCTGTGGCATTGAATTACATGGAGTCCAGGGATGAAATGGTAAAAGACCCTGAGATGCTGCTATATACAGAGGGATTGAGGAGTGTTTACTTTAGAAATTGTCACCCTGGAGTGAGCTCAGATTTACAGAAAGTTGCTTAATTTGCTCTCACATCCTCAGCCTGGGGGCTGGACGGCTGGATCACATACACTTACATGGCTGAAATGCTGTTTGTTGGAGGAACTTCTTAGCAAGTCAGGCTGTACTGCACTGGGTGTTTTTTTCTGGTAGGAGCTCAGACCCATATTCTTTTTATTTATATCATAGAATAGAATAGAATAGAATAGAATAGAATAGAATAGAATAGAATAGTTCATTTGGAAGGGACCTACAACAGTCATCTAGTCCATCTGCCTGACCACTTCAGGGCTGACCAAAAGTTAAAGCATTTTGATACCCAAATGCCTCAAACACTGACAGACATGGAGCATCAATCACCTCTCTAGGAAGCCTGTTCCAATGTTTGTCCACCTTCTCTGCATATAAATGCTTCTGAATGTCAAGTCTAAACCTCCTCTGATGCAGTTTTGAACCATTCCCACAGATCCTGCTGTATACCAGGGAGAGGAGCTCAGTACCTCCCTCTCCAATTCCCCTCCTCAGGAAGGTGCAGAGAGCCATGAGGTCACCCCTCAGCCTCTTTTTCTCCAAAGCAGACAAACCCAGAGCCCTCAGCAGATCCTTGTAGGACATTCCTTCCAGCCCTTTCACCAGCTTTATTGCCTTCTCCTGGATGCGTTCACATACTTTAACATCCTCCTTAAATTGTCTTGGATTGATGGACATATTGTTTTGTCAATACAGGATCAGGTTGACTGGCAGGATATGTGGTCTGGGAGCTGTGCTCTTTGGTGCCAGGCTTCCTGGGTAGCAAGTACTTCCATCACCATTGTGTTTGACCAACCATCTCATCTGAACCACATCTGGAAGGGTTGCAGATATGATGCTCTTAGCAGTGCTCTCTCCAGGAGAGAAAAAGCTCTTCACCTCTGCCCATCCAATTCAGCCCCATGACAGGGGTTAGTAATTAATCTTTGGCTTCATACTTTGCAGAATCACAGAATCATTTAGGTTGGAAAACACCTCCAAGATCATCAAGTCCAACCAGTTATTATCACCACCTTGTCAATTAGACCAGAGCACTGAGTGCCATGTCCAGTTGTTTTTCAAACACGTTCATGGATGGTGACTCCACCACCTCCCTGAGCAACTCCTTCCAATGACTAACAACCCTTACTGTGAAGAAATTTCATCCTGATGTTCAACCTGAACCTCCCCTGGCACAGTTTGAGGCCATGTCCTTGTCCTGTCACTAGTTGACTGGGGAAAGAGGCCAACCCCTGTGGCAGCAGCTCTCTGGCCACAGAGAGCAACAGACAATTTTCCCAGGCATTTTCCTGGGGAAGGCTGTGAGAAGATCAGAGAAAACAATGAGAAACAATTCTTATCTCCACTTGCTGCACCTGTTTTGTGAACATGTGGAATGTGTTAAGGAGATTTTTTTAACAAAGGGTGATTTCTTAATTGGACACTGGATGGTGTTTTAGATTGACTGACGAATTGGATCCGTCTGTATCGGACTGTCTGTAAGGGGATGAGTTTCTGTATAGTATAGTATAGTATAGTATAGTATAGTATAGTATAGTATAGTTTAGTATAATAAAGCAATTGATCAGCCTTCTGGAATCATGGAGTCAATGCTAATTATTACCCGGCTGGGGGCCTGCGATGACAAACCCCCACCTTGCTAAAACCTTCTTTAAGGATTCCCCTGAGCCTCCTTTTCTCCAGGCTAAACAACCCCAGCTACCACAGTGGCTCCTTGTTGACACATGGCAGGATGGTAGAAATGCTGTAACCTCCCTCGAAGCGTCTCCTTCAGAAGCCGCTCAGAGTAAGGCCACGAGAACCGCCATTTCAAGTCCATGCACACACACACGCCACAGGTAGCTCAGCGGAGGAAAGACAGGAAGGGTCTTTGTATGATGTATTCCAGTGAAGGTTTATTGCATCCACCACGCCAAAGGGATCAGGGACAAAGACGCAACCATGTGGTGTACACAGGCTTAAGTATGGGGTCAGCAGCCAATGACCTGAGGTCACAGGGGCAGTGCAAAGGGCAGGGCAAAGAGCAGCAACCTGTAGGGAGGATGAGGGATGAACAATTGGGGTGGGCAGGGTCAACTGGCCAATAGGGGAAGCAGTCTAATTTAGATTGGCGATAGTGCTGCACAGCACCATGGGGGAAGTCCTCTCTTTCAGCCTAAGTGGGGAAAACTCTATGGTAGATCTTTCTAGGGCAAAGCCTGGAAGTTTATTATGTTCCCACAACTCCCCTGTTTTTTCTTACTATGAAGACTTCCCCAATGCATTTCTGCAGACACTTAACTAAACAGGGAAACTAGGTAAAACGATAAAAACAATTATTACAACCCACAAAATCCATTTGACAAAAGATGAAACCCATCTTGTCAACTCCATTGTCTGAAAAGTTCATTGATGTAATCTGAGTTCTTCTCAACTTTTAAGTCCTTTACATTGAGAAATCATGTCGAGATTCATGTTTCTCCAAACTCCATTTTGGCTTGACAAATTGACCATATATGACACTTTACTTCCTCCTTCAGCTTCTGGATGTTTGCGTGGATAGATGTTGAGAGCAAGGAAAGGTTGAAGCAGTACATCTATTGAAAGTCTTGGCAGCTATGTCCATTGGCAAGCAGCGAAAAGCCTATTGCTGCTCAGTTTTATAGTGTAACATGTTTGGTGTTATTAGCATTTGTTAGCAGCTCACTCGGTGCTTAGGACGTAGCATTGGTTGGCTTACTTAGTTAGCACTTTCAATTCTCTTAGCATTTTTTAAAGTTTTTGCAGCAGCAACCCCAGGGGCCAATACTGAGGCTGCTAATTTTTCTTCTACCTCAAAAGTAAATTTCATTTTTGCAGTCAGATTTAAATTGATGGACAAATCTGCTCAATTTTTTGGTCACGAATTATATCAGTGTCAGGTGCTAGCATAGCAGGCTTCCCTAAGCTACATGGTATTTCTGCCATGGAACTATTTATTTGCTAGTGAGGAGCAACATTTTGAAGAGGCTGCATGGGTGAGCAGGGGTCTCTCAGAGGTAATTTCTTGGAGAACAGCCAGTAAATAAAATACATCTACAATAAAAAATTAAATTGTGATAGGCTGCAAGATTTAGTAAAGACTGAGTATTCGCAAATTTCAATTTCACAGAGTTTTTACGTCCAAAGTACATAGAGAGACAAAATTGTATTTGGTTACATGAGTGCTGCACATCCTTTCAGTAAGGCTCATAGAGGCTTTTACATGTCTGCTTCTCAGTGGCTTTAAAGACTCATTATTCTCAAGAAGACAAAATTACTTGAATCTTATAACTACCCTTATAAAAAGGAGGCACAGTCATGCTGTTAGAAAATAGCAGAGAATTTTGAAAACTGAAACCATCCTTAAAAAACTCACAAAAATAGCTATAAATGTAGCTATGCCTTTTTCTTTCTTTTTTTTTTTTTTCCAGACAGAAGAGAAAGGAGGAGGCTCTCCGTCTTGAGGTCCACAAGGAAGGGTTTATTCCAAGTAAAGGGATCACAAACAAAGAGCCCCAGGCACTCCTGTGCAAGGGGTTTTGTACAGATACAAATCAGGGGGTAGATACAAACAGCTAACCAATAGGGAATCCTCAGGGAAGGAGTGAGAGGATTACATCAAGTATCTGGGGCCAATTGGGGTAGGAGGGTGGAGAGGACGGGTCACATGGGCCAATGGGGCTTTGAGGAATAGGGAAATTCCAAAAGGGTGTTGCAGTCAGGGATTGGCTAGATGCGAAAGTGGCAGGGAAGGTTCGGGAACAAAAGGAGCTGGGTTGCCTTGACAGGCAGGGAAAGAGCTGGAACAAGCAGCAGGGACAGCTTTGAGGGAGGGTAAAACCTAGGGGTAAAACAACTCAGGGAGAACATAAGGGTACAACAAAACAAACCACTTAACAAGGAATCAATAAAATAAATTCAAACCAAAACACCTGTGTACACCACATGGTTGTGTCTTTGTCCCTGATCCCTTTGGCATGGTGGATGCAATAAACCTTCGCTGGAATACATCATACAAAGATCCTTCCTGTCTTTCCTCTGCTGAGCTTTCTGTGGCGTGTGTGTGTGCATGGACTTGAAATGGCGGTTCTCGTGGCCTTAATCCAAATGGCTTCTGAAGAAGTTGTTTTGAGGGAGGTTACAGCATTTCTACCATCCTGCCGTGTGGCAACAAATAGCCCCTGAACGTTGGGGTACCTTTAAAGCTCCTTTGAAAGCATCTCCACTGGCTGCTGGCCACGGGATTTAAGTTGCAGTCAGGTGTTCCATTTCCCCAAGAGGAATCCATATTTTCTGGGAAACTCCTGAGGGCTGTGACCGACAACCCTCTGGATCGCTGAGGATGTTGAGTACCAGTTGCATCATCGTGTCAGGAAAATTAATCCACAGACATCAGAGGTTTATGTCCAAATAGGAGACAGAGGAGTCCATTTACTTTACTCAAATAAAGGGACAGTCCATGGGGCATTCCCCTGGGGTCTCTCAAATTTTTGGAGGACGCAGCCTCCTTTTTATCCTAATTTTCCGGCCGCATTTCCCTTCTCTTTTTCCCCATTGGCTGAGGTACTTGAGAGGTACAGACTTCCCAAAACACCTGATACCAAATTGTCGTGGTTTGACGGGAAATGGGACATCTGGGATATGTTGTTTATGCTGTAGTAACCAATGGGTGTTCGGATTTTAAGATGGGCACCTGGTTTGGCTAGTGGGGCGTTGGATCCGCCTCTGAGACCACAAATCCAAGGGGTTAAAAACAGGCATCTTTTCCCTCAGAGTTCTCTTTCGAATTTCCGGCGGGACAGAGCTGCTCTCTCTCTCTCTTCCCCAGCCCGGCTGCTGGGCTGGGGGAGGGGAAAGCCACGTGGCCCATCTACGGATCTACGGTAGGCCGGACCCGGTGGAAGGGTGGAGGGGCACCGAGCGACCTGTTTATACCCCCCCCCCCCCCCCCTTTTTTAGAGACGGAGAGAGAATGCAGCCTGGGCTTGAACTGTTACCTTGAAACTTGATATCATGTGCCGGGAGGAGAAGGGGGTGGCAGCGAGAAGGAGCCCGGCCGCTTGGGAGAGCTTTTAACCCTTTGTGGATAATGAAAACTTCACAGAACATTACCTTCCTAGAAAAGGGATAAGAGTGGAGGATGAAGGAGAAATAGGCCAGTGAGGAGGTCTGGCAAAGAGAAAGAGAGATGTTTGAAGGAATGGAGAAAAGATGGAGTGGCATTTTTGCTGGACTCTTTTGTTGTTATCTCCATGGACTGTTTCCTGGTGATACAGAGCCTGCATTGCAGGGGGAAGCAAGGGCTCAGAGCCAAGAGAGTTCGGTGTTGAGACCCCTCGGCCCCAGGGGGTGTAGAAGAAATGGGGGGGACAAAGGTCCCAGAGATGAGACTGTGCTCTGCTTGGAACGAGACGAGGCATCCTTAAAAGGTCCAAAGGTCTACCCTGAAAGCAGGCCTCTGCCCCATGCCATGCCTGGTGGTGAGAGCACCTCGCATGGAAGGAAGATATCACATGATAGCAGAAAAGACTCCGGGCGGTTGCTGATTGTGACAAGAAGTCCGTGGCACAAGGAAGGACTCCGTCTAACTCTTCATGAGCTGAAGACTTGATTTTCTAAAGGGTGGTGCCAGACCGAGTGTGGATATTTTTGGGAAATGTAAATGTACTGGGAATTTGGTGGGAGGAGGAGGGGGAAGTGTTTCTGTGTAGTTTCATTTTCCTTGTGTTTATTTTTCTTCCTTTGTGGTTTAGTTTTTTGTAGTTTAGTTAATAAAGTTTTTTTCCTTTTTTTCCCTAAGCAGGAGCCTGCTTTGCTTATTTCCGAGTACCACCTCACAGCAGATGCCAGGGAGAGGGAATTTTCATGGGGGCACTGGCATTGTGCCAGGGTCAAACCATGACACAAATGTTCCCCTCTAATGTATAACCCTCCCTTTTAATTTTTAATTCTTATGGAATTTAGGGTTTTTCCCCTTTGTTTCTTTCATCTTTCAATATCTAATTTCATTTATCAGCAAACCTAAAGTATGTTTGTAAAGGCGAATATCTTTTTCCATTTATCAATCTAGTGGAATCCTTTCCATTGTTTCTTTATCTCTCAGTGCTAGTTTTATCTACTAGCAGACCCACAGCTTGTTTGTAAAGACAAATCCACCACTCCACTCAATCCCTCCTCTTTTATTATTTTTAATAATTGTCTTTACAAACGTTAGTTATCATTGACCTAATTTCCTGTTCCTGGGTTTTTATTTCGGTTTTGCAATTATTTGCAGTGACATCAATTTTTGTGCTTTTGTAGTCATCTCTGGATCAGTAGGCATGGCTACTCCCTGCATCCCTCTTATCACATGTTGAATAAGTTGTACTAAGCAAGGGATCATGCATGGTGAAAAGATTCGAGTTGCTACAGCACATAAGAGAAAAAAAGCATTTGTTTAACCATAGTCCATCAGGTAACCACGAAAACATGTCCTATTCTCATCTTTTACATGTTTGGACCAGTACATCAGCTAATTTTGTTATGTCTTTTGTTATTTGCTTTGCCACCTTTCATTGTTATCTATTTGTAAACAGTAGTTGGAGTCATTTAATTTGCTACACTCTCCCCCTTCTTCTGCTAATAAATAGTCTAATACCATCTGATGTTGAAATATTGCATTTCTCATCTGAGTAGATTGGTCAGCAAGGAGGTCAAGAGCTGCACCTGTCTGGTTCATTATTATTTCAAAGACAGCTTGTAACCTAAATATCCAATTTAAATTATGAATGGGTTCTCTGGCAACTGATATTAATTCATAGGATTCCATGTGGCTGGTCCATAGCGTTGTATGCCTCGTTGAGGTGGTCATTCATCTTCACCCCACTTTTGAGTGCTCCCTCTAGCCAGGGATACATCAGTTGACCGCTTTTCTCTAATTAGATCATCATATACCTTGATTCCTAACTGATTTCCCTGATCTTGTGGTAACAAAAAGAACAATGGTCTAATATACCCTATATAACATATCCCTGGCCACTTTGCGGGTAACCTGTGGTAAGCATATTGTCCACAAATTCAGTAATGCCCTTTTAAAGCCCAGGTCCTGTTGGCAAAGGGACCTTTCCAATTTTCATCATCAATGTGTGGGTCAAAACACAGCTTGCTTCCTGGACCTAGTGGTCCCCCAGCAATAGTTGCCCCGCCAAAAGAATCACAGTATTTGTATTTCCAAGCTCCCACATGAGGTTTCCACCTGCAGTTACATCCAGATATGTTCTGTTAGATCTGGACCAGAACCTATTAAAAAGAGTGCGAGTTCGGTTCCGGTGTTGTCACTTGCACTGATAGTCACGGACCACATGTGTCCTACTTGTGGAATTATCTCGGGGGTAACTTAAAATTAAGGGGTTAAAAACTTATCCTTCTGTTGCTATAGAGCCCCACTCAGCGCAAAGCACCAGGACTCCATCAGAAGGCTGTATAGATCTATTTATTAAAGCAACTTGTTGCCTTTATAGTTTTACAAGATATTTACATTTCTTGACAAACACATACACTGCCCATTGGTCATAACAAAGAAACAAAACTCTCAATAGGTGAAAAGGAGCCACATCACTCTGTGAGCCAACCAAAGTCCATATCTTTTTACTTTCTTTCTTCACGTTGTCATGGTGATAGCCTTGGTACCTTCCTTGAGAGAAATAGGAGGCTTTCCCTATCTTCAGGAAGCCTTTGCTGGCTCACAAGAACAGAAATGTCTTTCCTACAATTTCCTCTTTTTTGTATTTGACTGGCAAACACAACTGCTAAGGACTTCTGCAGGGCCCTTGCAAAAAATCCAAGCAGACAGAGGATCCATTCTTCATTCACTTACAGATAACCAACTTCTACCCAATCCACAACACACACACTCATAATCTTAACATTCATATACAAACAAGGCACATAAAAAATAGATATTCAAATACTGTTATACACGTCACAATTTCCTGATGACACATTTGTAGCAGAATGACACCTACACCTCTAGTCAAATAAATTTCTCCTGCACAGAGTCAGAGACCAAGTCACCTGCCTAGTCACTGTCAAGAGTTTTTTGTTGAGACATAGCTGGTGGGAAAGGAGACGTGAGAAAATACATCTGAGAAAGCAACAGCTGCCTAATTCAAGGACACAGTTTCCTTGAGCAAGAAGCTGTTCAAGAAAATATGTGATAACAGGAGGTAAAAAGAAGCCACAAACATCCTGAGAGAGGTGGGACTGACTTTTCTATAGCTGACCAATAATGAGCTTTACTTTTGCAATATGTATGAGCCTTATTACTGTGATTATAAAAGTGTACCTGTTAATCAATAAATCCGAGACTTGTCGATCATCAGCGGATGAGCATTTCTCCTGTCGAACCCGTCAAATTGGTGACCCCGACACCACGGACGAGCGACGTACAAGGGTTGGGTCCCAAGCAGCCGGGACGGCAATAAGCGCGAACGTAAAGGGCTGATAACGCCGCACCGTGCCCTGGGTGACCGTACAGACGAACCTGGCCGATACGTGCTGCCGAGACCTTGAGGGGGCTGCAACAGGGCTGACGACTTAGGTATGGAAAGGCAAGCAGCATATGATTTATTTACCGCTTTCTTGCAAAAGAGGCAGGTTAAGGGGATAGATTTGAAAAAGGAGTTACCGGGGCTCTTATCATATGGGTATGCTAAGGGAATATTCGCAAATCCTCATACTGTACACGAGCTTACAGAGTGGCGTAAGTTTAGAGATGTGCTCTGGGAGACTACGTTAGAGGATGATAAGACAGCTAAAAAGAAGGGAAAATTCTGGAGGGTGATTCATAATGACCTTCTGCAGTATCAGGCAGAAAAGAAAGCAGCTGTGCAGGCATCCGCCGCTCATACAAAAGCAGAACCTATGAGGGAGATTTATCCCATGACACCCCATTGCCCCCTGTGTTTAATAGGGTGTCTTTGCCTCCTCCGCCACCACCGTCTTCTAATTCTGGTACCGAGGCAGCGAGCGAGCCGTCTGCACCTCCCGGAGAGAATGATTCATGGCCAAAACCGGCCCTGGCTGCCCTCCCTCTGAGCAGTGAGCCGATCCCTGGGGCAGAAAGCGACCTAGCGGGGGTCATTGCCAGGGGACGGAGGGAGGCTTGGGCTGCACTGGCAAAGGATGGCTTGGAGAAGGGGGATGACGGTGCAATTAGTGCGGCTACACAAATAGGCATGCCCGGTGACTTTTCAGGCTCAGGCAGGGGGAGGTCTGCAGGCAATAATAACTGCTCTTGACTGGAAGTTGCTATCGCAGCTGCGATCGACAGTTAGTCAGTTTGGAGTGACCAGTGAACCAGTAAACAGATGTTAGACTATATTTGGAATACTCAAGTACTTCTGCCTGCTGATTGCAGAGGAATAGAGTTAATTTTTACACAGCATCAGCAACTTTCATTTAACACACATTGGCAAGCGGTTGTTAATGAGTGCATAGCGGTACAGCGGCAGCTGGGAGACCCTCTTCATGGAGTGACAGCGGATGAGCTTATGGGGCTGGGAGCGTTTCTCCGCACCGAAGTACAGGCCCTGGTAGGACCGGATAAGTGCCGAGAGGCGATGAGATTGGTTAGACTGGCTATAGACAGAGTAAAAGAACCTGGAGGAGTGCCCATGTACATGGGAATTAAGCAGGGCCAGGAAGAATCGTTTGGTTTGTTATAGATAAGGCTGCTGCCGCGCTCGAAAAAGCAGGGGTACCTGATTATACGACAGAGGCTATGCTGAAAACAGTGTGCTCTTCAGAACTGCAATCAGGCTACGAGGAATGTGCTTAACACATTAGGTGCGAATTGGACCATAAAAGAGGCACTAGAAAGGATGGCTCAGATGCTGGTAGGATCAGAAGCATTCTTGGTAGACGCTATCAAACAGCTGGGGTTAGGATTACAGGAACAGGCAAAGGCTTCCCAGTATCAGGTGTTAGCTGCCCTTGCACTACTTCAAAGTCCGCCGCAGTTAACCCGGCTCCACCAGGCAACCGTACGCGATGTTACCGATGCGGCGGCATGGGTCATATGTGCCGAGAGTGCCGAGCTATGCGGATATGGTGCCACAAATGTCGTTCGGATACATACAATACGAGCGCTTGTCGGCGGAGGTCAGGAAACTTGTCCCGGAGCGTGGATCCCAGCGGCCGCGCCCTGACACAAGTCGCTGCTGCAACACAACCCATCTTCCCTGCTTCCAACCTGCCACCACACGAAGCCTCGGGCTGGACCTGGCAGCCGCTGTAGAAGTCACGCTGATGACCCCCCACCCACAAAAGATCCCGACCGGAGTTAAAGGACCTATTGTTATACAAGGTCGAGTGATGGGTGCACTGCATTTAGGGAGATCGTCTGCCTCTATGCTTGGATTATTTGTTTTACCTGGAGTTATCGATTGCAGATTTTACCGGGGAAATTATGATTATGGTACACACCCCCCTTTCCACCACTTCAAACTAACAAGGGACAGAGAATTGCTCAGTTGGTACCATTGGAGCAAATGACCAAGGGACTAAAACCCACACAAGGACAGGAGAGGGGGGAAAAAGGTTTCGGCTTTACCGGCGACTTACTTTGCTGACTTTAAATCTTAATGAGAGAACCAGGAAAAGGGTGGAGGTGGAATTTCAGGGACAAAAGAGGTCGTTATCAGGCCTCTTAGACACTGGGGTGGATTCCAGCATAATCAGCCCTAGTTCCTGGCCTCAACACTGGCCTCTGCAACCGGCAGCCACCGCAGTAACCGGAGTCGGAGGTTTAACCCTGGTGAGTCGTTCCCCCCTCCCTTGAAGTTCGCATAGATGGAAAACAGTTAACGGCTATTTTCTCCATAGTACAATTACCACCCAGTGTGCAGTGCCTTATCGGACGGGACATTTTGGCCCAATTGGGAGTGGTTCTCACCAATGAACACCCTTTGGGGTAGTGGCCGTTGCTTGGACTTTCCCGATTCCCATTACCTGGAAGACTAACACCCCAGTGTGGATTAAGCAATGGCCTTTAAAACGGGAGAGTCTTCAACATGCTCACGATTTGGTGAAGAGCAATTTGAACAGGGGCACCTGCGACTATCTACAAGCCCCTGGAACACTTTGATTTTTGTGATTAAAAAGAAATCAGGGAAGTTTCGTTTGTTACATGATTTGCGTGTTGTTAATAACTAAATGGAACCTATGGGTGCATTACAGCCAGGATTACCCAATCCTGCAATGATTCCTAAGGACTGGCCATTACTAATCATTGACCTTAAGGACTGTTTTTCACTATTGCGCTTCACCCGCAGGACATGATGCGATTTGCATTTACATTGCCTGCCCTCAATAGGGAAGGGCCAGATCAAAGGTTTGAATGGACGACATTGCCGCAGGGAATGTGGAACAGCCCTAGTTTATGCCAAATTTATGTTGATTCTGCATTACAACCTCTGAGAAACAGTGGCCGAGTGTGGTGATTTATCACTATATGGATGATATATTGTTTGCCCAGCTTGAACCTTTTACTGAACAACAAATTCAAGAAATACGGACTGCATTGGCACAGTTTTCCCTTGTTATAGCCCCTGAAAAAATCCAAACAGCGGCTCCGTGGAAGTATCTGGGATGGATTATGTCAGAACAGATGGTAAAACCCCAGTAATTGCAGCTACAAACAAGACTCACAAATCTGAATGAAGCTCAGAAGCTACTGGGAAATCTGCAATGGTTAAAACCGATTGTTGGAATACCAAACGAATTATTAGATGGTCTACGTCCACTTCTTAAAGGCACAGATCCGACAAGTCCGATCTGCGTTACTCCGGAGCAGCAACACATTCTTCAGCAAATAATGCACTGTGTTACTCAAGGACAAGTTTATCAGCGGGACCCAGAGTTGTCTATAGACTTAACAATTTGTCACGGTCCCAAATACCCTCCTTGGTGCACTGACTCAGTTGCAAAGAAAACAGGGGAGATAAGGGTATTGGAATGAATTTCCCCCGCGTTACAGCAAACTAAAACTCTTTTTCAAAAAGTCGAAAGGCTAGCAGACTTAATAAAGAAAGGCAGGGAGAGGATGCTACAAGTAGCTGGAACCGAGCCGGCAGTAATCAGGACACCAATTAAAAAGGATACCCTGGACTGGTACCTGAATAATAGCGAAGAATTACAGGAGGCACTTTTAGGTGCAAGCGGTCCCATTGAAACAGGGAAGCTCCGGCAGGCGCCAGTTCAGTGGATAGGGAAGTGGGAGTGGATTACTCGCCCAAAGCGAGAAAATTCTCCTATTGTAGACGCTGTTACTGCATTTACAGATGCCGGCAGAAAATCTAGAACTGCTGCAATAACTTGGCAGGAGAAAGGGTTGTGGAAACATCAGAAGTTACAAGCGGAGGCTGTGGACAGTTTACAGACTATGGAACTTTTGGCAGTAGTGTGGGCAATGTCGCAGCTGAAAGGACCACTGAATATTGTAACAGATTCTTTGTATGTTGCTGGGGTTGTAGCTAGAATCGAAGATGCCTCCATAAAAGAGGTGCAAAATCAGAGACTGCATGAGTTGTTAGTACAGCTAAAAAAGGCTGCAAGGTTAAGGGAGCACGCCTACGCTGTGATTCATGTCAGAAGCCACAAGTGGAATGTTGGTCTGGGGGAGGGTAACGCTAGAGCAGACAAACTGGTAGCTGCCGTTCAGAGCACACCCATGTCAAGTCAAAAGCTAGCAAGGGAAGCTCACTCTATGTTTCACCAGAATGCAAAGGGACTACACCGAGAGTTTAAAATCACATTGGCAGAGGCAAAGGCTATAGTTAGAGCCTGCCCAATTTGTAGCCATCACAATGGGGGTGGCGGGCTAGGCTTAGGGGTAAACCCGCTGGGCTTACAATCAAACGAGTTGTGGCAAATGGATGTTACACATGTTCCTAGCTTTGTTAGGCTGAAATATGTACACGTGTCTATTGATACCTACAGTAAATTCAATTGGGCAACAGCACAGACAGGAGAGAGAGCGATACAGGTGGAAAGACATTTGTATAGTTGTTTTGCAGTAATGGGGACACCGAAAGAATTAAGACGGATAATGGGCCTGCTTACATTAGTCAGAGAATAGAAAGGTTTTTAAGAAGTTGGGGAATTGAGCATATTACAGGCATCCCTAACTCCCCAACGGGGCAAGCCATCATTGAAAGGGCTAACGGTACTCTGAAAAGATATTTGGCAAAACACGAGGAGGTTGCTGACCCCCAGGCTAAGTTGTTGAAAAGCTTATTTGTAATCAATCACTTGTGTGTATTTGGAGATGCAGGGCAATCCCCAGCAGAACTGCATTACAGGCCAAGTGATATCACCGAATAGAAAAAGGAAGTATGGGTAAAATACAGAGACCCCAAGACAGGGTTGTGGAAAGATCCTGCTAAGGTCATGTTTTGGGGAAGGGGATATCTTTGTGTCTCTACCTCTACAGGAGCTGTATGGGTACCTGCCAAGTGGACTAAAACTGTTCTTGATGCAGCGACTGACAAGCAATCTGACCGAGAAGGACAAGAGGCGGCTGGAGGAGAAGTTGCCGCTGATCCTACGACCGCTGCTGTTACAGCTGAAAGGACATTCAAAGGCTGTCGACAGGGCTGTGACGCGCTGCCAGACCTTTGAAGGACTAATTACAACTATTGGGTCGCTGTTAGAATTTTACATACAGGGACCGACCGGTCAAAAATGTCTTGGCTGTAATAGCCCGTATTGTGCTGCTTGGGTGGCTTTGTATTTGCGGGGGCTGTGGCAAAACCTTTTGGATAGAACAGTCCTTAGTCCGTGAATTGTGGTGTAACAGGTGCTCATTTAATCATAATTTTAACGACTGGCAGAGAGAGCTGCAAGAACAAACAGGATTAGGAGTCAGTCCGGCTTTAGAGCTTTTTGAAGCACCCAAACAAAAGATCCTAGCTTATTATCGTTGGGAACTACAGCATATCGTTGAAAGGGTTACAGCTCAGAGAAGGTCTCATATTGTCTCTGCGAGGTGTAAGCAGTTGGTACCCATAACACAGCATTCCGTGGTAGGGCCCGTTAGCGGCGATCCCGACAAAGAGCTGGATCAGTGCTTGAGGAGATTACAAGAGTTAAAACTACAGCGATTAGGGACAGTAAGGGCTAAAAGGAATAAGAGGAGAAAGAGGCGTGAAGAAAAATGAAGTTTAACTGTGTTGTATTGCTTAGTGTTATAATAGCCAGCGTAGCAGAAATTACACAATTTAATCAGCCAAGAGATAACATCTGGGTAGCATTAGCAAAACAAACTAATCAATCATCGCTTTGCCTTAGTTTAGGAAGAGTTACTAATCCTTTTCGAACTTGTCTTATAGGTTTACCTGTTTGGTTCCCAGGGGAATTTTGTGGTTTGGTGAACAGTGGCAGTTTATGTAAAAACTTGTCTTTTTCGGCCCGTTGCCAACAACAAAGCAGCTGCAAACAGGACGGCTGCCAGCAGTGTGAGTTCATATTGTCCTTGAATACCACTCTGCGCTCTCCCCCAGAAGAGTTAGATCTCTTTGGGAATGCAAATGCCAGCCTTACAAACAACCTGCAGAGGGGTTGGTAAAGCTTTGAACCCTTAAATGCCCAAGATTTAAATAAGAATAGAGTAAATGGGGCTAACTTAGACTCAACTCTGGAATGGCATATGTGCAAGACCGCAGGGGAGGCTGTGTTATTTGAGAAAAATATCACTGTTCCATCCTAACGTATCTTTGCTAATGCAATGGAGTAAAAACACGAGCAGGGCTAAACGTGGGGGAACCCAGGTTTTGGACTAAGCTGCATCAGGTGGTGGTAGCGACTATTTTACCTGGAGGCACGGCAGATAAGGCAATAAACTTAGCAAAACAGCTAGGGTGCTGGGCTAAAGATGAACTGAATAAGACATCACAGATTTTAGATATGCTTACTACAGATGTGCAAAGTGTTAATCACGCAGTGCTTCAGAATAGAGCTGCTATAGATTTTTGCTTTTAGCGCAGGGGCATAGATGTAAAGAATTTGAAGATATGTGTTGCATAGCTTAAAAAGCTTAGGCTTAGAACCACGGTTAAGGAGCCTTGTAGTATATGCAATATTTTAGGCGTAGTTTTGATGCTTTTGCTTGTTTCGCCTTGTATTTTTAGCTGCATTCAAAATATAGTCAGTCGCATGATACAAAAGATGTAGCAAACAAACCTTCTTGCTCAAAAAGAAAACGGGGGAAGTGTGGACAGTTTTTTGTTGAGACATAGCTGGTGGGAAAGGAGACGTGAGAAAATACATCTGAGAAGCAACAGCTGCCTAATTCAAGGACACAGTTTCCTTGAGCAAGAAGCTGTTCAAGAAAATATGTGATAACAGGAGGTAAAAAGAAGCCACAAACATCCTGAGAGAGGTGGGACTGACTTTTCTATAGCTGACCAATAATGAGCTTTACTTTTGCAATATGTATGAGCCTTATTACTGTGATTATAAAAGTGTGCCTCTTAATCAATAAATCCGAGACTTGTCGATCATCATCGGATGAGCATGTCTCCCGTCGAACCCCTCACAGCTGGAATCAAACACATGTTAAGCTCACTAATGGAAGCTGGGTAGGGTGTTCCTTACATAATTACCAAAAGGATTTTGAAGGCTGTAAAGCAGTGGGGAAAACATTTCTGTTCTTGTGAGCCAGTGAAGGCTTCCTGAAGATAGGGAAAGCCTCATATCTCTCTCAAGGAATGTACCAAGGCTATCACCATGACAACATGAAGAAAGAAAGCAAAAAGATATGGACTCTTGTTGGCTCACAGAGTGACATGGCTCATTTTCTCCTATTGAGAGATTGTTTCTTTTTTATGACCAATGGGCAGTGTTAGTGTTTGTCAAGCAAATGCAAATATCTTGTAAAACTATAAAGGCAACAAGTTGCTTTAAGAAATAGATCTAGACAACCTTCTTATGGAGTCCTGGTGCTTTGCCCTGAGTGGGCCTCTATAGGGACATCCGGTGGGCGCCGCCATGATTGCAACAGGCCTGTAAAAAAAAAAAAAAAAAAAAAAGAAAACAAAACAAGAGAGAAAAAAGTGTAAGGGTACCCTAAATGTGTGAAGGCAACAAGGAGGCTGCGAAGGTCTGGATCTAATTCAGATGTCTGATTCAAGGTGAGTGATTGGGAAAAATAATGGGAAATAATTTATCAAATGAGGAAAGGACTGTTTTGTCCACGTGGAAAGCTTTATTGAACAGGAAAAATGTTCAAGCTTCATTATTATGCCCTTCGTAGTGTACTGATATAGTGTAAATCACAGGACTTTAAAGCTGATGCTGATACTGCCTTCAGTGTCCGGGCATGAAAAATGTTGGGAAGAGACTATGGGAAGTGATATCTAAGGGGGATAAGACTGTTATCGATTTGGCTACTACCTGGAGATTGTTGTATGAGGCTTTGAAGGAATGGAAAGCAGAACAAGATAGAGGGGAGGAATTGGAGGAAGAGGAATTGGAGCAAGAAACTGAAGTTGAGGAACAGGAGGAAGTTTGGGCTGAGCCTGTCGATTTCTCTCCCCCTGAGGAATCTGCTGCAGTTGCTGTGGAGGTTCCCCCAGGTTTTGCTATCGTAAGAATCAAACGGCAGGCTAAGACTGTTCCTCGGTATTTATCTCCAAAAGACTATATTAAACCTGTGTATACTTCACCTGCTCAACAGTTAGTTGAACTGAGTACTAAGTCAAAGTACCTTTACACCTGCGCAGAAATTAGCCAAACGAAGTTACAGAAGAAGCGGAGTGAAAAATAGTCTGGGTCATTGGCCCTTTTGTCTCCCGCTGGGCCATTTGCTCCCCCCTCACCCTCCCGTGGGTCGGCTGCTCCCCCCTCACCCTTCTGTCGGTTGGCTGCTCCTCCCCTGCCAGTCTGCCCCTGCTCCACCCTCCCCCTCCACCCCCCCCCGTTGAGCCATCTACCCTCCCTCTCCCTTCTGAACTGTCTGAACAAATGCAGTCTTTAACAATGTGTCCTTCTTTGCCTAGTGATAGTTCCAACGAAGAACTGCCGGTTATAAGTACATCTAAAAAGATGCAGCAATCTGTTTCTGTTAGATCTCGTAGCAAATCAAAGCCTGCTGTTTCTTGGACTTTACCTCCCTGCCAGGTGGCTGTGACTCCTCGACACCCTCTGCAATTTTGGGAGCATGTGAGAATGAAAGCAGCTGAAGTGGGAGATTGGAATTTGTTAGAGAAACTAGGTCCACCTAAAAGGATGGAGATGGATGCTGCTGCTTCTGGTGGGCCTGTGGCATTTCCTGTTTTCAAAGCTGCTCCTAAGTCGAGACAACAAAATAGTCGTCAGGTTTTTGCATGGAAGGTTGTATAGGATCTTCAGTCAAAAGTAGATCAGTATGGTGTTAACTCTTCGCAGGTGATGCAAGTAATTAGTGTTATAAATGCTGATTTACTTGCACCTTATGATATTGTTCACCTTGCTACGATTCTGTTTCAGCCAGTGCAGTATGGTGTGTTTCAAGCTATCTGGGGACAAATGGTTGAAAGAGTAGCATTGGACAATATGCAGTTACCTCAGCACAATTCATGTCATGCTGTGGGAGTTGATGCCTTGCTGGGCAATGGGTCGTTCTCTAACCTGGATTTGCAGGCAAGATGGGACCCCCTGGTTCTGGCACAGGCCCAGCAGCTGGGTATGAGTACTTTACTTAAAACAATGGAAATGACAGCTCCTAAATCGAGGTATATTACCATCCAGCAAGGGGTGAAGGAACCTTTTCTGCTATTTGTGGAGAGGGTTGCTGCAGCCCTTGAGAAGCAAGTCTAAGATGATAAGTTAGGGCAAATTTTATGCAGACAGCACAGGAAAATGTGAATGATGATTGCAGGGGAATTATTGATTCTTTACCGGGAGATTCCCCGCTGTCTGATATTGTAGTTGCTTGCTCAAAGGTTGGTTCAGTTGAGCATAAAATGGCTCCTCTGGCAACAGTCATGAAGTCTTCATGCAGATGTTCTGCTTGCAAAGAATCAGGGCATGTGAAGACACAATGCCCTCAAACTGCTGGACGATGTGTACACTCTAGGGTAATTTGGACCAATAAAGTACCTTGTTATCATTGTGGTAACTTTGGCCACATTGCTAAATTTTGTAAGGCATGATCTTTTTCAGGTGGTCGACAAGTGCAGGGAAACTGGAAGAAGAGCACGAAAGGGCACGTGGAGATACAAATACCCTGACGACAATCACGAGCCCTGCCAGCACTGCAGATCTCTCTATTTGTGAATGATACACAGGGGCTACGAGAGGCTCCGCAGGGAATGATATACCGACAGCTGACACAGTAACTATTTTGACAAGAGATATATGTAAAGTGCCTCTTGATTCCTATGGTCCTATAGGCCAAGGTTTGAGTGCTTTTCTGATGGGAAGATCTAGTAGCACTATTCAAGGTATTAATATCCATTTGGGTCTCTTTGATTCTGATTACGTGGGACAGATTCAGGCGATGGTGTCTGTTAGTGAACCTCCCGTTATTATCCAAAAAGGCACTTGTATTACTCAACCTGTTCCTTTTATGAGTTCTATTCCAACTGTAGTGGACCAAGGTCATGGTACTAGAAGTTTTGGATCTACAGGACCACTTCAGGTTTTTTGGACTCAAAAGGTAACAGATGCGCATCCAGAAATACAACGTTTGGTGAGCGCTAAGGGGTGTCATCCAGAAACTACAACAATATCAGGTTTACTTGACACAGGAGCAGATGTTACTATAATTTCACAGCTTGTTTGACCTCCAACATGGCCCCTCACTCAAGCAACCTTTGGAGTTTTTGGGTTAGGTGGGTCAAACCCTGGTGGTTTATCTGCTATTGCAATTACTGTGATACATCCTGTTGGCCAACAAACTAGCATCAGACCTTATGTTACTAATGCTCCATCTAATTTATGGGGACGTGATTGCTGAACCCAGTGGGGTGTTAAAATTACAATGGATTTTTAGTGGCGGTCACTGGGATGCAGGGCCTTATACGTCCAGTTGTATCCTTGACATGGCTGACAGATAAGCCTGTCTGGACTGATCAGTGGCCCCTGCCTACTGAAAAGCTTCTTGCCCTGCAAGGCTTAGTGGCAGAACAATTGTTAGCTGGACATATTGAAAAATCATTTAGCCCATGGAATACACCTGTGTTTGTAATAAAAAGGAAATCAGGTAAATGGAGACTTTTGCATGATTTGCAGCAGATAAATGCTGTGATGGCCCCATTGGGTGCTATACAATCAGGTCTTCCAACACCTACAATGATTCCACAAGGATCGGAAATAATTATCATTGATCTGAAAGATTGCTTTTTTACAATTCCATTGGCTGATCAGCATAAGGAAAAATTCGCCTTTACTGTGTCTTCTTTAAATCATGAGGAACCGGGCCAAAGATATCAGTGGACTGTTTTGCCTCAAGGAATGAGAAATTCTCCAAGTATTTGTCAATGGTTTGTGGCACAGGCTTTATCTAAGGTCCGAGAGCAATTTAGCAATTGTTATTGCTCTCATTATATGGATGATATCTTGTTGGCATTTGTAAATAAACAACAGTTATCAGCTCTTGAACAATGCGCTGTGACAAATTTAGAAGCCTTTGGTTTGGTTATTGCCCCGGAGTAAGTTCAGAGACAGATGTCTTGGAAATATTTGAGGTTGATAATCACCAATACGCAAATTGTGCCTCAATCTGTAAAATTGGACATTGAAATTAAAACTGTTGCTGATGTACAAAAATTGGTTGGTGCAATAGGTTGGCTTAGGCCATATTTGGGGATAACTTATCATCAACTGCAACCTTTGTATGACCTATTGTCAGGAATTACTTCCTCTACCAATGAGAGACATTTGACTGCTGCAGCAAAAACAGCTGTAGAAGAAATTGAATTGGCCTTGACATCTAAATTTGTTACCAAGATAGATGTTTCTGTTGGTGCGCAATTATTTATTTTGAGAGATGATGAAATACCATGAAGATTGTTGTGTCAATGGAATGATAAATGGGAAGACAAATCGCACATTTTGGAATGGATATTTCTAGTTTTCAAGTCCCGAAAAACAGCTCCAGGTCTTCATGAGCTTTTTGCAGATATCATTATCAAAGGTCGCAGATGCTGCCATGAGATCTTAGGCCGTGATCCTGTAACTATTGTCATACCGGTACAACAATGGTGTTTTGAGTGGTGTTTTCAAAACAATCATGAGTTGCAATCTGCCTTATCTTCTGTTACAGGTCAAATAGCATATCATTTACCTTCTCATCCTATTTTGAATTTCACTGAGAAGATTCCCCTTTCTGGGGAAACAACTTTGTTCTTCTGTTCCAGTAGAAGATGCAACAGTTTTTACAGATGGATCAGGGAAAACTGGAAAAGCTGCTGTGGCCTGGAAGAAGGATGACCGCTGGGAATATGAAGTAATGATTCAACAAGGGTCTCCTCAATTAGTTGAACTTTGTGCCATACTTTAGGCCTTTACCTTGTTTCCTCGTTACGTAAATATAGTTACTGATTCTGTTTATGTGGCTAATTTAGTGAGACAGTTGGATCAAGCTGTGTTGTACAATGTAAAGGAGAAACCATTATTTGTTATGTTGTTGAAATTGTGGACTGTTACTCATAATCAAAAGCATTCTTATTTTATTATGCTTATTTGAAGCCATACATCGCTACCTGGATTTTTTGTTGAAGGTAACACCTGCGTGGATTCCCTTGTGTCTGCCTCAGTGGTAAAAACAGTGCCTAATGTGTTACAGCAAGCTGTTCTATCTCATCAATTTTTTCATCAAGGTGCTCAAGGCACTATGGCAGCATTTTAAATTATCACACAGCGAAGCAAAATCAATTATTTCTTCTTGTCCTGATTGTCATATGTCTCATGTTTTGCAATATTACAGTACTAATCCTAGAGGTTTAATCCTTTTGCAAGAATGGCAAACAGATGTTACGAAAATGCCTGAATTTGGCCGTTTAAAGTATGTTCATGTTACAATTGACACCTTTTCTCATGCCATGGTTGACTCAGCGTTGGCAGGTGAAATAGTTGGGGATGTTATTAGTCACTTTTGCCACGCCTTTTCCATCTTAGGTGTTCCATCACAGGTAAAGACGGATAACGGCCCGGCGTATGTTTCAAAGAAATTGCAAATGTTTTTTCATGCCTGGGGTGTTGATCATTCCATTGGTATTCCTCATGCTTTGACAGGCCAAGCAATTATTGAACGTGCCCATGGTGTGTTGAAGCGTCAGGTAAAAAAACAAAAAGGGAGAATGCAGAGGCAGCCACCTCAAGTGAGCGTAGATAAAGCTGTTTATGTGTTAAGCTTTTTTGCGTCCTTTACCTAACTCACAAGTGTCTCCTATATTCTATTATTTTTCATCCGTGAATTCAAACCAGCCAAATTTTCGGAAAGGTATTAGGTATGGGGAAAAGATTTAATCACGGAAAGATGGACTGGTCCAGTAGAATTAGTAACATGGGGAAGAGGATATGCATGTGTTTTAACAGAGAATGGCCCTTGTTGGGTCTCTGCCCATTGCATTAAATCTTATTTGGATCATACAGAAAAGGACAGGATGGGTGGTTCCACAGCTGAAAAAAAATGAGTAGGTAATTGCATTGGTTATTAGGTGGATGGAAGCATGGACCCTCAAGGAATGTGTGGTAAAGGTGGTAATTCAAGGCAGAGTAAAGGGAGTTATTGACTCTGAAAAAACCAAAATTTAAGTTAGTGGATGTTACTTTTGCTTCTGCTTTTCGAATTCTCTTACAGAGAGGTTGGTAGTACTGAGAAATGTGTCTTGTATCATTTCCTTTTGCAGGGCTGCGATGGTCCCAAAATAGAGGAATTTGATGTACCTAAGGGAGAAGTGTTGCCTTTGCATAGGGATTGAATAAGTAGCTGAAGTCCACACTTTGAGGGACTAAGTTGGTTGCCCATTATGATAGCAGCAACCAGTTGTGAAGTTAAGTGGATGCTACTTTGCTCTAAGTGGTGACTCGACGGGTTCGACGGGAGACATGCTCATCCGATGATGATCGACAAGTCTCGGATTTATTGATTAAGAGGCACACTTTTATAATCACAGTAATAAGGCTCATACATATTGCAAAAGTAAAGCTCATTATTGGTCAGCTATAGAAAAGTCAGTCCCACCTCTCTCAGGATGTTTGTGGCTTCTTTTTACCTCCTGTTATCACATATTTTCTTGAACAGCTTCTTGCTCAAGGAAACTGTGTCCTTGAATTAGGCAGCTGTTGCTTTCTCAGATGTATTTTCTCACGTCTCCTTTCCCACCAGCTATGTCTCAACAAAAAACTGTCCACACTTCCCCCGTTTTCTTTTTGAGCAAGAAGGTTTGTTTGCTACATCTTTTGTATCATGCGACTGACTATATTTTGAATGCAGCTAAAAATACAAGGCGAAACAAGCAAAAGCATCAAAACTACGCCTAAAATATTGCATATACTACAAGGCTCCTTAACCGTGGTTCTAAGCCTAAGCTTTTTAAGCTATGCAACACATATCTTCAAATTCTTTACATCTATGCCCCTGCGCTAAAAGCAAAAATCTATAGCAGCTCTATTCTGAAGCACTGCGTGATTAACACTTTGCACATCTGTAGTAAGCATATCTAAAATCTGTGATGTCTTATTCAGTTCATCTTTAGCCCAGCACCCTAGCTGTTTTGCTAAGTTTATTGCCTTATCTGCCGTGCCTCCAGGTAAAATAGTCGCTACCACCACCTGATGCAGCTTAGTCCAAAACCTGGGTTCCCCCACGTTTAGCCCTGCTCGTGTTTTTACTCCATTGCATTAGCAAAGATACGTTAGGATGGAACAGTGATATTTTTCTCAAATAACACAGCCTCCCCTGCGGTCTTGCACATATGCCATTCCAGAGTTGAGTCTAAGTTAGCCCCATTTTACTCTATTCTTATTTAAATCTTGGGCATTTAAGGGTTCAAAGCTTTACCAACCCCTCTGCAGGTTGTTTGTAAGGCTGGCATTTGCATTCCCAAAGAGATCTAACTCTTCTGGGGGAGAGCGCAGAGTGGTATTCAAGGACAATATGAACTCACACTGCTGGCAGCCGTCCTGTTTGCAGCTGCTTTGTTGTTGGCAACGGGCCGAAAAAGACAAGTTTTTACATAAACTGCCACTGTTCACCAAACCACAAAATTCCCCTGGGAACCAAACAGGTAAACCTATAAGACAAGTTCGAAAAGGATTAGTAACTCTTCCTAAACTAAGGCAAAGCGATGATTGATTAGTTTGTTTTGCTAATGCTACCCAGATGTTATCTCTTGGCTGATTAAATTGTGTAATTTCTGCTACGCTGGCTATTATAACACTAAGCAATACAACACAGTTAAACTTCATTTTTCTTCACGCCTCTTTCTCCTCTTATTCCTTTTAGCCCTTACTGTCCCTAATCGCTGTAGTTTTAACTCTTGTAATCTCCTCAAGCACTGATCCAGCTCTTTGTCGGGATCGCCGCTAACGGGCCCTACCACGGAATGCTGTGTTATGGGTACCAACTGCTTACACCTCGCAGAGACAATATGAGACCTTCTCTGAGCTGTAACCCTTTCAACGATATGCTGTAGTTCCCAACGATAATAAGCTAGGATCTTTTGTTTGGGTGCTTCAAAAAGCTCTAAAGCCGGACTGACTCCTAATCCTGTTTGTTCTTGCAGCTCTCTCTGCCAGTCGTTAAAATTATGATTAAATGAGCACCTGTTACACCACAATTCACGGACTAAGGACTGTTCTATCCAAAAGGTTTTGCCACAGCCCCCGCAAATACAAAGCCACCCAAGCAGCACAATACGGGCTATTACAGCCAAGACATTTTTGACCGGTCGGTCCCTGTATGTAAAATTCTAACAGCGACCCAATAGTTGTAATTAGTCCTTCAAAGGTCTGGCAGCGCGTCACAGCCCTGTCGACAGCCTTTGAATGTCCTTTCAGCTGTAACAGCAGCGGTCGTAGGATCAGCGGCAACTTCTCCTCCAGCCGCCTCTTGTCCTTCTCGGTCAGATTGCTTGTCAGTCGCTGCATCAAGAACAGTTTTAGTCCACTTGGCAGGTACCCATACAGCTCCTGTAGAGGTAGAGACACAAAGATATCCCCTTCCCCAAAACATGACCTTAGCAGGATCTTTCCACAACCCTGTCTTGGGGTCTCTGTATTTTACCCATACTTCCTTTTTCTATTCGGTGATATCACTTGGCCTGTAATGCAGTTCTGCTGGGGATTGCCCTGCATCTCCAAATACACACAAGTGATTGATTACAAATAAGCTTTTCAACAACTTAGCCTGGGGGTCAGCAACCTCCTCGTGTTTTGCCAAATATCTTTTCAGAGTACCGTTAGCCCTTTCAATGATGGCTTGCCCCGTTGGGGAGTTAGGGATGCCTGTAATATGCTCAATTCCCCAACTTCTTAAAAACCTTTCTATTCTCTGACTAATGTAAGCAGGCCCATTATCCGTCTTAATTCTTTTCGGTGTCCCCATTACTGCAAAACAACTATACAAATGTCTTTCCACCTGTATCGCTCTCTCTCCTGTCTGTGCTGTTGCCCAATTGAATTTACTGTAGGTATCAATAGACACGTGTACATATTTCAGCCTAACAAAGCTAGGAACATGTGTAACATCCATTTGCCACAACTCGTTTGATTGTAAGCCCAGCGGGTTTACCCCTAAGCCTAGCCCGCCACCCCCATTGTGATGGCTACAAATTGGGCAGGCTCTAACTATAGCCTTTGCCTCTGCCAATGTGATTTTAAACTCTCGGTGTAGTCCCTTTGCATTCTGGTGAAACATAGAGTGAGCTTCCCTTGCTAGCTTTTGACTTGACATGGGTGTGCTCTGAACGGCAGCTACCAGTTTGTCTGCTCTAGCGTTACCCTCCCCCAGACCAACATTCCACTTGTGGCTTCTGACATGAATCACAGCGTAGGCGTGCTCCCTTAACCTTGCAGCCTTTTTTAGCTGTACTAACAACTCATGCAGTCTCTGATTTTGCACCTCTTTTATGGAGGCATCTTCGATTCTAGCTACAACCCCAGCAACATACAAAGAATCTGTTACAATATTCAGTGGTCCTTTCAGCTGCGACATTGCCCACACTACTGCCAAAAGTTCCATAGTCTGTAAACTGTCCACAGCCTCCGCTTGTAACTTCTGATGTTTCCACAACCCTTTCTCCTGCCAAGTTATTGCAGCAGTTCTAGATTTTCTGCCGGCATCTGTAAATGCAGTAACAGCGTCTACAATAGGAGAATTTTCTCGCTTTGGGCGAGTAATCCACTCCCACTTCCCTATCCACTGAACTGGCGCCTGCCGGAGCTTCCCTGTTTCAATGGGACCGCTTGCACCTAAAAGTGCCTCCTGTAATTCTTCGCTATTATTCAGGTACCAGTCCAGGGTATCCTTTTTAATTGGTGTCCTGATTACTGCCGGCTCGGTTCCAGCTACTTGTAGCATCCTCTCCCTGCCTTTCTTTATTAAGTCTGCTAGCCTTTCGACTTTTTGAAAAAGAGTTTTAGTTTGCTGTAACGCGGGGGAAATTCATTCCAATACCCTTATCTCCCCTGTTTTCTTTTGCAACTGAGTCAGTGCACCAAGGAGGTATTTGGGACCGTGACAAATTGTTAAGTCTATAGACAACTCTGGGTCCCGCTGATAAACTTGTCCTTGAGTAACACAGTGCATTATTTGCTGAAGAATGTGTTGCTGCTCCGGAGTAACGCAGATCGGACTTGTCGGATCTGTGCCTTTAAGAAGTGGACGTAGACCATCTAATAATTCGTTTGGTATTCCAACAATCGGTTTTAACCATTGCAGATTTCCCAGTAGCTTCTGAGCTTCATTCAGATTTGTGAGTCTTGTTTGTAGCTGCAATTACTGGGGTTTTACCATCTGTTCTGACATAATCCATCCCAGATACTTCCACGGAGCCGCTGTTTGGATTTTTTCAGGGGCTATAACAAGGGAAAACTGTGCCAATGCAGTCCGTATTTCTTGAATTTGTTGTTCAGTAAAAGGTTCAAGCTGGGCAAACAATATATCATCCATATAGTGATAAATCACCACACTCGGCCACTGTTTTCTCAGAGGTTGTAATGCAGAATCAACATAAATTTGGCATAAACTAGGGCTGTTCCACATTCCCTGCGGCAATGTCGTCCATTCAAACCTTTGATCTGGCCCTTCCCTATTGAGGGCAGGCAATGTAAATGCAAATCGCATCATGTCCTGCGGGTGAAGCGCAATAGTGAAAAAACAGTCCTTAAGGTCAATGATTAGTAATGGCCAGTCCTTAGGAATCATTGCAGGATTGGGTAATCCTGGCTGTAATGCACCCATAGGTTCCATTTAGTTATTAACAACACGCAAATCATGTAACAAACGAAACTTCCCTGATTTCTTTTTAATCACAAAAATCAAAGTGTTCCAGGGGCTTGTAGATAGTCGCAGGTGCCCCTGTTCAAATTGCTCTTTCACCAAATCGTGAGCATGTTGAAGACTCTCCCGTTTTAAAGGCCATTGCTTAATCCACACTGGGGTGTTAGTCTTCCAGGTAATGGGAATCGGGAAAGTCCAAGCAACGGCCACTACCCCAAAGGGTGTTCATTGGTGAGAACCACTCCCAATTGGGCCAAAATGTCCCGTCCGATAAGGCACTGCACACTGGGTGGTAATTGTACTATGGAGAAAATAGCCGTTAACTGTTTTCCATCTATGCGAACTTCAAGGGAGGGGGGAACGACTCACCAGGGTTAAACCTCCGACTCCGGTTACTGCGGTGGCTGCCGGTTGCAGAGGCCAGTGTTGAGGCCAGGAACTAGGGCTGATTATGCTGGAATCCACCCCAGTGTCTAAGAGGCCTGATAACGACCTCTTTTGTCCCTGAAATTCCACCTCCACCCTTTTCCTGGTTCTCTCATTAAGATTTAAAGTCAGCAAAGTAAGTCGCCGGTAAAGCCGAAACCTTTTTCCCCCCTCTCCTGTCCTTGTGTGGGTTTTAGTCCCTTGGTCATTTGCTCCAATGGTACCAACTGAGCAATTCTCTGTCCCTTGTTAGTTTGAAGTGGTGGAAAGGGGGTGTGTACCATAATCATAATTTCCCCGGTAAAATCTGCATCGATAACTCCAGGTAAAACAAATAATCCAAGCATAGAGGCAGACGATCTCCCTAAATGCAGTGCACCCATCACTCGACCTTGTATAACAATAGGTCCTTTAACTCCGGTCGGGATCTTTTGTGGGTGGGGGGTCATCAGCGTGACTTCTACAGCGGCTGCCAGGTCCAGCCCGAGGCTTCGTGTGGTGGCAGGTTGGAAGCAGGGAAGATGGGTTGTGTTGCAGCAGCGACTTGTGTCAGGGCGCGGCCGCTGGGATCCACGCTCCGGGACAAGTTTCCTGACCTCCGCCGACAAGCGCTCGTATTGTATGTATCCGAACGACATTTGTGGCACCATATCCGCATAGCTCGGCACTCTCGGCACATATGACCCATGCCGCCGCATCGGTAACATCGCGTACGGTTGCCTGGTGGAGCCGGGTTAACTGCGGCGGACTTTGAAGTAGTGCAAGGGCAGCTAACACCTGATACTGGGAAGCCTTTGCCTGTTCCTGTAATCCTAACCCCAGCTGTTTGATAGCGTCTACCAAGAATGCTTCTGATCCTACCGGCATCTGAGCCATCCTTTCTAGTGCCTCTTTTATGGTCCAATTCGCACCTAATGTGTTAAGCACATTCCTCGTAGCCTGATTGCAGTTCTGAAGAGCACACTGTTTCAGCATAGCCTCTGTCGTATAATCAGGTACCCCTGCTTTTTCGAGCGCGGCAGCAGCCTTATCTATAAACAAACCAAACGATTCTTCCTGGCCCTGCTTAATTCCCATGTACATGGGCACTCCTCCAGGTTCTTTTACTCTGTCTATAGCCAGTCTAACCAATCTCATCGCCTCTCGGCACTTATCCGGTCCTACCAGGGCCTGTACTTCGGTGCGGAGAAACGCTCCCAGCCCCATAAGCTCATCCGCTGTCACTCCATGAAGAGGGTCTCCCAGCTGCCGCTGTACCGCTATGCACTCATTAACAACCGCTTGCCAATGTGTGTTAAATGAAAGTTGCTGATGCTGTGTAAAAATTAACTCTATTCCTCTGCAATCAGCAGGCAGAAGTACTTGAGTATTCCAAATATAGTCTAACATCTGTTTACTGGTTCACTGGTCACTCCAAACTGACTAACTGTCGATCGCAGCTGCGATAGCAACTTCCAGTCAAGAGCAGTTATTATTGCCTGCAGACCTCCCCCTGCCTGAGCCTGAAAAGTCACCGGGCATGCTATTTGTGTAGCCGCACTAATTGCACCGTCATCCCCCTTCTCCAAGCCATCCTTTGCCAGTGCAGCCCAAGTCTCCCTCCGTCCCCTGGCAATGGCCCCCGCTAGGTCGCTTTCTGCCCCAGGGATCGGCTCACTGCTCAGAGGGAGGGCAGCCAGGGCCGGTTTTGGCCATGAATCATTCTCTCCGGGAGGTGCAGACGGCTCGCTCGCTGCCTCGGTACCAGAATTAGAAGACGGTGGTGGCGGAGGAGGCAAAGACACCCTATTAAACACAGGGGGCAATGGGGTGTCATGGGATAAATCTCCCTCATAGGTTCTGCTTTTGTATGAGCGGCGGATGCCTGCACAGCTGCTTTCTTTTCTGCCTGATACTGCAGAAGGTCATTATGAATCACCCTCCAGAATTTTCCCTTCTTTTTAGCTGTCTTATCATCCTCTAACGTAGTCTCCCAGAGCACATCTCTAAACTTACGCCACTCTGTAAGCTCGTGTACAGTATGAGGATTTGCGAATATTCCCTTAGCATACCCATATGATAAGAGCCCCGGGTAACTCCTTTTTCAAATCTATCCCCTTAACCTGCCTCTTTTGCAAGAAAGCGGTAAATAAATCATATGCTGCTTGCCTTTCCATACCTAAGTCGTCAGCCCTGTTGCAGCCCCCTCAAGGTCTCGGCAGCACGTATCGGCCAGGTTCGTCTGTACGGTCACCCAGGGCACGGTGCGGCGTTATCAGCCCTTTACGTTCGCGCTTATTGCCGTCCCGGCTGCTTGGGACCCGACTCTTGTACGTCGCTTGTCCGTGGTGTCGGGGTCACCAATTTGACGGGTTCGACAGGAGAAATGCTCATCCGCTGATGATCGACAAGTCTCGGATTTATTGATTAACAGGTACACTTTTATAATCACAGTAATAAGGCTCATACATATTGCAAAAGTAAAGCTCATTATTGGTCAGCTATAGAAAAGTCAGTCCCACCTCTCTCAGGATGTTTGTGGCTTCTTTTTACCTCCTGTTATCACATATTTTCTTGAACAGCTTCTTGCTCAAGGAAACTGTGTCCTTGAATTAGGCAGCTGTTGCTTTCTCAGATGTATTTTCTCACGTCTCCTTTCCCACCAGCTATGTCTCAACAAAAACTCTTGACAGTGACTAGGCAGGTGACTTGGTCTCTGACTCTGTGCAGGAGAAATTTATTTGACTAGAGGTGTAGGTGTCATTCTGCTACAAATGTGTCATCAGGAAATTGTGACGTGTATAACAGTATTTGAATATCTATTTTTTATGTGCCTTGTTTGTATATGAATGTTAAGATTATGAGTGTGTGTGTTGTGGATTGGGTAGAAGTTGGTTATCTGTAAGTGAATGAAGAATGGATCCTCTGTCTGCTTGGATTTTTTGCAAGGGCCCTGCAGAAGTCCTTAGCAGTTGTGTTTGCCAGTCAAATACAAAAAAGAGGAAATTGTAGGAAAGACATTTCTGTTCTTGTGAGCCAGCAAAGGCTTCCTGAAGATAGGGAAAGCCTCCTATTTCTCTCAAGGAAGGTACCAAGGCTATCACCATGACAACGTGAAGAAAGAAAGTAAAAAGATATGGACTTTGGTTGGCTCACAGAGTGATGTGGCTCCTTTTCACCTATTGAGAGTTTTGTTTCTTTGTTATGACCAATGGGCAGTGTATGTGTTTGTCAAGAAATGTAAATATCTTGTAAAACTATAAAGGCAACAAGTTGCTTTAATAAATAGATCTATACAGCCTTCTGATGGAGTCCTGGTGCTTTGCGCTGAGTGGGGCTCTATAGCAACAGAAGGATAAGTTTTTTAACCCCTTAATTTTAAGTTACCCCCGAGATAATTCCACAAGTAGGACACATGTGGTCCGTGACTATCAGTGCAAGTGACAACACCGGAACCGAACTCGCACTCTTTTTAATAGGTTCTGGTCCAGATCTAACAGAACATATCTGGATGTAACTGCAGGTGGAAACCTCATGTGGGAGCTTGGAAATACAAATACTGTGATTCTTTTGGCGGGGCAACTATTGCTGGGGGACCACTAGGTCCAGGAAGCAAGCTGTGTTTTGACCCACACATTGATGATGAAAATTGGAAAGGTCCCTTTGCCAACAGGACCTGGGCTTTAAAAGGGCATTACTGAATTTGTGGACAATATGCTTACCACAGGTTACCCGCAAAGTGGCCAGGGATATGTTATATAGGGTATATTAGACCATTGTTCTTTTTGTTACCACAAGATCAGGGAAATCAGTTAGGAATCAAGGTATATGATGATCTAATTAGAGAAAAGCGGTCAACTGATGTATCCCTGGCTAGAGGGAGCACTCAAAAGTGGGGTGAAGATGAATGACCACCTCAACGAGGCATACAACGCTATGGACCAGCCACATGGAATCCTAATGAATTAATATCAGTTGCCAGAGAACCCATTCATAATTTAAATTGGATATTTAGGTTACAAGCTGTCTTTGAAATAATAATGAACCAGACAGGTGCAGCTCTTGACCTCCTTGCTGACCAATCTACTCAGATGAGAAATGCAATATTTCAACATCAGATGGTATTAGACTATTTATTAGCAGAAGAAGGGGGAGAGTGTAGCAAATTAAATGACTCCAACTACTGTTTACAAATAGATAACAATGGAAAGGTGGCAAAGCAAATAACAAAAGACATAACAAAATTAGCTGATGTACTGGTCCAAACATGTAAAAGATGAGAATAGGACATGTTTTCGTGGTTACCTGATGGACTATGGGTTAAACAAATGCTTTTTTTCTCTTATGTGCTGTAGCAACTCGAATCTTTTCACCATGCATGATCCCTTGCTTAGTACAACTTATTCAACATGTGATAAGAGGGATGCAGGGAGTAGCCATGCCTACTGATCCAGAGATGACTACAAAAGCACAAAAATTGATGTCACTGCAAATAATTGCAAAACCGAAATAAAAACCCAGGAACAGGAAATTAGGTCAATGATAACTAACGTTTGTAAAGACAATTATTAAAAATAATAAAAGAGGAGGGATTGAGTGGAGTGGTGGATTTGTCTTTACAAACAAGCTGTGGGTCTGCTAGTAGATAAAACTAGCACTGAGAGATAAAAGAAACAATGGAAAGGATTCCACTAGATTGATAAATGGAAAAAGATATTCGCCTTTACAAACATACTTTAGGTTTGCTGATAAATGAAATTAGATATTGAAAGATGAAAGAAACAAAGGGGAAAAACCCTAAATTCCATAAGAATTAAAAATTAAAAGGGAGGGTTATACATTAGAGGGGAACATTTGTGTCATGGTTTGACCCTGGCACAATGCCAGTGCCCCCATGAAAATTCCCTCTCCCTGGCATCTGCTGTGAGGTGGTACTCGGAAATAAGCAAAGCAGGCTCCTGCTTAGGGAAAAAAGGAAAAAAACTTTATTAACTAAACTACAAAAAACTAAACCACAAAGGAAGAAAAATAAACACAAGGAAAATGAAACTACACAGAAACACTTCCCCCTCCTCCTCCCACCAAATTCCCAGTACATTTACATTTCCCAAAAATATCCACACTCGGTCTGGCACCACCCTTTAGAAAATCAAGTCTTCAGCTCATGAAGAGTTAGACGGAGTCCTTCCTTGTGCCACGGACTTCTTGTCACAATCAGCAACCGCCCGGAGTCTTTTCTGCTATCATGTGATATCTTCCTTCCATGCGAGGTGCTCTCACCACCAGGCATGGCATGGGGCAGAGGCCTGCTTTCAGGGTAGACCTTTGGACCTTTTAAGGATGCCTCGTCTCGTTCCAAGCAGAGCACAGTCTCATCTCTGGGACCTTTGTCCCCCCCCATTTCTTCTACACCCCCTGGGGCCGAGGGGTCTCAACACCGAACTCTCTTGGCTCTGAGCCCTTGCTTCCCCCTGCAATGCAGGCTCTGTATCACCAGGAAACAGTCCATGGAGATAACAACAAAAGAGTCCAGCAAAAATGCCACTCCATCTTTTCTCCATTCCTTCAACATCTCTCTTTCTCTTTGCCAGACCTCCTCACTGGCCTATTTCTTCCTTCATCCTCCACTCTTATCCCTTTTCTAGGAAAGGTAATGTTCTGTGAAGTTTTCATTATCCACAAAGGGTTAAAAGCTCTCCCAAGCGGCCGGGCTCCTTCTCGCTGCCACCCCCTTCTCCTCCCGGCACATGATATCAAGTTTCAAGGTAACAGTTCAAGCCCAGGCTGCATTCTCTCTCCGTCTCTAAAAAAGGGGGGGGGGGGGGGGGTAAACAGGTCGCTCGGTGCCCCCTCCACCCTTCCACCGGGTCCGGCCTACCGTAGATCCGTAGATGGGCCACGTGGCTTTCCCCTCCCCCAGCCCAGCAGCCGGGCTGGGGAAGAGAGAGAGAGAGCAGCTCTGTCCCGCCGGAAATTCGAAAGAGAACTCTGAGGGAAAAGATGCCTGTTTTTAACCCCTTGGATTTGTGGTCTCAGAGGCGGATCCAACGCCCCACTGGCCAAACCAGGTGCCCATCTTAAAATCCGAACACCCATTGGTTACTACAGCATAAACAACATATCCCAGATGTCCCATTTCCCGTCAAACCACGACAATTTGGTATCAGGTGTTTTGGGAAGTCTGTACCTCTCAAGTACCTCAGCCAATGGGGAAAAAGAGAAGGGAAATGCGGCCGGAAAATTAGGATAAAAAGGAGGCTGCGTCCTCCAAAAATTTGAGAGACCCCAGGGGAATGCCCCATGGACTGTCCCTTTATTTGAGTAAAGTAAATGGACTCCTCTGTCTCCTATTTGGACATAAACCTCTGATGTCTGTGGATTAATTTTCCTGACACGATGATGCAACTGGTACTCAACATCCTCAGCGATCCAGAGGGTTGTCGGTCACAGCCCTCAGGAGTTTCCCAGAAAATATGGATTTCCTCTTGGGGAAATGGAACACCTGACTGCAACTTAAATCCCGTGGCCAGCAGCCAGTGGAGATGCTTTCAAAGGAGCTTTAAAGGTACCCCAACGTTCAGGGGCTATTTGTTGCCACACGGCAGGATGGTAGAAATGCTGTAACCTCCCTCAAAACAACTTCTTCAGAAGCCATTTGGATTAAGGCCACGAGAACCGCCATTTCAAGTCCATGCACACACACATGCCACAGGTAGCTCAGCAGAGGAAAGACAGGAAGGGTCTTTGTATGATGTATTCCAGCGAAGGTTTATTGCATCCACCATGCCAAAGGGATCAGGGACAAAGACACAACCATGTGGTGTACACAGGTGTTTTGGTTTGAATTTATTTTATTGATTCCTTGTTAAGTGGTTTGTTTTGTTGTACCCTTATGTTCTCCCTGAGTTGTTTTACCCCTAGGTTTTACCCTCCCTCAAAGCTGTCCCTGCTGCTTGTTCCAGCTCTTTCCCTGCCTGTCAAGGCAACCCAGCTCCTTTTGTTCCCGAACCTTCCCTGCCACTTTCGCATCTAGCCAATCCCTGACTGCAACACCCTTTTGGAATTTCCCTATTCCTCAAAGCCCCATTGGCCCATGTGACCCGTCCTCTCCACCCTCCTACCCCAATTGGCCCCAGATACTTGATGTAATCCTCTCACTCCTTCCCTGAGGATTCCCTATTGGTTAGCTGTTTGTATCTACCCCCTGATTTGTATCTGTACAAAACCCCTTGCACAGGAGTGCCTGGGGCTCTTTGTTTGTGATCCCTTTACTTGGAATAAACCCTTCCTTGTGGAACCTCAAGACGGAGAGCCTCCTCCTTTCTCTTCTGTCTGGAAAAAAAAAAAAAAGAAAGAAAAAGGCATAGCTACATTTATAGCTATTTTTTGTGAGTTTTTTAAGGATGGTTTCAGTTTTCAAAATTCTCTGCTATTTTCTAACAGCATGACTGTGCCTCCTTTTTATAAGGGTAGTTATAAGATTCAAGTAATTTTGTCTTCTTGAGAATAATGAGTCTTTAAAGCCACTGAGAAGCAGACATGTAAAAGCCTCTATGAGCCTTACTGAAAGGATGTGCAGCACTCATGTAACCAAATACAATTTTGTCTCTCTATGTACTTTGGACGTAAAAACTCTGTGAAATTGAAATTTGCGAATACTCAGTCTTTACTAAATCTTGCAGCCTATCACAATTTAATTTTTATTGTAGATGTATTTTATTTACTGGCTGTTCTCCAAGAAATTACCTCTGAGAGACCCCTGCTCACCCATGCAGCCTCTTCAAAATGTTGCTCCTCACTAGCAAATAAATAGTTCCATGGCAGAAATACCATGTAGCTTAGGGAAGCCTGCTATGCTAGCACCTGACACTGATATAATTCGTGACCAAAAAATTGAGCAGATTTGTCCATCAATTTAAATCTGACTGCAAAAATGAAATTTACTTTTGAGGTAGAAGAAAAATTAGCAGCCTCAGTATTGGCCCCTGGGGTTGCTGCTGCAAAAACTTTAAAAAATGCTAAGAGAATTGAAAGTGCTAACTAAGTAAGCCAACCAATGCTACGTCCTAAGCACCGAGTGAGCTGCTAACAAATGCTAATAACACCAAACATGTTACACTATAAAACTGAGCAGCAATAGGCTTTTCGCTGCTTGCCAATGGACATAGCTGCCAAGACTTTCAATAGATGTACTGCTTCAACCTTTCCTTGCTCTCAACATCTATCCACGCAAACATCCAGAAGCTGAAGGAGGAAGTAAAGTGTCATATATGGTCAATTTGTCAAGCCAAAATGGAGTTTGGAGAAACATGAATCTCGACATGATTTCTCAATGTAAAGGACTTAAAAGTTGAGAAGAACTCAGATTACATCAATGAACTTTTCAGACAATGGAGTTGACAAGATGGGTTTCATCTTTTGTCAAATGGATTTTGTGGGTTGTAATAATTGTTTTTATCGTTTTACCTAGTTTCCCTGTTTAGTTAAGTGTCTGCAGAAATGCATTGGGGAAGTCTTCATAGTAAGAAAAAACAGGGGAGTTGTGGGAACATAATAAACTTCCAGGCTTTGCCCTAGAAAGATCTACCATAGAGTTTTCCCCACTTAGGCTGAAAGAGAGGACTTCCCCCATGGTGCTGTGCAGCACTATCGCCAATCTAAATTAGACTGCTTCCCCTATTGGCCAGTTGACCCTGCCCACCCCAATTGTTCATCCCTCATCCTCCCTACAGGTTGCTGCTCTTTGCCCTGCCCTTTGCACTGCCCCTGTGACCTCAGGTCATTGGCTGCTGACCCCATACTTAAGCCTGTGTACACCACATGGTTGCGTCTTTGTCCCTGATCCCTTTGGCGTGGTGGATGCAATAAACCTTCACTGGAATACATCATACAAAGACCCTTCCTGTCTTTCCTCCGCTGAGCTACCTGTGGCGTGTGTGTGTGCATGGACTTGAAATGGCGGTTCTCGTGGCCTTACTCTGAGCGGCTTCTGAAGGAGACGCTTCGAGGGAGGTTACAGCATTTCTACCATCCTGCCATGTGTCAACAAGGAGCCACTGTGGTAGCTGGGGTTGTTTAGCCTGGAGAAAAGGAGGCTCAGGGGAATCCTTAAAGAAGGTTTTAGCAAGGTGGGGGTTTGTCATCGCAGGCCCCCAGCCGGGTAATAATTAGCATTGACTCCATGATTCCAGAAGGCTGATCAATTGCTTTATTATACTAAACTATACTATACTATACTATACTATACTATACTATACTATACTATACTATACTATACAGAAACTCATCCCCTTACAGACAGTCCGATACAGACGGATCCAATTCGTCAGTCAATCTAAAACACCATCCAGTGTCCAATTAAGAAATCACCCTTTGTTAAAAAAATCTCCTTAACACATTCCACATGTTCACAAAAACAGGTGCAGCAAGTGGAGATAAGAATTGTTTCTCATTGTTTTCTCTGATCTTCTCACAGCCTTCCCCAGCACAATGCCTGGGAAAATTGTCTGTTGCTCTCTGTGGCCAGAGAGCTGCTGCCACAGGGGTTGGCCTCTTTCCCCAGTCAACTAGTGACAGGACAAGGACATGGCCTCAAACTGTGCCAGGGGAGGTTCAGGTTGAACATCAGGATGAAATTTCTTCACAGTAAGGGTTGTTAGTCATTGGAAGGAGTTGCTCAGGGAGGTGGTGGAGTCACCATCCATGAACGTGTTTGAAAAACAACTGGACATGGCACTCAGTGCTCTGGTCTAATTGACAAGGTGGTGATAATAACTGGTTGGACTTGATGATCTTGGAGGTGTTTTCCAACCTAAATGATTCTGTGATTCTGCAAAGTAGCCACCAGCAGACAAATGCAAAGTTTGGAAAATTTGGAACAAAGCATAAGAAAAATGAAAAAAAAGTCTTTTGTGGGTTTTTTTAACCTTATTTTGATTTGCTGTTTTTTCCTGCTTGTTTAAATTTGAACAGAATACAATTGTCTCTTTTTTTTTTTGCCTTTTACTCTATTTTGCTCTTTTATAAAGTAATTAAGTCCATCACAAGGGCTTGATAAAAGTGTCATCAAGATGCCTGCTGCTGCTCTCATTTAGCTGATGAACAAATTAAGATCACATTACAATGCTGTTTCAGCTGTGATTCCAGGACCTGGGGAAGATGATGTCTGTGACCTAATGCCTTTCAGACAATGGTTTGCATTTCCAAAGAGTTTATGTAATTGATTGTTCAGGTCATCTTACACCTCCTTTTCTAGGCTCAGTGTGCAGAAATATCTGAGCCTATTCAACCCGCCAGCTATAGGGACAGTCCTCCATTTGCACAAACTGGTGGTGTATTGGGAAGGATGAAAGTTTGAGAAGAAAGTTTAACAGATATGTATGCTTGGCAGAAAGCTCTCTGAATGTAGAACCTGAGAATGAAATAGAGATGGAAGCAAGTTTTGATATAGAAGGATAATAGATGTGTAAACTGAGGTTTGCTGAGCCAGTCTTGCTGGACAACTAAGAAAGCAAAGGTTATGTCGAGTTGGAAAGAAATTTTATGACTTAGAGCAAAGGATAAGCTGACCACAAACAAAAAGATGTTTTTTACCAAGCAGAAAGATACCATAGGCAAACAAGGCATGTCAATGTGGCAAGTAGAAAAAAGGTCTAAGAATTTTCCACTTCAAGAAAACTGAAAAACAACTTTAAGCCTAAACTGTAACATACTAACTCATGTGATTGGATAGTATCAACCATAATATGGTGTCCTGGTCTAGGGCAAATTTGGGAGAAAACCTCCAAAAGGGTTTCCCCAGAAAGCCAACCAACATGGCCCCTCTCCCCAACTGGTTCGGAAAAATTTCCTTGGAGAGAAGTGGAAAAAACCTGTTTACTTAACAGGCAAGGCACTCCCCAGCACACAAAATGAACAATACCAGATGACAAAACTGATTTGCCACTCTGAAGAAGTGACAAATTCAGAAAGTCTCTCCGGTGGGTGGTCGCTCTGTTATCAGTCCCTCCAACGCTGGGAAAGGCTACTGCTTCCCAGAGTAGGCCCCTGGCAGGCTACAAAGTGAGAGCTCTCGGTGTTTCCCCGGGTCCCAGTCTGGAGCAGGTTCGAATGGTTCCAAGAAAAGGGAAAGAAAAACAGTCCAGGGAAAGCTCAGACTGCCTCAGCTAGCTAAAAAGCAAAAGGAGCGCGGTGTTCTGCCCCGTCCGTGCCCAGACAACAACAGTGTTCCCGCAGATTGTGGAGGAGTGAATCCAGTCCCTGATAACAAACTCTGTGCTTCTTCTTCTCCCTGCCTTCACTCTCAGCCAGTCTTGAAGGCAAAGAATATAACATCCAACATAAACAGAACACCCGATTGGGGATTCAAGCATCATAACGTCACCCTAGGACATTTGGTAATGATAGTAGTTATGATAGTAGTTATGATAGGCTGTAGGTAACAGTAAAGGTATTGATTGGTTGATTATGTATTAAGATGCTCAGCAAAGAAAAATATATAATGCATTGTGACCAAAATTAAAGATTCTTCAGGCTTGTCTACAGCTGTAGCTGACAGCTGTATGCGTGGCTCTGTCACCCACGACCCTGGACTGTTGTAACATCTTGGATACAATAAACTGCATTTTGAAGAGCCATCTGAAGTCCCACATCTCTCATCTCAGGCTCTTACTGTGGAGGAACATGCTATGGTCCTCAGAGGCTTCTGATCAGATTTATCTTAAAGCCTGAAGTGACCATTGTCACCCTCCAAAACAGAAATCTGGGGGACATCTCCCTTTATTGATGGGGATGTAACTGAGACATCAATGTAGTTCAGTCCAAACAACAGTTTCTGTGTTGCGGACTGGTGCTTTAGGTTATTCTTGTTGCACAAGACATCCCTGTCTCAAGCATTGCAGTGTGGCTGAGATGGTGGAAACAGAGGGAGATGCAAGTGCGTTGAGCTGGACCTTGTTTTGCCAAGGCTGAATTTGGCCTTTTCATGACCTGTTCCACAACAAATATGAACAGCTTCAGAGGAAGGAAACCAAACTGAAGTGTAAGGACCAAGTCCCAGGAAGAGGCAACAGGCTTGGGTGGCTGAATGGCAGAGACTCCCTTAGGTGAGAAGGTCCAGAGGGGATGAGGCAGGATATGTTCCCTTAGAGCCATCAGCTTCCTATAAAAATGAGATGTTCCTCTGAAAAAAATGCATGCAGTGTTCCTGGGGCCTCAGTCCTCAATATGCATGTCCCAGGGTGACTTTATGATGCTTGTATCCCCATTCATCTGTTTAGCCCAGAAATAAGTTTTGCACCTTTAAGACTGGTTTGGAGAGTGAAAGAGGGGGGGGGGAGGGATGAAGAAGCACGCAGTTTGTTTTCATAAACTGCACTCACTCCTCCACATTCCTGCTCCTAGACTGTGTTGTCTGCAGGACGGACAGGTGGTGCGAGAGACCTATCCTTTGCTTTTAGTTAGTTTTTAGCTAGCTAAGGCAGAGAAGTTCCCTAGACTGTAGTTTCTCTTTTTTCTTAGAACTTTTTAAACCTGCTCTGGACTGAACACCCAAAAGAGCACTGGCAGCTCGCACCTGAAGCCCACCAGACCGGGCCTGAGCCATGGCATTTCCAGCACCAGAGGGACTGATAAGAGACTGAATAAGCCGAGCTACAGCCCACAAAGAAGAATTTCTGAATCTGTCATCTCTTCTAGAAGGGCAAGAAGATTTATTATTTAATATTGTTAATTTTTTTTGTGCTAGTAAATGCTTTGCCAGTTAAATAAACAGGTTTTTTTCCCATTTCTCTCCAGAGAAATAATTTCCAAAACCAGTTAGGGGAGAGGTGTCACTGTTGTATTAGGGACAGATGAATGAAGTGACATAGACCCCTATGTTCTCAAAAGGCAAATGCTGAGTTTATTAGACATCACATTCTTTTTATAGACTGTTCCAACAAAGCTGGACCTTGATTGGTCCTCCATCAACACCCCTCATCATTGGCTAATTAGGAACAACACCCTTCTTGAAAACATCTTACAAGGTAAACCACCTGTTCAAAGCACCAGCTGCAAAGATTTAAGATTATTTTAATTCTTTCTCTGAGCTTTCTCAAGCTCCCCCAGAGTAATGCCTGGGAAAGTGTCTTGGTTTGGAAAGACAGGTGTCTGTTAAGGAAGGCAGGAGCCTCCCCTGAAATGGAAAAATGTAAACCCCCTCCCTCTGAGTTGTTATAAATTTTAAATTAAGGGGGGGCTCTCAGGCAAAAATATGGGAGCAGGAATAACAGTTCTTTATTAGGGAAGAAAATAAAAATATAAAATAAACAATGCAGTAAACTAAAACAACACTGACAGAGTTAGAACACAACCTGACACCCAGCTGGTCAGGGTGTTGGTAGCAGTCCAATTGGAATTGTGGCTGCAGTCCTTCTGGAGTGTCAGGTGTGGTTCTGTTGGAGCAGGGATCCTGTAGAAGGGTGCAGTCTTCCTCTGAAGATCCAGTGGAAGAGGCAGCTGTTCTTCTGGGAAATCCAGTGGAGAAAAGCCATGCTGGTGTTCCAGAATCTCAAGATTATACCTAGGTTTCCTCCCTCTGGGCGAAGCATCTCACAATGGGATGCTATAGTTCTTATCAGTCATACAGTGACATTTAATAGCCTATTATCAGCAAATGTCTCCCCAGAGAGAGGATTGGTTGTGGAAGAGATAAGGAGAACTGCCCACTTAACAGAAGACAACTGCCATACAGATGGCAAATAAAATACAGTTTGCTTGGCAATCCAGGACAGAAAGTTTATCTGACTTTCTCTCTGACCAGACTGTCAGCAGCCACAGAGGGGCTGCTTAAACCTGTTTTCTAGAAGAGCCCCTTTAAAAGTTTTCTCCCAAATTTGCTCTAAACCAAGACAGCATGGATAGGGTATGAGCTCTGAAAACCACACTGATGGGTGTGAAGCCTTGCTCAGCAGCACTGGGAAAGGGAAGACCATTGCACTGGCCCTGCAAACTGCCTGTGTGGCAAGGAAGAGGTTGAACTTTCCTGTTGGAAACTGAATCACCAGGAAGATAATTAATGCAGATTTCCTAGACAGGCAAACAAGTCTGAAGAAGTCTTGCTGTCTGGCCTGAACTGCTGAGTGGTGGTGGCAGCTCCACCCCAGGGCTTGTCATCCTGCGGAAATTTGGGAAGAGCTTCTAAGGGTTCTGGGGAAAAACAACAAGAAAACCAATGCTCTGATCCTACAAGGCTGAAACCCTCCAGCGTTGTCTGTGTAGAAGAGCAGTGCTCACTCACCTTCCTGGAGAACAAAGGCTTGTGGAGAGATGGGGGCATCAATGCCAGCTTGAAAAGACAAGGTCTTGAGAGGAGATATAGCTGGAGGTTGAACATCTGCCCCTTGGCCCCATCAGTTCCTTTGCACCTATGTTCCCTCCAGACACTCCTTGATGGTTCCTCTTGTTTCATTGGCACCCTGTTGCAGATCTTAGGGCAACCTCAGTTGTGTCCCTGCTCTTCTTTTGTGGCTGTGACTGGAGGGCTCAGCCCAGCAAGAGGGTCGCTGGAGGATCTGTGGGGAGGACAGACAGTGGTTGTGCCCTGAAGGCGCTGTGCCCTGTAGGTACTGTGCCTGAATGCTTTGCTGTGCCATTATCTCATTCCCCATCTACAGCTGCCTGCAAGGCCAGGCAAATCTTTTCCAGATTTGTTTACCCGCCAGGAGATTTTCATTAATTCCCTTCATGCTTCTTCATCCTGCAGGAAACCACTTGGCCGCACCAGCTTGAAGCTCTCAATGCAAGGTGGGCTTAGCACATCCCATGTCCTTGCACCATCTAGCACATCTCAGCATCCTCTGCCTGGTCTGTAGGATAGATTAGTCCTCTTCTCTGAACCATGGCTGTTGATTCAAGGGCTGGCAGAGTACAAAGGGAGCCAGCACTGGGCTGCACACTTGCATCTGGGTGTGCATCAGGGCTGGTCTCCTCTGCAGGAGCATCCCAGTTTTAAAAGTGGAAAAGGCTTTGACACTGCCCAAACTATCAGCTGTGGATTTTATCTCAAATGAGTTTTTTCTGTCTTCACATGGATGTCCCAAGGGTCTAGAAGAGTAGGAGGGAGGGAGTTTAAGAGTTAACCCAAGCCTTTGTGTTGAGACCATATAATGTGCAGTGCTTTAAATAAAATGCTCTTGTTCTTGTCTCTGGCAAGGCATTCACTGCTGCTTCAGGGGCAGCATTCAGCCAGTGAACTGACTGCAGCTAGGTCCTGTCTGGTCTGTGGTCACTTTATCACCAAGATAATCAAAGGATCTTTCCTTGCTCTTGCCCTGGGAAAGCTAAAAAAAAGCTGAATATACTTGCAGGCTGGTGGGATGGACAAAAAGGGCAAGTTTAAAAAATTTCCTGACGCTGTTGAGTCAGGGACGGAAAGAAAGACTCCAGTCTTCAGGTGGATCAGCAGGTAAAAGCCGTTTAATGAAAGTAGTGGGTCTTTTTATAATGTGACTCAATAAGGTGATACTCGATTGGTCTCAAAGTAGAAACATCTCACATTATTGGTGACTATGAATAGCACACTCTGGAGAACCATATCTATAAACAACAATTACAGAAAGAGAGATAATAATTGTTTTAATTCTTTTCCTCTAAGATTCCCAGGCTCAGACTGGGAGAAATTGTCTCTGTTCTTTCTTCAACTGAACTGAGAAAATCCACAATTCCCCCTTTTCATTTAAAGGAGGAGGCAGTGTTTGTAATCTCCTGCCGGATCCCTTGCAGGAAAGAGGACAAACACAGCTCCAGAGTGAGGCAAAGTAGAAATTCTCCAGAGTATAAATCCATTTTGATTTAGGCGAAATGTACATCATTAAGTTGAGTTTGTGGTTAGAAAACATAGCTATTTAGCCTGACTGGAAAAGTCTAGGCTCAGAGAAACTGCTTCAGTGAAAGACAGAGATAAGGGTGAGGAGACAGAGGATGATAAAGAGAGACAGAGACTGCTGTGAGAGCAGGTCAACCTGACCTAGGAATTCTTTCTGATAAAGAACTAGCGGCAAATGTCACGCAAAATTTGTGAAAATGAATATGTATGAATCTATTGTGAATTTGCATGCATATGTATTTGAGAGAGGGATAAAAAGGGACCTGAAGTTCCCAGAAGTACGCATGTCTTTTAAGGAGAGGAATTTCCACGTGCGTCGAGCGCTGTAATAAACATACCGGCTTTACAACTTTCACAAAGTTGTGGAGTTTTGTTTATCTCCGCAAAACATTCTGGCGAGCCAGGCAGGAAGAACTGTCTCTGTCCCTGCAGAGGCAGGAGAGAACAGATGGACTCCTAGGCACGCCCCGGGATTTTCCTGGAGGAGCTCCCCTCGTCTCGGCTTGCCTCCTGCAGAGACTGACAAAGACCTGCTGGTGTGCAGAGGATACAGTATGTATTGAAAGACCCCCGATGGAAAAGAGAGATAGGACAGCTGAATAAGTCACTCAGAGAAGTCTGAGTGCTCAGCCTGTGCCTGCAGGCAGCAGCAGCCCTGTTGATAGAGCGACTGGGAGAGTTCACTGTCCGACAGAGTGGCTGCTAGCGACCCTGGGGGTGGGTTTGAGTGAACTCATGTGTGTGTGTGTGTGTGTGTGTGTGTGTGTGTGTAGGGTCCGGACACTGTATCATTGTATAGTTAATGCATTGTGTGGTTAATGTTAGTGTGTTTGTAATCGTGCGAGTGCATGACGTACAAAAGAGAGTATGTCTACAGTGCGAAAAAGTTTCTACCCGTGACTGAAGCAGCCAAGTGAAGCCTGAAGCACCGGCCGAGGCAGGCTGTAGAGGCTAGGAGCGCCCGGCAGAGAAAGAGAGCAAGTAGTAAAGAAGCTTGAGTGAAGACATTAATTGAGTAAAAGTAGTGGATTGTAGTGTAGATTGTGCACACTTTTACCATAGCTAGACAAACTCAAGGAGTTCCTCTGCCCCAGTGGTTTAGACTCGACCCCTGGGAGTTTGTGAATCCTGTGAATTATTAGATAGATAAAAGAGACGAATGTGTTCATTTAGAGGGGCTTTATCAGACTTCAGCTGGTATTACAGTAAGTCTGGACTGAGAACAACCTTCTGTAAATGATTTAGAGTTCCCTGTAATAAACGGAATACCCTGCCTCTGCGGGCAATTCCTGAGAGCCTTTGGTGTATCCAGAGGCTGGCACGCTGCGTGGGAATTATTGCAGTGCGGAGTTTGTGAGAGACGCTGGTATTGCTGTTCTAATTAGCATCAGGGCATATGCCCCGAGTGTAAATTGAAGTTTCCTGATCAAGCTGATTCAGAACCTAAGATCTTAAAGCTTGTGTGTGGGAAATCACATCTGATACCTGCCACCTGGAGTTGTGTGTGGGAGGAAGACTGGGAAACTACTGTGAAGCTCTGTGAAGCGAGGTTTGGGTGGAAGCGAGATAGGGCAAGGAGAAGGAGATAATGAATGACAAGGTAGATGGGAGACTTGCTCATCCTCTGATGCACGACAAATCTCAACTTTATTGATTAACAGCAATACTTTTATAATCACAGTAATAAGGCTCATGCATATTGCAAAACTAAAGCTCACTATTGGTCAGCTATAAAAGTCAGCCACACCTTTTCTCAAGATGTTTGTGGCTTCTTTTTTACCTCCTGTTATCACATAATTTATAAAACAACTTCTTGCTCAAAGAAACCATGTCCTTGAATAAGGGAGCTGTTGCTTTCTCAGATGTACTTTCTCACGTCAGTTTTTTCCCATCGACTATGTCTCAGTAAAAAAACTGTCCACAATGGGAACTAACCAGAGCAAAGAAGTTCCTTGAGCTAGTCCCTTAGAGTGCATCTTGGCCCACAGGAAAGAAGTCACCAGTAAGAAGAGCTCTGCAAATAAAAAAGATCTAATCCAATATTCCACGTGCTAGTGGCCATTATACAAGTTAGAGGATGGACCGAAGTGGCCACCCACTGGAACTTTAGATTACAATACCTTACTGCAGTTAACATTGTTTTTAAGACAGAAAAGTAAATAAGATGAAGTTTCGTATGCTGATATGTTTTTTGTTTTAAGAAATCACCAAGAATGGCAAAGGGACTGTGGGATCAGACCGCCCTCGGACCCACTGGTCTTAGCCCTTAAAAAAGAAAACAAAGCATAGAGGGGGCAAATCAAATGTTGTTGTTGTTCAGCATGCAGTATAAGACAACAGTGTATGAGATCAGACAAAGTTTATCATTCTGAAGAGCAGGAACGAGATACATTTGAGTAGATGAAAGCTCCTCCTAGGAAGAAGGAAGTTGAAGATGAAGATGAAGAAGAAAAAGACTTCCCCAAAAAGGAGGAGGACTCAGGCTGAGAAGGCACATCCACTAGAACCCACTCCCCCTGACAGTCCAGTTGCATCTAGAACTAAGAAGCAAGCAGTGTTACAAGCTCCTCTGTGAGAGGCAGTGGGACCAGAAAGAAGGAGATTAATGATTAAGTTGCATTTACCACTCTTGATTTAGAAGCATGAGAAAAGATTGCTAAGAATTATCATATTGATCCGATACTTACTGCCAAACGTCTACGATATGTTATCAAACAACACAATCCAGATTAAGCTGACATCCAGTTACTACTGGATGCTTTCACTGAAACAGAAAAACAGCTGATCTTAAAGACAGCAGGGACTTTGGCAGAAGACCACTGCATGAGCAAGCAGCTAGATGTAAAAGAATATTTCCCCCTCCAAGACCCAGAATAGGATCCTAATGTATCAGCAGAAGTAAAGAAATTAGCAGATTATCAAGAGTGGATAGCAACAGGGGTGGAAAGAGCTATTCCAAAAACCATAAATTAGTCTGCCTTATATTCCCGTAAGCAGGGGCCTTCTGAGACTCCATTCGAGTTTCTAGAGCGTTTAAGGGATGCTATGCGTCGTCGTACACCATTGGATCCGAAGTCTGAGATAAGGATGAATCAACTAGTTAATTCATTTTTGGAGCAGTCTGCTAGAGATATTAGACGTAAACTTCAGAAAATTCGAAGACCAGAAGAGAGAAATCTCGAAGTCTTACTAGAAGAAGCCCAGAAGGTATTTAGTAACCAAGAAGAAGAAAAGAAAATGCAACCAGAGACTACCCAGACAAAGACCACCTCCACTGAGCAGAAACCAGTGTACAATCTGCAAAAGAACTGGTCACTAGAAAGATGAATGCCCAGAACAGAGATGAAGTGACCAATATGTATCTGCACACATACAAAACAACTAAAGCGGACTGGGGGATTCTGCCCTAGCAGATCCACTGGTTGTAACAATAAAGCTAGAAAAAGAAGACAATATTCACTCTAGAAGTGAATATTCAAAATTAAATAAACGTATTAAGTTTAACCTTAACAGATATAGAAACTGAAGAGGAAATTGATTAAGAGATACTGAGTCAAGTATTTCCTGGGGTATGGGCCTCTGATATTCCAGGGAGGGCAAAAAATGCCTCCCCCATAGTAATTAAGCTCAAAGAAAAGACACAACCAGTGAGAATTAAGCAGTACCCCCTAAAAAAAGAAGACAGAGAAAGAATCAGCCCAAGAATTGAAAATTTTCTGCAATTAGAGTTACTGAAAGAATGCCAATCTGATTTCAATACTCCCATTTTACCTGTTCAGAAATCTGATAGGTCATACCAAATAGTACAAGATTTGAAAGCTGTCAATAAAGTAACAGAAGATTTGTATCCGGTAGTAGCCAATCCATATACTCTATTAACTTGTCTAACACCTGAGCTAACCTAGTTCACTGTTTGAGACCTAAAAGATGCCTTCTTTTGACTCCTTATCCACGAAGGCAGCCAGAAAATTTTTGCATTCGAATAAGAAAGCCCTAAAAGTAAGCGCAAAACCCAGCTTACATGGTCAAGGGTGCCTCAACGCTTCAAAAATTCTCCTACTCTGTTTAGAGAGCAACTTGCAAAAGATCTAGAGTCCTGGGAAGCTCCACAAGAAGAAAAGAGGCTGTTGCAGTACGTAGATGATCTTCTAGCAGCCACTCAGACGAGAGAAGCATGTGCAACCAAGACAATATGCCTTTTGAATTTTCTAAGACTCCAAAGGTACAGAGTATCAAAGAAAAAGGCACAAGTAGTAAAACAGAAAGTTATCTAGCTGAAGTATGAAGTAAGTGATGAGCAACGGACTTTAGGGCAGGCTTGCAAAGAAGCCATATGCCAAACCCCAAAACCACAGAAAATAGGAGAACTCCGAACCTTCTTAAGCATGGCAGGGTGGTGCTGGCTGTGGGTTTATAATTATAGACTGCTCGTCAAACCCCTCTATGCTCTTATTGCCAATGGAAACAGAAATCTCCAGTAGACAAAAGAAGTCACATGAGCCTTTCACCAACTAAAGAGTGCCCTCATGTCAGCTCCAGCTTTGAGACTTCCAGATGTAAGTAAACCATTCTTTCTATTTTCCCTTGAAAGAAAAAGAATTGCCCTAAGAATACAAGCTCATGACTTAAGCCCATACCAGAGAGCAGTTGCTTACTTCTCCAAGCAACTGGATGCAACAGCCAAAGGATGGCCAGGTTCTCTCAGAGCTGTAGCAGCAGTCGTGCTAAATATTCAAGAAGCACACAAGTTTACCCTGAGACAAAAAATAAATGTGCTAGTGTCCCATACAGTGTCTGCAGTACTGGAAGTAAAGAGTAGCCACTGGCTTTCAAGACAGAAGTTTCTGAAATACCAGACCATCATGGTAAGGCAAGATGATGTAGAGATAGTGGTGACTAATATTGTCAACCCAGCTTCCTTTCTCAGTAGAAATCAAGAAAAAGCAGTACACCCCAATTGCCTATGTCTCCACCAACCAATAAGAAGGAGACACAAGATTTCCTAGGTGCCATAGGCTTTTGGAGAATGCACATTCTTGAGTACAGTCAGATTGTGAGCCCTCTTTACTTGGTCAAATGCAAGAAGAACAATTTCCTGTGGGGCCCTGAACAGAAACAAGCTTTTGCCCAAATCAAGCAGGAAATTGCTCATGCAGTAGCCCTTGGCCCGGTCAGCACAGGACCAGATGTGAAGAACATGCTCTACTCTGCAGCTGGGAACCATGGTTTGTCCTGGAGCCTTTGGCAGAAGGTTCCTGGGGAGATTTGGGGGTGACCACTAGGATTTTGGAGTCAAAGCTACAGAGGCTCTGAAGCCAACTATACTCCAAAAAAGAAAGAAATCTTAGCTGCTTATGAAGGAGTCCAAGCTGCCTCAGAGGTGATTGGTACAGAAGCACAACTCCTCCTGGCATCCCGACTACCAGTGCTGGGGTAGATGTTCAAAGGCAAGGTTCCTTCCACTCACCACGCCACCAGTGCTACATGGAGCAAGTGGATTTCTCTTATCACTCAGCATGCCCGTATAGGTAAACTGAATTGTCCTGGGATTTTGGAGGTAATTACAAATTGGCCCGAAGGTGAGAATTTTGGTGTCACAGATGAAGAACAAGAACCAGTGATACAGGCTGAAGAAGCTCCTCCATATAACCAACTGCCACCAGAGGAAACATGCTACAGTCTTTTCACTGATGGTTCCTGTCACATTGTAGGGATGAACCGGAAGTGGAAAGCAGCCGTATGGAGCCCCACATGACAGGTTGCAGAGGCCACTGAAGGAGAAGGTGGATCAAGCCAACTTGTGGAACTCAAAGCTGTTCAACTGGCCCTGGACATTGCAGAAAGAGAACAGTGGCCAAGGTTCTACCTTTACACTGATTCATGGATGGTAGCCAATGCTCTTTGGGGATGGCTGGAGAGGTGGAAAGAGGCCAATTGGCAGCATAGAGCAAAACCAATTTGGGCTGCTGATGACTGGAAAGACATCACTACCAGGGTAGGGAAACTGCCTGTGAAGGTCCGCCATGTAGATGCCCATGTCCCCAAGAGTAGAGCTAATGAGGAGCACCAAAACAATGAGCAGGTAGACCAGGCTGCAAAGATAGGGGTGTCCAAGATAGATCTAGATTGGGAACACAAGGGAGAGTTATTCCTAGCTCGATGGGCCCATGATGCCTCCAGCCATCAGGGCAGGGATGCCACCTATAAGAGGGCACGAGACCGAGGGGTGGATTTAACCATGGACAGTATTTCTCAGGTTATCCATGACTGTGAGACATGTGCTGCCATCAAGCAGGCCAAGAGGGTGAAGCCCCTATGGTACGGTGGGTGGTGGTTCAAGTACAAGTATGGGGAGGCCTGGCAGATTGACTACATCACACTGCCCCAGACACGCCAAGGCAAGCACCACGTGCTCACAATGGTAGAAGCCACCACGGGATGGCTGGAAACCTACCCTGTGTCTCATGCTACTACCTGTAACACCATCCTGGGCCTTAAGCTATCATCTAACAAAAATTCTGCAACACCACTGATTCCCACATCCATGAAGAAACCCAAAGTCCACAATCTTCTGTGGGCAAAACACAAGGGCTGGAATCTCTGTGCAATCCACATCTGTGTGTCTTCTTCTCTGCTTGTGGAGTGGTGAGCATTTTTTTGCACTTGATAGAGTTTCACATTCTTCACTGAAATCCACCTGGACTTTGTAGCTGTTAAAACACAAACAAACCCTTGTTGTGTCCCTGATGTGAGAAATAAAATATTGATCAGTTCTGTTTTGCAAAATTGCATAGAGAAATGTAAGATAATGACATAAGTTGCTATTACTAACACTCTTTGGTTATGAGCAAGGGGAAACATCAGAGCAAAACAATGCATGTAGTGAAGAAGAAACCAACAGTAATTAGGAATCAATTGGATAATACACATAATCAATAACACATGAGAAATAATACAATTACCAAGCACTACAACACTGAACTGTCATCCCAGGGTCTGCAGCAGCTGATAAACCTCAAAACAGCAGAGAATTGGAAATCCTGTCCAGATTCATATTTTTTCCAAATTCCCTTTAAAAAGTAGGCTCAGCTGTCACATATGGTCAAATTGGCAAGCCAAAATGACTTAAATACTTTTTGATACAGAAAACATCTGGGTTGATTGTCAGTCATCCCATCCGAGTAGATCTAGAGCTTGGCCAGAGCCCGAACTCTAATTAGTGGATGTCACTCTAACACATTTTAAAACAAGACTCTTAAAAATAGCAGTTATGAGTAAAAAACCTTAGGGTTAAAAACCAATCAAACCATCAAGTAATTTAATCCCTCCCAAGTTTCCTTCAGGATAGAGATTCTTCAAACACAGCAAACCTCTTCTTCAAAGATCTGCAAGTGGTCACAGGCAGGATTGTGAGCCTGGATCTGGACACTGAGAATGTGCAGGTGGAGGAAGTGCAGCTGAATGAGAGACTGATGACCTAGTATGAAACCGAAACCCAAAGAAAGAAGTTAATGTTACAGCTGGACTCTCTGCTGGAGTACTTCTGTAATAATATCTGAAGAAAGCCATGAGACTAGCAGTCTGGATAAAGAAAAAATATAAGTAGCTAGGAAACAAAAACAGGATCCTGAAGAAACACCTTATAAGTGATCACAGAAAGAGATGGTAAAACACATGAAAGCCGGCTGTAAATACTACAGGAACACCTTAATAATAATTCTTATCACAAAAATCAGAGAAGTCACATTATATAATCAGTATAATAGCAGCAAGTGTTTGAAGGGGTTAAATCAACCTTTTTTAAAGCATTCATGTGATATTAACAACAATCACTATTTATTGGCATTACCTATGGAAAACAGAAAAAACCACAGGTTACAAGCTCACTACCAGCAATCCCCAAATGTCAAATCATTGGGAAATCAGCTGATGACCCTGCAGATAAGATCTGATTGAAGTTTCCCAAATGTTCTCTCTTCAGACAAATTTTGGGTAGTTGAATACATTTTACATGGGAGTTTCACTTGCTGGGAAGCATTTTTCACAGTAAATGATTTCAATCTATGTCATATTTGGAATAACACCGATTTGCAGAGTGTTCCCCTTTTCTGGATCTTGGGCAACAACTCGGTGCTGCCGCATTTTCTGTGGAGTTGCCTTGTTGAAAAGTTGGATGAAGTGCTGCAAGAGTTCTTGAAAGTCTTTTGTCCTGCGCTTGAAGGAGTTTCCCAACCTGTTCTCCTCAAACACCTGCTTGAGTTGCTGCGATGTGCTGAGGTATGCCAACCTTACTGCATGCCTCTATCATTTCAGTCATGGTTGGTTGACCAGGCATGGCACTCTGCATTGGCATTTGCAAAAGTGAGACTTTGAAACAGATTTGGCTTTGCCACTTCATCACTTACTTGTCTGTCCATGTCTTGCGTGAGACAATCGATGAATGAAGAGTTTAGAAAGACCTTGCTTTATTTCTGTGTAAATGCCTTCTGGAGTTCCAACTGGTTGTCATGGTTTGACACTGGCACAATGCCAGTGCCCCTATGAGAACATCCTCTCCCTGGTGCTTGCTGTGAGATGGTACTCGGAATAAGCAAAGCAGGCTCTTACTTAGGGGAAAGGAAAAAAACTTTATTAACTAAACTACAAAAACTAAACTACAAAGAAGGAGGGAAAAAAACCCCACACATGGAAAATGAAAACCGCACAGAAACACTCCCCCTCCTCCTCCCACCAAATTCCCAATACATTTACATTTCCCAAAATTATCAACCCTCAGTCTGGCACCACCCTTTGAATAATCAAATCCTCAGTTCATTAAGAGTAGAAGGAGTCCTTCCTTATGCCATTGGCTATTTGTCACACGCAGCACCGCCCAGAGATCCTTTTGCCATTGTGACATCTTCCTTCCATGCCTGGTGCTCTCACCACCGTGCATGGGCCAGGGGCCTGCTTTGAGCGTAGTCTTTTTAAGGATGCCTCGTCTTGTTCCAAACAGAGCACAGTCTCATCTCTGGGACCTCTGTCCCCCCCATTTCCTTCACACCCCCTGGGGCTGAGGGGTCTCAACACTGAACTCTCTTGGCTCTGAGTCCTTGCTTCCCCCTGGATGCAGTCTCTGTATCACAAGGAAACAGTCCATGGCTATACAAAAGAGTCCAGCAAAAATGCCACTCCATCTTCTCCATTCCGCTAACATCTCTCTCTCTCTCTCTTGCCAGACCTCCCCACTGGCCCATTTCCTTCTTCATCCTCTTATCTCTCTTCTAGGAAGGGTTAATGTTCTGTAAAGTTTTCATTGTCCACAAAGGGTTAAAAGCTCTCACAAGCTGCTGGGCTCCTTGCCGCACCACCCCCCCCCTTTTGCTGCAACAGCACATTGTATCACATTCCAAGATAACAGTCCCAGGCACGGCGCTCTCTCTCTCTCTCTCTCTGGGGTGGGGCTGTCCGATGGCTCCTGGGGTCTCTTTCTCTCAGCCCTAGGCGGCGCCTTCGATGCCATCTCTCACTCTCCCCCAGTTGCCATGCCACCGCATCCGCGGCGCGGCCCTGGCGAGAATGAGCTCCGCCCCAACAGCTCGCTCCGGGAGCGGGGAGCTCGCAGACAGCCTCCCGCGTGAGGAGGGGGGGGGAAGCCGGGGGCGAGGCCCACGCCTCGCCTCCCTCTCTCGCCCTCTCTCCGTCTTTCTCTCTCTGTCTCCAAAGGTGGGGGGGAGGGAGGAAACGGGCTGCTCGGTGCTTCCCGGTACTTCGTTCTTCCTCCCTTCCATCCCTCAGGGTCTGGCCTACCTCTGCCGGGCCACATGGCTTTCCCCTCCCCCGCCCAGCTAGCAGCTGGGCCGGGGGAGAGAAGCAGCTCTTTCCCGCCGGAAATTCAAAGAGAGCTCAGAGGCAGGAGAGCCCTGCTTTTAACCCCTGTGTGAGTGTTCTCAGAGACGTGTCCAAACATCCCCATTGGCCACACCAGGTGCCAGTATCAAAATCTGAGCACCCATTGGCCCGACCACAGCATATCCCAGAAGTCCCAAAAAACACACTTCCTGTGAAACCACCACACTGGTTGAATTTGCAGAATTGCCTTTTGTGCTGCCTCTTTGATGTCTGCAATCACATCTGGAGGCAACTCTGCTGACTGATCTTCAGGTTTGTCATGGGGCTCATCTCCTGCTAATTGAGCCAGGGTGAGAGCTGCACGCGGCCCTCCTGCATAACTATTTCTCAGTTGAATGAGAGCCCTTTGCCATCTTGCATCTCACGGAAGGAGCTGTGAGTCTGTAAAAATTGTCAAGGCAATGTACCTACAGTCAAAAGGCACCAAGTCTTAATTGTTGAATGTGCCTCTCAAAAGCTGTTTGAAGTATGGGGACCCTAAACCATTATTTTTCACTGCTTCCATCCAACTTTTGATCACTTTGTGATCCAGAGGTTCCCATCTAGGATTTTCATTTCGTCTTCCGTGTCTCACTGGCAATGCAATGCTATCTGTGTCTGCTCTAAGTCTCTTTCTTTCAGTGCTTTCTTCCTGATGTCTGCCCAGTTTGTTGAACTGGATGTATCTCTTGAGACATTTCTGTTAAATGAGACCAAATCCATGCTCGTATTCTGTGGATTTGTAGCCTGCCAGGATGCACCTTCTTCTGGCTTGAAGGTTGCATGCATCCCATGCACCCCTCTCCCTGCTATTTGAGGCATGGGGAGGGACTTCTGTGGTTGTGCACACAGGGGAAATGAGGGTGCAATGGCTGAACCCGACATTAGTGACACTGCAAATGGCATCAATGTAGACATATAGGGAGTATTTACAGAGGATGCAGAAAGGGTGTAGCCATCTTGCCCTGGAAAGGAGGTTTGAGGAAACAGTTGTGGTAGGAATTCCTGAGCACATTCCCTGAGCTGAAGGAATAAATTATAAAGTCTTTTGAAAATGGGAAAACATGTGGGTGAAGCATGGAACTGGACTGTTGCCCTGGGAACCAAGCTCTTGGGGCAAGCAGGTGAGATGCTGGAGTCCTGCCTGTTGTGAGCCAAAAGCAGGGTGGGACCTATGATGGCATAGGAATACCTTGTCTGGTTGTGATGGTTATAATATTTTCGCTGCTGATATCTTGAACTGGTGGGTGGTGTTGTGCTCCTAAATCACTCATGGGTTGAGCTCTGTTCTCCTGACCAGTCTTTGGAATGTGTGCTGCAGTTGTCATGTCTTGTCCCGACACTTCCCATTTAACTGGAAATATATTCATTGTATTCCGTTTACCTGAAAAGGGAACTGGAAAAGATGCTTTGATGTGGAAAGGGCTAACAGCAGGCCTGTTAGCTAAAGCAGCGAGAAGAAGCCGAGAAGTAAGAAGAAGCTGATAAGGAGATCTCTCCAAGGCTGTAACCAAGGAGATCGAGAGAAGAAAGATAAGAACACCTTGCAGCTGGATGAAGTAATTTTAGAAAGATAGGTGGAGTCACTATAACTTTAACCAATAGCATTATGTTGATTTATTGTGGCCAATAGATCAGGTAGAAGAAGTATCAACAATTGAAAAGTGTATAAAAGTTAGCCATGTTAGAAAATAAAGTGTTGCCAACTGAGACTGCTTGTGGTCTCTGTTTCATGTCGTGACCGCCTCGACAACGACATTTGGTGACCCCGACGTGATAAGAACAGTCGGTGGGGGCCCGGACGGGGTCCTAGCAATTGGCAACCGTGACCCACTGGGACGTAGTGGGGGAGGCGGCGTTGGTGCAGCTGAGAGTGGCAGGTGGAAGCCACAGGGAGGTCCGGACCTGATTTTCTCCAATCAAGACACCTGGAATTAGGTGAGCCACCAACTAGTAATAATGGGACATAATTTATCTAAAGAGGAAGAGAATGTTCTAGCTACATGGAAAATTTTGTTAAGCATTAAGGGAATTAATACGTCAGACCATGCACTTCGTAGTATATTGTTGTGGGCTAAATCACAGGATTTTGGCACTGATCCCGACACAGCATTTAGTGTTAAGGCATGGAAAAAGGTCGGGGAGAGACTGTGGGAAGTCATCCGAGCGGGAGATAAAACGGCTGCCGATCTAGCAGTTACTTGGAACTTGCTCTTTGAGGCATTAAAGGAATGGAAAACAGAACAAGAACAAGCAGAGCGGGATGAGGACGAAGAGTTGGGGCTGTTAACAGAATCTTACGGGGGGCATGAGGCAGAGGGGGCCTCTGATGGGGAAGAAAGTCCGGGTGCCATGCAAGTTACTTGGCAAGCTGCCAAGGCTTCTGGGAAAGCTGCCAAAACATCTGGGCAACCTGCCAAAGCATCTTCTTATCAGACCTCTAAACCTCTTTATCTCACACCTGCGCAGCAGCTCGCAATGGTGCCTGTATATGCTACACCGCTACGCCAGTTAGCTGAAATGTCTCTAGCAGAGGGAGAAACCCAGCCATCTGCCCCCCCCCCCCCTTCCCTCCGCTTTAGTCCAGCCGTCCGCCCCCCCGCTCCCCTCTGAGCGGCTTGAGCAACCTGCCAGGCCGTATCCTCCATTACCTGACAGTGACAGCAACAGCGAATCAAGTGATGAGTCGCCTGCAGTAACACCTGAGCTGGGGCAAGGAGCTCTGGTCCGTTCATTTTCTAAGAGCTCTAGCCTTACTGCCCCATGGACTTTGCCTCCATGTCAAGTAACTATGCTTTCTCGACACCCTCGGGAGTTTTGGGAATTTGTCAGGAGAAAAGCAGCCACGCCGCCAGCCATCAGCTGCTGAAATCCAGCCCGAGAAGGAAAGAAAACAGGCACTCTCAAAAAAAAAAAAAAAAAAAAAAAAAAAAAAAAAAAAAAAGTCCAGAAAGACCATCTCGACTTCTGCCAAGAGGATTCGTTTTAACCTCGACCTGGAAGGAGGACAACCAGAAGCCGGCCTGGAAGATCCTCACCTGTGAGCTGCTGGACAGTGACCAGGGCAAACTCCGGACTGACCTTGCAGATGATTCAGCTTTTGATTGCCATTTTCATAAAATGCCTCTCAGGGAGGGAAAATACCATATAAAGATAGACGTATTAGCAATGATTCAAGTACCTGAAATGTCTCTGAAGACAGAGTACTTAAGAAATATCAGTCAGATCCTATTTGTGAGGTCATCAGTTGATTCTTCAATGGTGCAGAGTTTTGTTGGTATTGAGTTTGTAACCTTTGTTGGTTTGAATTTTATGGGTGATACTGATAAATCAGGATTGGTATTAATGCTGTATAAATACTTTTAAAAAGTTGTCATAAGCCCTTCAAACATTTCCTGTTGATAAGTTGATTATATAATGAGAATTTTCAGAATTTATGATAAGAATTATTAGTAAGGTATTATAATATTTACAGCCAGCTTTTATGTGTTTCACTATCTCTTTGTATGATCATTTACAAGATGTGTGTCTTCAGAATTTTGTCTTTTATTTCTTGACTACTCATGGTTTTTGGGTTTCTTTTAAATCCAGATTGCCATTTTCGTGGTTTTCTTCAGTTATTATATCTTTAGTTTTTATAGAGGTACTGCATGCCGAGAATTCAAGAGGTTTGCTGTGTTTGAAGAATTTCTATCCTAACAGAAGTTTTGGAGGGATTCATCTATTTAATGGTTTGATTGATCTTTAATCCTAAGGTTTCCTATTCATAATTGCTGGTTTTAAGAGTTTTGTTTTAAAATGTATTAAGTGATATCCATTAATTAGAGTTCGAACTCTGGCCAAGTTCTAGCTCTACTTGAATGGAATGACTGACAATCAGCCCAGATGTTTTCTGCATCAAAAACTATTCAAGTCCTTTTGGCTTGGCAATTTGATCATATATGATAGCTGAGCCTGTTTTCAAAGGGAGTTTGGAGAAACATGAATCCGGACATGAGTTCTCCAGTTCTCTGTTGTTTTAAGGTTCATCAGCTGTCGCAGGCTCTGGGATGACAGTTCAGTGTTGTAGTGATTGATCATTGTGTGATTTCAGATGTGTTATTGGTTATGTGTATTATCTGATTGATTTCTGTTTGCTGTTATCTTACATTTCCCTATGTAATATTGCATAGAGACTGAAACAGAGCAGATGAATGTTTTATTTTCGTATAAGGGCACATTTTTCACCTTCAAGATTTTGAGATAATCCTCCAGTCCCTGCGGGGATGTGGATTTGTTTGTGTTTTAGCAGGTGCAGAAGTCCAGGTAGATCTCGGAAAACAGCTCCAGGACTTTATGAGCTTTTTGCAGATATTATCATCAAGGGTCGCAGGCGTTGCCATGAGATTTTGGGACGCGATCCTGTGACCATTGTGATACCTGTACAACAATGGTATTTTGAATGGTGCTTTCAAAATAATCATGAATTGCAATTTGCCTTATCTTGTTTTACAGGCCAAATTTCATACCATTTGCCTTCTCATTCTGTTTTAACACTGACTAAAGAGATTCCTTTTGAAGGGAAACAAATTTGTTCTCCTGTTCCAGTGGAAGGTATAACGGTTTTTACAGATGGATCCGGGAAAACCGGAAAAGCAGCTGTGGCTTGGAGAAAAGATGATCACTGGGAATATGAGACAATGATTCAGCAGGGATCTCCTCAACTGGTTGAACTTTCTGCTGTTCTTTTGGCTTTTACTTTATTTCCTAGTTTTGTGAATATAGTTACTGATTCCATTTATGTTGCTAATTTGGTTAAGCGTTTAGATCAAGAGGTGTTGTATAACATTCAAGAGAAGCCATTGTTTGTCATGTTAATGAAGTTATGGACAGTTATTGGTGCTCGAAAACATCCTTATTTTATCATGCACATTCGCAGCCATACATCGTTACCAGGATTTTTTGTTGAAGGCAATGCCTATGTAGATTTTTTAGTAGCTGCTGCTGCAATCAAAACTGTACCGAATGTATTGCAGCAGGCAAATTTATCTCATCAATTTTTTCATCAGAGTGCTCAAGCTTTACAGCAGCAATTCAAATTGTCTTCTGGTGAAGCAAAATCAATTCTTTCTTCTTGTCCTGACTGTCACATGACTCATGTTACTCAGTATTATGGTATCAATCCTAGAGGTCTTTTTGCGTTAGAAGAATGGCAAACTGATGTTACTAAAATGCCAGAATTTGGTCGTTTTAAGTATGTTCATGTTACAGTTGATACTTTTTCTCATGCAATGGTTGCTTCAGCATTCACAGGAGAAAGAACTCGTGATGCTACTTGCCATTTTTATCATGCTTTTTCTATTTTAGGTGTTCCGTGTCATGTAAAGACAGATAATGGCCCAGCATATGTTTCGCAGAAAATGCAAGCATTCTTTCGTGCTTGGGGCATTCAGCATTCAAGAGGCATTCCACATGTCCCCACGGGCCAAGCAATTGTTGAAAGAGCTCACGGACTTCTTAAACGTCAGGTTCAAAAACAAAAAGGGGGAATGCAACAGGAGTCAGCTCAAGTGAGATTAGATAAAGCTGTTTATGTGTTAAACTTTTTGCGTCCCCTACCTGACTCACAGTTATCTCCAATCTTTTGCCATTTTTTTTCTTTGAATTCTAAGCAACCAGATTTCCGTAGGAATGTCAAGGTATGGGTTAAGGATTTAATTACTGGTATGTGGTCTGGTCCAGTGGAACTAGTAACCTGGGGGAGAGGTTATGCTTGTGTTTTGACAGATAATGGTCCTCGATGGGTTCCTGCTCGATGTGTTAAACCTTACCTAGAGCGCGCAGGAAAGGACAGGATGGATGGTTCCGCAGCTGAAGCAGAACATGCGGATGACACTGGCTAAGACCATATATCAGTACTTAAAGATGGATGAAGGACAGGAATGATTATATTAAGAATGGGAACTTTGTTGATAGTTGTGATTGTTGGTTTTGTGTATCCCCTCTCTGCTTGAATTTTTGCAAAGGGCCCTGCAAAAATCCATAGCAGCTGTATTTACAGGTCAAAAACAAAAAGGGGGAACTGTGGAAAGGGCTAACAGCAGGCCTGTTAGCTAAAGCAGCGAGAAGAAGCCGAGAAGTAAGAAGAAGCTGATAAGGAGATCTCTCCAAGGCTGTAACCAAGGAGATCGAGAGAAGAAAGATAAGAACACCTTGCAGCTGGATGAAGTAATTTTAGAAAGATAGGTGGAGTCACTATAACTTTAACCAATAGCATTATGTTGATTTATTGTGGCCAATAGATCAGGTAGAAGAAGTATCAACAATTGAAAAGTGTATAAAAGTTAGCCATGTTAGAAAATAAAGTGTTGCCAACTGAGACTGCTTGTGGTCTCTGTTTCATGTCGTGACCGCCTCGACAACGACACTTTGAAGGCTTGCTTTGACTGAAGCAAAGAATCTGGCATTGCCGTATTGAATCCATATAGTGGTTGAGGTAGCTGCAGTGGTGCTGTTGATCCCCTTGGTGGCGCTGTTGCTGCATGGTCTGGTTGCCAGGAAGCCAATCTGGGTCCAGGCTCCGGTGCTGCAGCTGCAGTCACCGCCGGTCCTGGTGCCGCCGGGCCGTGCCAAGGCTCTGCTCCAGCCGCAGCAGGCAGAGCCGCTTCTGCAGTGGGCAGTGCTGAGTCCAGGGGTACAGCCGTAGCTGTGGGTCTCGGCAGTCCAAGGGGAGCGGCTGCCGCTTGGATTCTGGGAGGAGGGGTCCCGGGCAGACTCGGAGGCTGCGCGGTCTGGTGGGGAGGGGGGGTTGTGGGCAGACACGGAGGCTGCGCAGTCTGGAGGGGAGAGGGGGCTGGGGGGGATGACGTCGGACCCACTCGATCCGAGTCCCACCCACCGTACCGTGGCCTGGGGCTCCGAAGCGAGAGGGGGTGGAACAAAGCTGACGTCATCTTATCCCGAGCCTGCCCCTGCAACAAGGCTGACGTCATCCGGCCCTGGGCCCGCCCCTGCTGAACGGGGGGACTGGAAAGATGCTTCCGACGTCATTTTCGGGCCATGGGCGGGGGCAGGAGCTGTGGGTGGACCCCCAAGTGGCAGGGGCGTTGCCACCCAAGCTCCGGAGGCAGGCTTAGCTGCTTGGATGCTTGGAACTTCCCTCAAGGTGGGGAGGGAGGTGGAAAAAGGTGCTGCTGCTTTCCAGTCCCTGCCGCTCCTTCGGATCTCCCCGCTCCCGCGGACCCCCCCCCCCTCCCGGCTCAGAGACATTCACAGTTGTAAAGAATTCTAAAAATGCCATGGCCTCCTCCTCTGCTGGCCCCAAGAGTAGCTTAAGTTTTGGAACTGCCCCGAGGTCCCCCCCGGGTTTTGCCTGGGTTGCAGCCTCCTGACCCCCCGCCTCCCCCGGCCCCGGGGACGACCCCGCGCCTGCATTCACCAGGATAAGACCTTCCTCTTGTGATTCAGGGGGGGGCAGTTTCTCCCGGGACTGGGGGGGGGGGGGGGAAGTTGTGGAGGCTCGTGACTCTGATGGAAAGTCCCTTCAGATTCGGAAGTGGAGGCCGCAGGTCCCGAGTCCTCTGCCTGCGAGGGAACGCCCTGCAGCCGCTGGGATGTTTGCAAAGCATCTTTTGCAGAAGGTTTTTGGCATTGATATAAAATTTCAATAGTCAATCCGAATTTTATTTCTATATGTTTTATTGTAAAGAAAGTAAGCAAGCAAGCAGCGCTGGGTGGCCGGGGAGTCACTGCTCCACTCACGGCACACACGGCTTACAAGTTCGGTAAAGTATATATACTGTTTTTAAGCCTACAAAGCATTTTCCAATGTGCTTGGTTAGTCCAAATCAGCAAATATCAATAAGCTGGGATCAGCAATTTCATTATCTTTCCAGGTGGTCGTTGGCTTCCTATCCTTCTTGTGGTCGTCTGTAGGGAAGCCTTACACTGGTGTCTGCTACATGATTTTGTCAAGTGCATCAAGCTTTTTATTATACATAAGCATTTAGTCACTTTGTTGCAATATCTCTTTGCTTTACCACAACTTCCTCTTTTTTATTCTAAGCATCAGTCATCTTGCTACCTCATCACTTTTACTCTATTATACTTATTTCAATGGTTTATTTGGCTATTTGGTCAGAAAGCTTCAAAACCTTTCTTTGTGTCTATTTTTGACACAGCAGATATAAACATTTGCTGATTCCATTGCCAATTGACATGAATCACAAAAATATTTTTCACAATCCCTCCCCTTTTTCTTTATGTTATTGATTCGTGTCTTTGCTTCAAATTGAACTAATACTTTTTGGGTCCCAGTTTTATTTGGTTCTGCTTTGGCTTTGACTATCATAAGGGAGTGAGTTTTTTCTCACGTGGTTGTTCTTTTAGGGTTTATGGGCGTTGCTGAAATCTGCATTCCCTGGATCACTGAATCTATTAGCCTAATAAAGCATGGAATCATACATGGTATAAATAATAAGCCTAATGCAGAACAAAGCAACGTGAACCCCAACTTTTTCTACCAGGCTCCTTCAAACAAATTATTCCACCAATTTTCAGTTAATATGGAATTCCATTTTTGCACTGGAACATGTGCAACTTGTTTAATTTCATCTGCCAAATTTGTAATAGCTTCTCCATTATCATCAATCTTTAAACAGCACTCAGATGTACTAAATTTTCCACAAAACTCCCCTTCTTCAGCTAATAAATAATCTAGGGCTAGCCTATTCTGATATACTGCTGCTCTGGTCTGGGTTAGTTGTCTAGCTACAAGCTTCAATGCATCTGATGTTTGATTAGAAGTAATTTCTATAATGGCCTGCAATCTAATACTTTGGTTAAGCATATAAATAGGGGTTCTATAACCCCCAGTTGCTGTCCTGAGCCCAGGAGGCAGGATCATAGTAATCTGTGATCCACTGGGAAGTCCATTCTTCATTATTTCTGGTCTGTTTTCCTCCTATTTCAGTTCATTTTCTTCTGCTCAGAGTTTTATAAAGAGGTCATCCTAAATATTCACCTTTGCTCCTTGGTAACAAAAAGAATGCAGGTTGTATAATTCCAATTGTACAGGTACCTCTCCATCTCTTTGATAATTCATTCTATGCCCTTTTGCCACATATCCAAAATAATCCATCTGGAGCTTTCCAATTTTCAGCCATCTGCCCCGGATTTTCCATATATCCTTTAAGATCTTTTACCTCCTCAAAAGGATTAGCACGTGTTTCACTTTTCCAGCAAACAGTCCCGTTGGTACAATTGATACACCAATAATCTGTTGGTGGTTTCGGCCACCAGGTCGTAAAAGTGGAGTTGTTGGTATATATCATCTTGCAGAGGGTATGTCCTACGTATGTAGTAAAATTGTTTCCTTCCCTAGAAATACAAATTTGGCCTACTACTTCATGACTCAATATTTACCCCTCAGACTGAATTTATTAAATCTTTGTGTCCTGTTCCATAATATCAACTGATCAGGTCCTACCCCTCCTTCCCTCCATGGCCATTGCTTGGTCATTTGGGATCCCCACAAACCAAACAGTTACTTACTTACATTTAATTCCTTAACTACTTTTTGCATCAGATCAATAAAAAAAAATTTTCCTCCCTTTTCTAAAAAATCAGTAAATTCTTCTACTTAGTACAAATCTCTACAATAATATGTATCCCTTTAATGCTTTACCATGTATATTTGCCAAGGAGGTTAACACCGCCACTCGCTGTAGCATTCCCCAATTCCAAATAAGTACTATAAAAGATAACCCAAAACTCACACCAACTAATATCAACAAAACTACAATAGGGTGACACAACGTATTAAAAAATCCCAGTTGCAGTTGGTGACCATCCAAAGATTATATCCCACCAGTGATGATCTGCATCTTGTTTTATTCATGCAGAACTCTGCTTATCTGCTTTGTATCAGGATGGACAGTAATTAGAGTTTTCTCTCAATTTTTCTGGATCTTCTTCAAAATTTCAATTAGGTTTTAGTATTTAATTAATTGTCTTACCAACATAAGGTTCATTCCAATAGGAGTAGGTGATAGCCTGTGATACATTGTATAATTGGATTTGATCAGCTGGTGGGATGTCCCTGGTGCCAAATATGAAAAATCACACCAAATAATCTTAATAAAATTACAAATACAGAAATTAGAATGATTTCTACGAAACAAAGTTACATTTTCATTATCTATTTCTACAAAAACACTAGCAGTTCTTAAACATAAACAGCCTCTACCAATATATACAAGCAACGTTTTCTGACTAGTGACTGGATGAATCTCAAAGTGGCAAATACCTTACTCAGTGTCAAGACAAAGATCATGAGCACCAATAGTATTACTTTCACAAATGAACCCTAGTTGTTTCTGGGTAACACAAGATTCTAAGTTTACAGTTTGCCACTTCTGAATCACCATTCATGCCCATGCCCTATGTTCTGAGGGATAGAGCACCATTCTCTCATGGTTTAGTCCTAGTGCAATGATGGGATGGTTAACATAAACAGTGGCATTATGTATAATAAGCACAAAGGCAGTGGCCACATTGAAGCAGGATCATAGGTAAAATTTACCATAGTCCACCAAGATTGGAATTTTCTTTCAAAATCAATCACATTGTCCCAAACAGCCTTTTGAATTTCAACTGGAAAATTGCCTCCACCTCGTTCTCATATGATTAAAGCTGCTGTTGCCTGCATCCAAACTGTACTTGTATACAGCTAAAAGCTAAAGACACATTATTGTGAACCATACTAAGTGCATCTATAATGAATTTGTGGTCTTGGTCCCCAGCTTTTTCCCATTTCGGTAACACCTTTGAAACTGGCCACTGGCTAGTTCTTAGTGCCAATAACGATGACTGCAGGGGCTGTTTTAGTTTTGTTAAATCACTTGTTGCAGTGGCCAGCTTGTTCATTATTATTTCTGATTCAATTCCATTTAAAACTCCCAATCATGTCCCTAACATTCCAGTTAAATCTCTTCTCATTGTACCTCTGAGGTGTACTTGTCTTTGTAACCATGTTGTCCAGCCCTTGAAGGATGTCCTCAGGAAAGAAAAGCAGGCTGGTTGGATTTCTGGTATGTTAATTTTCATTAGCAATTCAACACGTTTGAGAGACCACTCTGGATTAAACAACAATATTCCTTACCACGTATGGGCCTACTTCATAGACTTTAGGTTCAAGTTTAGTTTGGGTTTGGGCTGCTTGAGTACCGGTCTAAGTTGTATGAGGTCTTGCTGTTGTAAGAGGTGCAGCATCTATTTTAAATTTGAATGAGAGCCCGTGTGGAGATTCTCAGTTCAGTCGAAGAGAATTCTCCCAGGCTTCAGGCCTGGGAAACTTAGAGACGAAGAATGAAAACAATTATTATCTTTCTGTTCATGTTGTTTATAGATATGTACCTTCAGAGTGTGCTATTCATAGTTCACCAATAGTGTGAAAGGTTTTTACTTTGAGACCAATCAGATTTCACCTCAGCAATCTTGGTTATAAAAGGATGCTACCTCTTAATAAAGTATCTCTTTTTCGCCTTCTGAACCATGGAGTCATTTTGTCCATCCCTGACTCAACAGCGTCAAGCTCAATAGCATCATGAGCCCAAATACAGGTCACGTCTACAGGCTGTACTAATGTGAAATTATACCAACAGCCTCATTCACTTGGGCTATCACAAACCTCCTGGTGCCTGGAGGTAGGAAAAGCTGAAACACTGATTTGGTTTCTTATGAGAGGTCCCATTGATCATCCAGCATCCTACTCCTATTTCCTCTCATAATTCTTTGAAGTGACCACAGTCCCTGTTTTCTCCACTCCTGCTTCTCATAATCCTGGTTTCCATGCATGACCACACGACCACAGTTTAAATCTTTTATATCAAAATGTTTTCCCATGGATCCAGTGTACTGAATAAAAGCTTGGGACCAAGGCCATTCAGCATTGTTCTGGATAGAGGTACCCTCTAATTCTAGGATTTCAGTTGCAATTACACACAAAACAATTCTCTTAATCAAACTCCTGCAAATGAAATTATTAGCTACTCCCAGCCGCAGTATACTAATTTTGCTTGAGTAAGTTTTAATTTCAGTTCATTGTCTCCTGGTGTCACTTTCCAAGGGTTTCTAGGGCTTTCTTTACTCAAGAGTGGTGAATCCAGGCACTCTGCTCCTTGACCTTAATTGCGGTGAAAATAGTAAGAAGCACCTGGAATGGGGACTTCCCACTGTGGTTTCAAAGTCTTTTCTGTAAGAGACTGTGATATTCACATGCCCTCTGAACAGAGAGAGATTTAGCTTTCTCTGGATTCTCCTGAGAGAAGCTGTGAGAGAAGCAGAGAAAAGAATGATCAAAACAATTCTTATCTAATTTTCTGCTCCTGTGTTTGTGCCCATGTGGAATGTGTTCTGGAGATTGTTTACCCAAGGTGATTGCTTGATTGGATTCTGGTGATGGTGTTTTGGATTCATTGACCAATTGGATCCACATATGTGTCGGGACTCTCGGGCAGAGAGTCACAGGTTTTCTAGTTAGTTAGTGATAGTTCTTGTTAGTGTGATATAGTGTAATATAGTTATAGTATAATAAAGTAATTAATTAGCCTTCTAATATCATGGAGTTCTGTGCATCATTCTTCCTGCCCGTCGGGCAGCATAGCACCAATAAGAGACTTAACATATACTTAATCTCCAGGCTGTATGTTATGTACTGGTCCATCCAGCTCCCTGCTCTGAGTTCCAGCCACATGTTTTTCAATTTCTCTGAGTTGTTTACTCAGGGCCACCATATAGGTGGCCAGTGTCACCTCCCCAATGTGGGTAGACATTCCTTTTTGCACTCCATATGGTCTCCCATAAAGCATTTCAAAGGGACTTAACTTCTCCCTGGTTCTGGGTTTAGTCCAAATTCATAACAATGCTAGTGGGACAGCTTGGGGCCAGGGTAAATTTGCTTCTTGCCTAGCCTCACAATTTGCTGCTTAATCAAATGATTCATTTTCTCTACCCGGCTAGTCGATTGAGGGTGGTATGGGATATGAAGTTTCCAATCTATGCCTAAATGGTGTCGGGACTCAGGACATCCCTCTGGCTGTCCTGAGCAGCCAAGACCCTTGCCAGGGGTCTCAGAGACCCTGGCACAGAGCCCAAAATACCTCTGTGAGTTTGATTATGGCCCGTGGAGCAAATTACCAACCTTATATGAACACCAGCAAGCCACAAGAGTTTAAGTAGAGTGTTGCGGTGTTACGCAACTATCTAGTTCCCATCACCCTCTGCCTAGCTGCCTATCAATCAAATCTCCCTGGGCCATCCCCTGATACCTGATTGGCTTTCACCTGTCCCTTCCCCGCCCCTGGACCGAGGCTTGAAAAGGACACCACACCATGTGCTGGGCCTCTGTTCCTGCCTCCGGTACCATCAGGAGGTTGTGTCCAGGATTGGGTCCTGGGACTGCTACAGGGATCCAGTATGCATCAATAAAACCTGGACTAAACTTACAACAGGGCTCGCTCCTTCTCTTCACTGACGCTGTAAGCTTCTCCGACAAAGGTAAACTGAGATTTTCCCTGCTTGGACTTTTCTAAGGGCCTAGCTGTTGCCTCCAGCGAGCCAGAGGTACCACTGCAGGAGAAAACCGCAGCAGCTGCCTTTGGCTCAGCAGTAAGGGCCAGGAGAAGCCAGCAGGACGCACCCGGAGACCTCGGGATCGATAACTTTGTAACACAATAACTGGCGCCCAAACGTGGAGCTGCCCGGATCCGCAGCCACAAAAGGGATCCCAGAACCTTGGAAAAGCTTTACAGCAGCTCTGCTTCCGCTGGTAAAGGCTGTAATCGTCACAGCCCTCCAGAGAGACTTGGGATTTACCCACAAAAGCCTCGTGGAAAGCATTGCGCCTCTGGAAAGTACAGCCCCTCTCTGGGGAGAAGATATTTTCCAGGGGAAAATAGGACAGCCTCCTCGTGCCCAAAGGAGGTCCTATTTCAGTGAAGACAAGCCTGCTTGACCAACATCGCAACAGGTTCGATTTCGGTAAGTATTCCTCCTCCTTTGGGGGGTAGAATCTCAAAATTCGTCTCTGCCATGAGACGAGTTCCTTTTTGCTTTAGGCTGCGCAGCCCCTGCGAAAAAAAGGTGTTTCTCTGTAAAAGCTTTCATTTGTAGCGTGTATTAACTGTTTTTAAAATTCGCGCGGCTTGACTGGCAGCGTGCTCTCTCAGTGCGGGGGGGGGAGCTCTCTCCACCGGGGGACTTTGTCTCTCTCCACGTGGTGTGCGGCTGTCTCAGTTTCGGCTCGCCGCGTGACCGGGGGGAGGGGGGAACTCTCTTGCTTTGTCTCTCCACGTGGAGCAGGGCTGCCTCAGCTTTGTCTCTGTCTCTCCACGTGGCTGGGGGGAGGAGCGGCTGCTTCAGCTTTGTTTCCACATGGCCGGGGCGGGTCCCGGCTGCCTGCTGCCGCCGCTGCAGTTTTGAAAGTAGTGAACACAGTTACATTGTATAAGTTTTCGCCTGTTAAAGCCTTTTAATCGTGTTTTTTTTTTCCTTTCGAAATCGGTAGCTGATTTTTGCTTTGTTTTCGGTCAGCGGGACTTTGTTCTGTGCCATTTACATCTAAAAATGGGTTCGAAATTAAGCACAGAACAAAAAGGAGTGTATTATCATATTATTGGAATTTTAGCTAATGCAAATGTGAAATTCTCTAAAGTAAAATTGAAAAAGTTTATAAGGTGGCTTTTCCTACACTTCCCACAAACTTCTCCTGAAGAAGTCCACAATCTCCATTTCTGGGATAATGTCGGTAGTAAATTGATATCATTGGGACAATCTGGGAATACATCATCAGCTAAATTTGTATTCTGGAGTTTACAAATTCGGACTGCTTTGCTCAAACAAAAGGAATTGGAGAAAAAACCAAACTCTAAACCGTGTACCTCTGCTCTCCCTGTGTCCCCCTCTTCCAGTCCCAAACCCCTTACCCCAAAACTTGGTATTTTAAAGAAAGCAAACCCTCCTCATGATCTGGGAAGTCGACTCCCAGAGCAAACTAAAATGCCTGAGTCCCCTGTTCCACAAAGCCCTGGCCAGGCCTTGTGGAAAACTCCCCAAAACCCTGCTTCCCCTGCTCTGAAACCCAGAGCACATGTGAATTTCTCGGAGAGCAGTGATCCCCAAAAGAGCCCTCGGTACCCAGGGGCTACCCAAGATGGAGGATGCCACGTGGCATCTTCTGAAACCTGGTCACCTTCTTCCCAAGATCCCCTTGAACATCCAAAGGACCCTCCCCCTCCCTTTCCTGCTGTACCCTCAGCCCCACCCCTCTACTCCTCCCAGGGGGCGTCTGCCGAAGTGACGTCACCTGGTGTCCCCGCCCCCTGTTCCCACGGTATCCCCGCCCCCTGTTCCCACGGTGTCCCCGCCCCCTCCCCGGGTTCCCACGGTGTGGGCACACCCACTGCAAGTCCCCAAACCTGCTCCTATTATCCCAATGCTTCCAGTTCAAGGGATACAGAGCAACAAGCTGCATACCCGATACAGGGTCCTATTCTGTCATTTGCCCCTGTTTCATATCAGCCTGCAGCACAAGGGGGGGCACCCCAAACTGCTAATTGGAACTCTTTTGGACGTCAATTGATAAAAGAGATCTGTAAATCCCACAAGGAGTATGGACCACACAGTCCATACTTCTGTGGTCTTTTAAATTCTGAATTGAGCAGAAATGTAGTGGTCCCGCATGATTTAAAACAGCTTTTCTCATGCCTCATGACCTCTACAGAATTTAAATTATGGGAAATATCATGAAAACAACTGTTAAAAGAGGGCCTCCCAGGCTTGCAGGCTGATCCAAACACAGCGAAAGATGCTAATGGTGTGCCAATTACCATTGAGCATCTCTCCGGTGAAGGGCAGTGGTCCTCTCCCTCAATCCAAGCAACTGCTATACCTGAAGTACTATTAGAGAAGGTAAAAGAAGCAGCTGAAAAAGCCTTCTTTTCCCTCCAACCTGAAGGGCCTTTTGAACCCTATAGTAATATTAAGCAGCTAGCATCAGAGCCTTTTCTGAAATTCGTAGAAAGGTTAACTAGACCCATTGAAATCCAAGTTAAAAAAGAGAATGCAAGGGAAGAGGTTTTAGAGGAAATGGCATTTACAAATGCAAATGAACAGTGTCGAGCAGCAATTCTAAGCCTTCCTTTAGAACTCCCCCCCACACTAAAAGATATGCTTCTAGTTTGTAACAGGAAGGTGCCTCTGATGAGTGTTACTGAAGATACCAGATCAAGGCTGCCAAGAACACCTCAGCGTGTCGCCGTTGCCAGCCCTGTGCCCGCTCCCTCAGCACAGCAGCACCCTGGGCAGCAGCGACGACCAGCAACGGTTGTACCCACAAAGCCATGCCCGCTTTGCAATAACCTTGGGCACTGGAGTAGCCAGTGTCCCCTGAAAAAGCAATTTGAAGAATTTAGAAATGGCATGGGAGGGAAATTACAAACATTCCCAGAAGGTCAACAACAACAAAAAAACTGAAATGGGAGCGCCGGCCTGCTAGGCGCGCAGACACAAAAAGAGCAGGCCAAAAGAATATAAGAACCAAATCTAACCAAGCGCGCGGTAATGTTACTGTTTCTGTAAGTGAAGCAGATGCTTAAAAAATCACGTCTGCTCATTCATTGTTAAGGGCTGAACAAAATAACCTTTGTTATGATTTAGGTGAACCAATGTTAACCACGTCTTCTGTCCATGAGCCTTACAGGTTACAGCTGACAGAATCACTCCAGCTGAAAGACACCGATTGGCATTTTGTTTCTGTCAATCCAGAACAGAAGGGTACATGGCACCAAATTCGCTGTAAGTACATCATTGTTGGGGACACCAAACACACACCACAGGAGATTGAAATTGCTCCAGGAATGACAACGTCAGATCCTGAGCAATTCGTTCTCGGGCTGCACTGCATTCACCCACCTCTGTTCCTTCCCAAAGGTCAAATTGTTGCACAAGCTATCCCTGTGCCGTTTTTACCTGAAAGCACCGAAAAACAAGGGCCCACAGTCGCCCGGGTCCAAGCTATTGGAACACACAAACCCAAATTATGGTGCAATGTCAGTGGTGGTGGTGAATCAAAATGCACTGAAATGCTTTTAGACACAGGTGCACACTGCACAGTGATCCCAGTGCGAGACTGGCCAGCACACTGGCCTTTGCAGGACATTGCCGGTCATGTTCAAGGTGTAGGAGGCATACAATTGGCAAGACAATCCAAAAGAATTGTCCAAATTGAAGGTCCAAACGGACAAATGGCTAATATCCGTCCATTTGTGTTAGATTATTCAGAACCTTTGTTAGGGAGAGATTTGATGGCCCAGTGGGGTGTCACAATTAATATTCCAGACTCCCCACAGCATTTTTGTACAGTGGCCATTGAACAACAGCACCTCACCCAAAAACTGAAGTGGAAAACAGACAACCCAGTTCAGGTGAAACAATGGCCACTTAGTAAACAAAAAATAAAGGCGCTTGAGGAGCTAGTGAAAGAGCAACTGAAAAAGGGTCACATTGTGGAGACCACGTCCCCGTGGAATTCCCTAGTGTTTGTCATTCAGAAAGCTGACAAAAAGAGATGGCGGCTCCTCCACGACCTTCGACAAATTAATAATGTCATTGAAGATATGGGCTCTCCCCAACCTGGTATGCCATCCCCAACAATGCTTCCCCAGAATTGGAAATTAGCTGTTATTGATATAAAAGATTGTTTTTTCCATATTCCCCTGCACCCTGACGATGCACTGCGTTTCGCATTCTCGGTCCCGACCATCAACATGGAAGCCCCTATGAAAAGGTACCATTGGACAGTTCTTCCTCAGGGTCTAAAGGTCTCGCCAGCTATCTGCCAGTGCTATGTCTCTTCCCTGCTTTCCCCAGTGCGTGCAGCTGCAGAGGAGGCCATCATCTATCACTATATGGATGATATACTTGTGTGTGCCCCCAATGATGATCTACTCACACATGTCCTTGACCTAACGATCAGTGCATTGATTGTTGCAGGGTTCGAGCTCCAAGAAAAGAAAATTCAAAAGATGCCACCTTGGAAATATTTGGGGCTAGAAATTGGAAATAGGACCATTGTTCCTCAAAAACTAGAAATCAATCCAAGGATCAAGACCCTTGCGGATGTCCACAAGCTGTGTGGATCTTTGAATTGGGTAAGACCATGGCTCGGTCTGACTAATGAAGACCTTGCCCCTCTTTTCAATTTATTGAAAGGGGGAGAGGACCCAGGTGCTCCTAGGTCTATTACCCCAGAGGCACGGAAAGCTCTAGAAAAGGTTCAGATTGCAATGTCCACAACACAGGCTCACCGATGCCGGCCTGACCTGCCATTCAAATTTATCATCTTAGGTAAGTTGCCACACCTCCATGGAATCATTTTCCAGTGGGAGGAAAAACATACACCTAAGGCAAAGGGCACACCTAAAAGGGGCCAGGACAAGAGGGACCCTCTCTTGATCATAGAATGGGTTTTCCTTAGTCACAAAAGGTCCAAGAGAATGACAAAGCCTCAGGAGCTGGTAGCAGAACTGATCCGGAAAGCAAGGACCCGGATAAGGAAGTTAGCAGGATGTGACTTTGAGTGCATTCACATTCCAATTGAGTTAAAATCAGGTCAAAATTCTATGCAAATATTGGAGCAATTGCTTCGAGAAAATCAAGTGTTGCAGTTTGCTCTGGATTCCTACTCAGGACAAATTTCTGTTCACCGGCCTGCCCACAAAATGTTTGAACAGGAGGTTCAATTTATTCTGAAAGTGAGAAGTGCTCTGAGTAGGAGACCTTTTAAAAAGGCTCTGACTGTCTTTACAGATGCATCTGGGAGGTCCCACAAGTCTGTTATGACTTGGAAGGATCCTCAAACCCAGCAATGGGAGACAGACATTGCTGAGGTGGAAGGTTCACCTCAGGTTGCCGAATTGGCTGCTGTTGTTAGGGCTTTTGAAAGGTTCTCAGAACCATTCAATCTGATTACGGATTCTGCATATGTGGCCGGAGTAGTTTCCAGGGCAGATCAAGCAACACTGCAAGAAGTGTCTAACATCACACTGTTTGAATTGCTCTCAAAACTTGTAAAGCTAGTCACTCGCCGGGAGCAACCATTTTATGTGATGCAGGTCAGGTCACACACCGACTTGCCAGGGTTCATCGCTGAGGGTAACAGAAGGGCAGATGCTCTTGCTGCACCTGCAGTGATGGCCACTCTCCCAAATGTTTTTGAACAGGCAAAAATCAGCCACCAGCTCTTCCACCAAAATGCACCTGGCCTAGTTCGTCAGTTTCACAACACTCGAGAACAGGCCAAAGCTATTGTGGACACATGCCCAAATTGCCAACAACATCCACTCCCTACAGTGAGTGCGGGAGCAAACCCTAGGGGGTTAAACAGTTGTGAACTGTGGCAAAGAGATGTTACACACATACAGTCATTTGGACGGCAGTAATACGTTCATGTTAGTGTAGATACTTTTTCTGGAGCGGTCTATGCTTCTGCCCACACAGGAGAGTCATCTAATGATGCCATTAAGCACCTCTTACAGGCTTTTTCTTTCATGGGCATCCCCAAGGAGCTGAAAACTGATAATGGCCCTGCCTATAAATCCAAGGAATTCGGGAGCTTCCTGCAGCAATGGGGAGTAGAGCACAAAACTGGCATCCCCTACTCCCCTACAGGTCAAGCCATTGTGGAAAGGACTCACTGCAATATTAAAAGAGTCCTGGACCAGCAACAACAGGTTCTGAAAGTGGAACCCCCCCTCATCCGGTTGTCCAGGGCATTGTTCACGATAAATTTTCTGAATTGTTCCTTTGACAGCCTGAACCCGCCCATCCTGCGCCACTTTGGGGGGAACAGTCATATGAAGTTAAAAGAAAAGCCTCCGGTTTTGGTAAAGGACCCTGAGACTTGGAAAACGGTGGGACCTTACAAATTGGTTACTTGGGGACGTGGATACGCCTGTGTGTCCACCCCCTCTGGATTAAAGTGGGTTCCCTCCAAGTGGGTAAGGCCCTATGTTCCCAAGGTCTCAGAGAAATCTACAGAAGTGCCCCAGGTTGCTAACGCTGCCTGGAGAAGAAAACGCCACACGCATTCTCTGGAAGAAATTCCATTTAAGCCTCCTATCTGGAATAGTTTGTAATACATGTTTGTCTTAAGTTTCCTTTTAATGGTTTAGATCCCGCTGTTCGCGTGCAGTCTCGAGACGCCATGAGACCAAGCCTGCTCCTCATCCTACTTGTGATCACTTCTCCAGCGATCTCCTGGATAGTCCCTCAGCCCAAAGCGAACGTGTGGACCACCTTAGCCAGGGCCCTTGGACAAGATCACATTTGTCTCTCCACAGCGACGGCCTCTGACCCCCTCTCAACTTGCCTGGTGGGAGTTCCTTTTAAGTCCTCAGAGTTCCCAAATGAAATGTGGAATGCCTTAAATGAAGTTAACTTACTCGCGCCTTCTCCTGGCCGCTATCCTGCTGACAATCCTTTACTGTTTTGGCAGGAGTGGGCAAGAAAGTTACCAGTGCCAAAGAGGGAGCCACCAGAGTTCCATCTCTTGGGCTCCATGAATGCAACCTTTTGCATTCACTTTAAATTCAATTCCCGATTGTCATATCAGGATGGTAAACAAGACACCTATTCTGACCCTAGCAATCCACACTATACAGACAAAAACTGGTGTGAAAATTCTGTCCTAGTCATACACTCATCAGGTAGTGACTATAAACCTCGCGAACTCCTAAAAGGCATGTTTTTAATATGTGGAGACAGAGCATGGGCAGGTATCCCTCCTCGTCTTCTCGGAGGTCCATGTACTTTTGGCAAGCTGAGCCTGTTAACCCCAAATCGAACAAACCTAATTCATTGGCAAACAAAAAACAACACACATGCATTGGCTATCCAAAAAAGAGACCTAAGGCAATTAGACCCTGACTGTAATTCGGAAATTGTTCACTGGTCTAGACCTAAAGCTACCGCAATCACTGTCCTTCTGCCGTGGGTCTCGGCAGCAAAAAGCATGGGAGAGTTAGGCCAATTGGAATGTTGGGTTGCTAAACAGGCAAACCTTACTTCTACTGCCCTGAGTGACCTCTTATCAGATGAGGAAATTACCAGGCAGGCCACCATTCAGAATAGGGCAGCCATAGACTATCTGCTCCTTCTGCACAACCATCGCTGTGAAGAATTTGAAGGCCTCTGCTGCCTCAATTTGTCATCGAAGACAGAGAACATCCACGCCATGATCGACAAGATGAAAACCATGGTGAGCGACATCAAGCGAGAAACTGATGACTGGCTGAGTGGACTGTTCAAAGGCTGGGGACTCTCGGGCTGGTTGGGATCTATTCTGAAAACTGTAATTTCAGTATTGTTTGTATTAGTTATCATTGTTGTAGTTGTTAGCATTGTTTTTGGACTGGTCAAACGCATGGTCCTCAAGTTGATTTCAAGCTCATCTTCCCCTCCTGAAGTTTACCATTTAGAAACCCTTAGTACTCCATTGAATGACATGGAGCCCTCAGTGGAAAACACTGAACCTCCTATAGAGGAGGAACCAATTTATCAACCATGGTTTGGCAGGCACTCTGCATCACAAAGCCTGCTTTCTTCTTTTTAAACAAAACTAGGGGGAGATGTTGCGGTGTTACGCAACTATCTAGTTCCCATCACCCTCTGCCTAGCTGCCTATCAATCAAATCTTCCTGGGCCATCCCCTGATACCTGATTGGCTTTCACCTGTCCCTTCCTCGCCCCTGGACCGAGGCTTGAAAAGGACACCACACCATGTGCTGGGCCTCTGTTCCTGCCTCCGGTACCATCAGGAGGTTGTGTCCAGGATTGAGTCCTGGGACTGCTACAGGGATCCAGTATGCATCAATAAAACCTGGACTAAACTTACAACAGGGCTCGCTCCTTCTCTTCACTGACGCTGTAAGCTTCTCCGACAAAGGTAAACTGAGATTTTCCCTGCTTGGACTTTTTTAAGGGCCTAGCTGTTGCCTCCAGCGAGCCAGAGGTACCACTGCAGGAGAAAACCGCAGCAGCTGCCTTTGGCTCAGCAGTAAGGGCCAGGAGAAGCCAGCAGGACGCACCCGGAGACCTCGGGATCGATAACTTTGTAACACAATAGTAGAGTATTAGTGAAGTTATCACAGAGTGAAATATGCATTTTGGGATTTTGGTACAGGGGGGTTATGGAGACAAGATGGAGGGAACTGGGTGTGTCCAGCCTTTCTCCTTCTTCTTCTTAGCGTCCATCTTCTGTAGTGATGTTGGCACTTTTGGATTGGTTTAGAGTAGAAGCTCACTGTCTAGCATAGGTGATGGGCATTGGGAAGTAATTGTAAACATTGCACACGTAGTTTTTAGTATAAAGACATAACACCACCCTGGGGGCAGGCAGAGTGCCTGTGGCTGCCCTGCTGAGCAGACCTCGGCAGGGCAGGAGAAAATTTTTTATAGATAAGATAAAATAAACAACGCTAAGACCGGGAAATGAAGAGCTCTGACTCCTTCTTTAAGCGCCGGGCTGGGAAAAGAGACTTTGAAACTTTTCTCAGGGTCACTCAGACAAACTAATGATCCCTACAAAATGGTGGCTAATTTGTTGCACTATCTTTGAAATAAAATGTGATCCTCTGTCTGAGGATATTGTGGCTGGAACTCCAAAGCATGGTATTATTTCTTGTAACAATAATCTGGCCACTTCCTGAGCTTTGACAGTCCTGGTGGGGAATGCTTCTGGCCACCCTGAAAATGTGTCTGTCAATACCAATAGTGATACCCCCCTTTACCTGGGAGTTCTGAAAAGTCAATTTGCCACTGCTGTCCAGGTCCATAGCCCCTCCCAATTTGGCCAAGTTTTGGTTTGGGGGTATTTTTGGGTTTAGTCTGGAGGCAAAGATCACACTGCCCGGTCACCTGAGTGATAGTGGTATATAAATTCCTGGCAACAATTCTTTCAGTTAAATAGGTGTGCAGGGCATCAACTTCCCAGTGGTTTTTCTGATGTTCCTCCTTTACCAATGACCACAACAAAGGAGAAGGAATGACTAGCTTCTTTCCAATACTGGCCCACCCCTCTTCACTATATGTCCCTTCTTGATTTTCAATTAACTTTTTATCCTTCTTATCATATTCTGGCTTACCTTCAAGGGAAATTTGTCTATCTGGAATTAGGGCTCCTTCAGTAAAAACTTCACCTTTTGCTGCTTCCTTTCCCTCTCTGTCCATCAGGTCATTTCCCTCCTTCAATTCTGAGCTCACTTTCTGGTGGGCCTTAATGTGCATAATTGCTACCTTCTCAGGCAGCTGAACTGCTTCCAATAGCCTGATTATCTCTTGTGCATGTTTAATGCTCTTCCCTTGTGAGGTCAGCAGTCCCCTCTCTTTCCAAATGGCTCCATGTGTGCGTATAACTCCAAATGCATATCTCGAGTGTGTGTAGATGTTTATTCTTTTTCCTTTTGCCATTTCTAAGGCACAGGTCAAGGCAATTAACTCGGCCTTTTGTCCAGACGTACCTATTGACAAGAGTCCAGATTCCATTACCTCTCTGTAGGTAGTCACTGCATACCCAACATGTCGTTGTCTGCTAACGATGTAGCTACTTCCATCAGTGAACTAGGTCTGCATCGTCCAAAGGAGTGTCCTTTAGATCAGGGTGGCTGGAGTAAGTAGCTTTGATAGTCTCCAGGCAGTCGTGGTGTCCTGCTTCTCCTTGATTTCCACTGAGGAAAGAAGCTGGATTGACAATATTAGTCACTACTATTTCTACATCATCTTGTTCTACCATGAAGGCCCGGTATTTCAAGAAACCTCTGTGGGGAAAGCCAGTGCCCACCCTTTACTTCCAGTACTGTGGACACTTGATGAGACACTAGTACAGTCATTTTCTGTCCCAGAGTAAACTTGCATGCTTCTTGGATATTTAGCACAAGTGCTACTACAGTTCTGAGACAACCTGGCCATCCTTTGGCTGTTGCATCTAGTTGCTTGGAAAAGTAAGCAACTCCCCTCTGATATGGACTTAAGTCCTGAGCCAGTATTCCCAAGAGAATCTCCTGTTTCTCATGGGAAAATAGAAAGAATGGTTTACTCACGTCTGGAAGTCCCAAAGCTGGAGCTGACATGAGGGCACTCTTTAGTTGGTGAAAGGCTCATGTGACTTCTTTTGTCTACTGGAGATTTCTGTTTTTATTGGAAATAAGAGCATAGAGGGGTTTGACGAGCAGCCCATAGTTATAAACCCACAGCTGGCACCACCCTGCCATTCCTAAAAAGGTTTGGAGTTCCTTTATTATTTGAGGTTTTGGGGTTTGGCATATCGCTTCCTTGTGACCTAGCCCTAAATTCCGTTGTCCAGCACTAACCTAATATCCCAGGTAGATTACTTTCTGTTTCACTACCTGTGCCTTTTTCTTTGATACTCTGTACCCTTGGAGTCCTAGGAAATTTAAGAGGCTTACTGTCCAGGCCACACATGCCTCTCTCGTCTGAGTGGCTATTAGGAGATCATCCATGTACTATAATAGCCTTCCTTCTTCTGGTGGAGCTTCCCAGGACTCCAGGTCTTTTGCAAGTTGCTCTCTGAATAGAGTTGGAGAATTTTTAAAACCTTGAGTCAACACCACCCATGTGAACTGAGTTTTGCGCCCACTTTTAGGACTTTCCCATTAAATTGCAAAAATTTTCTGGCTGGCTTCGTGGATAGGGAGGCAAAAGAAGGCATCTTTCAGATCTAGAACAGTAAACCAAGTTATCTCAGGTGTTAAGCAAGTTAGTAAAGTTTATGGACTGGCCACCACAGGATATAAATCTTCTGTTATCTTATTGACAGCCCTCAAATCTTGTACTACTCGATATGACCCATCAGGTTTTTAAACAGATAAAACAGGAGTATTGAAATCAGATTAGCATTCCTTCAATAGTCCTAGCTGAAAAAAATTCTCAATTATTGGGCTGATTCCTTCCTTGTCTTCCTTTCTCAGGGGATACTGTTTGATTCTAACTGGCTATTTCCCTTCCTTAAATTTGATTACTATGGGAGGGGCATTTTTCACCCTCCCTGGTACATTGGAGGCTCATACTCTGGGAAATACATAGTTTAATATCTCTTCACTAATTTCCTTAAGTTCAATGGTCGTTAATAATAAACTTAATACCTCTATATTCTTTTGATAATTTACCTCCAGAGTAACCTCCCCATTCTTGAATGTAATGGTTGCTTGTAATTGTTCCAATAAGTTTCTCTCTAAAAGTGCCTTTGGTGAATTGGGCATATAGAAAAACTTTGTGAATACCCCATTGTTTTCCAAGCTTATACTTTAAAGGTTTGCAAAAATACATCTTCTCAGATTGGCCAGTTGCTCCCTGCACTATAACATAATCATTCCCCACAGGTACTAAAGCTTTATTTAAAACTGAATAAGTGGCCCCTGTATCAACTAAAAATGCCACCTTTTTCCCCTATTTCCCCAGCCTCATTGTTATAACCAGTGGATTCGCTGGGGTGGAATCACCCAGTTGTCCTCAGTCATCTTTCACATGGTCAATCATCACCTCCTTCTCCTGACAGTCACCTCGTCTCTGCTCTGGGCATTGGTTTTTCTAGTGACCGGTTCTTCTTCAAATTTCACACTGGTTTCTACCCAACCGAGGTGGACCCTGACTGCATTTCTCTTGCTTTTCCTCCTGTACCACTGCCACTAGCTTTTTCATTCCTTGCTAATATCCTTCTTCCCAATGACTAAATACTCTCCATGCCTCTTTGAGCAAGACCTCAAGGTTCCTCCCTTCCGGTCCCCGGATTTTCTGAAGTTTATACCTGATATCTCCAGTAGACTGTCGCAAAAATGAATTTGCTAGCTGGTTCATCCCTATCTCAGACCCCAGGTCTAATGATGTATGGCGATGCATAGCATCCCTCAGATGCTCTAGAAACTCGGAAGAAGTCTTGGAAGGCCCCTGCCTAATAGAATATAAGGCAGACCAATTTATGGTCTTTGGAATAGCTCTTTCCACTCCTGTTGCTATTCAGTCTTGATAATCTGCTAATTTCTTTACTTCTGCTGATATATTTGGATCCCATTTCGGGTCTTGGAGAGGGAAAAATTCTCTTGCATCCAGTTGCCGGTTTTTACAGTGATCCTCTGGCAAAGTCCCTGCTGTTTTCAAGATCAACTGATTTTCTTTTTCAGTGAAAGCATCCAGTAGTAACTGGATGTCTGCCCAATCTGGATTGTGTTGTTTGATAACATAGTGTAAATGTTTGGCAGTAAGTATTGGATTGCTGCGACAATTTTTAGTAATCCTTTCCCATGCCTCTAGATCAAGAGTGGAGAATGGTACTATAATCATTAACGTCCCTTCTTCTGGTCCCACTGCCTCTTGCAGAGGGGCCTGCAACACTGCTTTCCTTTTGGTTCTGGACGAAATTGGACTACCAGGAGAGGAATGGGTTTGAGTGGATGTGCCTTCTGAGCCTGTGTTTTCCTCTCTTTTAGGAAAGTCCGCCTCATCCTCATCCTCATCCTCCCATCTCCTAGAAGGAGCTTTCAACAAGTCCATTGTATCTTGTTCTTGAGCCACAGCATAATACACCTTATCTGATTTTGTGCATTGCTGTCCTATACTGTCACAGACATATTTTCTGAAAAATCCTTTTGCTAGGATCCTTTCTCCTGAGAAGCTGGGAAGCTTCAGCTTTCCCATGTTTTGCTACTTTGGAATGTGATTTGGAGAATTGTTTACCCAGCATGTGAATTGTTTTCACTTGATGACCACTTGATGACCAGCTGTGTTGAGGCTGTGAGCAGTCACAAGATTTTATTATTTATTCCTTTCTTTGCTAGCCTTCTGATGAAATCCTTTCTCTTTCTTTAGTATAGTTTTAATATATCATTTTCTTTTAATATAATATATATATAATAAAATAATAAATCAGCCTTCTGAAACATGGAGTCAAGATTCTCATCTCTTCCCTTGTCAGGTTGCTGGCAAATTCCACACTATACTGCATGCTGAGCAACATTGCTTAATTCGCCCTCTCTTTGCTTTGTTTTCCTTTTCAAGGGCTAACACCAGTGGGTCAGAGGGAGCTCTGAGCCTACAGTGCCTCTGCCACTCTGGATGATTTTGTAAGGAGAAAAACATATCGGCATAAGAAACCTCATCCCACTTTCCTTCCCATCTTAAAAACAGCATTAACTGCAATAAGGTGTTATAATCTAAAGATCCAGCAGGTAGCCACTTTGCTCCATCTTCCAGCCTGTATAATGGCCACCACTGCATGCAATATTGGACTAAGTCTTTTTTATTTTCCAAGCACCCCCTACTGGCAACTTCTTTCCAGTGGGTCAAAATAGAGCCAAGGGCTAGCTTAGGGAACTTCCTTGCTCTGGTTAGTTCCCATTATTTTCTTCTCCTTGTCCTGTCTCGCTTTCACACAAACCTCTCTTCACAAATCCTCACAGTCCTTTCCCAGTTTTCCTCCCACACATAACCCCAGGTTATGGGTACCGGATGTGATTTTCCACACACAAACTTTAAGATCTTAAGTTCAAAATTGGCTCGATTAGGAAATCTCAATCCACACTCAAGGCATATGCCCTGCCACTTACTAGAACAGCAATACCAACATCTCTCACAAACTCCACACTGTAATAGAACCCACGCAGGGTGCCAGCCTCTTGATGTGTCAAAGGCTCCCGGGAATCGCTTGCAAAGGCAGGCTATTCCATCTATTCCTTCATGAATTTTTAAACCCTCTAAGGCGGGTTGCTTCCAATCTAGAGAAACTAAATAACCAGTTGAAGTCTGGTAAAGTCCCTCTAAATAAACTCGTTCATCTCCTCTATCTATCCAATTATTTACTGGATTCATGAACTCCCAGGGGTCAAACCCGAATCACTGGGACAGAGAAATCTCCTCAGTTAATCTAGCCATGGTTAAAACATGCACAATCTGCACAAATCACTTTCAAACACAGTACGTGTTCTCACCCACACGTCTCCACTTGCTCTGCTTCTCCCCAGCCACCTCCCCATGGGATGCTATCTGCCCCCACAGCCACCCAGATTGTGTAACCCAGATGCTGCCCCGGGGCTCACTTGCTTGCCTCAGCCGCGGGTAGAGCCACCCCCCCCCCCCCCCCCCCCCCCCCCCCCCCCCCCCCGCATCATGGGTATGCTCCCTCTTTCACATAACCAAGCCCACAAAGCCACTCACTCACACAATTACAAAACCCACTAGCATAACCACAATGTCTGGACACAACAAGCACACAAGCAGTAAATAGCAGCAATGAGAAAAATAGCAGTGATAAGGTCCAGACTCACTCGACTCACCCCTAGAGCCGCTAGTGGTCGCACAATCGATCAGTGAATCTCTTCACCAGCTGCCCTACCGGCCAGAAGACCATTCCCCCCTGCTTGCAAGCAAACTTTTAGTCACACGGCAACTAAGCTACGCACTCAGACATCTCTGAGCAGCTTACCAGCCTCTTGACCAAGGCCCCTTTTAAAGATACATACTGTTTGTCCACAACACCAGCAGGCTGTTGTCTGCCCCCACAGTGGAGAAGCCGGGACTAGGAGCTTCTCCAGGGAAGATCCTGGGGCACGTGCTAGGATGTTTGCCTCCCTGCTCCCCCTGTGGAGTAACAGAGACGATCTCCTGCCTGGCTCGTCAGAAAAATGATTTGCAGAAAAAACTCCAGAAGTTGTAAAAGTTGTAAAGTAGATATGTATTTAATTCAACACCGGTAGCATTTGGGATAGTTCCACAAAGGCATGCACATCCCCTCCACTCCCTCCCAAGAATTCAGACCCTCTTTTGTCCCCTAGCTTGTTGCATATGCATCGAGTTTCACAAGAGGTCCACGCATATTCATTTCCTTGTCCCAATTCCCATTAAAATTAGCTTATCAGTCCTTCTGAGCCCTCTGGCAGTCATTCAGTATGTCTACCCTGGTGCCGGTAAGTCCAACGTCAGTTTTGGTCTGCTCTTAGTTTCAAGGTCAGTGGAGCCCCTCTTATCTCCCTCGACCTTAGAAGCTCACATTCCTTTCACCTTGTTTGGGGTAGAATTCTTTATGAGAGGCTTGCATTCTTTTGTCTGTCTCTGCAAGCCTTTCCAAGCACAGCAAGTTACAGACTAAAGAAGTTAAAACAGTACATCCAAGTCTGACGGGTTCGACTGGAGAAATGTTCATCCGATGATGATCGACAAGTATCAGATTTATTGATTAACAGGCACACTTTTATAATCACAGTAATAAGGCTCATACATATTGCAAAAGTAAAGCTCATTATTGGTCAGCTATAAAAAGTCAGTCCCACCTCTCTCAAGATGTTTGTGGCTTCTTTTTACCTCCTGTTATTACATATTTTCTTGAACAGCTTCTTGCTCAAGGAAAGTGTGTCCTTGAATTAGGCAGCTGTTGCTTTCTCAGATGTATTTTCTCACGTCTCTTTCCCACCAGCTATGTCTCAACAAAAAACTCTCCACACAAGTTCAAAATTAATTTCTACTCTAAGCTAATTTCTAACCGCCCATGTCTCACCACAAAGCCCTCAGTTGTCTGTGCAGACTTCAGCTCCTTCAGCAGGCAGCTGGCCTCACCCTGTGCTCTCCTGGCTCATCTTGAGGCATTGTCTTGGTTTGAAAGGCAGGTGTCTGCCAAGGAAGGCAGAAACCTCCCTCAGAATCTAAAATATGATGCCCTTCCCTCTAAATTAGTATAAATTGGAAATTACGGGGCTTTCAGGAAAAGATATAGGAAAAGGAATAACAGTTCTTTACTAGTATGTATATGTTTAAGAAGGCAAATGAAGAACAACAAAGGCAGCAACAACAAACAAAAAAACCGAAACCAAACAACAGCCTTCTCTCTGCTGTCAGGTACTTTCCCCTTTGGTGTAGTTATGGCCACTGTCGACAGGGGCAGCTGTTGGCTCCCAGCAGGGCAGGGGAGATGATTCCCCTGTGGCTGCAGGGGGCGTTCTGATGCAAGCTAAGCCTCCTGTCTCATGTGGGTAATGGCGGGTATGCTGACAGAAGAGAGAAAAGGGGCTTCCTTTGCAAACTCACAGTGGGTAGCTGGTCCCGGTGCCCCTCTGGATGGCGAGATGGGCTGTAGCAGGAACCTCGGAGCAGCAGGCTGGAACATCAGAGGCGAACACAGCCAGGGTAGCAAACAAAGTGTAGCAGAAATGTCGACGCAGGAGTCCCACTGACGTGAGTGTAATTAGCACTGACTCCATGATGCAGAAGGCTGAACCATTGCTTTATTCCTCTATACTATAATATTACTATATTCTTAAGAAACCTGTAACCCCTTCCAGTCTGTCCAATACAGCTTTGACCTCATTGGTCAACCAAGCAAAACACCACCACCCTTTGGTAAACAAATCTCCATAACACATTCCACATTTGCCTAGCAAGAGGTGCAGCAAGTGGAGACAAGAATTGTTTTAATTCTTTCTCTGACCTTTCTCACAGCTTCTCGCAACCTTCCCCAGGGAAAATGCCTGGGAAGGCCTGTGCCTGTTCTCTGTGGCCAGAGAGCTGTTGCCACACAGAAATTCCGCAGCTGTAGCAGGAGCTGCGGGGTGTCCTGGCAGGCAGTAGGTGTGGGATTACTATGTAGTGGAAAACCTGGAATAGTAGCAGAAAAACTGCGGGGCTGGGCAGAGGCAGCCCAGCACCCAAATATAGCCAGGAGAGACTCCCCCGGAGGGGGGAGGGGCTCCGGGTCCTAGGTTTTCTCCTGAGGCACCCAAGTAGATGGCAAGTGTGAGAAATATGGCTCATTATTTAAAATTTTTTATAAAAATTTAATAAGGGATAGAATGGGCAATATCCAGTGCTGGGGTGCTTTGGCAATCTGCCAAAAGCACCCCGTTTGCTTAAAACAATTTTCTTATATACTTTTATATTACATGGGTTAAATGCAATCAATGAGAGTTATGCATGTTCAAACATTTCTGTGGGTTTACATGTTCCTGGAATTCTTTTGCCTAGTTTTAACCTTTGACTTGTCTGCATGCCATCCTGTAGATTAACTCAATATATTTTATTTCTTCTTGAGGCTCCGTTCTGTTATTTTGACATTACTTGATATCTGGAGATGCAGTAGTAAATTTTTCTCTTGGTGTCCTGGTTTTTGCCACTGTTATATTATCACTCAGATAAGATAGTCCACAAATGTGACAAACAACATAGCTATTTCACATCATTATCTGAGTTAGTTACACAAATAAAAGCATCTTAACATAACATAGTGTGAAATACGCCAATCACTTGTTTTAAAATTTTAAAGGTTTAATAGTAATAAAATAGTTATAAAAATAGTAATAAAAATTAGAGCAATAAGAATTTTAACAATCAGAGTTAGGACAATAAAGGACAATAAAAAGCAAAGAATTACAGATGTCTGGGTGCATTTTTCTCTATCTGCCACACAAAAGCACATCTCACTAACAAAGGATTAACCCTTAAAAGCAATAGCCTGTTGCATGTTCATATATCTCATACATGTTTCAAACATTCCTTTCAAACAAAGGGTATTTTCTGGTTATTGTCAACTTCCCCCCATATCTTGTAAATAAATGTTTTGGGTCCTCGAAGTCTGGTTCTTCCCGATAAGGAGGCAATAATTCTTAGCTTGGAATTTTGGTGTCTTGTTGCTGTTATCTCTGTGTGAAGAATTTCTTGCTTATCTTATCCATTCCTTTAGCTAGTTACAAAAAGTATCTTACATCGCATAATTTCTATTTTTATATTATGTTATAGCCTAAAACGATATTTACCACACTACTTAAAAAGGATTAATACAGTACTACAAATTAATACAGCTTAACTTTCCAACATAACACATATAGTATTCCTTTTAATATCTGCGAAGAGCCAATCATATAATATGCGTTTTTCACACATAGTCTCTGTCTTAATATTATGCTAAGGCCTAAGACATATGTTTATCACACTACTATTTATATATATGTTATATGGTGCATACATAAGCTGACAGATTACACTATACCAAAAAGCAGTTAAAAGAAATTACAAATTGTGCCATATTAAAATCTTTGTGGTTAATAATAACTTGCAAAAGCTAATATATAAATGCGAAAGTCAATAACTATATTGTCCTTTATAACAGTGAGGTAGGGTAGTAATAGGGTCCCAGTGCAAAGGCCATTCTTACAAGCAGAGGCTCACTCATGGTAGGAGAAGCAGTGGGAGGACAAAAACTCTGCAGTGGCAGCGAATCCTCTGGACAGCAACAGTCCATTCCCCTGTGATCCGAGAGAGAAGCCGAGCCCAGCCCCTCACCCCCCAGACAAAATCTCTCAATATGTCACCTATTCCAAAAGAAAGCTCCTCAGTTATGAGAGTGCAGCTTCACACTTCCCCCCACTTTGGCCACTTCTTTTGTCTTTTAAGTACAGATGGGAGAAGATGCCCTCAGAGAAAAAGAAAAAAAAGAACAATCCTAACTTCCAACAGGCATGTCTCTCCCAGGTGTCTAAGCAAGGGCAGGTAACTCATACCCTTTGACTTCAAACCAGGCTAAAGGTCAGCAAAGTAGATTTGTCCAGATTCCCTAAAGCTGATGCCCAATTTTTGTTTTGGTGGAAGGGCCCTCATGTAGACCTCAAAGGGATCTTCCCTGATGGGGAAGCCATCTCTGACCTCAGCAGATGACAGCTCCAACTCACAGAGCAGCCTTGCAGGGGCTATAGGGGCAGGGGAAGAGAGTTTCATCCCAGCCCAAAGCCAGGCTGCTTCTGTCTGTCCTTCTAGCCCCAAAACATCCCATGGGGTGAGGCTATGTGGAAAATGCATATTATATGATTGGTTCTTCGCAAACATTAAAATGAATACTATATGTGTTATGTTGGGAAGTTATGCTGTATTAATCTTTTTAAGTAGTGTGGTAAATATAGTTTTTAGGCTATAGCATAATATTAAAATAGAAACTATGCGATGTAAGATACTTTTTGTCACTAGCTCAAAGAATGGACAAGATAATCAAGAAATTCTTTGCATAGAGATAACAGCAACAAGACATCAAAATTCCAAGAGAAGAATTGTTGCCTCCTTATCGGGAAGTCCCAGACTTCAAGGGGCCAAAAAGATTGATTTACAAGATGAGAGGGGGAAGTTGACAATAAACAGAAAAATCCCTAGTTTGAAAGGAATGTTTGAATCATGTATGAGATATATGAATATGCAATACACTATTGCTTTTAATGGTTAATCCTTTGTTAGCAAAGTGTGCTTTTGTGTGGCAGAGCAGTGCACCCGGACATGTGTAATTCTTTGCTTTTTATTGTCCTTTATTATCTTAACTTAGATTGTCCAAATTCTTATTGTCTTAATTTTTATTACTATTTTAATTATTATTTTTATTACCATTAAACTTCTAAAATTTTAACACAAGTGAATGGCATTTTTTACAGGCTACATGCTTGGAATTCATTCCTGTGGAGAAGGATGCCCAGGAGAGCAGCCCTAACAGTCAGGGGCTAAGACTTTTGCAAGATGTCCCTGGAGCAGCAGAGCTTTGAAGCTGAATTCTGGTAGCACCCTCTTGCGTGGAATCTCACGTGGCTAATAATTCGGTTCAGTGCACTCCACTATCTGCCTCCCAGTGGAGGAAGACTTTGACCTTCTCCTCTTCCCAGCTGAGCTGCCTAATTCCACAAACTTCTTACACTGACAGGTGGTTTGGCACTCAGAGGTTTAAGTTATGAATAAATAAACAACACATTTTCATGTTCCTGGTTCTCTCTACTTCATCTAGTCTCAGGAGCTGCCCTAAAGATTGAATTTTTATTCTTAGGGGTAAAACAGAGCACTATTCTACTGCAGGGAGATTGCCGAGGGCTGCTTTGGTGGGACAGACAAAGCAAACCACCCATTGCTGATGCTTTTAACTATCAGAAAAAAAAAAATGAAAGGGTTTCTCCTCTGTGTTATTATGTGTAAAGACCACAGCAACAGCCAGGAAATCAGATTATTCACTCTCTAGCCTGTCTCAGAAAGAAAACAAAAGCAACCAGAAAATAAAAACAAGTTACACAAAACAATGCAAAAAGCAAATTGGTGATTTTAAAGGAGGCAAAATATTGCTAGCATGTTACAAAGAGTATCAACTTCCCCTTAGTTCTTTTTGTGTAATTCAGGTCACCATAGTTTTGAGATAAAGCTGCCAGAGCCGTTGACTTTAGACAGTCAAAATCAGTTTCTCCTTTTCTGCCCCTGATCTATATGTATGGATTGGTTTAGTCCTCTTTGAAGTAGGTCTGTTGGGGTTTTTTTGCTTATGGATGAGTGTATAACACCCTCCCAGTGTATGACTCACTGAGAAGGGCTCCAGCTGTCGGAACATCTTGTGAACCCTGGCTTTACCCTTGTAAAGCCCCAGAGCTCCTGCCACTGGCAGGGGGGCAATGCTCCAACCCCATGCAAACAGTTGAGGCTTACTGAACCAGGTGAAACTTAATGAGCCGTCATCCAATCCATCCAAGCAACAAGTGATGATTGAGGCTTGTCTTAATCAATGTGGTGCTGTGTTGCCTGGGTGGTCACCAAGTGCTGGAAGGGACCTTAGCATCCCTCTGACCCCACCCCATGGGCAAGAAGCTGGTGGTGTCTGAAACGAGCTGGGCTACAGCTGTCTTGGTGCTTTTTTTTTTTCTCAGTGGCTGCCAGGAATATGCTAAGTGCCTGCCTGAATCCAGGGGTGAAGCCCTTGGGGTTTTGTTTAAAGCTTCAGTGGCTACAAATATCTCCTTTACCCTATTTCTTTGCCCTGATGAGGTCCTCTACTTCTTGGGCATTGTGAAGATTGCTCATTAGCTATGTGTTTCTGTGATATGGCCATACTTAGGATGGACAATCAAATGTTACAGGACTGCTTTCTTGTGTCATTACCCTGTGTACCAGCTTATCTTTGGGAGTTACAAATGCCTCTATCTTGCATTAATACTTGAGAATCTGAAGTGCTTTAAAGTACTTTAGAAACCAAAGGAAGGAACTATTTAATCCTACAATAAAATGCAAATTCTGCTGGGATTGGTCTTCCTGATATCTAACCTAAATTTCCCCTCTTTCAAATGGTAGCCCTTACTCCTTGTCCTATTGCTACAGTTCCTTATGAAAAGTCTATCTCCAGCTTCCCTGGAGGCCCCTTCAGATACTGGAAGGTTGCTTTGAGGTATCCATGCAACCTTCTCCAGGTGGAACAGCCCCAGCTTTCTCAGCCTTTGTAGGGAAGGTGTTTCAATCCTCTTATCAACTTTGTGGCCCTCCTCTGGACTCTGGACAAACTGGTTTTACAACCTTCCTAAAAATCCTGTGCAGAGATGTAATTACCCTCGCCTTACATCAGAGGGGAGCCTGGCACCAGAGGTATGACCGCAGCACCCAGAGGTGTCGGCCAGTGAGTCATGCCTCAAAGTACAGAGGAGCACAGAGGGGATGGGGCAAAATGAACTGGGAATGGGGGAGAAGAGTGGAGTGTGAGGATACTAGTCCCATTGGGTGTGAGAAGAAAGGGGGAGGAACAGGAGCTCCTCTGGCCAAGGAGCTGATTCTTTTTGGAACATGGGAGATAAATTCATTCCAAGTTAGGAGCTGATGCTGTAATTAATACTCAGTGGAGTCACTGGGGCTGTGCACAATAATTACTTGCAAAACTAGATGGGAGTTAAATATTTATGCTAACTGAAATTCAATTTTGGAGGTAATCTCAGGATGCAAGAGAGTGTGGGGTGATGCCATTTTGGTTTTTGCCTTTTTTTTCTTTTATATACTCTCTATTCTTTACACATATATTTGTAGCTTTGTAGTTTAGCTTCAGCATTTTCCTGGGCAGGAAGACAAAACAAATTCCAGGACCCATATGTTATCTTGGTTCTCCCTGGCAACCAAGGCTGAAAAACAGCTCTTTGGGACACATTTTCATCAACAAGGTTCAGTCCCATCTAAGGGGGGAGAATTTAGAAGGGGTTTGTTGTGGTTCAAATTTATGTTATTGATTCCTTGTTAAATGGTTCATTCTGTTGTATCCCCATGTTCTCCCCAAGTTAGTTTACCCCTGGGTTTTACCCTCCCTCAAAGCTGTCCCTCATGCCATTCCCCACCCCTTGTTCCAGCTCTTTTCCTGGCTGTCAAGGCAACCCAGCCCCTTTTGTGCCGGAATCTTCCCTGCCATTTTCACATGGGCCAATCCCTGACTGCAACACCCTTTTGGAATTCCCCTATTCCTCGAAACCCCATTGGTCCATGTGACTCATCCTCTCCACCCTCCTACCCCAATTAGCCCCAGACACTTGATGTAATCCCCTCACTCCTCCCCTGAGGATTCCCTATTGGTTAGCTGTTTGTATCCACCCCCTGATTTGTATCTGTACAAAACCCCTTGCACAGGAGTGCCTGGGGCTCTTTGTTTCTGATCCCTTTACTTGGAATAAACCCTTCCTTGTGGAACCTCAAGACGGAGAGCCTCCTCCTTTCTCTTCTGCCTGGTCTCTGTCATGGCTTGTGTCTGGCACCGTAGAGCAAGTGTCCCTAAAGGTTCTGCCTCTGGTAAATCCCCATACCGAGGCAGTTCCCCACTCCTGGCATGGCACTGGAGTTCTAAGAGCTAGCCCAGGCTCCGGCAGTCCCTTCAGGACTTGGACTGGGTGTGAATTGCATCGCTTGTGCTCCTAATTGGTGCTTTTTTGTCATTTATGCTAATTGACCGAACTTATAAAACTGGATGCACCCCCATGTGGGGTGGGCTTTAGTGGACATTTTTCCATAACTACCCCTGGAGGCCTTCAATAAAGATTCAATTTTATATAACCTCTTATATTAATATTATCTCCAAGTGTGTGTTGTTTCATTTTTAGGTTGAAAAGGCATCATGTGTACATGGGCAGGAATGGGTGAAGGGGGTTCATATAAAGGGGCAGAGGTAAGCCTGTAGGATCCAATACAGGCTGCTGAGATGAAGGAAGCAGTGATTCAGAGGTTACAATGGGCAAAAATCCTCTCCTGAGATGCTCTAGAGAGAGTTGGAAATGTTGCTGCTGATGACTGGGATTAAGAGAGGCGATGATGCCGTGACTGGGTAGGAGCTGCAACGAATAGTAACGGACCAGAAGCCTCATCTCATACCTACAGCCATCACCTGTCGCACTCGTATTAGGGATGGCTGAATGAGGCGACAAATACTCCAGTCTCAGAAGGTAAATGCTGAGTTTATTAGACATTACATCGGTTTTTATAGACTGTTCCAAGAAAGCTTGACCTGATTGGTCCTCAATCAACATCCCTCACATCATTGGCTAATTAGGAACAATACCCTTCTTGTAAACATCTTACAAGTAAACAGCAAGTTCAAAACACCAGCTGCAAAGATTGAGGATTGTAGGAAAGACATTTCTGTTCTTGTGAGCCAGGGAAGTCTTCCTGAAGATAAGGAAAGCCTTCTATCTCTCTCAAGGAAGGTATCAAGGCTATCACCATGACAACGTGAAGAAAGAGGGAAAATAAAAAGATATGGACTTTGGTTGCCTCACAGAGTGATGTGGCTCCTTTTCACCTGTTGAGAGTTTTGTTTCCTTTCTATGACCAATGGGCAGTGTGTATGTTTGTTAAGCAAATGTAAATATCTTGTAAAACTATAAAGGCAACAAGTTGCTTTAATAAATAGATCTATACAGCCTTCTGATGGAGTCCTGGTGCTTTGCGCCGACTGGGGCTCTATAATGACAAAGGATTATTTTAATTCTTTCTCTGAGCTTTCTCAAACTCCCTCAGAACAATGCCTGGGAAAGTTTATCTGACTTTCTCTCTGACCAGACTGTCAGCAGCCACAGTCACCTGCATCCCCACCACAAGCATTTGCATGCAGGAGGTGATCCCCAAATATAACAGGTCAGCTTGGCTCTTGGGAGACTTTCATTGGAAATTAGGAGCCAAATGCCCATCTGCAGGAGTCCTGGTCACCTGGATGAAACAAGGCTCAGGCCCAGCTTTCAGCACATTTTCTTGCATGGGAGTTGTTAAATACCAGGAATGTGAAGTTTGAGGAGCGCTTGGCAATGATGCTGGCAACCGTGCCCAGCTAGACAGCAGGTCAGGTGACACATGGGGTAACGCCAGCCTTTTTTGTGAACAGAAATTGTACCTGTCCCCAAGCAGTAGCTCAGCACAAGGATTTCCCAGGCAGAGATGCTGTGTGGTGGCAGTGTGGGGAAATGAGCTCTGCAGGATGAAAGCTGGCAGCTGCAGGAGCCAGCAGATGCAGCATTCCTCTGCTTTCCATAGCAGAGGTAAGGGTAAGAACCTGCCCTGCTCCATTGCAAGCCAGATGCAGCAAAGTCCTGCAAGGCAGACAGAAAATTGCTTGCAAACATCATCTGAACACCCAGTTAGGGTTTTTTCCGCTCCAACACTGAATCTGCTTGTGTTTCCCATGAGCATAGCCCACAGGCAGAGTGGAATTATTTGGCTTAGGGGTCCTTTGTCGGGGACAGAGCTCAGTCCAATTCACTGGAGAGTTCTCTGAACATTTACATTTACTTTCCGGATGGATAAGTATTCTTCTACTCTCTGTCTTAACATGCCTACACATTTGCTCTTGAAGAGATCCTACTTATAGTATTCCCACAATGCAGGAAAAAACTTGAACTGAGGATGGCTAGGGTTCAGGGAGAAGAATTTGGACCTGACATGGAGATGACACACTCCAGGCTGGGATGCTACCTCAGAGCAGAGTCCTTCTGAAAAAGGTCAGTTCCACTGGAGTCACATCGCTGCTTCATAGTGGTGCATAGCATGGCACGGAGAAATGAATTAAACTGTCTGAAGTTATGCAAAAGACAACTGAAGAGCTAAAAACAGAACTAAAATTATCTGAGTCCCAAATCTGTGACCTCCTGTGTAGGGACACGCATGGGGTAGGCTTTTAAATACCCTGAAAACTCAAATCCAGTTGGACCTGGGGTCTGAAGTTGCTTCTGTAAAGGTGTATATATGTAAATGTATATATAAAGGGAATATTTCTCCCACTACAGTAATCTGTATGTATGCTGCTGCCAGCCCAGCTCCATTCCTGGTGGCTGTTCCAGCCACTGTGGTAGTTGGCTAAGGTGGGTCAGGTTGCTGTGGCTTTGCCTCGTGCTCTCTGCAGGTCACGTAGGTGATGTTCACTCTCCTGGTTTCAGTTGGGATAGAGTTAATTTCTTCTCAGTAGCTGTTACAGTGTTGTGTTTTGGATTCAGAATGAGAATGGTGTTAATAACACTCCAGTGTTTTAGTTTTTGCTAAGTCATGTTTATCCTAAGTCAAGGACTTTTTTTCCTTGTCTCATGCTCTGCCAGTGAGGAGGTTCACAAAAGAAACTGGGAGGGAGCACAGCTGGGACAGGTGACCCAAACTGACCAAAGGAATATTCCATACCTTAGAATGTCATGACCAGTATATAAACTGTGGGGAGTTACCCAGAAGGGCAGTCAATCTGGATTCGGGAAGGGGGATGTGGTGGTTTGACCGGATATGGGATATCTGGGATATGTTGTTTATACTGTGGTCATCAGAAGGTATTCGGATTTTAATATTGGCACCTGGTTTGGCCACTGGAGCATTGAATCCGCCTCTGAGAACACTAACCCAGGAGTTAAAAGCAGGGCTCTCCTCCCTCGGAGTCCTCTTTGAATTTCCGGCGGGAAAGAGCTGCTTCTCTCCCCCGGCCCAGCTGCTAGCTGGGCGGGAGAGGGGAAAGCCACGTGGCCCAGCAAAGGTAGGCCTGACCCTGAGGGATGGAAGGGTGGAGGAGCAAAGTACTGGAAAGCACTGAGCAGCCCGTTTCCCCCCCCCCCCCACCACCTATGGAAACGGAGAGAGAGTGCAGCCTGTGCTTGAGACTGAGTTACCTTGAAACTTGATATCATGTGCCGGCAGCAGGCAGCACGGCTGAGGAGGAGAAGGGGGGGGCAGCGAGAAGGTGTCCAGCCGCTGTGGGAGTCTCCGGGCAGTCAGAGCCCGAGCTTTTAACCCTTTGTAGACAATGAAAACTTTACAGAACATTAACCCTTCCTAGAAGAGAGATAAGAGTAAAGGATGAAGGAAGAAATGGGCCAGTGGGGAGGTCTGGCAAGAGAGAAAGAGAGATGTTGGAGGAATGGAGAAAGATGGAGTGGCATTTTTTGCTGGACTCTTTTTTTTTGTATAGCCATGGACTGTTTCCTTGTGATACAGTGACTGCATCCAGGGGGAAGCAAGGACTCAGAGCCAGGAGAGTTCAGTGTTGAGACCCCTCGGCCCCAGGGGGTGTAAGAGAAATGGGGGGGACAGAGGTCCCAGAGATGAGACTGTGCTCTGTTTGGAACAAGACGAGGCACCCTTAAAAAGTCCACACTCAAAGCAGGCCCCTGGCCCATGCACGGTGGTGAGAGCACCGGGCATGGAAGGAAGATGTCACAATGGCAAAAGGATACTCCGGGAGGTGCTGATTGTGACAAGAAGTCCATGGCACAAGGAAGGACTCCGTCTACTCTTGATGAACTGAAGATTTGATTATCTAAAGGGTGGTGCCAGACCGAGTGTTGATAATTTTGGGCAATGTAAATGTACTGGGAATTTGGTGGGAGGAGGAGGGGGAGTGTTTCTGTGCAGTTTTCATTTTCTTTGTGTTTATTTTCTTTCTTTGTGGTTTAGTTTTTGTAGTTTAGTTAATAAAGTTTTCTCTTTTTTCCCCTAAGTAGGAGCCTGCTTTGCTTATTTCCGGGTACCACCTCACAGCAGACGCCAGGGAGAGGGAATCTTCATGGGGGCACTGGCATTGTGCCAGTGTCAAACCATGACACGGGGTCTGGCATCGGTCAGTGGGTGGTGAGCAATTGCATTGTGCATCACTTGTTTTTTCCCTTTTAATTATCATTATTGTAATCATTTACCATGATTACTGTATTTGACTTTCTTTTCAATTATTAAACTGTTCTTATCTCAACCTACAAGTTTTACTTTGATTCTCCTCCCCATTCAACCACAGTGGGATGGGGGGGTGGGGGGGGTGAGGTTTGAGCGAGGGACTGCATGGTGCTTTATTTCCAGCTGGGCTAAAACAGTGACACTTATACTAATTCCTGTAACATGCAACCCAAGTTATGGCTGACAACAGTTTAAAGGTATATCCATTGCAATCTCCACCCTGATCCTTTTGGGCCAGGTTATAGCATTTGACATTGCAATGAACTTCCCTTGTTCCCAGCCTGGCTGCAACGAGGGGTTTCCTGCTAGAGTTCACCATTAGTAGTCTCCATCATTGTCCTCCATGACTGCAGCGGGACAGTTTCCTCACCATGGTCTGCACCATGGACTGCAAGGAATCCTTGTTTCCCCTGCCTCCACCGTGGGGTCCCTCTCATGGGAGACCTCCACGAACTTCTCCAATGTGGATCTTTCCCATGGGCTGCAGTTCTTCAGAAACTGCTCCACTGTGGGTTTCACGTGGTGTTCGTATGTCTGAGACCTAACACATGACAGACCTCCCATGCTTCATCAGCCGAACAGTCTGTTTTTTTGTTCCTGACCACCTTTTATCGGCAATTAAAAAACTTCTGGTGCTATACAGCCATTGGTCTGATCTCTGCACCTCCCAGATTCCCAAACAGTCAAATGTTTGTATTTTAGGAGAGTTGTTATTGGTTGAAACCTCTGTCAGTCAGTCTGTGCCTGCTGCTCTCTGTGAAGAGAGCTGAGGCCACAGTCAGCCCAGACGCTGGTTTATGGAGTTGGGCTGGATTTCTTACTTATAACTGGATTAATGCTACTGCGACCGTGGATCCTTCATGGGCTCACAAATCCTGCCAGCAAACCTGCTCCAGCATGGGCTTCTCATGCAGTGTGCTAGTTTTGGCTAGGACAAAGTGAGGGGGCAGAGCCTAGAGCTTTGTGGGCATGTCTAGTGTTGGGAAGGATGAAAGTTTGACAAGAAAGTTTAACAGATATGTATGCTTGGCAGAAAGCTCTCTGAATGTAGAATCTGAGAACGAAATAGAGATGGAAGCAAGTTTTGACACAGAAGAAAAGAATTGCTGAGTCAGTTTTACTGGATAACTAAGAAGGCAAAGGGTATGTTAGTTAGAAAGGGTTTTTATGGCTTAGAGCAAAGGACAAACCCACCTTAAACAGAAGATGTTTTTACCAAGCAAAAAGATTCCACGGGCAAACAAGACTGCCGATGTTGCAAATAGAAAAAAGGCCTAAGAATTTTCCACTGCAAGAAAACTGAAAAACAACTTCAAGCCTAAACTGTAACATACTAACTTTTAGTGATTGGAGAATAGTAACATGAATATGGTATAGTAGTTATGATAGGCTATAGGTAAAAGTAAAGGTGTGGATTGGTTCTTATGTATTAAGATGCTCAGCAAAGTATATAATGCATTGTAACCAAAATTAAAGGGCCTTCAGGCTTGTCTACAGCTGGAGCTGACAGCTGTAGGTGCAGGCTCTGTCACCCACGACCCTGGACTGTTGTAACATCTTGGATACAATAAACTGCATTTTGAAGAACTGTCTGAAGTCCTGCATCTCTTGTTCAGGCTCTTACAGTCTAGGTTGTTTATTATATATCATTCCCATCATCACTGGATGGTGTGGTGTGTTGGTTTAACACAGCCTGATTTTTTTGGTGGTGGGGGGGGAAGCCACAGAGGTGGCTTCTGTGAGAAACTGCTAGAAGCATCCACTATGTCTGAAAGAGCCAATCTCTGATGGCACTGAAGATGGACATGCTGCTGGCCCAATTAGAGAATTTGGTAACACTTCTGTGATGACATATTTAACCTCGGAGACACAGCTTTTTCTGAGGGGTGGCCAGGTGCCACAGCCAGGACCAGCCCAGCGCGCGCAGCCATGCAGCTGCTGCAGCTGCACGGCTGCCGCCATGTCAGCATGGCCCACGGTGAACTTTGTCTGCCTGGCCACCTCTAGCCAGCTGTGCCGCAGACAGAAGAGCAAGGGCGGTGGCAGCGGCTTCATCTTCTCCATGCCTGATATGAAAAGAGGCATTAAATAGCACCAGCGCCATGGTGGCCACAACTGCCCATGCAGTGGCAGTGGGGGTCATGTGGCCAGCAGCAGAAACATGGTGAGCGATTCCCCAACACAGAACCTAGCCAAAATTAACCTCTCAGCACTGTGAAACCCTGCAGAAATATTTGAACATGTGGAATTTGTTGGCAGTACTTAGAAGCAGCATTTTTTTCCTCTTACACAAAGAGGAAGAAGTGAGGAGATGTAGAGAAAGACAACATGGCAACACCAAGGTCAGTGGAAAGAAACAGGAGGAGGAGATACTCCAAACACCAGTGTCAAAATTTCTCTGCAAGCCATGGTGAAGACTATAATAAAACAGTCTCCCTATAATCCATTAAGTCCATGGGGGGATGCAGAGATCCATGGGGGGATGCAGAGATCCATTTGCAGCCCATGGGAAAAGGTGCTCATGCCATAGCGAGTGAATGCTAAAAAAGCTGTAATCCAGTGGGATTCAAGCAAAGAGCAGTCCCCTATAGATCCAGATGAAGTCTAGGGCACACAACCCACATGGTGGAAGTTCCTATGGAGCATACCATAGTTGTAGACCAACTCATTGGCAGTGATGCCTTGGACAGAAGGAGAACAAACAGTGGATAATTTGGTTGCTCAACTGGTAATATGAGGAAAGTCTCTCTTCCTCCCTGTGGGCCTGCATCTCAGCCACAGAAAGACTGTCCAAGGACTTCCAGCAGTTTAAAGAGGAAATGTCCCATGTCCCGCCATTATGAAGCAAAGCCTCTTGCTATTAAGAGCAAGCTTTCCCCTACCACAAGGTAGGTAACCTGTAGTTTTACCTGCATAACCATGGAGAGGACATGAGGAAGTGGGATGGAAAACCCATCTCAGCCCTAGGAGCCATGGGTATGTGAGTTGAGAGGAAGAACAACCACCATGGGAAATTCTTCAAGGATAAATGCTACTCCAGTTTCTGTGATCCATGAAGGGATGAGACCCATCAACAGACAGAGAGTGAATCTGAGATTTATTCAGAAGCACTCATCTTTACTCCTAAAAGCTTTTTTTTTTTGTTACTGCTCACAGGCTTAATCACAGTTCTACAATAAATCTGTCTTCTTGATATCTTCTGTTATTCTCTCCAAAACCATGGCTAGTAGACTGCAAAGAGTGCACAGTTCTATGTTAAAGTAGAAGTAGAAACTCATTCATCCAGTTCTGTCTTGGGTACACGCTGTCCAGAGAGACACTGCTGTTGCTGCAGGCGCTGCTGCTGTTGCTCTCTGTTTAACTCTTTCCTTACACCAACTCCTACTACCCCAACAATTCCCCCTTTTTTATTTTTTTTGGGTCATGGACAAAGCAAATGCAACCATAGATTTTTTTGTGTGTGCCTCTAACAGCTCTAATTATGTTGAAAAGGACAAGACAGAAAAAAGATATCACTGCCAGACAACCTAATCCATTGAAAACCCAAACTTGTAAATTTACTCCTGAAAACCAATTTTTCGGATTTAGCCAAGTAAGATCATTTTTTTAAGTCTGTCAGCACTTTTTGTTCCTCCAGACTTTGCAAGTCTCTGAGTTGATCTTTTGAGTGTGAAGTGAGTGGATGTCTTGTATTCATGTAGTGGTTTTGGTTCGCCAATTCAAGATTTCCCAGCCAACGCATTAATGAGTGTGGTGGGTTCAGTGCTGGCCAATCACTAGTGCATTCACTAGAATATACTTACTCATTTCCTTCTGTGAGGTAGGACCAGGACAAAGGTAAAGCAGGCCCAAAACTTTAAAAGGGTATAAAGAGAAATTTATTAACAGCAACTAAAAGAAAGAGTAATAAGAATCAAAACAAAACCTTCAGGACAATTCTCCTCCCCCTACAACCTTTTCTTTCCCAATGACAGTGTAAAGAAACAAAACCTAAAGTTTCAGTCAGCTTACCTCCTCTAGAATAATCTTTCTTCAGTTCACTTAGGGAGAGAAGTCCCTCTTGTTAATGTTATGGAGACTTCTCCAGAAGAAAATAGTTCTCTCGTGTCTCTCTTCACAAATAGTAGACACCCGGGGAAATCTGCAGTCGTGAAATTCCTCCCATTTTCCACAAGCTTTTCCCACAGCTGTGTTTATGGGCCATATCAGCTTATGAGGTACTGTTTTAAAGATGAGCTGTTCAAAGGCAAAGGTCCTCATTATCTATCTCTGAGAACAGAGGTCTTCTCTCCCTGGGAGCATAGGATGTTCATCACTCTTCTCTCTCTCTGCTCAAACTTCTCATAGATCACAAATACTTTATCATCTGGTTACTTTGGCATGGAGGCCTTTGCTCAATATCAATTTGAACCCTTCATTTCCGTATGCTTTCATGTGTTACAGGGAAACAGCGAAGCGATACGTGGAGTAAATAAACTCCACAACCAGATATAGTTATGAAATGGGTATGTATGTCAGCGCCTGGCACAAGCGATATAGCTATCATGAAAACTTGTGCCCTGAGCCTCAGTCTGACCCACATCTTTATTCACAAAGGTATTCCATATGCAATACATTGCACAACTTTTCCATGCATATTCAACCCCTGGCCCTGCCTGTTCTCGCCTTGCATGGTAATCAGATCCATGCCCTTCTGGGCATGCGTCGTTTGCTGTGGTGGTTGCACGGGAGTCTCTGGTGGTCTCTGAGGCTGAAGACTGTGGTCTTCCTCATGACTGAACTTCTGAACTTTTCTCCTTTGCGCGTGCATTTTTGGTCTCTTGGTGCTTATCTGAGTACGTCTGTCAGCCTTGATTAGCTTGGAGATGGAGGAGTCCCTTAATCTGGGCTCTTTGCATGCTTTGGTCTTCTCTGCTATTTTTTTTTATGCAAGAAGCTTCAGAAATTTGCATTTTCCTATGCCCTTTGTACCATGACAGAGGTTTCTTAAGTAAAAAGGTTAAAATTCAACACATAGTTCTACAGGCTAAACTTTAAATGCTGAATTCATATTGCTAATTCAAGTGAACTCCAAAAATCTCTATTTCAGTCCTCCCTTTTCTTAAAATATAGTAAATTCTTTTACTATAGGGGTCTTGATCTAAATTTTGACTTACTATCATGACAGCTCTCTTTCAGCAGGATTCCATGAGTCCTAGAGAGTGAAGTCAAAATGGCCACCCGTCTTAACATTCTCCAATTCCACATGAGTGTTAAAATAGACATCATTAAACTTATAGTAACTAAAATTAATAAATCTATAATGGGGTGACATAAAGTGTTCATGATCTCAGTTGCAGTTGGTGACCATCCAAATAGTGCATCTCACCAGTTATGACTTGTGTCTTGTTTTACTCTTTGCAGGACTGTTTATTTCGGCTATGTCATGATGGACAGTTACCAGACTTCTCTGCCCATTCTTTTGAATCTCCTCTACAATTTTGATTACATCTTGATGTTTCATCAATTGTTTTACTAGGGTTAAATTCATTCTAATGGGTGTGGGTGGTAACTCGTTGTATGTTGTGTAGTTTGATTTTATTAACTGGTAGGATACAACTGGTGCTGAATATACAAAGTCACACCCAGTAATCTTAATAAAGTTGCAAATACAAAAATTGGAATGATTCTTATCAGATATGGGGACCTTGTTTTTATCAATTTCTATGATTTCGCACAGTCTTTAAACACACACAGCTATCACTTATATACACCAGTATAGTTTGTTGGTTGGTATCTGGGTGGATCTCAAAGTGAAAAATGCCTTGGTCAGTGTCAAGGCATATGTCTTGAGCACTAATCAAATTACTCTCACAGATGAATCTCCGTTGTTTTTGAGCAATGCAAGGTTCCAGGTTCACGGTTTGCCATTTCTCCTGGATTTTCCAAGCCCATACCCTACGTTCTGAGGGGTATAATACTGACTTCTCATGACTTAACCCCAAGGCAACAATGGGGTGAATAGTCTGGACTGTGGCATTACGTATAGTGAGCACAAAGGCAGTAGCTGTGTTAGTGGTGGGATTATATGCAAAATTTACCATGGTCCACCAAGACTGGAAATCTCTCTCAAAGTCTGTAGCACTGTCTTAGACAACTTTTTGTACCTCAGTTGGAAACACCCTTTCACTTCCTTCTTTTATGATTAAAGCAGATGTTGATTGTATCTATAATTGTGTTTGTATACAGCTAAGGGCTATCCTGCGTCACCTTTTATTCATCTACTAGTAAGCTATGATCTTGATCTTCAATTCCCTTCCATCTTGGCAGCACCTTTGAGACTTGCCACTGACTATTTCTTAATGCCAATAGAGACGACTGTAAAGGCTGTTTTAATTTTATCAGATTGCTAGTTGCTGCAGCTAATTTGTTCATTAATATTTCAGAGTCAATCTCATTCAAAACCCCTAACCCGGTCCTTAAGATCTCGGTTAAATCGCTTTGTGTTCTGTCTCTGAAGTGTACTTGTTTTTGTAGCCATTTTGTCTATCCCTCGAAAGATGACTTTAGGAAGGGGGAACAAGCTGGCTGAACCGTCAAGATATTGGTTTGCATTAACAGTTCAACACGTTTAAGGGACTATTCTGGGTTAAATAACAGTTGTTGTTGACCTGTATTCCTTATTACATATAGGCTGATTTCATAAACTTTAGGTTCAACCTTAAATGGCATATTTTGGATTTGCACTTGAGTGCTGGGTTGGGTTGTAATGGGCTTGGTTATAGTGCTTATTTTAAATTTGCAAGCCTAATAGTGTTTCGTGGCAGAGGCAAACCACATCAACAGCTTGTCTTAATGTGAAGTTGTATCAACAGTCTAATTCATTTGGACAATTGCAAACCTTCTGGTGTTTATTCACACTGATTTGGGTTGCTTTACTATAGGTAGTTCTATTAATCATTTGACACCCTATCCTAATTACCTCCCCTATGGTCCCTTGAAGTGACCACAACTTCTGTTTCTGCCACTCTTGCTTTTTATATATTTGGTTACTGTGCATGACCACAGTTGTTAGGTTTAAACCTTTTAAATCAGAAGGTTTCCCCATGGAACTGGTGTATTGAGTAAAGGCTTGAGACCAAGGCTATTCAACATTGCCCTGGCTAGGAGTACTTTCTAATTTTTGCATTACACTTATGATTGTAAACAATACTTCAGCAAAAATCTCCACCTACTATGATACATTCATTTTGTCTGAGTAAGTTTCAGTTTCAGTTCACCATCATTCAGTGTTATTCTCCAAGGGGCTTCTGGAGCTTTCTTAACACAGCTGTGGTGGATCTAAGCGCTTTGTTCCTTAATCTTGATTGCAGTGAAGGTAGTAAGGAACACTTGGTATGGTCCTTCTCATTGTGGTTCCAGGGCCTTCTCTGTAAGACACTTAACATATACATAGTCTCCAGGTTGTACGTCATGTACTGGTGCATCGAGCCCTGTACCCTGAGTTCCAGCCACATATTTTTTGATTGCTCTAAGTTGTTTGTTTAGAGCAATCATATAGGAGGTTAGCAATACATCCTGGGTAGACATTCCCTTCTGCACCCCATATGGTCTCCCATAAAGCATTTCAAAGGGACTCAGCTTTTCTTTAGTCTTGGGTTTGGTTCAAATCTGCAGTAGTGCTAATGGAAGGGATTGAGGCCATGAAAAATTAGCCTATTGTCCTAATCGTACAATTTGTTGTTTGATCAAATGATTCATTTTCTCCACTGTTGTAGTGTGTTTTTATACTTTGTAATACTTTGAAGTAGTTTTGTTTTGTATCCCCGTATTTTTCCCAAATGGTTTATCCCAGATTGTACCCCCCTCCCTTTACCTGTGTAATCCCTCTCCCTGGATGAGATCATCCCCAAATCCCCACCCTGGCTCTCTGTCAATCACTCAGAATCCCATCCCCTCCATCTAGAAGCTTAGGTCCAGGTCATCAAGTGATTAGCCAGAGGCAAGGGGTCAGCCCCCCGAGCCTTGCCCCATGCGCTGTCCTAAATGTCTATCCCCCAGTACCCATCCCTTAGGATCACTTATTGGTTAGTAAATGTTATCTACTTTCTGTTTCCACCTCCCTTTAAATGTAACCTTGGCACATCTCCCGGGGCTCTCAGCAGGAGGCCCCTTAAGGCGCAGGAGCTCCCCAAAGCCCCTGAATAAAACCTTGGATTAACCCCTGCTAAGAGTCGGCCCTTTATTTTCTACCGATGTCTCTAGTGTCTCTTCTGCTGCAAAGGCGACTGGCCTAGGTGCCCTCAGTACCCTCGGGGCATGGGAGAGTGTCTCCCCGCTGTCGGCCATGTCGGGGTTGCCCCCCTGGTGTCTGCCAACTCGGTACTGGCCAAGGGTTCCTGAGAGGCTGCCCAGAGGGACAAAGACACTTCACCTGACCACTTGATTGTGGGTTATATGGGGTGTGAGGTTCCCAGTCTATGCTCAAGTATTGGCTAACCTGTTGCACTACTTTTGCAATAAAATGTGGTCTTCTATCTGAGGAGACTGTGGCTGGGACTCCAAGGTGTGGTATGATTTCTTGTACTAATTCTTTTGTTACTTCCTGAGCTTTAGAAGTCCTGGTGGGGAATGCTTCTGGCCATCTTGAAAAGGTATCTGTTAGCACCAGTAAAAACTTATACCCCCCTTTTCTTGGCAATTCTGTGAAATCAATCTGCCATTGCTACCCAGGCCCATGATCTTTCCCAATTTCTGGACAAGTTTTGGTTTGGGAATATTCTTGGGGTTGGTCTGGAGGCAAAGGTCACACTGTCGAGTCACTTGGGCGATAGTGGCTCGTAAGTGTCTAGCTATGATCCTTTCATTTAGGTATTTATATAGGGCATCAATTTCCCAATGTGTTTTCTGTTGTTCCTCCCTTATTAGGGACTATAATAAATAGGACGATATAACAACTTTTCCCTCCATGGTGGCCCATGCCTCCTGGCTGTAGTTTCCTTTTTGCTCATGGATCAATTTTTTGTCTAATTTGTTGTATTTTGGCTTACCTTTGAGGGAAATTTGCTCGTCTGGAATCAGGGCTGCTTCCAGTATTACCTCAATTTTTGCCGCTTCTTTTGCTTCCCTATCTGCCAGCTCGTTCCCTTCTTCTAATTCTGAGTTTATCTTCTGATGTGCCTTAATGTGCATGATTGCTACTTTCTCTGGCAACTGGACTGCTTCTAGAAGTCGCAGTATTTCTGGTGCATGTTCAATGTTTTTCCCTTGAGAGTTCAGCAGTCCTCTCTCTTACTAAATGGCTCCATGAGCATGCACTAGTCCAAATGCATACTTTGAGTTCGTATATATGTTTATTTCTTTCCCTTCTGCCAATTCCAAGGCCCAAGTTAGAACAATTATCTCGGCCTTTTGTACAGAGGTATTTGTTGGCAGGGGCCCAGATTTTATTACCTTCTTGCAGGTAGTAATTGCGTACTTGGCGTGTTGTTTTCCACTGATGTCATAACTGCTTCTATCAGGGAACCAGATTTCTGCATTCTAGAAAGGGGTGCCCTTCAAGTCAGGGCAGCTGGAATAGGTGGCCTCGATGGTCTCCAGGCAGTTATGTTCCACTGGTTCCCCTTGGTTTCCACTGAGGAAGGAGGCTGGATTGACAGTGTTAGTCACCACTATCTCCACATCATCTTGCTCCACCATAATAGCTTGGTATCTCAGGAACCGTTGTGGGGAAAGCCAATGCCTGCCTTTCACTTTTAGCACTGCAGACACTGTGTGAGACACTAGCACAGTCATTTTCTGGCCCAGGGTGAATTTACATGCCTCTTGGATGTTCAGTACAACTGCTGCAACTGCTCTGAGGCATCTAGGCCACCCTTTAGCTGCTATAACCAATTGCTTAGAGAAGTAAGAAACTGCTGTCCGGTACGGGCTGAGGTCTTGTGCTAATATTCTCAAGGCAATTCTTTGCTTCTCATGGGAGAACAAAAGGAAAGGCTTACTCACATCTGGCAATCCCAGAGCTGGAGCTGACATGAGGGCTTTTTTCAGTTGGTTGAAAGCCTGTGTAGCTTCCTTTGTCTATTGGATGTCCCTGCTTTCAGTCGCAATAAGTTCATATAAGGGCTTAACAAACAGTCCATAGTTATAGATCTATAACCTGCACCACCCTGTCATCCCCAGGAAAGTCCGTAATTCTTTCGCAGTCTGAGGTTTTGGGGTCTGGCATATTGCCTCCTTCTGGCTTTGGCCTAGGGTACACTGTCTAGCACTGGCTTCGTAACTCAGATAAGTTACTTTCTGTTTTACTACTTGGGCTTTTTTCTTTGATACCTGGTATCCTTGGAGCTTCGGAAAGTTCAAGAGGCCTACTGTCCAGGCCACACATGCTTCTTTTCTCCATGTGGCTATCAGGATATCATCTACGTATTGTAGCAGCTTTCCTTCTTCTGGAGGGGCTTCCCAGGTCTCTAATTCCCTTGCAAGTTGTTCTCCAAACAAAGTGGGCAAGTTTTTAAATCTTTGTGGGAGTCTGGTCTATGTAAGTTGAGTTCTTCGCTCACTTTTAGGACTTTCTCATTCAAATGCAAAAATTTTCTGGCTGGCTTCATGGATAGGAAGGCAAAAGAAGGCATCTTTTAAATCTAAAACGGTAAACTAAGTTAGTTCAGGTGTTAAACAAGTTAATAATGTGTAGGAATTGGCCACCACAGGATACAGATCTTCAGTTATCTTGTTCACAGCTCGCAGATCTTGTACTAACTGGTATGACCCATCAGGTTTGCAGACTGGTAGGATAGGGGTATTAAAATCAGATTGACATTCTTTTAATAATCCCAAACGCAAAAAGTTCTCAAATACAGGGCTAATTCTTTCCTTATCCTCCCTCCTCAAGGGATACTGTTTAACCTTGACAGGTTGCTTTCCCTCTTTTAGCCTGATCTGTATAGGAGGAGCATATTTCGCTCTCCCTGGTACATCAGAGGCCCATACCACAGGGAATACCTGATTCATTATCTCTTCATCAATTTCAGTTTCCTTTGTGACTTCACTAGTGTTAATATCGAACTCAATATTTCTACATACTTTTGATCATTTACCTCCAGAGTCATCTCTCCATTTTTAAATGTAATAGTTGCCTGTAATTGTCCCAGCAAATCTCTGACCAAAAGTGGCTCAGGGGAGTTGGGCATATATAGAAATTTGTGGATCCCCCACTGCTTTCCCAGTTTGTATTTTAGCAGCCTAAAGAAAAATGCCTTTTCAGTTTGGCCAGTCGCTCCTGTAACTATAGCATATTCATCCTTTATGGGCATTAAGGCTGTATTTAGAACCGAGTACGTTGCCCCAGTGTCGACTAGGAATTTTACTTCTTTTTCCGTTTCCCCCAGCTTCAGATTTACAACCAGAGGGGCTGCTGGGGTAGTCTCCTCCGGTCCCCCCTAATCTTCCTTCATATGGGCAACTACCCCTCTCCTTTGATTCCCTTGACCATTCTGTTTCTGCAATAATCCGTAGTTCTTTGGGCTTATATGGGTCCAAATCCAGCTTGCTCAGGACTCAAGCCCACACAGAATTGCATGAACGAGACAAAGGATGAGAAGCGCTCTTTGCCATGTGGAGACGAGCGTCCAGTTTATTAGCTTGAGACAAGTCACTTCCAGTGTCAGCAACCACCCAGGTAGCAAAGAGACGGAGCCTCACCTGCGGTGGGGTTTTATGCCCCAGGTGATGGGGGCGGGGAAAGAGGACCGCAGCCAATGGGATAACATTGGGGAGGGGCGAGGGGAGGGACCACCTGTGGGACAGACCACCAGGCATACAGAAACCAGGGGATTATGTGAGGGAGAAACCATGTGAGGGGGAATATACCATCCACGTGACCCAATAACATTTTTTCCCAACACCCAGTGCAACCAACTAAATAACTATTTAGTGCAATACAACACTTCCACTTTTCTGTTAACTAAATTTAAAAGGAAATGTGTTGGACTATTTCTGCTGCTGATTATTAATTTGTCCACCACTCATGGTTTGTGGGCTTGTCAATTTGCTTTTATTCCACAAACGCTGAGCGGTTGACTTCTGCGGTACTGGAGACCAAACCGTTTATAGCCTTTAAAAGTATGCGACGTAGAATCCCAAATGCTAACATGACTAGGAAAAGAACAACAAAAAACAACAAAATTGTCCTCATTATAGAGGTCCACCATCCCGAGAGCCCCTAGTCCTTGAACAATCCGCTGAACCAGTCCTCGGATTCCTGCTTGACTCGTCCGATCAGGCTTTTCACTTCTCGCAGAGCCGTGTGGACGTTGGGTGCATTTGATGCTAGGTTCAGGCAGCACAGTCCTTCAAATTCCTGGCACTCATGTCCATGCAGCAGCAGGAGGAAATCTATGGCTGCGTGATTCTGGAGTGTGGCCTGCCTGGTAATCTCCTCGTCCTCTAGGAGGGAGCTGATGGCCGTGGATGTCAAGTTTGCCTGTTTGACTACCCAACACTCTAGGTGGCCCAATTCACCTAGCGCTTTGGCTGCTGCAACCCATGGAAGGACAGGGATACAGCAACACTTTTTGACTTGGCCCAATGGAAGATTTCTGCATCACAATTTGGGTCCAAATTGTCTATGCTTCTCTTATGAATTTTGCTGACCGAATTGTTCTTATGAGTCCACTCGCCAATCATGGTTTGGTTGGGTGCCAACAAGGACAACCGCCCGATAGTACACTGCCCTCCTAAAAGCCGAGAAGGGATTCCTGCCCATGCCCGATCTCCACAAATTAAAAACAAACCATTGGGGAGGCTCTTGGGATGTGAATGGTCTGGATTGTCTGCTGCAACATGGCTTAAAACCTTACACCACCTTTTGGCAGTGAATTCCTCTCGATACTGTTTAATGTTGTTAAAAGGTTTGGTGTTGGAACGTGGGATGAAGAAGTGTATGCAGTATGGTGCAGGGGAGGAGCGCAACAGCTCTAACTCTTGAGGCTCCTGAGCAGCTCTGGGTAGCTTTGGCAGCCACTCCTCTATGGGATTTTTAATCGTTACAGCTCGTTGGTGACGGATATTGTGTGGTTGTGTGTGATTTGGTTTGGGACTTGGGTGAGGTATAGGCATATCTAACTTGTCTGTGAACTCTCCAGCTTGCAATGGAATCCCTACCAGGCAGGTAGACATTGGGTCTTTCGCTGCTGCTGTGGACAGGTATATATTTTCCTGTTGGAGCGTCTGTGCCAGGGTCACCCAGATGTTTTGGCGTGGCTGAGGAACAATCTACCCAGCTGTGAGACTGCTCAGCGTGAACAGGATGACAACTCGGACAGGGCTCATCATGAGGTTAGGTAGGAGGTAGATTTTCCGTTCTACAAAGGAAAACAAACATTTTTGTAAAAAAACACATACAAGTTCATGGGTCTGCCGGAATGCAGCTAACTCTCTTAGGAAGATTCTTCCTTCTTTTTCTGGCGGCGTCTTCTCTTGGAAGCGACAGCTGCCTGCTTCTTATCCCCATCTGCTGGAGCTGGATCTTTGGGGATGAAAGGTTTTACCCACTTTTGGGATATCCATCGAGGGCCTGAGGGAGTGGATACACACGCGTAACCACGCCCTCAGGTGATGAGCTCATAAGGGCCCTTGGTTTTGAGACGGAGTAAAAATCCCCCTAAGTAAAAATCCCTTTTGAATTAGGTTAAAAGTCTAAAAGGGTGAAAAGTCTGTAAGCCAAAGCTGAAGGAAAAACTGCAAGACAGAGATACTGAAGAGACTAATAAAGAAATCAGAGACATGAAGCAAGGCCAGGACAACCTGACCTAGGAATGCCTTTTGATAAAGAGGAACTAGCAGCAAATGTCACTCGAAGTCCATAAAAATGAATATATATGAGCCTATTGTGAAACTGTATGCATATGTATGTGGGAGGGAGATAAAAGGAGACCTGAAGTTCTCGGAGGTACGCATGCCCTTTTAGTACCTTTGGGGTACGCATGCGTCCAGCGTTGCAAAAAACACATACCGGTTCTATACAACTTTGTAAAAGTTGTCTAGTTCTCTTCTTTTCTCCGCAAAACAGTTTCCCAAGTTTCTGGGTCCTTAATGAGAACTGGTGGACACTGTGACAACTTAAATCGGTTGTTATTATTGAAATGACGTATTACTGGAGGATTCATGTTTTCAAATGAACAATTCAGAAAATTGATGGTAAACAAGGCTTTGCAGAGCTTTTGTTGTGGAGTCATCCACACTGCAGAATTGGCCTGCCTAGCCAGGACCTCTTTGAGCATGTGGTGGGCATGCTCAATCACAGCTTGACCTGTGGGGGAATGGGGAATTCCTGTCTTATGCTCCACTCCCCACTGCTGGACAAACTCTAGGAACTCCTTGGAGGCATATGCTGGGCCATTGTCAGTTTTAATTTCCCTAGGGACTCCCAATACTGAAAAGGCTTGCAGCAAGTGTTGTTTGGCATACGCAGCCCTTTCCCCTGTGTGGGCAGAGGCATAAACTGCACCTGAGTATGTGTCTATGCTGACATGTACGTATTTCATGTGACTGAAACTGGGAATGTGTGTGATGTCTGTCTATCACACTTCACAGCTCCCAAGGCCTCGGGGGTTAACCCCAACACCCAGGAATGGCACTGCCTGAAGCTGGCAATTGGGACAGGTGGCCACAATGACTCGAGCCTGACTGCATGTTAACTGGAACTGACGGATTAGACCTGGAACATTTGGATGGTATTGTTGGTGACTTAGCTTTGCCTGTTGAAAGATGTCCGTAAGGCGTGCCATTTCTGCTGGAGCAGCAAGGGAGTCTGCTTTGCGATTACCTTCTGTGATCTTGCCTGGCAAATCGGTGCGAGACCTCATGTGCATCACATAGAAAGGGTGCTCCCGCTGCAAAACCAAATGAATTAGTTTTGAGAGCAACCTGTGGAGATGCCCATCCTCGATCTCTTTGAGGACTGCCTGCTCTGCCCTGGACACTACTCCTGCCACATAGGCTGAGTCGGTAACCAAATTAATTGGCTCCGAAAACTTCTCAAAGGCTCTCACGACTGTGGCTAGCTCAGCAATCTGGGGCGACCCCTCCACAAACTCAACATCAGCTTCCCAATGCTGGGTCTGGGGATTTCTCCAAGTCATCACCGACTTGTGGGATGCTCCAGACGCATCAGTGAACACTGTAAGCACCTTGAGTGGCCTGCGACTCTTTTCCTCAGGAGAAATGAGGTGGACTTCCTCATTGAACAGCTTGTGTGACGGGGCCTGGACTGATACCTGTCCACTGTAGCTGTCCAGGGATAGCTGGAGACTGGCATTGCTCTGGAGCAGGTCGTTGAACCTCTTTATGGTCAACCTCTCAGGAGAGCTCTTTCCTTCCTTAGAAAGGTGGACTGGAAGGTGAATATACTCGAAGTCACAACTGGCCAGTTCACGCAATCTTATCCTGGCCTTCCAGATCAGCTGAGCTATCAGCTCCTGTGGCTGTGTGATGGTTTTGGATCACTGATAGGAGAGGAAAACCCACTCTATGATTAGAAATGGATCTTTTTGTACTTCAAAACACTGGAATATCAACCCGTGTATGTGTGGTAAGTTGCCCAAAACAATGAACTCAAAAGGAAGCTCAGGCTTATAACGATGAGCCTGCCTCTCAGCCTCCTGCACTTTTTGGAGGGTGGTTTTTGCCTCTGGGGTCAGCTCCCTGGGAGAGGCTAGCTCTCTCTCTCCCTTCAGTAAATTGAGAAGGGGAGCTAGGTCCCTGTCGGTGAGACCTAGCCAAGGCCTGACCCAGTTCAAAGACCCACACAGAGAATGGAGATCTGCTAGGGTTTTGGGATCGGTCTTAATTTCCAATTTTTACAGAACAATGGTCTGCACAGTGATTTGCAAGCCCAGATAATTCCAAGGTGGCATTCTTTGAACCTTGTCTTCCTGCAGTTGGAATCCAGCAGAGGTTAAAACTTTAACCACTAGGTCAAGTGTGTCTTGGACTATTATGTCATCGGGGGCACACACAAGCACATCATCCATGTAGTGTAGGATGATTACCTCCTTTATCTGGGTGCGCACTGGGGACAGCAATGAAGCCACATACCACTGGCAGATGGATGGACTGCATTTCATCCCCTGAGGCAATACTTTCCAGTGTTAGTGCTTCATTGGGGCTTTTCAATTGGGGGTGGGAACCGAGAAAGCAAACCGTGGTGCATCCTCCAGGTGTAGGGGAATATGGAAGAAACAGTCCTTGATGTCTAGGACAGCCAATTGCCAATTTTGGGGGAGCATCGTTGGGGAGGGCATCCCTGGTTGGAGAGACTCCATGTCCACAATTCTATTGTTAATTTCTCTTAAATCATGAAGAAGCCGCCACTTATCCTTCCCTGGCTTTTTTATTACAAAGACCGGGGAATTCCAGCAGCTAGATGTCTCTTCAATGTGTCCTTTAGCCAATTGTTCTGCCACAAACTCCTCGAGCGCCTCTATCTTTTCATTACTGAGTGGCCACTGTTTTACCCAGACTGGGTCATTTTCAGTGATGTTAACTTGTGGGGGGGCACTCGACAGTGGCCACTTCTAAAAATCCTGGGGTGTTTTAGGGATGACCAATTTGACCCCCCCACTGGGACATGGTGTCTCTACCCCACAAGGGAGCTTTGTAATTAGTAACAAATGGACGAGCACTGGCCAATTTTCCGTCTGGTCCCTCAATTTGCACAATGCTCTTTGATATCTTTGCCAATGTGACTCCTCCTACACCTTGGATTTGACCAGTCACAGGCTGCAAATCCCAATGTGATGGCCACAACTTTTCAGGTATGATTCTCACATCTGCCCCTGTGTCAAGCAACCCTTCAACGTGGAGATGTTCTGTTCCACGCATTAGGTTGCATCCCATAATGGGTTTGTCCTTGCCAACCACTTCTTCCCAGTATACACCTGGTGCCTTGTCGTCTACTGAAATTTCTGCTGGAAACGGAATGGCCTGGGCGATGATTTGCCCCTTGGCCAAAAAGAAGGGTGGCTGTGGACAGTGCGCCAGAAGAATGAGGTTAGGTATGTCCCCCTTGATGGTCATGCAAGTCACCTCAATCTCCATGGGTGTGTGTGAAGTGTCCCCAATAACAAAGTACTCACTGTCCAATCTTGTGCGATCTTTTGTCAAGCTCTGCAAGTCCTCTGTCAGGTCCACTCCAATGACCGTCCACTGGGTAGACCTGAAAGCAAAAGCTTTGGTGGTCACAAGCTTGAAACGCTTGTGAGACCACCAGATTTTATCCTGTAAATGGTTATTTTGTGTTCCCGCACCCTACTTCCCTTCCTCCCCCTTTTTTGTTTTGAGGGAGGTTTTCCCTTCTGGGAAGCCTGCTGCATTTATGTCGTGGCGCCGGGCGGTAGGGCGCTGGCATCGGGGTTTTTTGGTGTGAAGGGTGTCTTTAGTTGCTGGCTTTGGGGGCAGTCCTGGGCAAAGTGCCCTGGTTTTTTGCATATGAAGCAAATGACATGTTGGAGTTGCTCTGGTGACATCTGTTGCCTCCTGACTCCTGGAGATACAGCTGCCACCGTCTCTGGGTCTGTCGGCCTTGACCACGCCTCCCGTGCAGTAAACAGTTCTGCCTTCCTAGCACAGGCTTCCATCATCTCTGCCAGTGTAGGCGGGGGGTTGAGAGGCAGTCCCAGGAGCACCCTGCTGCAGACTTCATTGGCATTCCTCTGCGCCATCTCTTTCACTATCTCCATCTGTGTCTTGGGGTCCCGTACTTGTCTCTCCACCTGTGCATGGAGTCGGTCAACAAACTGCAAGAAACTTTCTGAAGGAGACTGTTTAATGTCAAGGAAACTACCACTAGCTTCAGCAGTTGGTAGCTGGTTAAAAGCCTTATCTGCAGCCTTTGAAATCTTATCTAGAATGAATTTTGACAACACCCGAGCTTGGTCCTCAGGCTTAGATCATTGCCCCTGGCTGCACAGTAATGTTATTATTTTCTAAATCTTTGTATCCTTGAGGGGTTTTGTCCTAGCGTGACGTTATGATGCTTGTATCCCCATTCATGTGTTCTGTTAATGTTGGATATTATGTTCTGTACCTTTAAGACTGGCCCTGGAGAGTGAAAGTTTTGTTTTGGTTTTCTTATCAGCCTGGCTGGGACACAGAGGCTGTGGCTTTGGCTTTTGCTGCTTTTGCTTTTCGCTCTCTCTCTCTCTCTCGCTGGCTCTTGCTTGCTTTGCTCCTGCTTGCTTTTGCTCCTAGCTAGCTTAGCTAAACAGTCCAAATTGCTTCCTGGACTGTTTCTCCTCTCTTTTCTTCGACCATCCCGAACCTGCTCCGGACTGGAACCTGGGAACACGGAGAGTTCACACCTTGTGGCTGCAGTAGCTGCTCCAGTGTCGGAGAGACTGAGGACAAGAGCGACCACCCCCACCCCCGAGAGAGACTTTCTGAATTTGTCATCTTTTTCAGAGCAGTGTCATCCGGTATTGTTCATTTTGTGTGCTGGGGGGTGCTGTGCCTGTCAAATAAACAGGTTCTTTCCACTTCTCTCAGAGGAATTCTTCCCGAACCGGTTGGGGGGAGGGGCCATGTGGGTTTCTTTTCTGGAGAGGCCCTCCTTTGGAAATTTTCTACCAAATCTGCCCTAAACCAGTACAGTTTTGTTTAAGTTCTTCCACGAGATCTCTGAGAGATCTCTTCCAGGAGCTTTCCCATAGATTGAACTCTGGGTAAGCAGGTTCCGGAAAAGATCTACGATGTCAGCAGGAACAAATTCGAGGGATTTTAATGTAGCCCTCATCATGCTTCTAAAAATTTCACTATTTCTCCCAAATTCCAATTGATTTTTACATAACTCCTGCTTTGACTGATATGAGAAGGGCTGGTAAGTTCTAGGACCAGCCCTACCACCCGTGTATTGAACAGGGATTACCATGGGGATGACTTCTTCCTCCCTGTTTTGGACCCCAGGATCCCTCCCTTCAGCCCCACCCCCGTGGGACCTGGCAGGGGGACCACCCCCTGCCCCAGCCCCACTGCCTTGGGAACCGGGAAGAGGACCACCCACTCTCCCTGCCCCTCCCACCCCGGTGGCTTGGTAACTTGGAGGAAGGAAATCCCTCCCCCCTGGCCCACCCCTGTGGGAACTGGGCAGGGGCCCACTCCCCCAGCTCTCAGCCCCACCCCACCAGCCTTCGGCCCCACCCTCTTGGGACGTAGGTAAGGGAGTGTGGGCTACAGGCAGGGGGGTGGGGCAACCGTGGGAACCAGGGATGGGGTTACAGGATGATGTAATGGGGGGCAGGGACACAAAGGAAGGGGGAGGAGTGTCCAAGGCAAGGAAGAGGTTGTGAGACCAGAAAGGGTTGGGGGAGGCGACTGGTGGGTGAAAGGGATTGTGGGGAGAAGAGGGTAGGTGGGGGGCTGAAACACGTGGCTGCCGCCATTTTGGGCTCTGGCCATGCGGTCAGCAGTATCACAACTGCCAGGGCCAGGGTACTGGGAGAGAGGTGGAAGGCCAGGATAGCAATGGCAGTGCCTGGTACCCTGAAATTGCCGGGAAGCCTTGCTCGCCTCTCTCAGTTCAGGGGCAGAGAGTTTTGGGGGAGGGGTAGGGGAAGCCACAGGAGGGGAGATTTGCTCTGGCTGTCCTTTCAAATCCCTCTTCAGGACTGTAATAAGTAGCAATATGTTTGTTCATTAATTAAATTAATAGCTGAATAATTCTTACAATATAAAAGCAATAGCTAAATAGTTAAGACTGCTCGTGACTGTAACGATAGATGACCTGGCAAGAATTGCTTAGGTTGCAGAAAATGTATAGTGCTTTGGAAACATATGGTTATAGTTATGTCCTATAAGGAAAAGTCCACCCAGTGAATAAAGCAGAGGCCCCCCCCTCCTTCAAGACCACCAGAACAGGATACATCATCCCGAGAGGAGAAGAAATAAAAGACCAGCCCCAGAAAGGGGGGTTGCGGACTTTCGAGAGCAGAGTTCTCTCAGTCCCCCCAGCGCTGAACTTTTGCTTGTCACTGCTTGCTTTGTAATCGAATAAATTCTGATTGGAAAAAATAAATTTACATGGTAAGATTCTTCTTTATAAAAAATGGTGCCGTGACTCGGATCCAGGAAACGGGGCCCAGAGACTTCGGGGAGGCGCCCCCACCCCTTTTGGTGGGCTCCGGAGATCCTTGGGCCACCCGGTAACCTGGACCTGACGAACCTGAATTCGGTGAGCAAGCAAAAGAGTATACCGGTAACCCTGTAATCTTTGTGCACGAAGATCCAAGCGACGACGCAGGACGTGTGAGTATATGGGTGAACCGCTTGGTTGGGGTTGGAATCCCAAGGCACGGTGAATGAGACGTCCAACTGCGGACGAAGTGAAAGGGACCCTCTAGTAGTGCAGTTCTCGTAGCCCGCGAGGGAGCGAGCCACGACCGAGGAGTTGTGTGTGTGTGTGTGTGTGTGTGGAGGTGCCTTGGAAGATGGGGCAGAAGGAAAGCAAGCCTTCTGATCCTGTGGGGGAGGGCCCCCAGTTACCCTCAATCCCAAAGGATAGTCCATTAGGATTAATGCTTAAGTATTGGGATGATTTTCCCTCCAGAAAGGGGAAGGATAAGGCAAAAATGATAAATTATTGCATGGTAGTATGGGGCGGTAAGAAGCTGGAGTCAGGAAATGTATATTGGCCCGTTTTCGGATCCTCCGAGGATTGGGTCTGTCAAGCCCTGAACATCTATGTGAATTCTAAAGAGCCAGTAAACATGGAAGAGAGTGCTTATGCTAAATTATGGTTGGTAGGAAGTAATGAGAAAATGACTAGATTGTTCCCCCTTAAGGGAAGTCAAGGGGAGGAAGACAGAAAGAAAAAGTCTCGACTAGAGGAAGACATTCCTATTTACCCTCCCCCGTATGTACCACCACCAGCCCCTCCCGTACCCCTTCCAAACGTACCTCCGGCATCTGCTCCTAATAAACAGCAGGTCACGAGCTCCCTGGATTGCAGGAGGCGTACTCGGAGTCAGATGAGGACAGTAATTGAGGAAGGAGAGAGCAGTGGGTTGTTCCCTCTCAGGGAAATAGCATTAGGAGGACCCCAAGCTGGGATGGGGTTTGTCACTGTCCCGTTAAACTCGGGAGATGTGCGCGAGTTTAAGAAAGAGATGGGAAAACTATTAGAAGACCCTATAGGAGTGGCAGAAAGAGAGGATCAGTTCCTAGGGCCAAACATATATACTTGGGTGGAAATGTAGTTGATTTTAGGCATCCTATTTACAACAGAGGAAAGAGGGATGATCAGAAGAGCTGGGATGAGGATTTGGGACACCCAGCATGTTCAAGGTCCTGCAGCTGATGTGAAATGGCCCTTACAAAATCCCAATTGGAACAATCAGGACCCCAACCATCGTGGTCATATGCAGGACTTAAGAACCATCATAATCCAGGGCATATGAGAGGCTGTGCCCCGGGGACAAAATATAAGCAAGGCATTCAGAGAGTGCCAAGGAAAAGACGAGACCCTCATCAATGGTTGGAAAGATTAAGGAAAAGCTTTCAGTTATACTCAGGGGTGGATCCGGACATGCCAATGGGGCAAGCACTCCTGAAAACAGTTTGTAGCTAAATCATGGGAAGACATTAGAAAGAAACTAGAAAAGTTAGAGGATTGGCAGGACAGAGGACTTGATGAATTGCTTAGGGAGGCCCAGAAGGTATATGTTAGACGGGAGGAGGAGGCACATAAAAGGCAAGTTCGGATGATGGTGGCGGCAGTCAGGGAGGGACAGCGAAACAACCTTCCACCACGGGAAAGAAATGGCATGAGGAGAGGTCCCCGGGATTTAGGAGGGCCCCCAACTGGAGGGAGAGAAGGAGCAGTGTGCTACTATTGTGGTGGGAAAGGACACATGAAGAGGAAATGTTGAAAGATGCTTAGGGATGAGAAAATCTTTAAAGAGGATTAGGGAGGTCAAGGGCTCTATCTATTGGGGACCCAAATGTCATCGGAGCCCTTGGTAAAACTCAGAGTGGGTCCTCAGCAAACCCCCATAACCTTTCTTGTAGATACAGGGGCCGAGAGATCAACAGTTCAATCTTTGCCCCCAGGATGCAAGATCTCATCTTCCACAGTACAGGTTATTGGGGCAAGGGGAGAACCTTTCAAGGTTCCTGTAACTGAAGATATTTTAATAGAATCAGAGAAGAAAATGGGGGTGCGATCACTGTTATTAGTCCCCGAAGCTGATTACAATTTATTAGGAAGAGATTTAATGGTGGAATTAGGGATAAATATAAATATTGAAGAAAAACAGTTGAAAGTCAAGTTGTGCCCCTTACGGGTCACTGACGAAGAGAAAATCAACCCAGAAGTCTGGTATACCCCTGATACAGTAGGAAGATTAAATATAGAGCCCTTCACAGTCAAAATTCAAAACACAGAAATCCCAGTAAGAATAAAACAATATCCCATGTCAGATGAGGGGCGAAGGGGACTAAAACCAGAGGTAGAACGGTTAATACGACAAGGGCTCTTGGAACCTTGCATGTCTCCCTTCAACACCCCCATCCTGCCTGTAAAGAAACCAGATGGAAAATACCGAGTAGTACATGATTTAAGGGAAATAAATAAGAGAACCATTGCCCGGTTTCCTGTAGTAGCAAACCCTCATACATTGCTCAGTCAATTGAAACCAGATGATCAGTGGTATAGTGTTATAGATTTAAAAGACGCCTTTTGGGCATGTCCCTTAAAGGAAGAATGTAGAGATTATTTTGCATTTGAATGGCAAGATCCCAATACCCACCAAAAGCAACAATAAAGATGGACCGTTCTTCCCCAGGGGCACACTGAATATCCAAATTTATTTGGGCAGGCACTAGAGCAAATAATGAGATCCTATACCCCGAATCTAGGAATAACCCTTGTTCAATATGTAGATGACTTATTAATTGCTGGAAAGAGTGAAGAATCAGTTAGAGAAGAGAGCATTAAGCTTCTAAACTTTTTAAGCATCCAGGGGCTGAAGGTGTCTAAAAGCAAACTGCAATTTGTAGAGGAAGAAGTAAAGTATCTAGGACACCGACTCAGTAAAGGAACTAAAACATTAGACCCAGGGAGGGTTAAGGGGATCCTCTCCCTTCCTCCCCCAAGAAATAAGAGACAAATCAGGCAGCTATTGGGTCTTGTAGGATACTGCAGACAATGGATTGAAAACTTTAGTGGTAAGGTGTGGAAAGGGCTAACAGCAGGCCTGTTAGCTAAAGGAGCGAGAAGAAGCCGAGAAGTAAGAAGAAGCTGATAAGGAGCTTTCTCCAAGGCTGTAACCAAGGAGATCGAGAGAAGAAAGATAAGAACACCTTGCAGCTGGATGAAGTAATTTTAGAAAGATAGGTGGAGTCACTATAACTTTAACCAATAGCATTATGTTGATTTATTGTGGCCAATAGATCAGGTAGAAGAAGTATCAACAATTGAAAAGTGTATAAAAGTTTGCCATGTTAGAAAATAAAGTGTTGCCAACTGAGACTGCTTGTGGTCTCTGCTTCATGTCGTGACCGCCTCGACAACGACATTTGGTGACCGCCGACGTGATAAGAACAGTCGGTGGGGGCCCGGACGGGGTCCTAGCGATTGGCAACCGTGACCCACTGGGACGTAGTGGGGGAGGCGGCGTTGGTGCAGCTGAGAGTGGCAGGTGGAAGCCACAGGGAGGTCCGGACCTGATTTTCTCCAATCAAGACACCTGGAATTAGGTGAGCCACCAACTAGTAATAATGGGACATAATTTATCTAAAGAGGAAGAGAATGTTCTAGCTACATGGAAAATTTTGTTAAACATTAAGGGAATTAATACGTCAGACCATGCACTTCGTAGTATATTGCTGTGGGCTAAATCACAGGATTTTGGCACTGATCCCGACACAGCATTTAGTGTTAAGGCATGGAAAAAGGTCGGGGAGAGACTGTGGGAAGTCATCCGAGCAGGAGATAAAACGGCTGTCGATCTAGCAGTTACTTGGAACTCGCTCTTTGAGGCATTAAAGGAATGGAAAACAGAACAAGAACAAGCAGAGCGGGATGAGGACGAAGAGTTGGGGCTGTTAACAGAATCTTACGGGGGGCATGAGGCAGAGGGGGCCTCTGATGGGGAAGAAAGTCCGGGTGCCATGCAAGTTACTTGGCAAGCTGCCAAGGCTTCTGGGAAAGCTGCCAAAACTTCTGGGCAACCTGCCAAAGCATCTTCTTATCAGACTTCTAAACCTCTTTATCTCACACCTGCGCAGCAGCTCGCGATGGTGCCTGTATATGCTACACCGCTACGCCAGTTAGCTGAAATGTCTCTAGCAGAGAGAGAAACCCAGCCATCTGCCCCCCTGCTTCCCTCCGCTTTAGTCCAGCCGTCCGCACCCCCGCTCCCCTCTGAGCGGCTTGAGCAACCTGCCAGGCCGTATCCTCCGTTACCTGACAGTGACAGCAACAGCGAATCAAGTGATGAGTCGCCTGCAGTAACACCTGAGCTGGGGCAAGGAGCTCGGGTCCGTTCATCTTCTGGGAGCTCTAGCCTTACTGCCCCATGGACTTTGCCTCCATGTCAAGTAACTGTGCTTCCTCGACACCCTCGGGAGTTTTGGGAATTTGTCAGGAGAAAAGCAGCCACGCCGCCAGCCATCAGCTGCTGAAATCCAGCCCGAGAAGGAAAGAAAACAGGCACTCTCAAAAAAAAAAAAAAAAAAAAAAAAAAAAAAAAAAAAAGAGACCATCTCGACTTCTGCCGAGAGGATTCGTTTCAACCTCGACCTGGAAGGAGGACAACCAGAAGCCGGCCTGGAAGATCCTCACCTGTGAGCTGCTGGACAGTGACCAGGGCAAACTCCGGACTGACCTTGCAGATGATTCAGCTTTTGATTGCCATTTTCATAAAATGCCTCTCAGGGAGGGAAAATACCATATAAAGATAGACGTATTAGTAATGATTCAAGTACCTGAAATGTCTCTGAAGACAGAGTATTTAAGAAATATCAGTCAGATCCTATTTGTGGGGTCATCAGTTGATTCTTCAATGGTTCAGAGTTTTGTTGGTATTGAGTTTGTAACCTTTGTTGGTTTGAATTTTATAGGTGATACTGATAAATAAGGATTGTTATTAATACTGCATAAATACTTTTAAAAGGTTGTCATAAGCCCTTCAAACATTTTCTGTTGATAAGTTGATTATATAATGAGAATTCTCAGAATTTATGATAAGAATTATTAGCAAGGTATTATAATATTTACAGCCAGCTTTTATGTGTTTCACTATCTCTTTGTGTGATCATCTATAAGAAGTGTGTCTTCAGAATTTTGTCTTTTATTTTTTGACTACTCATGGTTTTTGGGTTTCTTTTAAATCCAGATTGCCATTTTCGTGGTTTTCTTCAGTTATTATATCTTCAGTTTTTATAGAGGCACTGCATGCCGAGAATTCAAGAGGTTTGCTGTGTTTGAAGAATTTCTATCCTGACAGAAGTTTTGGAGGGATTCATCTATTTAATGGTTTGATTGATTTTTAATCCTAAGGTTTCCTATTCATAATTGCTGTTTTTAAGAGTCTTGTTTTAAAATGTATAAAGTGATATCCATTAATTAGAGTTCGAACTCTGGCCAAGTTCTAGCTCTACTTGAATGGAATGATTGACAATCAGCCCAGATGTTTTCTGCATCAAAAACTATTCAAGTCCTTTTGGCTTGGCAATTTGACCATATATGATAGCTGAGCCTGTTTTCAAAGGGAGTTTGGAGAAACATGAATCCGGACATGAGTTCTCCAGTTCTCTGCTGTTTTAAGGTTCATCAGCTGTCGCAGACTCTGGGATGACAGTTCAGTGTTGTAGTGATTGATAATTGTGTGATTTCAGATGTGTTATTGGTTATGTGTATTATCTGATTGATTTCTGTTTGCTGTTATCTTACATTTCCCTATGTAATATTGCATAGAGACGGAAACAGAGCAGATGAATGTTTTATTTTCATATAAGGGCACATTTTTCACCTTCAAGATTTTGAGATAATCCTCCAGTCCCTGCGGGGATGTGGATTTGTTTGTGTTTTAGCAGGTGCAGAAGTCCAGGTAGATCTCGGAAAACAGCTCCAGGACTTTATGAGCTTTTTGCAGATATTATCATCAAGGGTCGCAGGCGTTGCCATGAGATTTTGGGACGCGATCCTGTGACCATTGTGATACCTGTACAACAATGGTATTTTGAATGGTGCTTTCAAAATAATCATGAATTGCAATTTGCCTTATCTTGTTTTACAGGCCAAATTTCATACCATTTGCCTTCTCATTCTGTTTTAACACTGACTAAAGAGATTCCTTTTGAAGGGAAACAAATTTGTTCTCCTGTTCCAGTGGAAGGTATAACGGTTTTTACAGATGGATCCGGGAAAACCGGAAAAGCAGCTGTGGCTTGGAGAAAAGATGATCATTGGGAATATGAGACAATGATTCAGCAGGGATCTCCTCAACTGGTTGAACTTTCTGCTGTCCTTTTGGCTTTTACTTTATTTTCTGGTTTTGTGAATATAGTTACTGATTCCATTTATGTTGCTAATTTGGTTAAACGTTTAGATCAAGCGGTGTTGTATAACATTCAAGAAAAGCCATTGTTTGTCATGTTAATGAAGTTGTGGACAGTTATTGGTGCTCGAAAACATCCTTATTTTATCATGCACATTCGCAGCCATACATCGTTGCCAGGATTTTTTGTTGAAGGCAATGCCTATGTAGATTCTTTAGTAGCTGCTGCTGCAATCAAAACTGTACCGAATGTATTGCAGCAGGCAAATTTATCTCATCAATTTTTTTCATCGGAGTGCTCAAGCTTTACAGCAGCAATTCATATTGTCTTCTGGTGAAGCAAAATCAATTCTCTCTTCTTGTCCTGACTGTCACATGACTCATGTTACTCAGTATTATGGTATCAATCCTAGAGGTCTTTCTGCGTTGGAAGAATGGCAAACTGATGTTACTAAAATGCCAGAATTTGGTCGTTTTAAGTATGTTCATGTTACAGTTGATACTTTTCCTCATGCAATGGTTGCTTCAGCATTCACAGGAGAAAGAACTCGTGATGCTATTCGCCATTTTTATCATGCTTTTTCTATTTCAGGTGTTCCGTGTCATGTAAAGACAGATAATGGCCCAGCATATGTTTCGCAGAAAATGCAAGCATTCTTTCGTGCTTGGGGCATTCAGCATTCAACGGGCATTCCACATGTCCCCACGGGCCAAGCAATTGTTGAAAGAGCTCACGGACTTCTTAAACGTCAGGTTCAAAAACAAAAAGGGGGAATGCAACAGGAGTCAGCTCAAGTGAGATTAGATAAAGCTGTTTATGTGTTAAACTTTTTGCGTCCCCTACCTGACTCACAGTTATCTCCAATGTTTTGCCATTTTTCTTCTTTGAATTCTAAGCAACCAGATTTCCGTAGGAATGTCAAGGTATGGGTTAAGGATTTGATTACTGGTATGTGGTCTGGTCCAGTGGAACTAGTAACCTGGGGGAGAGGTTATGCTTGTGTTTTGACAGATAATGGTCCTCGATGGGTTCCTGCTCGATGTGTTAAACCTTACCTAGAGCGCGCAGGAAAGGACAGGATGGATGGATCCGCAGCTGAAGTAGAACGTGCGGATGACACTGGCTAAGACCATATATCAGTACTTAAAGATGGATGAAGGACAGGAATGATTGTATTAAGAATGGGAACTTTGCTGATAGTTGTGATTGTTGGTTTTGTGTGTCCCCTCTCTGCTTGGATTTTTGCAAAGGGCCCTGCAAAAATCCATAGCAGCTGTATTTACAGGTCAAAAACAAAAAGGGGGAACTGTGGAAAGGGCTAACAGCAGGCCTGTTAGCTAAAGGAGTGAGAAGAAGCCGAGAAGTAAGAAGAAGCTGATAAGGAGCTTTCTCCAAGGCTGTAACCAAGGAGATCGAGAGAAGAAAGATAAGAACACCTTGCAGCTGGATGAAGTAATTTTAGAAAGATAGGTGGAGTCACTATAACTTTAACCAATAGCATTATGTTGATTTATTGTGGCCAATAGATCAGGTAGAAGAAGTATCAACAATTGAAAAGTGTATAAAAGTTTGCCATGTTAGAAAATAAAGTGTTGCCAACTGAGACTGCTTGTGGTCTCTGCTTCATGTCGTGACCGCCTCGACAACGACAGTAAGGTAAAATTTTTGTATGAAAAACTAACTGCTGAAAGTGTGATAAAATGGACTGAGAAGGATGATGAATCATTAGAACAACTAAAAGAGGAATTAGCTAACGCCCCGGTGCTAAGCCTCCCGGATGTTAGGAGGCTTTTCTATTTGTTCGTTAACACTGAGGCAGGAGTAGCATTTGAGGTGCTGGCTCAGGACTGGGCTGGCAGTTGAAAACCAGTAGCATTTATTTCTAAACTACTAGACCCCTTAAGTAGGGGGTGGCCAACATGTTTACAGATTATAGTGGCAACAGCCCTCTTAGTTGGAGGAAGCTCTCAAAATTACTTATGGAGGAGAACTGAAAGTCTGTACCCTCCATAATATACGGGCAGTATTGCAACAAAAGGCAGAAAAATGGATAACAGACACAAGGCTCCTGAAATATGAGAGCATTTTGCTCTCGTCTTCTCGTCTTCTCGGTTGAAACTTGAAACCACCTCTCTGCAAAACCCCGCAGAATTCCTGTTTGGAGATCCACAGGAGAATTTAACTCATGACTGCCTACATAGTATAGAAAAAACAAACAAAAATTAGGCCAGACCTCAAAGAAGAAGAACTGGAAGAGGGAGAAAGGCTATTTGTGGATGGGTCCTCTAGGGTTGTCGAGGGAAAGCGAATCTCTGGATATGCGGTTGTGGGAGGTAAAAATTTAGAAATAATAGAATCTGGACCTCTGAGTCCTAGTTGGTCAGCCCAGGCCTGTGAGTTATATGCAGTATTGCGGGTCTTGAAACTTTTGGAAGCTAAAGTTGGGACCATCTATACGGACTCAAAGTATGCCTTTGGAGTGGTACATACTTTTGGGAAAATTTGGGAAGAAAGAGGGTTAATAAACTCCCGAGGAAGAGAATTAATACGTCAGGAACTAATTACTCAGGTACTACAAGCTTTAAGAGGCCCAAAGAAAATAGCAATAGTACATGTTAAAAGACATCAAAAGGGCCTCTCCCATCTGACTAGAGGAAACAACACAGCAGACAGAGAAGCAAAGGAAGCTGCCCTCAGAAGATTCCAGGGTCAGGGAATAAAAAAACCACTAGATAATGAGAAAATTCATGTCCTGAGCTTCACAGCCCAGGAAAAGGAGAAATTAGACAAAATGGGAATAAAAGACACTGGGGGTATTTGGAAATTGCCAGACGATAGGGAGGTGCTGCCAAAATCTATGGCCCAAAGAATAATGCAGCAACTGCATGACCGGACTCATTGGGGAACCCAAGCCTTAGTAGATCAATTTACTATTAAGTATATGTGTATAGGAATTTATGATATAGCAAAACAAGTAGTTAGGGGATGTATAACATCCAAAGAGTTAATAGACATCAAGTTAGAGAAAGGATTCCAGGAGGAAGGGAATTAGCACACCGGCCTTTTTCACATGTACAAATAGATTTTACCGAACTACCAAAAGTAGGGAGATACAAGTACTTATTGGTATTGGTAGATCATCTAACACACTTTGTAGAAGCATACCCTACATCGGGGGCTACTGCAAATGTGGTGATTAAAACCTTGTTAGAAGAAATAATCCCTAGGTATGGAATAGTAGAAATACTAGACTCTGATAGGGGCCCCCATTTTGCAAACAAGGTAATGAGAAAGGTAACCATGGCCTTAGGCACTAAATGGCAATATCACACCCCTTGGCATCCTCAAAGCTCAGGGAGGGTGGAAAGGGCAAATGGAGAAATCAAGAAGCAACTCACAAAACTCATGGTAGAAACTAAAATGTCTTGGGTCAGATGTTTACCCATGGCACTGCTAAACATTAGAACCCAACCCAGGACAGATGTAGGAATCTCTCCCTTTGAAATGCTTTATGGAATGCCTTACGACTTAGAACTCCCGGGAAACCATCCTTGTATACAAGATAGTCAAATTCAGGGTTATATACAACAGTTAATGAAACGGAGGGAAGAATTAAAACGAAAAGGGCTATTGGTACAAAGACCCCCCTTGGATGTAATGATGCATAGACTTAAACCTGGAGATAGAGTTCTAATTAAGACTTGGAAAGAGACAACCCTAACACCCCAGTGGGAAGGTCCCTATGTTGTTCTGTTTACCACAGAAACAGCCATCCGAACTGCTGAAAAAGGCTGGACACATGCCAGTCGAGTGAAAGGACCCATCACTGCAGACACCCCTTGGGAGGTGACCAGTCGCCCCGGAGATCTACAGTTAACTCTTCAGAAGGCACAGAAGCCTGCGCCCGCAAGTAATGTGAATGACTGAATTAGGGGACAGAGAACTATACCGACTAAGACTCTTGGTAAGAAAACTCCTACAGGAACTGGAACAGGAGTTAGAGTGCCCTCTACCGTTGAAAACCTGGAATGAACTGACACTTGCTCTTTCAGTAGTGGCTGAAGTGAGGCAAAAATTATTCAATTGCACCGAGTGTCTTAAATGTCGGGAATCTTCTTGCCAGGTGTGGGTAAAAATCTTTTGCGGGGGCTGTAAAGACAAATGGTGGATTTTCCAGTCACAGTTGGTGGGAAGCACATGGTGTCTTACTTGTGATTGGCATTGGAGGAGAGCAAATCCGTTAAGAGCCTTAAGAGAATTTATCAAGATCCCTGGAGGGCGGGAAATCCCCGACAGAGAAGTAGCGTCACTAGTTGAAAACCTAGAACAGAGAAGAAATTGGCCCCCAGCGTGGGAACTCCAACACCAATTGCATAGGATTACAAGCCAAAACCAGACAGTCATATTAACTACCTTGTGTAAGAAGGGAATCCACGTTCCTCTGGTGTGGCAAGTGAGGCCTGACGAGTGGAATAACATGATTCGATGCTATTCCCGAGTTCATAAGCAACAAAAACGTAAAGAACGTAGGGAAGAACAACGCAACTCTAGGAAAACAGGAGAAAGGGAATAAAGGCAGAGGGTGAACCCTAAGTAGATGTGGGACTCAGGTCCTGTAAAGCTCGCTAGGGACGGCAGAGTCCATCATAAAACCAAAGAGATCCTTTGCCTGCAGGCCAGACAGCCTGCCCTTAGGAGTAGGGGCAGGAGTTAAGGAGATAGCCCAAATAATGCACCCCCTGAAGACTACCCCTGCTGCCGAGAAGATAATGATCCCTGCAGACCGACGCACCAGGGCTGGCAGGCGAGACAGAGAGGTAAGGGATAGTGGGGGAGAGCAATGGGCCACAGGAACAGAAACGGAGCACAGGAAAGCTCCAGATAAAAGAGGTATGATTATGAAAAATGGAAGAAATTTGTTGCTAGGAACCTGGCCTGATTGGCGAGCTACCTTAATTATTATAACCCAGGGCCTCCCGGCTGCATGGGGAAACCCCCTTCAGCCTTACAAAGGGAACCTGATCCCTGACTGGTCTCAGGCCTTTTTGAAGTCTACCGGATCTATGGGGAATACCACAGGTTTAAATTTACTGACATTAGTACTGCATGATGGTCTGCCATACGCTAGACACGAATGGAAGAAGCAGGAAACCTGACAGCTCCAAGGAGTAGTGGGAGAACAAATTAATATTGGATGTCGAATGCTTAATGGGTCTGATTATACTAAGGCAATTGCAATCAGTGTTTCCATGAGTCAGGAGAATAAACAAATAGATATTGCATACCCAATTGAACGAGACTGCTGGCAAAACTTCACATTAACTCACACGGCAGAGGTAGTCTGCCTCTGGTCAAAGGATACACAGGGCCTTTCTTTTAAATTTATAATAGATGCTAAAACACACTCTACCGCTACTGAACCTCACACTATCACCACTCCACCTACACCACCAGTCATACGCACCCCAAAAATTTTCAAAGTAGGACCTTATATAATCAGGAAAACTGGTCAACAACAAATATTATTCAATCCAGCATGGTCCCTCAAACAGGTCGAACTGCTGATGCAAACCAATGTTTCAGACATCCAGCCAGCATGTTCTCCGTTTTTGCAAACATCCTTTGAAGGCTGGACCACTTGGCTCCGGAAACGCAGCTCTTTTAAAACAAGGAAACTTAGAGACGTGACCGGTGTTCTAGGTACAGGATTGGGAATTCTGAATAGTATTGACTCAGAAGTACTAATGAGCAAATTGGCTGCTACGACTAGAGATCTGTCCAAACTACAGCAACCACTGAAGTCATCTCTGTTAGCCTTGGGGACACATCAGTGGATGCTGTCAAATATTTTGCCAAGTTGGGAAAAAGTAAATGTTAACGATCACAAATTGGTGATTGATGCACTTAGTGCTACACAAAATAATGTTTCCTTAGCCCTCAGCTGTATCCAGGCACAACTGTGGATGCAGTCGGTCTCTGCCTCGATTATAAGAGAAGGCGAGGAAGGCACTTTCCCCACAGAAATTCGGAAAATAATCTGGGACAATGCCACTGAATTTGAAAGAGAATTCCAATCCTGGTGGAAACTGGTGAATTTTACCTATAACGCTATCTTAAACACAGCTACTGCTTTTGTCCTAACCATACGAAATGCCTCTGTACATCCAGTTTTTCCTGTTATTGCATTAGGAGTAAACCATGATGGAGCTGTTCTCTATCCTACAGAACATAGAGGATGGGCCCGTCGGTTTGGAGATAAGTGGCAAACTGTTGATTTGGAATCTTGCATTGTCCGAGAACAATTGGGGTTTATCTGAAATAAAACACAACAGGGCAGGAGACTTTTCTCCTTTTAACGCCTTTATTAAAGTGATCAGCTCAGGATTAGGAAGCTCGACGAAGCGGCCGTCTCCGTCTTCTTCCTGGCGTGGCTCAGAGGAGGAGGATGTGCAGCTTTGTCCACAAGGAGCAGAGCCAGGGGTCCGATCCTCACAGGAACGCCTGGGCGGGGCCCCGGTGTTTCTCACTTTTCCCTGCTTCCCAGCTCCAGGTCCCAGTCCCAGGCAGCTTCTTTAGTCAGGGCGAGGGGCACTAAGGTCTCTCAACATCTCTGCAGGTCTAGCACTCTATTCCTCATGTCCACGAATCATTCTAATTCTTTAATTTTATATTTGGCTCGTTGGTTTTGGGGTTTTTATAAGTTCAATACGTCCCATGGTACAGTGGTTCTCAAAATCTACATATTGTAATGTTTTCCTCCTCCCCAGATTCTCTCTGCCTGATAAGGAGAAATGCACTAACACAAAAGGAGGGCTATCTACCTGCCCTGGCTAGGGTCGTTAAGTGATACAAAGAGAACTATTAACTCTAACGACTTATAGTTAACATAACAAGTAACCCTGCCCAGCAGCTCTGCCTCGGCAGCTCTGGTTTATAGATGCTGTAACTCAGTTTTTTTTTCTACTGATATAAACTTTAACAAAATTTAGTTCATAACAATCTGTGAGGGTAATGTGATTATAGCTCAAGATATTTGTTTAGACACGGAGCAAACCATCTGTCAATTTGAGATTTGTCCTAACGAGGCTTCTAAAACAGTTCTTGTATATATGGGCAATGGGTGTGCGTGTTTTAGAACTATTTGTGATTCTGTGCTTATAGATAATATTGTGGTGAATACAAAAAATCACTCAAACTTCTGTACTTGCAACTTTACTAAGATTACAGGGTGTGACATTACTTATGAAGCTACAGTTACCTCTCACTACCTACTGCAATCCAACTACACACTGATTCACAAACTACTGCCCACCCCGATTGGGATGGACAACACCCTAGTGAGACAACTGTTGCTCCATCAAGACCTTATCAAAATCCTCGAGAAAATCAAGGAAAGCGGACAGAAGACCCTGGTGACTGTTCATCATGACGTAGGAAAAATACACCGAATTATAGAGAGGGTGAAGCAAGATGGTGAGTATAATTGGTGGGATACTCTCTTTGGGTGGACCCCCACTACCACAGGTGCCCTAAATAGTATATGCTATCCCATTGTTGTTCTTTTCATTCTGGTTGTGCTTGGTTTTATTCTGTTAGTAATTCTATTTGTTATGAATTGGGATATGAGGAAAAAGCTAAGGAAATTAGGGCCTATAATTAATGCACATAGTTTAACTGATGAAGCGGTTTATTTAACACTTGCTAGGAACGAACTAAAAAGATTTAATGAACAAAACTGATAATAAAAGAGATGGGGGAATTGTAATAAGTAGCAATATGTTTGTTCATTAGTTAAATTAATAGCTGAATAATTCTTACAATATAAAAGCAATAGCTAAATAGTTAAAACTGCTCGTGACTGTAACAATAGCCGACTTGGCAAGAATTGCTTAGCTTGCAGAAAATGTATAGTACTTTGGAAACATGGTTATAGTTATGTCCTATAAGGAAAAGTCCACCCAGCGAACAAAGCAGAGGCCCCCCCTCCTTCAAGACCACCAGAACAGGATACATCATCCCGAGAGGAGAAGAAATAAAAGACCAGCCCCAGAAAGGGGGGTTGCGGACTTTCGAGAGCAGAGTTCTCTCTGTCCCCCCAGCGCTGAACTTTTGCTTGTCACTGCTTGCTTTGTAATCAAATAAATTCTGATTGGAAAAAAGAAATTTACATGGTAAGATTCTTCTTTATAACATTCAGGACTTCTTTCTGAGTTATCAGGAACACAGGGAAAAACTGAGACACTGTTCTATCTCCCTGTTCTGCCTTTGCTGTTAATAAGGCTCCAATTTGGTCTCAGGCAGAGACAGAATTAACATTTTTCTGGGTTAACTGAGGGAAATGAAAAGATATCCAGCGAACAAACTGTTTTAAAACTGCTTTGGAGACCTTAACGTTTCCACTACTTAGGGTTTCTAAAATTAGGGTATAAATGCTCCTCTGTGCCGCAGAAATCTTAGCAACCATGTTTGCTGTCTGCCGCACTTAATCTACCTTTTTACAGCTAGCACAAACAAAAATTGAAAGCACTGAGTCCACAGCTAATTCCAGGAAAATCCGGGCAGCCTTCCCTCCCCCCCCCCTCTCCAGGGGAGACGAAACTGCTTGCGTAATACCGCGTGGCTTTTTAAAATGGCGAACAACAGCTGCCGGCAACTCTCCACTACGTGGATGCCACGTCGGCGGCTGGAGCAGGTCCGCGCCGCGCGCCCGGGGTCTGCCGCTGCCCAGGCACGTCCGCTCCTGGCAAAAAACACAAGGCGCAGACTCTCTGCTACCGCCCGCGCTGCCGCTGCGCCGGAACCGCACGCAGCCTTGGGTTCACCGCGAAAACCGCCTGCGCCGCGAAATCCCGCCTGTGCTGCTAAATCGCGCCGCCTGCAACGATGCCGCCGCTCCCGGGAGCCACGCGGCGCGGGGACACGCCGCCGGAACCACACAACCCCGCAAACACTGCACAGGCACCGCCGGAGCGCCAGAGCCGCTCCGCCCGCGCTGCCGTGCGGAAAAACGCAAACTCCTTCAGGGCCGGATTTTTTTCCTGCACCAGGAGCGCACCCCCACGTTCTGAGGGACCCCCGGGGTCCCCCTAAGATGCACGGGTAATACTTACCCCGCTTGGGGACCTGGCTGGTTGGAACAGCTGGAAAGAAGTCCTCGTCCGGGAAATCGGCCCACCGTGGGCTCAGCGGGGTCCTGACCCTGCCCTCTAGCCTTCTTTGCTGACAAAAACGCGACGAAGAAGACAGAGGAAGGTGGAAGTCCAAAAGCTAATGTAATCTACGCATGAAATTACCAGCTACTTCGTGGCCGTCGTGGGAGACGACACATGGGCATCACCAGAAATAATCTGTAGTTCTCTAGGCTTATATGGGTCCAAATCCGGCTTGCTCAGGACTCAAGCCCACACAGAATTGCATGAACGAGACAAAGAATGAGAAGCGCTCTTTGCCACATGGAGACGAATGTCCAGTTTATTAGCTTGAGACAGGTCACTTCCTGTGAAAAACGCCAATCACTTGCTTTTGAAATTGTTAAAAGTTTAATAGTAATAAAATGGTTATAAAAATATTAATACAATTAGAGTCATAATAATTTGGACAATTTAAATCAGGACAATATGAGACAATAAAAGCAAAGAGTTACGGACGTCCAGGTACCTTTTTCTGGGCATCACGAGCCTGAAAAAGGACCCCTGCCAACAAAAGATTAACCCTTAAGAACAATGGCCCGTTGCATATTCATACACTTCATGCATGATGCATAAATTCCATTCAAACACAGGATTCTGTCTGTTCATTGTCAACTTCTCCCTTCTAATCCTAGCAGCACCATCGAGTCGGGAAGAAGTTAGTTTCTTCTGATAAGAAGGCAATAAATCCCTTTCCCCGAAAGATTTAAGTGTCCTGTGGCTGCTATCCGCTGCGAGTGCCTCATTCCTTTTGTTAAAAAAACCCCACTAACATAGTTCTCATTTTAATTACAAAAGTTGCCTTCTGTTGGGGTGGATGAAACAGGAAAGCCTTATAAATATGATTGCCTGGCAAAAGATTTTGAGAATATAGAAACTATAAGCGAGATTGAAATGAAAGCAAGTTTTGAGATCCCTTAGTTACTGAACAACTGGAAAACAATGGTGTGGCCGGCTGAAGGTAATCCCCTTTTGATGAAACAATACCCTCTGCTTGCAGACAGGTCCAAGGGTCAAAGCAGACCCTGCCAGCTTGGCAGAAGGGGTCCAAAGAGGAGTTTTTAGGGTTTAAAATGTAACACAGTATGGTAATGTAGTGATTCTTATAGGTTGTATGGAAATGCTATAGGATTTGTATATTGTACTAGATTGGCTAGTGAGAATCAGAATATTCAACACAGAAGATGATTTATTGTATTGTAACGGGAACTTCGACCACTTTTTCTTCCCTTCCCTTCTCTTCTCTTTGCTCTTTCTACTGCATCTTCCACTTCTTCCTACACTCTTTGTTCTCACCCCTTTTACTCTCTTACATTCTACCCCTCTATTCTCTCGGGCCTGCTCCGAGCTGCGGCTGGCAGCTCCCAGCAGGGCCCCGCACCCACGCCCTTTGCAATAAACCCCAAGTTCCACGACCTGGCTGCAAAAATCTCTTGCCTCCGTTCGTCCCGATCGTGCAACCCCCGCACCCGTTCCGACAGCCCTCTAATTACAAGACTACATACATTTAAAATGTTAATACAGCACTACTAATCAATACATCAAAATACATATTGTAAATATCTGCGTAGAGCCATATAGTATGCACTTTTCACAATCCTCCCATTTTCTTTTGATGATTAATTTGGCTCAAGCAGTATTTACGGCTTTTTGAGCCTTCATCAACCGCTCATTTGCGTCACAAATTTGCCTCGCTTCTCTGAAGGGGTCTGCCATATTATTTTGTTTCTTTAAGACCATAATCCGTTGCGCTGGTTTTGTTGTAACCAACTTTTGGTCTATGGGCATGGTCACTAATTGCATGCCTTGGACCACACTGGTGATGAGCCGAATGAAACAGGGGATCAAACAAGGAAGAAATATCAGACCAGCTGTAGCGCACAAAAGGAAGAAGCCTAATTTTTTCCACCATTCTATTCCTAGCACATTATCCCACCAGCTAGTATTTAACATTGATTCCCATTTTTGAACCGGCACATGGGCGATCTTTCTGATATCATTGACTATATCCAAGACAGCATCTCCATTGTCGTCTATTTTTAAGCAACAATCCGATGTATTAAATTTCCCACAAACACCCCCTTCTTCAGCCAATAGATAGTCTAAGGCCAACCTATTCTGATACACGGCTGCTCTCGTTTGGGTTTGTTGCCTCGATATTAATTCTACTGCCCGACCAGTTTTGTTCATTATTATTTCTACAGTGGCCTGGAGTCTTATAATACGATTTAACATATAAATTGGGGTCCAATATCCCCAGCTTCCATCTTGTGCCCAGGTGGCTGGCCCATATGTCTCTAATATGCATTCGGGGGGCCAGTCCTCATCCCCCCATTTTTGGAATCCTCCAATCAAATCTCTTTTGTTCCTCTTTAGATCCTCATAAACTGGTATCCCTAATTGGTCCCGGCAAAAGAAAAAATCCTGGCTGTATGATTCCCAGAGTGCAGCTCCCTTTCCACTGAGAAGGGAGTTTTGGGTATGCCCTTTTTCCGCATATCCAAAATAAGCCATCTGGAGCTTTCCAATAGTCAAATCTTTGCTGATCTATATTCTCCCAAAATTTGGAAATTTCTGGGATGCCAGAGTACGGATTTTTTCCTGTATCATTGCATTGAAAAAGCTCAATTTTATTATAATACTTACAACTCCCTTTCTTTCTTTCTGCGTCCAGTACATAGTTGGTTTTTCTGGTACCCACCATAGAGAAGTTCCATTACTAACCTTGCATCTTTTACAGGGAGTTTTTCCTACTTCCTGAATGAACCTTTTCCCAGTGCGCCAGAGACATTCTTCTCCTATGACTATTGAACTCAAAATCCACCCCTCCGGTTGATCCTCCCCACTTATACTTGTTTGGTTCCATTTAAGGAGCTCAATTGGGCCTAGGCTGCTGCCTTTCCATGGCCATTCTACTGACATTAAAGCCCCTACCACAGACCCAACAATTGGTTATATTAAGTTCTCTGCTTATCCTTTCCCCCAATTCCACAAACTGGTTTTTACCCATCCTTGAAATATCTATTTCTTTTTCCAATTGTCGCTCAAGTTTCGTATACAAATCATCGATTGAGATTGGCACAGATTTAGGTGGTTTTACTGGTTTAGTGTTCATACTTATCAATTGCTCTTTTACTAAATCTTGTGCTTTGTTTCCAATCATGTAGGTGAAGCAAACCCATTTCTCCCCTTTTGGGCATTGACTTCCCATTCTGTTACCACTTGCTCCTAAGTTCTCTGCAATCCAGTACTTTTTCCCGTTGTGCATGCACTTGCCTAACTTGGATGGGTTATAACAGTGACTGTCGACATGAGTGTGAGAAATATAAAAGGAACCTCGGTGTCTTTCCATATATAGCTTACGGTAACACCTGTAGCATGATCTTGTTGATATCCCAAAAGGGAAACAACAAAAAATGAGTGACATAAAAAGGAGTAACAGAGGTCCAGTATGGCTTATACTCCCACCTCCCATGCCTATGGGGTTGCAACCCACAGCAGGTGTATTTGATCTTCTTGGTGGCGAACACAGAGGCCAATCTGGTCTTGCCCTCTACCCCCTTGTCACTTTCTCTTAAATAATTTCCAGGCAAATCACTTTTGACACTCCTTCACTGTAGTTCCCCACTGTTCCTCAGGTATCTCCCATGCAACAGGCACTAATAATTCCCATCCACACAACAAACTTATTATCTCAGTTCCCTCAAGTTCTCCCTGGACAGGAGATCGGTTTGGCACTTGACACTTCCTGCAATGAGAGCGTCGGTTATGCGAACTACAATACCAATTCTTCCCACAACTTACACATTTATATTTAACCCAGCTAGCATGTCCGGTATTTGGGTGAATCAAACAGGGTATTTGGGATGGCACTGATGGAAGTTGCAACTCCTCCTCCTCTTTGTATAAGTCACAGGCTAAGGCCCGAACACAAGAGTTCTCTGTTCGAAACAGTCCTGATCCTCCTGTTTGGACTGGAAGTATTCCTCCCCAAGGAGAGTACCAGAGACGTCTCAAAGCTTGTCCTGACAGTACTTGAAACCACTGGTATAAGCTCTGTCTTATTTCCCAATTAGGCGTGATCCTGTGTATATTTTGTAGATCATTTGGGTCCTCCCAGTTCATTGCCACCCATTCCCCGTTTAAAAGTCAGTTTTGTATCACCCGGTTCAGATGTTATGGTCCATTCCTTAGGTCCTTCCACGGGTCCTTTGATTCTGCTGGCGTGGATCCACCCTCGTTCCTTGGTCCGGATCGCAGCCTCGGTTGTCAGCAATACCTGAAAAGGACCTTCCCATTGTGGAGTTAAAGATTGTTCTTTCCCTGTTTTTACTAACACCCACTCCCCTGGATGAACACTATGGATTTTAAAATCTAAAGATGTGGTTTGAGGGATTATTCCTTTTAGCCGTAAATTTTCGAGGGTTTTAGCAATAGTGTTAACATATCCTTTGACTCTCATTTCCCCCACCTCATAGGTAGCATTTTCATGTTGGGTGGTTAGAAAAGATAACCCAAACATCATTTCATAAGGCGACACTCCCAGATCTGACCTGGGTTGTGTTCGGATCCTTAATAAGGCTAAAGGTAGGCATTGTACCCATGACATTCGGGTCTCAATCATCAATTTAGTCAAAGTTCTCTTTAAAGTCTGGTTCATCCTTTCTACACGGCCAGAACTCTGTCGATGCCATGGGGTATGTAATTCCCATTTTATCCCCAAGGCATGAATTATTTTTTGTAACACTTTTGACGTAAAATGCGTCCCTCTGTCTGAGTCTATCCTATTAATCAGTCCATATCTGGGGATTATCTGTTCCAGAAGGGTTTTACTTACCACGTTGGCTGTAGCTTTGGCAGTGGGAACTGCTTCCACCCAATGAGTTAAATGGTCTGTCATTACTAACAAATACCTCCATCTTTGCACTTGAGGGAGTTCAGTGAAATCTATTTGGATACTTTGAAATGGTCGAAGAGCTAACTCACGACCTCCTAATGCAGTTTTTCTCATTACCTTTTTATTGATCTTTTGGCAAATTATACATATTTCAGTTACTTGTTTTGCTATCCCAAAAATCCCAATACACCCATAGTTCCTTAAAAAATGATCACACAAGGCCTGGGTACCCCAATGGGTTTTCTGATGCATGTCTTCTAATATCTTCCTAGTAATCATTTTATTAAGTAATTGCCTTCCGTCAGGGAGTTTCCATTTCCCTGATTCATCTTGTTCACCTCCGATCTTTAATTCCTTTTTCTCTGCTTCACTAAATGTTGGAAATTCCAATTTTTCCTCATTTGGAGTTAATATTAACATAACTCTCTCAGTTCCATTTTCTGCTGCATCCCTAGCTTCCTGATCTGCCAAATTATTTCCTCTTTTTTCTGGGGTCTTTACCTTTTGGTGTCCCTTAGTAGGTACTATAGCTCTCTTAGGTAATTTTAATGCTTTTAAAACTTCTAAAATTAGTTTCTCATTTACTAATCTTTGTTTTTCACTTTTTACTAACTACTTAAATACCACTTTTCCCAAAAAAAACTTTTTCTCACACTGCTTTTCAATACAATATACCTCCCTCCAAGGAGATATGGTAAGGCTTAAAATGCACAATCTACATTACTCATACTTTCATTCATCTACATTCACTCACTTTTATTTCTCATTCACCCTTACACATTCTTTCACACCCTGAAGACACAAAGTGGATCTTTATTGCCAGAAAATCACAGGTCTCTGTGGCCCCCCCTTTGCCTTGGGGTTGGCCTCTAGGTCCCAGTATCTTCCGGGCCTCCTGGAAGGGCCCTGACTCGGGTCGCCTCCGGTGCCCATTCACCTGTGAGGCTGTCTGCGTGTCCTTTACACTCTTTAACTACGGCCCCTCACACGCCCAGGGAACGCTAGCTTGGTTCGCAGGTCACTCACTCCTCTTCGGCCCAGAAGCCCCCACCTACCCGGGAACTACGGCCTGGTGTGTAGGTCACTCGTACCCTTCGGCCCAGAAGCCCCCACCTACCCGGGAGCTACAGTCTGGTGTGTAGGTCACTCACTCCTCTTTCCACTGCCTCCCCCCTTCCCACCTACCCGGGAAGTTGAGGCTGACTCTGTGTGTGTCTCACTCTCACACACCACACAACAACAATAAGGTACCTTTTACTTTCACATCACCTATTACAAGTTTAGGTGTTACTGGCCAGTCCCGGTGCTATTGGATATCCCTCAACCCAGCTGTGTTATCTAACCCCTAATGCTCTTGGGCAATTTTCCCTCAATCCTGCCGTGTTGTCCAACCCCAGATGCTCTCGGGTAATTTTCCTTCAGTCCTGCCGTGTTGTCCAACCCCAGATGCTCTTGGGTATTTTTCCCTCAATCCAGCTGTGTTGTTCAACCCCAGATGCTCTTGGGCATTTTCTGGCCCTCAACCCAGCGGTGTGGTACAACTACAGATGCTCTTGGGCATTTAATTTTTTTGTCTGTGTTGTCCAACCCTGGATGTTCTTGGGCATTTTTTTTATCCCTCAATCTGGCTGTGTTGTTCAACCCTGGATCCTGTTGGGCAAAAATTTTTCCCTCAATCTAGCTGTGTTGTCCAACCCTGAATACTGTTAGGCAAAATTTTCATCCCTCAATCTAGCTGTGTTGTCCCACCCTGAGTGTTCTTGGGCATATCCTCACTCTGACAGAATTCTGCTCAACCCTCCTCTTGGATGCTCTTGGAATACAAATCCCTCAACCCAGCAGGTTTTAGGGGCCCCTCCTGCCCCGTTTCCTAGTGGATTGGGCTAGGAAACCTTGTTCCCTACCTCTGAGGGGTCCAACCCCTCCCTGAGACCCAGTCCCAGTCACCCCGGGGGATTCTTTCACTCTCTTTTCACTCGCTTCGTCTCTTTACTGGCCGTTTTTCTTGCAAAAAGACGTAAACGCAGCATGGGAGACTCCGCACTCACTCGGCAGGTCTGGGACAACCAGCCCGCATCTCATTCACACACATTCATCCCCCCGTACCTGCCCCCCTGAGAAATACTTACCAATCTTTTTTCCTTCCCGGGTTCTTCATGCACACTACTAGTCTTAGGGGGCCAATTACCGCGGTTGTAGGGAGTCTTTTTTCTCTTCTCTTAGTTTTATTGCCTCCTTTTGTCCACAGATCGTAACCTGCGTCTGTCGGTCACTTCAGGGGAAACAGAGCGAGGCTGCCAAAGAGGGCAGGGCCTGCCTTCCCCACTCTGACTCTTCTAAAGCACCAGCAGCAAGGTGTTAGTAACCATCCTCTGCTACCAAATTGTGAAAAACGCCAATCACTTGCTTTTGAAATTGTTAAAAGTTTAATAGTAATAAAATGGTTATAAAAATATTAATACAATTAGAGTCATAATAATTTGGACAATTTAAATCAGGACAATATGAGACAATAAAAGCAAAGAGTTACGGACGTCCAGGTACCTTTTTCTGGGCATCACGAGCCCGAAAAAAGACACCCGTTAACAAAGGATTAACCCTTAAAAACAATAGCCTGTTGCATATTCATACACTTCATACATGATGCATAAATTCCATTCAAACACAGGATTCTGTCTGGTCAGTGTCAACTTCTCCCTTCTAATCCTAGCAGCGCCATTGAGTCGGGAAGAAGTTAGTTTCTTCTGATAAGAAGGCAATAAATCCCTTTCCCCGAAAGATTTAAGTGTCCTGTGGCTGCTATCCGCTGCGAGGGCCTCATTCCGTTTTTTAAAAAAACCCCACTAACATAGTTCTCATAGTTCTCATTTCAATTACAAAAGTTGCCTTCTAATTATAAGACTACATACATTTAAAATGCTAATACAGCACTACTAATCAATACATCAAGATACATATTCACCACTTCTAATCAATACATCAGAATACATATTCACCAGTACTAATCAATACATCAAAATACATATTCACCACTACTAATCAATACATCAAAATACATATTGTAAATATCTGCGTAGAGCCATATAGTATGCACTTTTCACACTTCCAGTGTCAGCACCCACCCAGGTAGCAAAGAGACGGAGCCTCACCTGCGGTGGGGTTTTATGCCCCAGGTGATGGGGGCGGGGAAAGAGGACTGCAGCCAATGGGATAACATTGGGGAGGGGTGAGGGGAGGGACCACCCGTGGGACAGACCACTAGGCATACAGAAACCAGGGGATTATGTGAGGGAGAAACCATGTGAGGGGGAATATACCATCCACGTGACCCAATAACATTTTTTCCCAACACCCAGTGCAACCAACTAAATAACTATTTAGTGCAATACAACATGTTTCTATTCTGGACAGTCCCTCTTCCAATGGCTCTGTTTCTTACAGTTTGTGTCAGGACCCAGGACATCCCTCTGGCTGTCCATAGCAGCCAAGACCCTTGCCAGGGGTCTCAGAGACCCTGGCACAGAGCCCAGAATGCCCCTGTGGGTTTGATTATGACCCGTGGAGCAAATTACCAACCTTCTATGAAGATCAGTAAGCCACAACAGTTTAAGTAGAATATTAGTGAAGTTATCACAGGGCGGAAAAGTAAATTTTAGGGTTTTTGGTATGGGGGTTCAGGAGGCAAGATGGAGGGAACTGGGTGTGTCCAGCCTTTCTCCTTCTTCATCTTAGCCCTCATCTTCTGTGATGATGCTGGGACTTGGGGATTGGTTTGTGGTGAAGGTGGCACTTGTTAACAAGGGTGAAAGGTATTGGGGATAAAAAGTAAATATGATGTATGTAGTTTTTATTATAAAAAGACACAACCGCCTGTGGGTGGTCAGAGTGCCCTTGGCTGCCTTGCTGGTCAGATCCCAGCTGGCAGAGGAAAACTTTGTAAGATAAGAAATAATAAACAATCTGAAGACCGAAATGTCGAGGAGTCCAGACTCGTCCTTTGAACCGCGGGCTGCCCCGAACCATTCTGCACCTGTCCGAGCAGAGATAACAGCCAGACAAGTTTGCACATTGATTTCTGCCTAATCGAGGAGGGCCTTGCCTGGGTGGTCCCTGCCTGCTTTCACGTTTTTCTCTGCTCCTCCTGCACTATTGCTATTAAGTTTTTCATCCCTCGTTTATATCCTTCTTCCCTGTTGCTAAAGACCCTCCAAGCCTCCCCTAATAAAGCTTCTAAATTCTGTGCATCCTCTTCTCGGATTTTTTGGAGTTTACGCTTAATATCCCCTGTGGACAGTCCTAAAAATAGATTAATTAGCTGTTGTATCCTCACATCAGATGCAGGGTCTAGTTGTGTTGTGGTGGTTTCACAGGAAATATGTTTTTTGGGATTTCTGGGATATGCTGTGGTCAGGCCAATGGGTGCTCAGATTTTAATATTGGCACCTGGTGTGGCCACTGGGGATGTTTGGACACGCCTCTGAGAACACCCACGCAGGGGTTAAAAGCAGGGCTCTCCCCCCACAGACTCCTCTTTGAATTTCCTGCTGGAAGCATTGCATCTCTCCCCACCAGCCCAACTGCCAGCTGGGTGGGGGGAGGGGAAAGCCATGCGGCCCTGGGAAAGGTAGGCCTGCCCCCCCCCCCCCCCCCCCCTCCCCAGCATGAGGGTGGAAGGGTGGGAGAGAGAGAGGGACCCCAGGAACTATCAGACAGGCCCCCCCCCCCCTTCTGCCCAGAGAGAGAGAGAGTGCCGTGCCTGGGACTGTTATCTTGGAATGTGATATCATGTGCTGCTGTCGGAGACGAGGGGAGAACGACCACCCGGGTAATGCATCGAACTCGGTTTATTGATCCATCAATCCCCTTAAATAACAGTGTTAACGAACTTCATACATATTCTGTAATCCAAGTACATGACAGGCTAACAGAGAAGCTCTAACCACTCCTTCTGTTTACAATACCAAGATTTCTTTTCTCACCCTGATATGAATGGTTCTCAAAACTTCCATGTCTGTTCCCAAAACAGCCAAAGATAGAATACCCACTTGTTATGAGAAAGCTGCCTGAGAACTTTGCTGTGAATAAGGATGTGCTTGAGAACTTTATTGTTTTCAAAAGAGAGTAATTGTTTATAGAAATCAGAAGGCTGAGAACTGTTAGAAACTGCTTTACTTATCCCTTTACTTTTCTCTCAATTGTATGTCTCATGGCCTCTTTCTTTTAGCCATTCTTGAATTAATCTCTCCACATTTCCCCCTTTTTTTTCTTTGAGAGAAAAGAGGTTAGTTTGCCAGGTCTTTTCTATCATTCTACTAACCATCTTTTGGATACTGTTACAGAAGCAAGGTAAGATAAGTAGAAGCAATAAAAATACACCTAATATCCCTATAGCGTATATCACAAGGTTTCTTAACCATGGTCCCAATCCTAAACTTTTAAGCCATTCATCAATCCCTAATCCTTCTTCTTCCTTAAGGCTGTTAAGCCCTAACCGTAGCTCTTTTAACTTAGCATGAATAGATGTAGAATGATCAGACAAATTCATGCAACACATTCCCTCAAACTCTTCACACCCATGGCCTTGTGCTAGCAGTAAAAAATCTATAGCAGCTCTATTCTGTAAAACAGCATGATTAACACTCTGTACATCCGCAGTTAACATATCTAATATCTGTGATGTCTTATTTAATTCACCCTTAGCCCAACACCCTATCTGTTTTGCTAGAGTCAGCGCTTTGCTTGCAGCACCCCGTGGCAGGAGAGCTGAAACCATCACTTGTTTAAATTTACTCCAGAAAAGTGGATCTCCTATTTGACTACAGTCTAAGTTATGTAAGCTGCGCCTTTCCCTGCTAGTCTTATGAGTTAGTTGCATCAGTACAGATATGTTAGGGTGGAATAGTGATAATTTACCTAAATAACAAGGTCCACCCTGCGGTTGGGCTGGTATTCCATTCCAGGCTCTATCTCCACAGATTAGAAATATCCCTGTGGGTAATTTCTTAGGTGTCATAATACTAGAGCCCTTACACTGGTCGTAAAGCTGTTTGGATACTATTTCTGGGTTTAGAGAAGAATCCAAAGTAGCCCATGTCTGTTTATGCTGCTTCATCTTTTGAAAATTAGAGTAATCAAAACTGAACCACCCACCGTTGGAAGTGCCGGTCATACTAGCATTTGCACTTCCAAAAAGATCTAACTCCTCAGGTGGGGAATGCAAAGGAGTATTAAGTGATTGAATTAGTAGGCATTGACGGTAGCCGTCACTCTGACTGGCAGTATACCCTTTTTGTGTGGGCAATTTAATATTCAGCATATTGTGCATGCACAAAGCGCGGTTATTAATAAACCTGCAGAATTCTTGAGGAGACCATACTGGAAGTCCTACCAAACATGTTCGAAATGGGTTAGTAACTCCTCCAAGACTGAGACAAAGCGATGACTGATTAATTTGTCTAGCAAGTGTTATCCATACATTATTTCTAGGTTGATTAAAATGTGCCACCTTTAATTCTTCAGCTACGACTATACCAAACAATACAATAAAAGTGAACCTCATTTTTCTGCTTTTGAATTAGCCTTCTTTTTCTTCTCAGTTTTTAACCTTACTGTTCCCGACACCTGAAGGCCGCACCTTTGTAACCTTCTAATGCAGTTGTCTAATGCCTGATTGGGATCTCCTCTTACAGGACCTACAACAGAACGTTGTGTTAAAGGCACCAGTTTTCTACACCGTACAGAGGCTATATATGATGCACTTTGAGCTTTAACCCTTTTCAAAATATGCTGTACCTCCCACCGATAATAGGCTAAGATTTTCTGCTCATGAGATTCATAAAGGTTTAAAGCTGATGCAGTGTCTAGCCCTGTCTGATTCCATAGTGCCCACTCCCAGTTATGTTCCCAGGTATGTCTATAATTACAGGTTGTACACCATAAATGGAAAAGCAACGACTGATCCACCCAAAAGGTTTTATCACAACCCCCACAACACAGTGCAACCCAAGCAGCACAATAGGGGCTGTTACATTCAAGGCAGTTCTCTTTTGCCGGTCCTCTTATGTGGAAGGATGATAATGATTCAATAATGTCAATCAGTTCCCTGGTTGTCCGGCAACGGTGAGTTATGGCCCTGTCGATCGCCTTCGAGTGTCCCTTCAGCTGAAGAAGTAGTGGTCTCAGGATCAGGAGCAGCTTCTTCTCCAGACGGTTCTTGTCCTCTTCTGTGAGTCGGTCCAGCAATCGCGCTTTGTTCTGAATAATGATAGGTCCTTGGATCCCCGTAGGGATTTTTTGCGGGTGCGGAGTCATTAATGTTACGTCTACTGCGGCTGCCAGGTCCATGCCGAGGCTCCCTGCTGTGGCGGGCTGGAGGTTTCTGGCTGTGGAGGGCTGGAGGGGGGGTTGACGGCTCCCTGCTGTAGTATTGTTTCTGCAGCGGCAACTTGTGTCTGGGCGCGGCTGCTGCGGGAAAACGCGCTCCTGGAGAAGTTTCCCGACTTCCGTTTGCAGACGCTTGTATGATGATTGTCCGTACGGCATTTCTGGCACCAGACTCCGACAGCTTGGCAGTCCTGGCGCCCATGGCCCCTGCCTCCGCATCGGAAGCATTTTATATGGCCCCTTTTATTTGATGCGGCAAACACAGATGACGTTTGAAGAGGTGCAAGAGCGGCTAACACCTGGTTCTGAGAGGACTTTGCCTGTTCTTGTAAGCCTACTCCTAACTGTTTTATTGCGTCTACTACCAGAGCCTGCGGCCCGGTTGGTACAAGAGCCATCCTCTCTAATGCCTCCTCTATAGTCCAATTCGCACCTAAGGTATTAAGTACACTTCTAGTAGCTGAATTACAATTTTGAATAGCACACTGCCTAAGAAGGGCCCCGCGCATAAAATCAGCGACTCCTGCCCTGTCAATTGCAGCGGCAGCTCTATCAATAAAAGCACCAAATGATTCTTCTCTGCCTTGCTTAATTCCCATATATGATGGTATCCCTCCTGGTTCCTTTACCCTTTCTATTGCGAGTCTGACTAACCGCATTGCCTCCCGGCACTTCTCCTGACCTATTAAGGCTTGTGCCTCTGTGCGAAGGAAAGGTCCCAGACCCATAAGCTCATCTACTGTGACGCCATGCAGGGGGTCACCTGGCTGTCTCTGAACCGCTATGCACTCATTCACGAGCGCCTGCCAATGAGCATTAAACAGCAATTGTTGATGTTGTGTAAGGATTAATTTAGCTATGCCACGACAATCATTAACAAGAAGGATACTAGTGTCAAAAATATAGTCGAGCATTTGCTTGGCTGGTTCGCTTTTAAAACCAAACTCACTAACAGTAGCTCGCAATTGAGATAACAGTTTCCAGTCAAGAGCACTGATTGTTGCCTGAATCCCGCCTCCGGCCTGAGGTGAAAAAACAACTGGACAAGCCAACTCGTTAGCCATACCCATTAATTCTTGATCTCCCTTTTCCATGGCATCTTTGGCCAGGGCAGCCCACGCATCTCTTCTATCCCTAGCAATCGTCACCGCCAAATCGTTTTCCGACTTAGGGACCGACTGACTGCTTTTTGGGAACGGAGTATACGTTTGTGGCCCCGGCTGCTGTGAGATAGCAAATACGGGAGACTCTGAAGTGCTCCGTGTAGCCTGCGGCAAAGTAGGCAACATTAAAGCACCCTGCGGAGCTTGGCTCGTTAGAGGGGGCTGGCTTGTTAAAGGAGACGGCGAAACGGGCAATACAGTGCTCTGCGGAGCTTGGCTCACCGGAGCCTGGCTGGAAACCTGGCTCGGAGCCTGGATCGGAGCCTGGCTCGCAGCCTGGCTTGCCAAGGGAGGCGGCGAAGCCGGCAATAAAACTGTCGTCGATGCAGGGCCAAGAGGGGTCCCTGACTCCTTATCAAAGTCCCTGTGTTGATCGTAATCTTTATTACGATCATGAGCGGCAGTAGCCTGGTGCGCGGCCCGCTTTTCAGCTTGAAACTGTAAAAGCTCGGTGTTAATGACCCGCCATAATTTACCCAACTTCCTGGCGGTTTTATCATCATCTAAAGTAGCCTGCCATAATATATCACCAAATTTACGCCATTCCGACAACTCGTGCACTGTATGGGGATTGACAAAGATTCCTTTTTCTAAACCATAAGCTAAAAGACCCGGTAACTCTTTTTGCAAATCTATGCCCTTAATTTGCCTTCTTTGCAAAAAGTTAATAAAAAGATCATATGCGGCTTGCCTTTCCATACCTATTTAAATGCGCGCGCTTTGCAGCTCCTCAAAAGGCTTCGGCCGCACGTACCAAGCCGAGACCCGTCTATACGGTCGCTCGGGGCCGGCGCGTATCGGCGGATTTCTTTCCGCTTTGTTTTCGCGCTTATTGCCGTTCCGCGGCTGCTTCTCGGAACCTGGACAACTAATCCTCACCTCCCGTGGTGCTCGCGATCCCTGGGCACGGCGCGTATCGGCGAGTCTCCTTCCGCGTATCGGCGGGTTTACCTCGCTTTAGTTTCGCGCTTATTTGCCTCTTCTATCACGTCGGAGGTCACCATTTGTCGGAGACGAGGGGAGAACGACCACCCGGGTAATGCATCGAACTCGGTTTATTGATCCATCAATCCCCTTAAATAACAGTGTTAACGAACTTCATACATATTCTGTAATCCAAGTACATGACAGGCTAACAGAGAAGCTCTAACCACTCCTTCTGTTTACAATACCAAGATTTCTTTTCTCACCCTGATATGAATGGTTCTCAAAACTTCCATGTCTGTTCCCAAAACAGCCAAAGATAGAATACCCACTTGTTATGAGAAAGCTGCCTGAGAACTTTGCTGTGAATAAGGATGTGCTTGAGAACTTTATTGTTTTCAAAAGAGAGTAATTGTTTATAGAAATCAGAAGGCTGAGAACTGTTAGAAACTGCTTTACTTATCCCTTTACTTTTCTCTCAATTGTATGTCTCATGGCCTCTTTCTTTTAGCCATTCTTGAATTAATCTCTCCACATGCTGCTTCGACAGAAGAGGGAGGGGGTGCGGTGCAGCGAGGAGCCCAGCCGCTTGTGAGAGCTTTTAACCCTTTGTGGACAATGAAAACCTTACAGAACATTAACCCTTCCTAGGAGAGAGATAGGAGTAGAGGATGAAGGAGGAAATGGGCTAGTGATGGAGTCTGGCAAGTGAAAGATATTAGAGGAATGGAGAAGATGGAGTGGCATTTTTGCTGGACTCTTTTTTTGTATAGCCATAGACTGTTTCCTTGTGATGTAGAGACTGCATTCCAGGGGGAAGCAAGGGCTCAGAGCCAAGAGAGTTCAGTGTTGAGACCCCTCCGCCCCAGGGGGTGTGAAGGAAATGGGGGGGACAGAGGTCCCAGAGATGAGACTGTGCTCTGTTTGGAACGGGACGAGGCATCCTTAAAAAGACCACCCTCGAAGCAGACCCCTGCCTCATGCACGGTGGTGAGAGCACCGGGCATGGAAGGAAGATGTCACAAATGGCAAAAGGATCTCCGGGAGGTGCTACGTGTGACAAGCAGCCCATGGCACAAGGAAGGACTCCTTCTACTCTTGATGAACTGAGGATTTGATTATCCAAAGGGTGGTACCAGACCAGGTGTTGATAATTTTGGGAAATGTAAATGTATTGGAAATTTGGTGGGAGGAGGAGGGGTAGTGTTTCTGTGCAGTTTTCATTTTCCTTGTGTTTTTTCTTTTTTTTTTCTTCCCTCTTTGTAGTTTAGTCTTTGTAGTTTAGTTAATAAAGTTTTTTCCTTTCCCCTAAGTAGGAGCCTGCTTTGCTTATTCCGGGTACCACCTCACAGCAGACACCAGGGAGAGGATGTTCTCATGGGGGCACTGGCATTGTGCCAGTGTCAAACCATGACAGGTGTAAAGCCGTTGCATTGGGTTTCTCAGGAGGTCCAGGAACTCTGTGGGGGATTCCGAGGGTCTCTGTTTAATAGCATATAAAGCTGACCAATTTATAGTTTTAGGTATTGCTCTTTCTACCCCCAATATAATTCAGTCTTGATAGTTCTTTAGCCTCTGTCTTCCTTCTGGCTGGTTTGGGTTCTAGCCTGGTCCTGAAGTAGAAAGTGTTCTTTTCAGTCCACTTGTTGTCTAAAGTGGTCTGCTACCAGGTCCCCTGCTGTTTTTAGAACCAACTTTTTTTCTGTTTTAGTGAATGCGTCTAATAACAATTGAATATCACCCCAGTCTGGATTGTGCTGCTTCATAATGTACCATAGACGTTTAGCAGTGTTTACTGGGTCATTTCGGTAATCCTCCGCAACCCTTTCCCATGCTTCCAAATCAAGGGTGGAGAAGGGCACCTTAACCAATATCTTTCTTCTGCCTGGTATCACTGTCTCCCGTAAAGGGGCCTGTAGTATTTGTCCTCTGGTTCAGGATGCAATTGGGCTGCTTGGAGGGGTTGGAGCTGGTGTCTTCTCCAAAGGAGGAGAAGGGGTAAGAGTGGGAGTAGTAGGAGAAATAGGAGGTGTAGGTGGGGTAGGTGAGATAGGCAGAATAGATGGAACAGTGGGTGTAGGTGGAATAGGTGGAATAGGAGGTGTAGGTGGTGTTGATGCCCCTCTCAAGTCTCCACCCCTTTCTCCCTGCCCTCCCAAGTGAGGGCTAAATAGGTTGCCTAGATCTTGTTCTTGTTCCTGTAGTGCTGCATGATAAACTTTATCTGTCCTGGTGCATCTCTGTCTTATGCTATAGGCTGAGCAGCACTGTTTAAGTTCTCCCATTTTGCTTCTGTTTTTTAAGGGCCAGAACGAGGGGGTCAGAAGGGGCCCTGATGCCACAGTCCCTTTGCCAATCAAGGTTATTTTGGAGGGAGAAGAACATATCACAATAAGAAACCTCCTCCCCTTTCCCTTCTTTCTGTAGAAATAACATTAGCTGTAACAGGGTATTATATTCCAATGTACCTGTAGGAGGCCACCTTGCCCCCTCCTCTAGGCAATATAATGACCATCAATGAGAGCAATATTTAATTAAACTTTTTTTATTTTCCATTCCCCCTTTGCCTGCTATTTCTTTCCAGTGTGCTAAGACACACCCTAATGGGCTGGCCTTGGGTACTTCCTTACTCTGTCTCACTGCCATTATGTCTTTTAGGGCAAACTTTGCTTATTCAGTCCTGAGTGTTCAAATATGACTCACAGATTAAAACAAAAGAAAACCCCCCTTTTTTGTGATAAAAAAATTTAATAATTAGTCAAATATTCAATTTAAAATATTAATAAAAATTTATAGTTAATCAAATAACAAAGTTTGATTAATCAATCAAATAACCAAATTAAAATATTAATATCCAAATTAAGAATCAATAATACTTTTAATTTAAAAATATTAATGTATTAATTAATAGATCATAATTAACCATTAACTTTTATTCATTTGTTGTTTGTCCAGTTCCACACAAATTTACGAACTTCTAAGGGTTCAATCTAAACCACTGGGGAGAAAAGAAAGAAAATTTTTTAGTTCTTCTTTTTAATACTAAGACTGTGCCACTCCTTTATCTTTTCCCAATCTTCTTCAAAAACATCCTGGGTTTCAGGGACTAGGTGGCTTTTTCCACAGATCAAATTCACTATTTCACACCTTGCTTGTTCAACCCCTGGGTTATAGTATCTCAGTAATTCAGGAGTGCATGCATGACAAGTGGATCTCCGTCTATATGAAGTACAATACCACTTCTTCTGACACTTTAAACATCGGAGGAGAACCCAAGCTGTGTGCCAGCCTGGCTCCCAGCAAAAGGTTGTCAATCCGCACACGAAACAGGGAATCACTTCTTCCAGACCCCACCTCAAGGGGTTCCTAAGCGCCCGTTCAACTGCTGGTTGTTCCCAGTCAAAGGCTAGATAGCAACTTGTTGAACTGCAGTATATTCATCTCAAGAACACTCTGTCTCTCCCTCTGTCTTCTTGCTCTATGACTACCCAGTCCTCTGCTGGATGAAGAGACTGACTTGGTTCAAGCTGAAACCACCTATGTAAAGCCTCTCTGGGAGGCCAAGCTCTCTTGGCCTGGGTTTGAAGTTCCGCAGCCACTGTGGGAAATCACTTCTCATTTGTAGCAAGAACCAAGCAGCAAACCCCGTAATGCAAAGGACCTCCCTGTAGCAACTTTTAACACTGAAGGGCAGTGTTATCGCACAACAAACACTTAACCCTTAGCCCAGCCAGACTTACTGGCTACCTTTAGCCAGTTCCTGCCCCTTACCAACCAGCGATGTGGAGCTTGCAAATCCTAACTTGTACTACGCTCCTGCTAGCTGCGCTATCAGCTAGCAGAATTCAAAGCAACTTTGCAAAACCGCAGCTTGTGCTACCAGCTACCAGTTGGTTCTGCCCTTTTTTAAGCACCCCTCGTGCTGCGCTCACGCTGCCGCCTGACGCCGCAACCTGGGGCCACTCGCTAGCGCTGCTGCCGTGCCTGCGCTCTCTAACAACGCCACTGCCACTCTGCACTTCCTAGCAAAGCTGCTCGGCGTCTACGCTCTTTAGCAATGCTGCTGCCACTCTTCTGCTGCTTTTCTCTTTAAAGCAACGATCTCTGAGCAGCGATCATGATCAGCGCACTCCATCGTTTTACTCACACCTGCACCCACACACAAGCACACACATTTGGACATAATAGGCACACCAAACTGAAATCGCGATTTCTCTCTCCCCGGGCTGTGCTATCAGCTGGAGGCCCCACCGCTGCCAGCCTCACCCCCTGCAGGGGGTTTGCTTGCAAGCCCCCTGGGCAAAACTGCGGGCAAAGACATCTCAATGCGACTTAAAAGATGCCAACCTTAAAAAAAGGAAATGAATACATACCACTTCTGTCCGCAGTCGCAACGGGCTGTGATGTGCTGCCCGCAGTATACAGCTGAGGCACAGAGACCCTTCTTGGAAAAAAACCCTGCAGCGCCTGAGGGCGTCTGCCCCCAACTGGACCCGCGGGTGAGCAGAGTTGTCCCTTCGTGGTCACCAAAATGAAGCGATACACAGAGTAAATAAACTCCACAACCAGATATAGTTATGAAGTGGGTATGTATGTCAGCGCCTGGCACAAGCGAGATAGCTCTCATGAAAACTTGTGCCCTGAGCCTCAGTCTGACCCACATCTTTATTCACAAAGGTATTCCATATGCAATACATTGCACAACTTTTCCATGCATATTCAACCCCTGGCCCCACCTGTTCTCACTTTGCATGGTAATCAGATCCACGCCCTTCTGAGCATGTGTTGTTTGCTGTGGTGTTTGCACAGGAGTCTCTAGTAGTTTCTGAAGCTGAAGATTGTTCATGACTGAACTTTTGAACTTTTCTCCTTTGTGCATGCGCTTTTAGTCCCTTGGTGCTTATCCAAGTACGTCTGTCAGCCTTGATTAGCTTGGAGATGGAGGAGTCCCTTTATCTGGGCTCTTTGCATCCCTTGGTCTTCTCTGGTATTGTGCTTTATGCAAGAAGCTTCAGAAATTTGCATTTTCCTATGCCCTTTGTACCATGGCAGAGGTTTCTTAAGTAAAAAGGTTAAAATTCAACACATAGTTCTACAAGCTGGACTTTAAATGCTTAATTAATATTTCTAATTCAAGTGAACTCCAAAAATCTCTATTTCAACAGTCTGATATATCAATTGCTTCTTTCTCCATAGCTTTACAAGAGGATTGCAGCCCCAAGATTAAGGCATCTCCTCATCCCTCCCATCTGGGACTCGACGCTTTCTTCACTGACCTTGATATCTTTCTTCATGTTGCTTCTTTACATGCCTGCACTTGTCCTTCTTCTCTCACTCAATGGAAGATTGAAGCACTGAAAGAGTTAACATCTCACCTGGGGCCTGCAGATGGTTACCTGACCCCGGCCAGTGTCAATAGTGTTATAGGTAATAAATGATAAAGCCAAATTAATAATTAATAAAATAGATTTTTATTTCATGACCAAGATATGGTCTTTGATAGTCACAATCAAAGGGACAGCGTCAAGCCTGGGTTCAGCGCTGGGTGAACCTTGATCCGACCTCTATCGCATCAGATGCCCTCTGTTCACGAATGCTGTCTCCATTGGGTTAGTTTTATACAGTTTTTTCCGCCTGAGGCAGAGGTTCCTCTATTTTTTTTGTTGCTTCACATATTCATGCAGTCTCCTTTCTCTGTGCAGGGCTGGACAATGCCGTTTCTGGAAAGCAATGAATGCTGATGAAACCTGGCATTTGGATGCATCTTCCTGAAGACTCTGGCTATCTTGATTGTAGATACTTATCAAGTATTCATCGCTTTTGAGTGTTTCCTGGATAGTCCCGGGAAAGGGCCCATCTCTGCATGGCTAGGTCCTTTCGCTTGCTAATTAGGTCTTCTTCCCTTGCTGCCATCCGGGGTTTCGCAATTTTGTGAGGCAATCCTTTCCCTGACTGTCCGTGGTTTTAAACTTTAAAGATTTTCTGGTACAGGCACAACTTATTCACAACTTATTTCATGTATATTTTACATAAGCACAAATTATTTCATAACATATGTTACAGTAGCTTGGTAGCTTGCAGTGGGAACTGTGGCTGGGGCTGTGTCAGGATTGGCCGCATGGCTGGTCTTTGGTTTTTGCTGCATTCAATTCTAGCTGCAGGGCTGCCTCTGGCCTCAGCTGCATGATCTCGTGCAGCAGCTGCGCTGAGGGGACAGAATCTGGCTGCAAGATGTTAACAGCTGCGGCCTAGCCCTGCTTCAGCCAAGGCCCTGCAGCCTCCCTGCCTCCTGTCTGGCAGCTGCTGGGGCCCAGTGGGCTCCTCAGAAAGGGGCCTGGCCCTGCAGGACAGCCTGCCCGGACTGGCCCAGCTGAGACAGATGCCGGACCAGGCCTTGCTACCTGTTCCCAGGCCAGAAGGAAAAGACAAAGTTACTGGATTTCTTTCGTCTTTAGCATGTGTTTTTCACAGAGGCATGTACAGCTTTCCAGTGCCTGGAAGCTTTGCATCACTTCCGTAAATGCGTCCCATGCAAATCCAGGACAGGTTTTATCAAAGGCTCCTTGGAGGCAGTTTTTGATTGTTTCCCTATTTTGTTCTGTTTCATTCCACAGAAGATAAGTGGCATATAGAGAGTTATATATGTGTTCCAAATGGCAGTGTAAAGATATGAGGGTTTTTTGTACCTCAACTCTTTCGCCCATACACAAAAAACACTTTCCAAATGTCTTAGTTTACAAGACAGGTGTCTGCTAGGGAAGGCAGAAAAAGCCTCCCTTGGAATGGAGAATGCAAGCCCCCTCCCTCCAAATTATTAGAATCCTGAAATTCAGGGGCTCTCAGGCAAAGATATGGGAATAGGAATAACAGTTCTTTACTAGTGTGTATAATAAAGCAAACAACCAACAACAACTACGGCATTAACAATAAACAGAACCTGGAACCCAGTGACAGCCTTTTGGCTGTGGCACTTTCCCCTTCGGTGTAGTTACGGTCACAGCTGGCAGGGGCGCTAGCAGGCTCCCAGTGGGCAGGGCAGGTGTGGTGATCCCCACGTGGCTGCAGGGGCCACTCCAGTAGAGGCTTGGGGAGCACGTGTCAATGGCAGCTTTTGTCTGAAGACGGGAAGGGAAGAGAGGCTCCACTTCAGCAATCTCTGGGGCAGCCAGCTCCAGTGCCTCTAACAGAACTCTTGGAAAGCAGAAAGCTGGGCCGGCAGGATGTCTTGGCAGGCCAAGGGTGAGGGGCTCCCAGCAGGGCAGGGAGAGCTGAGCTCAGGATCCCGGGCACCCAAACAGACGGTGATAGATCTCTCCTTTAATGACGTAGGTGTTAATAAGGTCCCAGTTCAGTGGTTGCTCTCACAAGCAGAGGCTCACCCCATGGCAGAAGAAAGCAGCTCTGCACTGGGTCTGGACTGGGTTCTGGCAGCAGCAGGCCCACATCCCCCGCATGTCCACGCCCCCCCCCCCCCCCTCTCCCGCCATCAGGGAAAACTCCCCAAAAAACACAGTTCCCCCTTGTCCCAAGCACCCAGCAATCAGCTCCCATTAACAACTCAATGGGAAGAAATTCCTACAGGTAATAAGGAACAAACAGAAAAGAAAACCCAACCCCCAACATTATCCACCCCGAATTTCCTCCCATACCAACATGTCACATAAAATTTAAACTTTTAAAATACATATATAGACACATGCACACCTTAATTATATAGATATATAGATGCAGATACAGATACTAGCACAGCGTCATGGATAGTTCACCCTAGAACAAGGTCCTCTTGAGGTATGCATCGGGTTTCTGCATCCTTTTCCATCACACACCAGGGGCAACCTGGTCCCTGAGTGAAGACAACCCCATGGATGGGATTGTCTTTGCTGGAGTCAGAATTAACCCAAAGTTTTTCCCAGCATACCTCTTAGATGTACCACTGGGACCTTATCTCCATCTGTTGTTCCCAAGGGCTCAGATTGGGCAGGGCCTGCTCAGTTAGTGGAACGCCAGGTGCTCACTAACCATGTGGCCTTTGCTAAATTAATCTCCCCATTCTTGAAAGCCTCCCCACCCAGTGCCTTCAAGGTGGTTTTAAGCAGGCCATTGCACTGTTCAACCTTCCCAGCCACTGGTGCATGATAAGGAATATGGCACACCCCCTCAATGCCATGTTATCTGACCCAGGTATTTATAAGGCCGTTCTTGAAATGAGTCCTATTATCTGACTCAATCCCCTCAGGCATACCATGCCTCCACAGGACCTGTTTTTCAAGGCCCACGATGGTATTCCAGGCAGTGGCATGAGGCACGGGGTAGGTCTCCAACCATCCAGTGTTGGCTTTCTCCACGGTCAGCACATAGTGCTTGTCTTGGCGGGTTTGGGGAAGGGTGATGTAGTAAATCTGCCAAGCCTCCCCATACTTATATTTAGACCATCGCCCACCATACCATAGAGGTTTCACCTGCTTGGCCTGCTTGATCATAGCAGACGTCTCACAGTCATGGATAACCTGAGAAATACTTTCCATGGTTAAATCCACCCCTCAGTCTCATGCCCACTTATGGGTGGCATTTCTGCCCTGATGACCTGACGCATCATGAGCCCATTGAGCTAGGAACAAGTCTCCCTTGTGTTGCCAATCTAAGTGTGTCTTTGACACCCCTATCTTTGCTGCCTGATCTACCTGCTTGTTATTTCGGTGTTCCTCATTAACCTGACTCTTGGGGACATGGGGAACTACATGGCGAACTTTCACTGGTAGCTTCTCTACCAAAGTGGCAATGTCTTTCCATTCATCAGCAGCCCAGATTGGCTTTCCCCTATGCTGCCAGTTAGCCTTTTTCCACCTTTCCAGTCAACCCCACAGAGCATTGGCTGCCATCCACAAATCGGTATAAAGGTATAGTTTTGGCCACTTCTCTCTTTCAACAATGTCCAGGGCCAGCTGAATGGCCTTGAGTTCAGCAAGTTGGCTTGATCTACCCTCTCCTTCAGTAGCTTCTGCGACCTGTCATATGGGACTCCATACAGCTGCTTTCCACTTCTGATTCATCCCTACGATGTGACAGGAATTGTGAGTGAAAAGAGCATATCGCGTTTCTTCCGCTGGTAGTTGGTTGTCTGGTGGAGCTTCTTCAGCCCGTGTCACTTGTTCTTGTTCCTCTTCATCAGTGAGACCAAAAATTTCACCTTACGGCCAGTTTGTAATGATTTCCAAAACCCCAGAGCGATTCGGGTTTCCAATATAGGCACACTGTGTGATGAGGGCAATCCATTTGCTCCATGGGGTATCAGTGGCATGGTGGGTAGAGGGAACCTTTCCGTTAAACATCCACCCCAGCACCAGTAGTCGAGGTGCCAGGAGGAGTTGTGCTTCCATGCCAACCACCTCTGAGACGGCTTGAACTCCTTTATCGGCAGCCAAGATTTCCTTCTCTGTGGGAGTATAGCTGGCTTCGGATCCCCTGTAACTTAAGCTCCAGAATCCCAGTGGTCGGTTTCAAGTCTCCCCAGGAACCTTCTTCCAAAGGCTCCAGGACAAGCCATTTTTCCTGGCTGCAGAGTAGAGCATGTTCTTCACATCTGGTCGTGTCCTGACTGGGCCAAGGGCTACGGCATGAGCGATCACCTGTTTGATCTGGGAGAAGGCTTGTTGCTGTTCAGGGCCCCAGTGTAAATTGTTCTTTTTGTGGGTGACCAGGTAGAGAGGGCTCACAATCTGGCTGTACTCAGGAATGTTCCTTCTCCAGAAACCTCTGACACCTAGGAAAGCCTGTGTTTCCTTCTTGCTGGTAGGTGGAGACATTGCTGTGATTTTACTGATGACCTCAGTGGGAATCTGATGCCATCCATCTTGCCACTTTACTCCCAGGAACTGGATCTCTCGGGCAGGTCCTTTTACTTTGCTCTTCTTGATGGTAAAGCCAGCTTTCAGGAGAATCTGGATGATTTTCTCTCCTTTCTCAAACACTTCTGCTGCTGTCTACCCCCACACAATGATGTCACTGATATACTGCAGGTGTTCTGGAGCTTCATCCTTTTCCAGTGCAGCCTGGATCAGTCCATGGTAGATGGTGAGGCTGTGTTTCCACCCCTGGGGCAGTCGGTTCCAGGTGTACTGCATGTACCTCCAGGTGAAGACAAACTCAGGCCTGCATTCTGTGGCAAGAGGAATGGAGAAAAATGAGTTAGCAATGTCAGTAGTGGTGTACCACTTTGCTGCCTTGGACTCCAGATCATACTGCAGTTCCAGAATGTCTAGCACAGCAGCGCTCAGTGGTGGAGTTACTTCATTCAAGGCACAATAGTCCACAGTCAATCTCTATTCTCTTTCACATTTGCACACAGGCTAAATGGAACTATTAAAGAGTGAGTGGGTTTTGCTGACCACTCCTTGGCTCTCCAGTTCATGGATCATTTTGTGGATGGGGATCACAGCATCTTGATTCGTCCAATACTGCCGGTGGTGCAGGGTCGAGGTGGCAATTGGTACTCATTGCTCTTCCACCCTCGGGAGTCCTACCGCAGATGGGTTTTCTGATAGTCCAGGCAAGATGTTCAACTGCTTAATGTCCTCTGCCTCTACAGCAGCTATGCCAAAAGCCCATCTGAGTTCCTTTGGGTCTTTGTAATAGCCATTCCAGAGGAAATCTATGTCCAGAATACATGGGACCTCTGGGCCAGTCACAATAGGATGTTTCTGCCACTCCTTCCCAGTCAGGCTCACCTCAGCTTCTAACAGGGTCAACTGCTATGATCCTCCCATCACCCTGGAGATGGAAACAGGTTCTGCCCCCACATGTCCCGATGGCATTAGGGTACATTGCACACCAGTATCAACTAAGGTGTCATATTTTTGTGGCACTGATGTGCCAGGCCATCAGATCCACACCATCCAGAACACCTGGTTTTCCCATTCCTCCTCCTGGTTAGAGGCAGGGCCCCTCTAACCCTGATTATTATTTCTTTCCTGGGCATACATACTAGAGGTTCCTTCAAGGGGATCTGACAGATCATACCTGGCAGCTCAGTCATGGGAGGATGAGGCTACCTTCATTTTAGTGGAACTCTCTCAGTTAGTGTTTCCCTCCTTGAGTTGATGCACCTGTGCTGCCAGGAGAGAAGTAGGTTTCCCATCCCAACTTCCCATGTCTTCCCCATGGTCATGCAGAAAGAACCATAGGTCAGCTTGTGGGGTGTACCCTCTCTATCTGGGGGACATTGGGCTCTGACTTTGGGACCCGTGACTCGCATGGGTGCTGCATTGATCTTCCTCACCTCTGCCCTCATCTCCCTCATCTCCTCTTTGAACTACTTAATCACAGCAGAGACATGAACCTGCATCAGGCCATTGATCATACTCTCATAAATTCTAAGCTTGTTGGCGACAGAACCCACTGTCTCTTGGTTGGTATCAGCATCGATTGTTGCAATAAAGGTGGTGTATTGAGATGGCCCTAGATTTGCCAGACTCCACAACATTTGCCCTGGACACCTGACCTTGTTGGGGTCATTATCATGATGTCCATCCCTCCCAAAGAGTATCTTCAATACTGCCACTTCTCTCAGCAGTTGGATCCCTTCCTCAAGGGTCTTTCAGCACATTCTATGGTGGTGCTCCTGCATTCTCTCTCTGTGGACAAACCTCTTTCTGACACTCATTTAAAGCCGCCCCCAGAGGGAAAGGGACCCTGACTCCCTTACAAAAATCTGATTCATACCTGAGTCCTGGGTCAAGGGTCCCAAATTCCTTGCCTCACTGCCATCCAGTTGGACGCCTGTACCCATAAGGTCCCCGACCCGGAGTAACCAGGTTGTATAAGCCTCACGTCCCCATCGTACAATGTCTTTGTGCTGATTATGGAGACTTTCGTATATCAGGGACTTGGTGATGATCCCAACCTCTGGCTCCTCTGTGGATTGTGAGGGCTTTCCATTCTTATCCTTGTCTGAGTGCTCCGATTTCATCTTTGACCTCCTTGTTTCCACAGGGGTGACTGCTGCTGGCTTTGACTGCCTTTACAGTTCAGTTGGAACCTGGACGGTTGTAACATCAGTGGGTTCCACTGCTGAACTATTAGACTCTTCCTCTTTGAGGCAAGGGGAGGGTTTCTCAGCAGCTGGGGAAATGTAATCCTTCAGCATCTGGCTCATTTCACGCATCTCCTTCACCAGAACCTGCACCCAATCTGGGTGGTTCATTTCTGAGGTGAGCTGTGGGGCAGGGTCAGGCTCTGAGGCAGCAGCATCCCCAATCTCTAGTGCCATGTCAGGTTCTATGGTAGCATCCCTGTTCTCTGGAGCAGGTGTCAGGGTGGTTATCCAGGTTAATGTTCCCTTATCTCTGAATGCTAAATATAACAGGCCTATCAGAAACACCAACCATTGTATGATATCATTAGCATTTAGAGTGGATCTGAACCCTTCACAAACTGGTGGGGCAGACCCAAAGAGCTGGTTGAAGGGTTGGGAGAAAATTTCCCCCAGTGTCGTTTCCTCACAGTAGGTACCATTATTCAAATAACTCCAAAAACATACAGTTAGTGTAATGCAGCCTCCTGCTGGGTTCAGGTTTGTCACCAAGCAGGCTGCATGGGTCCAGATATCTCAGTCCTCTACGGAAAGACTGCCCAAATACCCAAGCGGTTCTCAGCCGCTGGCAACCGTAGCAAGCTTAAGGAATATCAGCTCTTTAGCTCATTGTGATTTCAGCTCTTAGTTTGCTTGGTGCCGCAGGCAGGCAGATGCAGGGCGAGAGAGGAGAAGGCCGTTTGATGTTCCACAGTGATGTCTTTATTAGTTCTTCTGTGAAGGTTCTAGTGACAGCTCTTCTATCAGAACTGGGCTAAATCAGCCCATTATATAGAATACAGGGGGATCAGAAATTGTCCAGTAGCAGGGGTTAAAGGAAAGTGACCTGTAGACTTACAGAGAGATAAACAGGGGTCCAAAGGCAGAAGAGGGGAGATTCTAGCTTATTTATCATGACTTGGCATTTCCTATCTTTCTACTCTCCACGGGGGCCTTGCAGGCCCTGTGCCTGCTACATTAGTGTGTGATACCTCTGAATCCATGTGCCTGCTTTCCAGAGGAAGTTAAAGATCCACGAATTCCTCACCTTATTAACCCATAAAACAAACTGGATAACAACCAGCCTTAGTTATAGGACCCATGCTTAGGTAAGGGCCTGCAAATGGGAGAAATACAGCTACGACCACATGCCACCTAAACCAGGGTAAGCTGGACCACATGGTGTTGCTTAACGAGGTTTCTATATCAGCACACAAAAATTAGATTACTCAAGAACTGTTATTCCCTTTTTCTCTCAATGCCCCTGTGTCCTACATTGGGTGCTAAAATCTGTCTTGGTTTGAAAAGACAGGTGTCTGCTTAAGGAAGGCAGGAGCCTCCCCTGAAATGGAAAATGTAAACCTCCTCCCTCTGAATTATTATAATTTTGAAATTAAAAGGTTCTCAGGCAAAGATATGGGAATAGGAATAACAGTTCTTTACTAGGAAAACTTAAAAGACAAATGTAATAGTACAAACAAAAAAACCTGACAGAGTCATGTCGCTGACACCTTTTGTGAAAAATCCTTTCTTAGGATTTTTCCTGCTGGAGCTGAGAAGTTTCAGCAACAAATGTAAACAATTATTATCTGCTGCTGTGGAATGCAACAGGTCCACCTGTGATTGGTCTTCTGTAGATGTTTGGATTTACTGACCACTCACGGTGGAGCTGCTCTCGCTCTCTGCCGAGAGACAGACCTTTGTTATTCATTCTTTTCTATTCTATTCTTAGCATAACCAGCTTCTGAGGAAGCTCTTTCCTTTCTATTCCTATTTAGTATAGTTATAATGTTATATATATATATCATACAATAATAAATCAAGCCTTCTAATCATGGAATCAAGATTCTCGTCTCTTTCTCCATCTGAAAACCCCTGTGACCACTGTCACAAGTCAGAATATGACCTGACACCCTGTGGGTCAGGGTGTTGGTAGCAGTCTGATTAAATGGTGGCTGCAGTTGCCCTGGAGTGACAGATGTGTTTTGCAGAGATAATTGTAATACTGCTTGTAATACTGCTTACCTCCTAGTTCTAGATGCAACTGGACTGTCGGGGGGGGAAAGTGGATTCTAGTGGATGTCTCTACTTAGCTTGAGTCCTCCTCCTTTTTGGGGAAGTCTCCTTCTTCTTCATCTTCATTTTCAACCTCTCTTCTCCTAGGAGGAGCTTTTACCTACTCAAATGTATTTTGTTCTTGCTTCTCAGAATGATAAACCTTGTCTGATCTCATATACCGTTGTCTTATACTGCATGCTGAACAACATTTGATTTCCTTTCTCTTTGTCTTGTTTTCTTTTTCAAGGGCTAAGACCAGTGGGTCCGAGGGCAGTCTGATCCCACAGTCCCTTTGCTATTCTTGGTGATTTCTTAAAAAAAAAACATATCAGCATACAAAACTTCATCTTATTTACTTTTCTGTCTTAAAAACAACATTAACTGCATTAAGATATTATAATCTAAAGTTCTAGTGGGTGGCTACTTCGCTCTGTCTTCTAACTTGTATAATGGCCACGAGCATGTGCAATATTGGATTAGATCTTTTTTATTCTCAGAGCCCCCTCTACTGGTGACTTCTTTCTAGTGGGCCAAGATGCACTCCAAGGGGCTAGCCTAAGGAACTTCCTTGCTCTGGTTAGTTCCCATTATCTTCTTCTCCTTGCCTTATCTCACTTCTACCTAAACTTTTCTTCACAGAGCTTCACAGTAATTTCTCAGTCTTCTTCTCACACACGACTTTAGGTGGCAGGTATCAGATGTGATTTCCCACACACAAGCTTTAAGATCTTAGGTTCTGAATCAGCTTGATCAGGAAACTTTAATTTACACTCAGGGCATATGCTCTGACGCTTATTAGAACAGCAATACTAGCGTCTCTCACAAACTCTGCACTGCAACAATACACAGCGTGCCAGCCTCTTGATGCACTAAAGGCTTTCAGGAATTGCTCGCAGAGGCAGGCTATTCTGTTTATTACAGGGAACTCTAAATCATTTACTGCAGGTTGTTCTCAGTCTAGACTTACTATAGTACTAGCTGAAGTTTGATAAAGCTTTTCTAAATGAACTCGTTTGTCTCTTCTATCTATCTAATAATTCACAGGACTCACAAACTCCCAGGGGTCGAGTCTAAACCACTGGGGCAGAGGAGCTCTTAGGGTTTGTCTAGCCACGGTAAAAGCGTGCATAATTTACACCACAATTCACTACCTTTACTCAATGAACGTCTTCACCCATGCTTCTCCACTACTTACTTGCTCTACTTCTCTGCCGGGCGCTCCCTGCCCCCACAGCCTGCCCTGGCCGGTGCTTCAGGCCTCACTCAGCTGCTTCAGTCACAGGTAGAAACTTCTCTTGCACTGTAGATATACTCTCTTTTGTACACCATGCACTTGCACAATTACAAACACAATGCATTAACTACACAACGGTACAATTTCTGGACACCACACACACACACACACACACACACACATACATGCGAGTCTACTCAAACCTATCCCCAGGGTCGCTAGCAGCCGCTCTACTGGTCAGTGAACTCTCCTAGTCGCTCTATCAACTGGGCTCACAGGCTGAGCACTCAGACTTCTCTGAGTGACTTATTCAGCTGTCCTATCTCTCTTTTCTCCTGAGGGTCCCTCAATACATGCTGTATCCTCTGCACACCAGCAGGTCTTTGTCTGTCTCTGCAGGAGGCAAGCTGAGATGAGCGGAGCTCCTCCAAGAAAATCCCGGGGTGCGCCTAGGAGTCCATCTGTTCTCCCCTACCTCTGCGGGGACAGAGACAGTTCCTCCTGCCTGGCTTTGCCAGAATGTTTTGCGGAGATAACTAAAAACTCCACAACTTTGTGATAGTTGTAAAGCCGGTATGTTTATTATGCATGTGGAGATTACTCTCCTTAAAAGACATGCACATTTCTGGGAACTTGAGGTCCCTTTTTATCTCTTTTTCAAATACATATGCATACAATTTCACAATAGGTTCATACATATTCATTTTTACAAATTTTACTTGACATTTGCCGCTAGTTCTTCTTTATCAGAAAGAATTCTTAGGTCAGGTTGACTTGCTCTCACAGCAGTCTCTCTGTCTCTCTTTATCACTCTCTGTCTCTCCCCCTTTATCTCTGACTTTCACTGAACCAGTTTCTCTGAGCCTAGGCTTTTGCAGTCAGGCTACATAGCTATGTTTTCTAACCACAGACTGAAAGATGTACATTTCACTTAAATCAAAATGGATTTCTATTCTGGAGAATTTCTACTCTTTCTCAGATGTGGTTCTGTTGAAGTAGTGATCCTGTAGAAGGTTGTAGTTTTCCTCTGAAGGTCTAGTGGTGGTGTAGATGGGCCTTGTCTTCCTCTGGGAATCCAGTGGAGAAGACAGCTGCTCCTCTGGGAATCCAGTGGGAAAAGTCTACCTATGGTCTTCAAATCTTTGATTATATCCAGGTAGGAATGCTTGGCTCCTCCCTCTGGGCAGAGCTTCTCACAATGGGATGATGTAGTTTTATCGGTCATGCAGTGAGATTCAATGGCCCATTGACAGAAGATATCTCCCAGGAGGGAGGATTGTTAATGGAAGAGATAAAGAAAATTGCCCAATTAACAGAAGATAACTGCCCCACAGATAGGAATGGAATACACACACCCGTTTCCAACCTAAGACAATGAATCATCTCATGGATGGGAGTTTCAAAGTCCCGGTTAGCGCAGTATTCTCAATGGTGCACTGTTGTGTTAGCTAATCAGTACTTGCTGTTCTTCTACCCTCAGCAGTCCCACAGCAGAAGGATCCTCTGAGAGACTGGGCAAGGTATTCAGCTGTCTAATTTCCTCTGTCTCCACAGCAGCTATCCCAAAAGTCCAACAATGCCCTTTTGGGCGCTTGAAATACCCTCTCCTGAGGTAAACTATGCCAAGGATACACGAGGCCTCTGGGCCAGTGACAATGGGGTGTTTTTACCATCTGTTCCTAGCCAGGCTCAGTTCAGCTTCCAGTACAGTTGATAGTGGAACCCTGGAAAATGTTAAAGATAGAACTCTAAAATGCTAGGCTTTGTGTTTTCTCAGATCACTGCACCTGCGTAAGCAGTATGATAAATGATATAATTGTTAGATGTGATGATTGTTTAGTAATTAAGTATAATTATTATATAACCATAAGAAGAATAATGAGAAAGTATGTTGGAAATTTAACGGGGGCTATGTTTAGCTGAAATCTATGTATACAATAGAACAATGTAAGTTTAATAATTAACATGAAAGTTATGTAACGAGAGAGTATAAAACACGTTCACCTCGAATGTATGGTCGGAATTAGATTTGAGTTGTAATATCCCAATTCCCAGAGCTCTTAATAAAAAGCACCGCATATAATCACTCCATGATTATGTGTTTTTGAACGCTAACACAGTCAACTGTTGGGATCCCCCTGTCACCCCAGAAACAGAGATGGATTCTGCCCCGCTATATCTCAATGGCATCAGGATACATTGTGCACAGGTGTGAACTAAAGCCTTATACTACTGTGGGTCTTATGGGCCAGGACATTGGATCCACACAGTCCAGTAGATCCGATTGTCACTTTTCTCCACCTGGGTGGAGGCAGGGTCCTTCCAGTTCTGGTCATGGTACTTGTTGCTCTCTTGTAAATATGACCTGGAGGTCCCTTCAAGAGGATAGAAAATAACATCAGTCTTCTATTCTGTGAGGACCTGCCCACTGGAAACTTGTCAGGGTAACAAGTGTTGCTGTAAGGAAAGAGCTAAACAGAGAGAAACAGCAGCAGCATCTGCAGCAGTGTCTCTCTGGACAGCGTGTACCCGAGGAAGAACTGGACGAATGAGTTTCTACTTCAACATAGAACTGTACACTCTTTGTGCTCTGCTAACCAAGGCTTTGGAGACAACAATAGAAGATATCAAGAAGACAGATTTATTGTAGAACTGTGATTAAGCCTGTAAGCTGTAACCAAAAAAAAAGCTCTTAGGAGTAAAGATATATATACTGAGTGCTTCTGAATAAATCTCAGATTCACTCTGTCTGTCACTGTTGAGACAGTCACAACATACAAAAGAACACTACAATTTCGGGAGGTTTCTCTCTGTTTATTATAACAGCATGCTGTCTTTTATACGTTCCCAACAAAGTTTATACTTATTCATTGGTTACCATAAATCAACACAGTGTTCATTGGTACAGAGCAGTCTCCACCACTGTTTTCAACTAACATCCAACTGCAGGTTTCTTTTGTTTACCTTTTTCATCTTCTTGGTTTCCATGTCAAGGACCTTGGGAGAATTCCTTTCAGGGGTAAACGTGACTCTTATCAGCTTCTTCTTCAACTAACTTTTCCTAGCTCACAGACCAGCTGTCAGTCCCTTCCACAATTCCCCCTTTTTGTATTTAAGCCACAAACACAGCTGCTAAGGATTTTTGCAGGGCCCTTTGCAAAAATCTGAGCAGACGGGGGAGACACAAAGCAATGATTCCTACCACTAGCGAAATTAACAGTCCACCTTCCAACAATACCCTAAGCCATTCAGCGATACCGCAACTTGCAAGGAAACCACTCAACCATTCCCATCCTTCATCCACCTGCAAATGACTACCTCCCTCCTTCAAATCTAAAATGCTCCTGTGAACTGACCCATTGTGATCTGACAAACCCATACAACACATGCCCTCAAAATCCTAATATCCAGAACCATACACCAACAGTAAAGAATACACCAACAAGGCACATAGAAAATGGATTTTCAGACAGTATTAAAGACCTTGCAGTCCCTTAATGACACATTTATGGCAGAATGATACCTTCACTTTTAGTTAAATAAATTTTCCTCTACACATAGTTACATTTTTGTGGCTAAGAGACCAAGTCATCTGTCCAGTCACCAGTTAGAATTGAGTAGCATCCACTTAACTTTACAACTGGCTTCTGCTATCATAATGGGGAACTAACCTAGTTGTTTAAGGTGTGAAGTTTTAGCTACTAATTCAACACCCCTATGTAAAAGCAAAACCTCTCCCCTAGGTACATTAAGTTCATCTATTTTGGGCCAAAAGTGCTATGTAAAGGGAGATAGTACAAGACACATTACTCAGTGCTGCCAACCCCTCTGTAGAGGAGTGCAAAGAACTAAAGTAAAGGTACCATCCACCAATTTAAATTTGGCTTTTCAGCATGAGTTGATATCCCCATTTGCTTTGCCCTGAGTTATCAGCATGAGTTGATATCCCCATTTGCTTTGCCCTGAGTTATCATCTTCACAACATATTCTTTGAGGGTCCATGCTTCAATCCACTTGGCAACCAGTATCACCCACACATTCTGCTTCAGTTGTGGGACCATATATCCTGTTCCTTCCAGTGTACTCCAAGTAAAGTTTAACACAATAAGCAGAAACCCAACCAGGGCCATTCTCTGTCAAAATACAAACATATCCCCTTCCCCAAGTTATATATTCCACTGGACCAGCCCACACTCCAGTAATTAAATCCTTATCCCATACCTTAATGTTTCTGTGAAAGTTTGGTTGTTTAGAATTCAAAGAAGAAAAATGATAAAATAATTGTGAATCAGGTAAAGGACATAAAAAGTTTAACACATGAACACCTTTATCTAATCTCACTTGAGGTGGTTCCTGTTGCATTCCCCTTATTGTTTTTGAACCTGATGCTTCAAAAATCCATGAGCGTGCTCAATAATTGCTTGACCTGTTGAGGTATGGGGAATACCAGTAGAATGGTCAACACCCCAGGCATGGAAAAACGTTTGCAGTTTTTGTGAAACATACGCCGGGCCGCTATCTGTTTTTATATGTGATGAAACATCTAAAAGAGAAAAGGCATGGCAAAAATGACGAATAGCATTCCAAGATGTTTCACCTGCAAATGTTGATGCAACCATGGCATGAGAGAAGGTACCAATCGTAACATGAACATACTTTAGGCAGCCAAATTCAGGCATTTTTGTAACATCAGTTTGCCTTTCTTGCAAAGGGAGTAAACCTCTAGGGTTGGTACCATAATATTGTGAAGTATGAGTCATGTGACAATCAGGACAAAAAGAAATAATTGATTTTGCTTCACTGTGTGATAACTTAAATTGTTGCTGAAGCACCTGAGCACCTTGATGACAGAATTGATGAGACAAAACAGCTTGCTGAAGCACATTGGGTACAGTTTTGACTGCAGTAGCAGCCACATGGGAATCCACATAAGCATTACCTTCAACAAAAAATCCAGGTAGCAATGTATGACTACAAATATGCATAATAAAATAGGAATGCTTTCAATTACAACTAATAGTCCGTAGTTTCAGCAACATGACAAATAATGGTTTTTCCCTTATACTATATAACACAGCTTGATCTAAATGTTTAACTAAATTAGCAACATAAACAGAATCAGTAACTGTATTTACAGGGTTAGGAAATAAAGGCCAAAAGTACAGCACAAAGTTCAACCAGCTGAGGAGACCCTTGTTGAATCATCACTTCATATTCCCAACGATCATCCTTTTTCCAGGCCACAGCTGCTTTGCCGGTTTTTCCTGATTCATCTGTAAAAACTGTCGCACCTTCCACTGGAACAGGAGAACAAATTTGTTTCCCCTGAAAAGGAATATCCCTAGTCAAAGTCAAAATAGGACAAGAAGGTAAATGATATGTTATCTGGCCTGTAAAATAGGATAAAGCAGATTGCAATTCATGATTATTTTGAAAACACCATTCAAAATACCATTGTTGTACAGGTATCACAATAGTTACAGGATCATGCCCCAAGATTTTATGGCAACATCTGCGACCCTTGATAATGATATCTGCGAAAAGCTCATAAAGTCCTGGAGCTGTTTTTTGGGATCTGAAAGATAAAAATATCCATTTTAAAATATGCAATTTATCTTTCCAGTCATCATTCCGTTGACACAATATTCCACATGGTATTTAATGGTCTTTTAAAACACAGTTGCAGACCAACAGAAGTATTTATCCTGTTAACAAATTTGCATGTCAAAGCTAATTCAACTTCTTCCACGACCTTTTTTGCTGCAATAGTCAAATGTCTCTCGTTGGTAGAGGAAGTAATCCCTGACAAAAATTCAAACAAAGATTGCGTTTGATTATTAGTTAGCCCCTAGTATGACCTAATCCAACCTATTGCACCAACCAATTTCTGCACATCAGTAACAGTTTTAACTTCAATGTCTAATTTTACAGGTTGAGGCACAATCTGAGTATTGGTTGTCATCAATCCCAAATATTTCCAAGGCATCTGTTTCTGTACTTCCTCTGGGGCAATAACTAAACCAAAAGTTTTCAAATTTCTCACAGCACATTGTTCAAGATCTGACAACTCTTGTTTATTATCAGAAACCAACAAGATATCATCCATGTAATGATAGCAACAGCAATTACTAAATTGCTCTTGCACGTCTGATAAGGCCTGTGCCACAAACCATTGACAAATAGTGGGAGAATTTCTGATTCCTTGAGGAAGGACTTTCCATTAATATCTTTTATTAGGTTCAGCATGATTTAAAGAAGGCACAGTAAAAGAAAATTTTTCCTTATCTTGTTCAGCCAATGGAATGATAAAAAAGCAATCTTTAAAATCGATGATAATTATTTCCCATCCCTGTGAAATTATTGTGGGTGTTGGAAGGCCTGGTTGTAAAGCTCCCATTGTGGCCATTACAGCATTTATCTGCTGTAGATCATGCAAAAGTCTCCATTTTCCTGATTTCTTTTTTATCACAAAAACAAGGGTATTCCATGGGCTAAATGACTCTTCAATATGTCCAGCTTACAGCTGTTCTGCTACTAATGCTTGCAGGGCAGTATGCTTTTCAATAGGAAGTGGCCACTTGTCAATCCACACAGGTTTATCTGTCAACCATATCAGGGTTACAACTGGACGCTTCAGGCCCTGCATCACAGTGGCCCCTTTAAAAAATTTTAGCACCCTATTGGGACAAAAAATCTCATCCCCATAAATTATATGGGGTATTGGCAACATAAGGCCTGATATAGCGTGTTGGCCATCAGCATTTTTTACATTAATCACAATATTAGACAGACCACCTGTAGTCGAGCCACCCAGCCCAATGAGTCCAAAACCTGCTTTAGTGAGAGGCCATGATTGAGGCCAAAAAAGTTGTGAAATTAGTTACATCTGCTCCCATGTCAATGAAATCTTTTGTTGATATGGTCTCTGGATGATGTCCCTTGGCTGTAATGATGCATTCCTTTTACAGGTGTTGATCTGTCACTTTTTGAGTCCAAAATACTTGAGGTGCTCCTGTAGATCCAAAACCTTCCATTCCACGACTTCTGTTCACTGCATTTGGAACACAACTCACAAAGGGAACAAGTTGAGCAATGCAAGTTCTTTTCTGAATAGTAACAGGGAGTTCACTAACTGATACCTTAGCATGAATTTGTCCCAAATAAACAGCATCAATAATCCCTAAATGTACATTAATACCTTGAATAGTACTACTAGATCTCCCCACTAAAAAAGCACTCAGTCGCCATCCTATGCGATTATAGGCATCGAGAGGCACTTTACATATTTGTTTTGTTAAGATAATTACTGTATCAGCTGTGGGTATATCAGTCCTTGCAGATCTACTTGTGGCCCCTGAGTATTGTTCACAAATGGATAGCTTCACAGTGACAAGAGGACTTGTGGTTGTCATTGCGGTATTTGTGTTCCCACACGCCCCTTTGCATTCTTCTTCCCGTTTCCCTGCAATTACTGTCCATTTGCATGATATTTTGTTCTTCATTGTTTAGCATAATGCCCACATTTACTACAATGACTGCAATTCACTTTATTGCCTGGATTTATCATATATTTTACTTTTCATTCATCATTGTGTCTGCATTGTGCCTTTAAAAGCCCTTGTTGTCCACAATTAAAACTTTTGGGTGCAGGCTTTAGGACAGCTGCCAAAGCAGCCATTTTATGTTTGACTGTCCCGACCTTGGAGCAAGCAGTTACAATGTCAGCAAATGAGGGATCCCCAGGCAAGCTTTCAATAATTTTTCTGCAATCTTCATTTGTGTTACCTTTTGCTAATTGCTTGCATAAAATTTGCTGTAAATTTTCATCATCCACTTGTTTCTAAATAACTGCAGCAACATTTTCCAAAAATTTCAAAAAAGGTTCCTTTTTCCCTTGCTGTATAGTAAGATATCTTTGTTTTGGAGCTGACATTTCCATTGTTTTAATTAAAGCACTCATACCTAGTTGCTGAGCCTGTGCCAAAATTAGAGGGTCCCACCTTGCCTGTAAATCCGGGTTAGAAAAAGGTCAATTGCCTAACAAGGAGGCAACTCCTACAGCGTGACGAGGGTGGTGCTGAATTAATTGCCTGTTATTCAAAGCTGTTTGGCTAATTGTCTCCAGGTATTTTGAAATACACTATATTGTACTGGCTGAAACAAAATTGTGGCAAGATGCATGATATCATAGAGAGCAAGCACGTCAGCATTAATAACACAAATTAATTGCATTGCTTTGGAGAATTAACACCATATTTAGCCACCTTTGCTTGAAGGTCTTGCATGACCTTCCATGCAAAAACTTGAAGACTATCACTTTTTCCTGAATTAGGAACTGCTTTGAAAACAGGAAAAACCATGGGGTCATTACAAGGAACATTTACATCAACACTCTGCATTTCTGACATTTTTGGTGGACCTATTTTTCTAATAAATCCCAATTCCTCACTTCAACTGGTTTCTTTTTAACATGCTCCCAAAATTGTAAAGGGTCTCGGGCAGTTACAGTCACTTGACAGGGGGGTACAGTCCAGAGGGCAGCAGTCTTAGATCTATTACAGGGTTTGCAACAGACAGATCCATGCACCAGTTCAAGTTTCTTTGTCACTGGCATTTCATCATCCTCACTATCACTATCAGGTAAGGGAGGATACAGTGTTGATGGTATCATTATTTCATGCAGGTTGGAGGGGAGTGGAGGGGCACATGACTCAGTTCGGTGCTCTTTTAAAGTAATTTCAGCTAACTGCTGTGCAGGAGTAGCATATTTCACCCTAGCACTTAATTCAGCTGACTGCTGTGCAGGGGAGGGATACACAGGCTTAACATCGATTTTTCGCTCTCTCCTTTCACCCCCTGCTCTCTCCCGTCCTGCTCCGTTCTCCACTCTTTCAAAGTCTCATAGAGCAGTCTCCAGGTGGTAGCCAACTCAGCAGGCATCTTCTCCCCCTTTGACACCACATCCCACAGTCTCTCCCAACTTCTTTCCACACTCTCACACTAAAAGCCATACTTATATCAGTTTCAAAATCTTGTGACCTGGCCCACAATAGTCAGTAGTCTTAATATATTTTCTCTTCAACAAAGTCTTCCAAGTAGACAAAACAATCCGTTCTTCACTTGACAAGTAATTTCCCATAAAGTCCCTAATGGCTCACCTGTGCTCCAGGTATCAAGATCAGTTTAGTCCAGACTGGCAGCTTCACCTGATGCTCTCAGCTTCACTGGGCTCCGTCTCCACTGCACCTCGCCCTGCAGCCCTTGCAGTCTCCCACCACGTCAGGGGGTTACCAGATGTTGCTGTTGAGACAGTCACAACATACAAAAGAACACTACAATTTCAGGAGGCTTCTCTCTGTTTATTATAACAGCATGCTGTCTCTTATATGTTCCCAACAAAGTTTATACTTATTCATTGGTTACCATAAATCAACACAGTGTTCATTGGTACAGAGCAGTCTCCACCACTGTTTTCAACTAACATCCAACTGCAGGTTTCTTTTGTTTACCTTTTTCATCTTCTTGGTTTCCATGTCAAGTGTTGCAGACAACTTTTGTGAAAAATCCTTTCTTAGGATTTTTCCTGCTGGAGCTGAGAAGTTTCAGCAACAAATGTAAACAATTATTATCTGCTGCTGTGGAATGCAACAGGTCCACCTGTGATTGGCCCCTCTTGGATGTTTATAATTAATGGCAAATCAAGATGGAGCTTTCTCCGACAGAGTGGGAGAAAGCTGCCTTTGTTATCATTCTTTCTATTCTATTCTTAGCTTAACCAGCTTCTGAAGAAGCCTTTTCTTTCCTATTTCTTTTTAGTATAGTCATAATGTTATATATATATCATAAAATAATAAATCAAGCCTTCTGATCATGGAATCAAGATTCTTGTCTCTTCCTTCACCTGCAAACCCCTGTGACCATGGACACAGTCAAGGACCTTGGCAGAATTCCTTTCAGGGGTAAACGTGACTCTTATCAGCTTCTTCTTCAACTAACTTTTCCTAGTTCACAGACCAGCTGTCAGCCCCTTCCACAGGTCTCATCCCTACATTTATGACAAATGGCACCCTATTACACGGGCTTACAACTGCTACGGTGATCCAGTCCTGTGATACACCCTGACCGAACCATCCGGTTGTGCCTGAAAGATCACCAAGGAGCTCCTCTTATCACAGCTATTGACTGAGGTTAGCCAAAAGTGAGCAGCTGGGTAGCATTTCTCCTAATTCTGGGGCAAAGCAAAACCAAATCTCAAAGACACCATAAAGACACTCTGTTGCGCATTAGCAGGGAACAAAGATTTAAAGTAATACCTCAGAAACTTATATCCTTACTCATTTGGATGTGACAAAACTGCCCCTGGTACTCTTCTGATTGTTCTTATGAACTTAGTCATTGGCAAAAAGTCAGGCAATGCTTACAAACTCAACAAGTTACTCACTGTTATAAATGCATATTATGATATTGGCTTTTTGTCAATATTAAAATGGATGCTCTATGTATAATGTTAAAGTAACTTTGCTATAAAGATATAGTTTTTATTTCTGCTATTAACTAAACTTAGTAGTGAAATGACGGGTCCGACGGGAGACATGCACATCCGGTGATGATTGACAAGTCTCAGATTTATTGATTAACAGGCACACTTTTATAATCACAGTAATAAGGCTCATACATATTGCAAAAGTAAAGCTCATTATTGGTCAGCTATAAAAAGACAGTCCCACCTCTCTCAGGATGTTTGTGGCTTCTTTTTACCTCCTGTTATCACATATTTTCTTGAACAGCTTCTTGCTCAAAGAAACCATGTCCTTGAATTAGGCAGCTGTTGCTTTCTCAGATGTATTTTCTCACGTCTCCTTTCCCACCAGCTATGTCTCAACAAAAAACTGTCCACACTTCCCCGGTCTCCTTTTTGAGCAAGAAGCTTTGTTCGCCACATCTTTTTGTATCAAGCGACTGACTGTGTTTTGAAATGCAGCTAAAAATACAAGGCAAAACAAGCAAAAGCATCAAAACTACGCCTAAAATATTGCATATACTACAAGGCTCCTTAACCATGGTTCTAAGCCTAAGCTTTTTGAGCTATGCAACCATATCTTCAAATTCTTTACATCTATGCCCCTGCGCTAAAAGCAAAAATCTATAGCAGCTCTATTCTGAAGCACTGCATGATTAACACTTTGCACATCTGTAGTAAGCATATCTAAAATCTGTGATTTCTTATTCAGTTCATCTTTAGCCCAGCACCCTAGCTGTTTTGCTAAGTTCATTGCCTTATTTGCCGCGCCTCCAGGTAAAATAGTCGCTACCACCACCTGATGCAGCTTAGTCCAAAACCTAGGTTCCCCCACGTTTAGCCCTGCTCGTGTTTTTACTCCAGTTCATTAGCAAAGATACGTTAGGATGGAACAGTGATAGTTTTTCCAAATTACACGGCCTCCCCTGTGGTCTTGCCCGTATGCCATTCCAGAGCTGAGTCTAAGTTAGCCCCATTTTACTCTATTCTTATTTAAATCTTGGGCATTTAAAGGTTCAAAACTTAACCAACCCCTCTGCGGGTTGTTTGTAAGGCTGGCATTTGCATTCCCAAAGAGATTTAACTCTTCTGGGGGAGAGCGCAGAGAGGTATTCAAGGACAATATGAACTCACACTGCTGGCAGCCGTCCTGTTTGCAGCTGCTTTGTTGTTGGCAACGGGCCGAAAAAGACAAGTTTTTACACAAACTGCCACTGTTCACCAAACCACAAAATTCCCCTGGGAACCAAACAGGTAAACCTATAAGACAAGTTTGAAAAGGATTAGTAACTCTTCCTAAACTAAGACAAAGCGATGATTGATTAGTTTCTTTTGCTAATGCTACCCAGATGTTATCTCTTGGCTGATTGAAGTGTGTAATTTCTGCTACGCTGGCTATTATAACACTAAGCAATACAACACAGTTAAACTTCATTTTTCTTCACGCCTCTTTCTCCTCTTATTGCATTTAGCTTTTACTGTCCCTAATCGTTGTAGTTTTAACTCTTGTAATTTGCTCAAGCACTGATCCAGCTCTTTGTCGGAATCACCGCTAACGGGCCCTACCACGGAATGCTGTGTTATGGGTACCAACTGCCTACACCTCGCAGAGACAATATGAGATCTACTCTGAGCTGTAACCCTTTCAATGATATACTTTAGTTCCCAACGATAATAAGCTAGGATCTTTTGTTCGGGTGCTTCAAAAAGCTCTAAAGCCGGACCGACACCTAATCCTGTTTGTTCTTGAAGCTCTCTCTGCCAGTTGTTAAAATTATGGTTAAATGAGCACCTGTTACACCACAATTCACTTACTACGGACTGTTCTACCAAAAGGTTTTGCCACAGCCCCCGCAATACAAAGCTACCCAAGCAGCAAAATACGGGCTATTACAGTCAAGACATTTTTGACCCACCAGTCCCCGTATGTAAAATTCCAACAGCGACCCAATAGTTGTAATCAGTCCTTCAAAGGTCTGGCAGCGCGTCACAGCCCTGTCGACAGCCTTCGAATGTCCTTTCAGCTGTAACAGCAGCGGTCGTAGGATCAGTCTGTTTGTCAGTCACTGCATCAAGAACAGGTATAGTCTACTTGGCAGGTACCCACACAGCTCCTGTATCTCCCCCGTTTTCTTTTGCAACTGAGTCAGTGCACCAAGGAGGTATTTGGGACCGTGACAAATTGTCAGGTCTATAGACAACTCTGGGTCCCGCCGATAAACTTGTCCTTGAGTAACACAGTCCATAATTTGCTGAAGAATGTGCTGCTGCTCCGGAGTAACACAGATCGGACTTGTCGGGTCTGTGCCTTTAAGATGTGGACGTAGACCAGCCAGCAGCCCGTTTGGAATTCCAAGAATCGCCCCTTGTTAATTTGAAGTGGTGGAAAGGGGGTGTGTAGCATAACCATAATTTTCCCGGTAACATCCACATCAATAACTCCAGGTAAAACAAATAATCCAAGCATAGAGGCAGATGATCTCCCTAAAAGCAGTGCACCCATCACTCGACCTTGTATAACAATAGATCCTTTATCCTCGTCAGAATGTTTTTTGTGGGTGTGGGGTTATCAGCGTGACTTCTACAGCGGCTGCCAGGTCCAGCCCGAGGCTTCCTCTGGTGGCAGGTTGGAGGCAGGGACATCGGTAGCATTGCGTATGGTTGCCTGGTGGAGCCCAGTTCACTGCGTCGGATGTTGAAGGGTTGCAAGGGCAGCTAACACCTGATAATGGGAAGTCTTTGCCTGTTTCTGTAACCCTAACCCCAGCTGTTTGATAGCATCTACCAAGAATGCTTTTGATCCTACCGGCATCTGAGCCATCCTTTCTAGTGCCTCTTTTATGGTCCAATTCGCACCTAATGTGTTAAGCACATTCCTCGTAGCCTGATTGCAGTTCTGAAAAGCACATTGCTTTAGCACAGCCCCTTTCATATACTCAGACACCCCTGCTTTTTTTATCGCAGCAGCAGCCTTATCTATAAACAAACCAAATGATTCTTCCTGGCCTGTGGACAGTTTTTTATTGAGACATAGTTGATGGGAAAAGAGACGTGAGAAAGTACATCTGGGAAAGCAACAGCTGCCTAATTCAAGGACATGGTTTCTTTGAGCAAGAAGCTGTTCAAGAAAATATGTGATAACAGGAGGTAAAAAGAAGCCACAAACAACCTGAGAGAGGTGGGACTGACTTTTTATAGCTGACCAATGGTGAGCTTTACTTTTTGCAATATGTATGAGCCTTATTACTGTGATTATAAGTGTGCCTATTAATCAATAAATCTGAGACTTGTCGATCATCATCGGGTGAGCTCGTCTCCCGTCTACCTCGTCACTGCCCCTGCTTAATCCCCATGTACATGAGCACTCCTCCAGGTTCTTTTACTCTGTCTATAGCCAGCCTAACCAATCTCATTCCCTCTCGGCACTTATCTGGTCCTACCAGACCTGAGCTTTGGTTCGGAAAAACGCTCCCAGCCCCATAAGCTCGTCTGCTGTCACTCCAAACTGACTAACTGTCGATCGCAACTGCGATAGCAACTTCCAGTCAAGAGCAGTTATTATTGCTTGCAGACCCCTCCCCCCCGCCTGAGCCTGAAAAGTCACCAGGTATGCTAGTTGCGTAGCCACACTTATTGCACCATCATCCCCCTTCTCCAAGCCATCCTTTGCCAGAGCAGCCCAAACCTCCCTCCGCCCCCTGGCAATGACCTCCGCTAGGTCGTTTTCTGCCCCAAGGATCGGCTCACTGCTCTGAGGGAGGACAGCCGTGGGCGGTTTTGGCCATGAATCATTCTCATCGGGGGGTGCGGAGGGCTCACATGCTGCTTCGGTACCAGAATTAGAAGGCGGTTGTGGCAGAGGAGGCAAAGACACCCTATTAAACACAGGGGGTAATGGGGTGTCTTGAGATAAATCTCCCTCATAGGTTCTGTTTTTTGTATGAGCAGTGGATGCCTGCACAGCTGCTTTCTGTTCTGCCTGATACTGCAGAAGCTCATTATGAATCATCCTCCAGAATTTTCCCATCTTCTTAGCTGTCTTATCATCCTCTAACGTAGTCTCCCAGAGCACATCCTCAAACTTACGCCACTCTGTAAGCTCATGTACAGTATGAGGATTTGCGAATATTCCCTTAGCATACCCATATGATAAGAGCCCCGGTAACTCCTTTTTCAAATCTATCCCCTTAACCTGCTGCTTTTGCAAGAAAGCGGTAAATAAATCATATGCTGCTTGCCTTTCCATACCTAATTCGTCAGCGCTGTTGTAGCCCCTCAAGGTCTCGGCAGCACATATCAGCCAGGCTGGTCTGTACGGTCGCCCAGAGCACGACGCGGCGTTAACAGCCCTTTACGTTCGTGCTTATTGCTGTCCCGGCTGCTTGGGACCCAACCTTTGTACGTCGCTCGTCCGTAGTGTCGGGGTCACCATTTGACGAGGTAGACGGGAGACATGCACATCCGGGGATGATTGACAAGTCTCAGATTTATTGATTAACAGGCACACTTTTATAATCACAGTAATAAGGCTCATACATATTGCAAAAGTAAAGTTCATTATTGGTCAGCTATAAAAAGTCAGTCCCACCTCTCTCAGGTTGTTTGTGGCTTCTTTTTACCTCCTGTTATCACATATTTTCTTGAACAGCTTCTTGCTCAAGGAAAGTGTGTCCTTGAATTAGGCAGCTGTTGCTTTCTCAGATGTATTTTCTCACGTCTCCTTTCCTACCAGCTATGTCTCAACAAAAAACTCTCCACAGTGAAATAGTTTATATAGTTATGCTTGTGGTAATTGAGTTGTCTGATTGGTTGGGATAACATCCAATGAACGTATGATGAAGACTCCTGCTGCTATCAGCACCTAGCATCTGTAGAAAGAATGGACTAATGCCCAAGCTGGAGGTGATAATAAGAATGGACCAAAACCACAGCCAAGAAATGCGCATGCCCTGAAAAGGCAGATCTGAGGATGAGCCCTGTTGAACAGTTCTTGGGAGATGTAAATTAGTTTGGGGGAAAGTTTAAATATGCATAATTGTTTATGAATATGCAATAGGCTGATGCAATAGAAAAGGTATGTAAAGGGTGCCTCTGAAATAGCAGGTTGTAGGTCGATACTCAGTGGACAATAAGGAGACAAATAAAGCAAAGGAAAGGGAAAAGGCTCCCTAAGAAACCACGGTATTTAGCCCCACAATTCTTGTGCATGAAGACCCTGATAAGAAAGAGGATTGTAAGTATTTTTTGGGTGGGGTGGATACAGGGGATGAAAGATGTGTGAGAGTGAGACTCGGGCTGGCTATTCTGAACCTGCAAAGTGTATGAGAAGTTTCTGAGGGCTGCGGTTCCATTTTTTTAACAAGAAAAATGGCCAGTGAGATGTACCAAAAGACAAAAGGAGTGAGAAATCTCCCAGGGTAACTGGGACTGGCCTTCAGGGAGGGGCTGGACCCCCTAGAGAAAGGGAACCAATGGTTTCCTAGCATAATCCACTAGGAAATGGGACAAAAGGGAGGGCCCCCTAAAAGTTGCCAGATTGAGGGATTGGGACACACAGGAGGCTATGGGAAGTATGGAATACAATACCCAAGAGAATCTGGGGTTGGTCAACAACATTTGAGATTTTACAATACCCGTAGGTGAATATTAACAAGTGACTTGAAAGTAAAGATACCTGTTTATTGTGTTGCCCTGTTGTGAGTGAGAATGAGTGAGGAAGACATATTAAAGAAATAAAAGTGAGTATGTATGAATGAATGAAAGTATACATAATATAGATTGTTGATTTAAAGTCTAACTTTATTTTCTTGAGGGAGGTGGATTGTATTATATTATTGGAGAGGAAAACTTTTCTGTGCTGTGAAGGATGAGTGGTGTTCAAGTTGTCGGAGGAGAGGGTTGGAGCAGTGAAATAGAGGCCACCGACGAACAGGTAAAATCCTGGGGAAATGGGACAAAGAACCAGTAAGTCGGGTTCAAGGAAAAAAGGAAATAAAAAAGTGCCAGCAGATACACCCCAAGATAGTCCCCTGGGAATTAAGTTAGCTAACTGGGATATTGATCCTTGTATGAAGGAAAAGGATAAAGTAAAGATGATTCAGTGTTGTATGACAGAATGGACAAAAAAGAAATAAGAATCGATCATGTCTATTGGCCTAGATATAGGTCTTTTGAAGCTTGGATTTGCCAGGTCTTAAATATATTTCTAAATTCAAAAGAACTGTTTGATCCGGAAGAAAAAGAATATGCCTCTTGTTGGACAAGAGACACAGAACCCCGGGGGGGGGTGGGGGGTGTAAAAGTTTTTAACATATCAGAAACCCCAGAGACAGAGGAAGCAGAGGAAAAGAAAGAAAAGGGTTGAGACCCCCTGGAAATATTGCCCCCCCCCACCCATGCCAGGGCCCACTCCCGCCCCTGCCATGTCTTCTCTTTAGCCAACTGCTCCCATCCCTGCTGTGGCATCCCTCATGCCAACTTCTCCTGCCCCTGCCTTGGTCTTGCTTCCGCCGGATGACCCTACCTCTCTCTCTTTGGCGGTTCAGGCTTCACTGCTGATCTCCGCCCTTGCCTCTGTCTCCTTGGCAACTCTGACTCCTGCTGTCCAAGTGAATCCCCTTCCTGGTGGAGGCGCACCATACCAAAATACTAGGACCCCAGTTAAAACCTAAAAGCAGTTGATAATCCCTCCCCTACCGCTACTCCAAAACAAGGGAAAAGGGTTATAAAGATTGGAGAACCAAAAGGTTGGGATCAAGAAGTTAGTTTATTCCCATTATGAGAAGTACCTATGCGAGGGATTCAAGGAGGGGGCAGGATTTGTGAATGCTCCTTTGATGTCTTCAGAAGTGAGAAATTTTTAAAAAGAGATTAAAGGATTATTGGAAGATGCCATAGGTACAGTTGAACAATTAGATCAAATCTTAGGTCCCAACATTTTTACTTGGGAAGAAATTCAGTCAGTAATGAAAATAATATTATCCCAAGAGGAGAGACAGGTGATTAGAGCTGCTGGAATGAGAATTTGAGAAAGGGAGAATCAACAAGGCCCACCAGGGGACCAGAAAATGCCAATAGCATCTCCAAACTGGAACCAAAATGAAGAGGCAGAGGGAGAACATGTTAATGATTATCGCAATCTGATAATAAGAGGAATAAAAGAGGCAGCACCCTGAGGGCAAATTGTCAGAAAAGATTTCCAAGGACAGCAAGGAAAGGAAGAAACTCCAACTGAGTAGTTTGAGAGGTTCCAAAAGAATATGAAACAATACTCCTGAATTGACCCTGAGACCATAGCAGGGCAAGCCATATTGAGGGTTAATTTTGTCACTCAGGCCTGGTCAGATATTAGAAAAAAGCTGGAAAAGATGGAGGACTAGCGCAATTAATCATTAAATGATTTATTAAAAGAAGCTCAAAGGACTTATGTGCAGAGAGATGAAAAGAAAGACAAAGTAGAAGAAAAATTTATGATAGCCACTATGCAAGAGAGTAAATTCCAGAGGAATCTGAAGCCCCCAGGTACTACTCCCAAAGATTCAGGTTTTAGAGACAGGGAAAAGGGAAGAAACAGAACCAAATCACGATCAAAATCCTAGGAGCAAACGAAAAATGCCTGTTTTTATTGTGGGGAAGAAGGACACTATAAGAGGGAATGCCCTCACCTAAAAAGGACCTGAAAATATTCCAAGAGATACAACCAGAAGAAGAAGAGGGAGGTAATGGGCTCTATTTTTGGGGGGATAAATACCACCTAGAGACTTTAATAACTTAAAAAGTAGGCCCCCAAGAGGAGGAAGTAGAATTTATAATTGATCCTGGGGCAGAGAGAACTTTTGTAGTAAATATTCCAAGGGGATGTGATGTGAGTAATGACACTGTGAAGGTAACAGGAGCAAAAAGAGAAGGGTTTAAAGCTCCTGTCATTAAAAATGTAGTAATTGAAGAGGAAACCAGAATATGGATGGAAGGTGTCTTATTAGCTCCTGGAGCAGGTAGCAACTTATTGGGGAGAGACTTACAGGTACAATTAGGAATAGGGGTTATATCAGAAAAAGGGAAGATGACAGGTAAAGTGTCAAAACTCACCAAAGAAGATGAGGAAAAGATTGACAAAGAAGTTTGGGCTGGGGAAGGAAATGGGAGGGGCTGAATATTGACCCGATAAGGGTCACGACTGAGAGAGGAGAATGTCCCATACATGTGCATCAGTATCCTATATCCTTAGAAGGAAGAGAAGGCTTAAAGCCAGTAATAGAATTGATAAAGGATGGGACATTAGAACTTTGTATGTCTCTTCATAATACCCCTATTCTCCCAGTAAAGAAACCTGATGGGAATTATATATTAGTACAAGACTTAAGGGAAGTTAACAAGAGAACTCGGACCCATTAGCCAGTGGTACCCAATCCCTATATTCTTTTAAGTAAAGTCCCAACCCAGCATCAGTGGTTTAGTGTGGTGGATCTTAAAGATGCTTTTTGGGCTGGCCCATTAGCAAAGGAAAGCCGAAATATTTTAGCCTTTGAATGGTAGGATCTGAATACTGAGAGAAAACCACAACTAAGATGGACAAAATTACCACAGGGATTTACCGAGTCTCCAAACCTATTTGGACAAGCTTTAGAAGAAAAATTACAAACTTTCCCCACTCCTCCTGGAATACAAATTACCCAATATGTGGATGTCCTGGGTTGGCTGTATGATGCTTTTATCCCCAATCGTCTTGTTCTGTTCATGTTGAATAGTAAGTTTTGCACCTTTAAGACTTATTGCAGAGAGTGAAGGGGGAGAGAGAAGTGCACAGTTTTTTTCCTCCAGACATTGCTCTCACTCACCCACATTCCTCCTCCTGGACTGTTGTTGTCTGCAGACAGACGGCGGACAGAGTTCTTCTTTTGCTTTTTAGTTAGTGTTAGCTAGCTGAGGCAAAGAAGTTCCCTGGACTGTGATTTGTTTTTTTTTTTTCCTTTTTCTTTGGACCTCTTGAAACCTGCACTGGACTGAACACCCAGGGGAGCACCGGCAGCTCACATTTCTGGTCCACCGGGCCGGGCCTGGCCTGCGAGAATTCCAGCACCGGAGGGACTGATCAGAGACTGAGTGAGCTTCAACCTGGGGACAGGGTTTTCTCAGTTTGTCATCTCTTTTAGAGTGGCAAGGGGTCTCATTGTTTGATATTGTTTTAGTTTTATTGTGTAATAAACAGTTTTTTTCCACCTTTCTCAAAGGAGGTATTGTTTTTTTCCTCCCAGACCAGTTGAGGGGGGGAGGGGCCGATTGGATCTGTTTTTCCCACTGGAGCTCCTTGGGGGATTCTTCCCCAAATTTACTCTAAACCTGGACAGTGGATGATCTTTTACTATCAGGAGAAGCTGAACTTGAAGTTAGGGAGGCTACTATGATACTGTAAAACTTTTGAATTTTCTTGGGGAAAAGGGATTAAGAGTATGAAAAGGGAAACTACAATTTATGGAATCAGAAGTAAAATATCTTGGTCACTTAATAAGCAAAGGGAGCCGAAAGCTAAATCCTGAGCGGATGGCAGGGATTTTATCTCTTCTCCCTCCCTCTACAAAGAAAGAAGTTAGAAAGCTGCTCGGATTATTGGGATATTGTAGACTATGGATCAAATGGTAAACGCAGGCAGTAAAATTTTTATATGAAAAATTGACAGAGGGAGATGATATAAATTGGACCAGGGAGGATGATAATAAATTAGAATAACTGAAGTTTAAACTAGCCTCAGTACCAACTTTGAACTTACCTTCATTAGAAAAGCTCTTTCATCTCTATGTGAATGTGGAAGGTGGAGTAGCTCATGGAGTTTTAGTCTAGGAGTGGGGAGGAGTGAAGAGACAAGTAGCTTATTTATCAAAATTGTTGGATCTAGTGAGTCATGGCTGGCCAGTATGTATTCAAGCTATAGCAGCTACTGCTATTTTGGTGGAGGAAAGCCGTAAACTTACTTTTGGAAGTAAACTAATTGTGTATACACCTCATGCAATCTGAAATGTATTAAAACAAAAAGCTGAAAAATGGTTAACAGATTCTAGGATATTAAAATATGAAGCAATTTTGATAGACAGTGATGACTTGACACTAGAAGTAAACAAAAGTTTGAATCCAGCACAAATTTTATATGGGGAACAAAAAAGTAACTTAAAACATAATTGTTTTGAAATTATCCAATACCAAACTAAAGTTCGGGAAGATCTAGCAGAACAAGCCCTCCCAGAAGGGGAAAGAATATATGTTGATGGTTCATCCAGATGCATACAAGGAAAAAGAATGTCAGGATATGCCTTGGTTGATGGGCAAAATATGCAGACCATTGAAAAAGGAAAATTACCTTCAAATTGGTCAGCTCAATTTTGTGAATTATATGCTTTAAAAAGATCACTGGAATATTTGGCACACAAGAAAGGAACCATATATACTGATTGAAAGCATGCTTTGGGGTAGTAAACACCTTTGGAAAAATTTGGTAAGAAAGGGGGTTACTAAATTCAGGAGGGAAGGGACTGATAAATGAAGGACTCATTGTAGAGGTTTTAGAGGCTTTAAAATTGCCTGAAGAAATAGCTGTGGTACACATTAAAGGACACCAAAGGGGAATGACCTCAGAAATAAGAGGGAGTAATTTGACAGATCAAGAGGCTAGAGATGCAGTAGGAAATGGGACCAAAAGGGTTATGTTAATTTTGACCCCAGACAAGGAAGAATTGGAAGTTCCAAAGTTTAGTGAAGCAGAAGAAAAGGAATTAAGTAAGATAGGGGGAGAGTAAGATCAGTCTCAGAAATGGAACCTTCCTGATGGGCAGCAATTACTTAATAGTCACTTACTAGGAAAATATTAGAAGACATGCATCAAGAAACTCATTGGGGTACTCAGGCTTTGTGTGATCACTTTTTAAGGAACTATAGGTACATTAGGGTTTTTGGATTGGCAAAGCAAATGACTGAGAAATGTATAACATGCCAAAAGGTAAATAAAAGGTAATGAGAAAAACATTAGGAGGCCATGGGTTAGCTCTGTGACCGTTTCAAAGTATACAAGTGGACTTTACTGAACTTCCCCAAGTGCAGAGGTGGAAGTTTTTATTAGTAGTAATAGACCATTTAACTCATTGGGTAGAAGCTGTTCCCACTGTCAGAGCTAGGGTTAATGTGGTATGTAAAACACTTTTGGAACAAATTATTCCCAAGTATGGAATGGTTAATAGAATAGACTCAGAGGAAAACATTTTACGTCAAGAGTCGTAGAGCAAATAACTCAAGCCTTGGGAATAAAATGGGAATTACATACCCCATGGCATCCACAGAGTTCTGGCTGGGTAGAGAGGATAAACCAGACTTTAAAGAGAACTTTGAAAAAAAATAATGATTGAAACACAAATGTCATGGGTAAAATATTTACCTTTGGCTCTATTGAGGGTCCGAACACAACCCAGGTCAGACCTGGAACTGTCACCCTATGAGATGATGTTTGGGTTACCCTTTCTGACCACCCAACATGAAACTGCTACTTATGAAGTAGGGATGTCCTAGGGTGATGTTATGATGCTTGTATCCCCAATCATCTGTTCTGTTTATGCTGGATGTTATATTCTGTGCCTTCAAGACCACCTCTGACAGTGAAGGCAGGGAAAAGAAGAAGCATGGAGTTTCGTTATCAGCTGCACTCTCCCCCACAGTCTGCTGGAACACAGAACTCCACTGTTGTTGTCTGGGCATGGACAGGGCAGAACACAGCACTCCTTTTGTTTTTTAGTTAGTTTAGCTAGCTGAGGCCATCCGAGTTTTCCCTGGACTGTTTTTCTTTCCCTTTGCTTGGAACCGTTCAAACCTGCTCCGAACTGGGACCCAGGGAAACACCGAGAGCTTGCACTTTGTGGCCTCCGGGGCCTACTCTAGGCAGCAGCCCTTCCCAGTGCCGGGGGGACTGATAACAGAGCAACCACTCTGAGGAGAGACTTTCTGAATTTGTCATCTCTTCAGAGTGGTGAATGAGTTTTGTCGTCTGGTTTTGTTCATTTCTTGTGCTGGGGAGTGCTTTGCCTGTTAAATAAACAGGTTTTCTTCCACTTCTCTTCGAGGAAATTCTTCCCGAACCGGATGGGGGGAGGGGCCGTGTGGGTTTGCTTTTGGGGGAGGGGGGCCCTTTTGGAGATTTTCTCCCAAATTTGCCCTAAACCAGGATAAGGGGAAATGAGTGTTAGAAAATATGTCACCACAATTGCAAGAATGCCTGAAAATTTGCGGTTGAAAAGGATAATCCCTCAAACCACACCTTTAGAATTTAAAATCTGTAATATCCACCCAGGGGAATGGGTACTAGTGAAAACATGAAAAGAACAATCTTTAACCCCACAATGGGAAGGTCCTTTTCAGGTACTACTGATGACTGAGGCAGCCATCCGAAACGGAGAAAGAGGGTGGATCCATGCCAGCAGAACCAAAGAACCTGTGAAGGAATCTGAGGAGTGCACTCTAACATCTAAACCGGGTGATACCAAACTGACTCCTAAGGAGGGACAGGGTGGTAATGAACTGGGAAAACCCAAATGATCCAAGGAATATACAAAGAATCACACCTAATTGGGAAATAAAGGCAAGCTTATATCAGTGGTTTTGAGTGCCACCTGGATAAGTTCTGAGACACGTCTGATACCCCTCTTGGGGAGGAATGCTTCCACTTCAAACAGGAGGATCAGGACTGTTTCGGTCAGAGTTCTCATATTCTCACCTTAGCCTGTGACTTATACAAAGAGGAGGAAATATAACCTCCATCGGTACCATGCCATATACCCTGTCTGATTCATCCCAACACCGGACATGTTAGCTAGGTTAAATGTAAATGTTTAAATTGTGGAAAAAATTGGTATCGTAGTTCACAAAAATCTACGCTCTCATATGAAGTGTCGAGTGCCAAACCTATTCCCTACCCAGACAGAACTAAGAACAACTGAAATAATAACTTTACTTTGTGGATGGGAATTACTAGTGCCTGTTGAATCGGAGATACCTGAGGAACAGTGGGAAACTACAGTTAAGGAGTGTCAAAAATTATTTGTCTGGAAATGAGCAAAAAGGAAGTGACGAGGAAATAGAGGAGAAGCCCATGTTGGCTGCTGTACTCACCACCAAAAAGATCACATACACCTGCTATGGGTAGCAACCCCACAGGTATGGGAGGTGGGGGTATAAGCCATACTGGACCTCTGTTATTCCTTTTTCTGTCACTCTTTTTTTGTCTTTTCCCTTTCAGGATACCAGCAAGATCAAGTCCCAAATGCTACCGAAAGCTTTACATGGAAAGAAACCGAGGTTCCTTTTTTATTTCTCACACCCATGTCAACAGTCTCTGTTACAACCCATCCAAATTATGTACCGGCATGCAAAATGGGAAAAAAATACTGGATTGCGGAAAACTTAGGAACAAGTGGTAATAGGTTGGGAAGTGAATGTCCAAAAGGGGAGAGATCGGTTTGTTTCACATTTGTCCTTAGTGGTAGAGTCCAAAATTTGGTAAAAGAACAACTAGTAAACAAAAAGCCAAAGCCAGCACAACAATCTAACTCTGTATCAACCCCACATCAAGATTGGCATATGAGACTTAAACAGTAATTAGAAAACGAAATAGATATCTCAAGATTTGGGAAAAACCTGTTAGTGGAATTGGGAGAAAGAATAAGTAAGGAACTTAACCAACTGTTGCATCTGTGGAGGGGCTTTGCTGACAGAGAAATGGCCATGGAAAGGCAGTAGCTTAGGGTCAGTTGAACTCTTTAAGTGCAACCGGACAAATACAAGGGAGGAAAACTGACCAGAGGGGTGGATTTTAAGTTCAACAGTGATAGGAGAAGAATGTCTCTGGCACACTGGGAAACATTTTCTTAGCGAAGTAGGAAATACTCCCTGTAAGAGATATACAGTTAGTAATGGAACTCTTACATGGTAGATCTCAGAGGAACCAACTCTGTATTGGACTCAGAGAAAAACAAAAGAAAAAAATTCTAAGTATAATAATGAAATCGGACTTTTTCAATGTAGTGATACAGGCAAAAATCCTTATTTTGGGATCCCAGGAATATCCAAATTTTGGGAGAATATAAATCAACAGAAAAATTATTATTGGAAAGCACCAGATGGCTTATTTTGGATATGTGGGAAAAGAGCATACCAAAGACTCCCCTCCCAGTGGAAAGGGAGTTCTACTCTGGGAATCATACAGCCAGGATTTTTTCTTTTACCAGGACCAGGCAGAGATCAATTAGGAGTACAAGTTTATGAGGATCTAAAAAGAAATAAAAGGGAATTAATTGGAGAATTTAAAAAATGGGGAGATGAGGAATGGCCCCCTGAAAGCACAGTCGAAACATATGGGACAGCCACTTGGGCACAAGATGGAAGTTGGGGATATTGTAGTATATGATAGAGATAATTCATGCTATTAATGTATAAAATATTGTAAGATCCAAACTATGTATTTTGACCACCCCAGCCAGGAACAGTGTCTTATTCATATTCATCTAGTTCCCAGACGAGGGTAAAATAACATCGGGTTCCTTAACATAAGAATGGAACCTTCCTGGGTGATAATCACCGGCTTCCCTGGGTCGACAGGACCACTCAAGAGTGATTATCACCACAAAGATTATATCTACCACGATGATTACCAGCACCACCCTGTTACATGTGAATACGGACTTCTCCGAAGTTCTCTGACAACATCTAGACACCTGGACTGGACTTTTGTCTAACTTTGCACATGTAAAGCCCCAGTTCTGCATGTGAAGGGACACAAAAGAACATTCGGTCATCTCTGCCTCAGGCAGAATAAATTCTATAAGAACTTGCTGCATGAAGCAGCATTTGTGAACAGGGGGAGACTCTGACATTCGGAGGTCAGATCCATGTGTTCACCCAGCGCCGATCCCGGGCTCGACGCTGCCCTTGGCTGTGGTGGTTTTTGACGATCGAAATTCGGTCTCGCTGACAAATTAATAAATCATTGCTAAATTTTCTTATAAGTTTGGCTCTTGATTTGATCAATTATAACAGATATCAAACCCCAATTTATATGCTGAAGCATATTATTAGACTCCAAGCAGTTGTAGAGATAACAACAAACAGAACTGCTTGGGCAACGGAATTAATATCAAGGCAACAAAGCCAAACAAGAGCTGCAGTGTATCAGAATAGGTTGGCTTTAGACTATTTATTAGCTGAAGAAGGGGGTATTTGTGGAAAATTTAATACATCAGATTGTTGTTTGAAAATAAATGACAATGGGGATGCCATCCTGGACATAGTCAAAAATTTCAGAAAAATAGCCTATGTACTAGTCCAAAAGTGGGAATCAATGCTAAAAACTAACTGGTGTGATAATGTATTGGAGATAGAACGATGAAAGAAACTAGGCTTCTTCCTTTCATGTGCTACAGCTGGTTTGATATTTCTTCCTTGCTTGATGCCCTGTTTTATTTGGCTAATCAGCAGTGTAGTCCAGGGCATGCAAGTAGTAACAACGCCTATGGGCCCAAAATTGGCTACATCGGGATGGCACAAAAGGTCATGGTGTTAAAGAAACAGAATTATATAGAAGACCCCTTTTGTCCTGGTTTTGCATGGGAGGAATTTAGGGAAGTGATGCAAAAGCTTTTTGTGTAACTGACAGTCTGTGAAACCACTGGGAAGCTGAACACTCCTCTGTGAAAAGCACATGTTAAAGACTAAAGAGTCCCCGGAACTTCCTCTTTCCCTTCTGGTCAGCAGAGAGGTAACACGGCTCATCTTTAGAACAGTACGGCGTAAGTTGATATGGCACATAAACACAGCTGTGGGAAAAGCTTGTAGAAAATAGGAAAGACTTCATGATTGCAGATTTCCCTGGGCGGCTGCTAGTCATAGAAATGGAGAGCCACAAGAGAACTGGTTTTGGTCTTGAGAGGAAGTCCCCATAACACTAACAAAAAAAAACTCTCTCCTTAAATAAACTAAAAAAAAATTATTTAAAAAGTAATAAACTAACTAAAAATCTTAAGTTTTGTTTCTTTACATTATCAATAAAAAACTTGTAAGAAGAAAAGTATTCTAAAAAGTTTGTTTTAATTCTTAATATTTTCTTTTACTTGTAGTTACTGTTAATAAAATTTTCTTCATACCTTTTTAAAGTTTTTAACATACTTTACCTTTCTCCTAATCCTATCTCACAACAAAAAGTAAGTACATTAGTAATTAACCAATACTAAACCCACCACACTTGTTAGTACATTAACTAAAAAATCTAAAAATTAATAAAATCTCTCATTAACAAACTAAAACCACCACACCTTTGAAGAAGCAAAATTGATTTGTGAAAAAAATGAGCAAATAATGAAGGTTAGAAAAGAATTATTGCTCAAATCAAATGATTTATATAAAAGGGGGGGATTGTTATAAATGCATATTATGATATTGGCTTTTTGCAAATATTATAATGGATGCTCTATGTATAATGTTAAAGTAACTTTGCTATAAAGATATAGTTTTTATTTCTGCTATTAACTAAACTTAGTAGTAAAATAGCTGATATAGTCATGCTTGTGGTAATTGAGCTGTCTGATTGGTTGGGATAACATCCAATGAACGTATGATGAAGACCCCTGCTACTATCAGCACCTAGCATCTGTAGAAAGAATGGACTAATGCCCAAGCTGGAGGTGATAATAAGAATGGACCAAAACCACAGCCAAGAAATGCGCATGCCCTGAAAAGGCAAATCCGAGGAGGAGCCCTGCTGAACAGTTCTTGGGACATGTAAACTAGTTTGGGGGAAAGTTTAAATATGCACAATTGTTTATGAATATGCAATTGGCTGATGCAATAGAAAAGGTATGTAAAGGGTGCCTCTGAAATAGCAGGTGTGCTCTTGGCTGAATGCCAAGCACATGGCCATTAAACTTCACTTTATTTTTGTATCCTATTGTCCTTTATTAAACTTTTAAATTTTACCAGGAGAGTGAACCTCATTTTTCACAATTGGGAGCTTCATCCGGGATGTAACATCTCACCTCCGGGACCCTGGGAGATCCTGAGCGGAGGAGGTGTGCCCCGCTGAGTTCAACAGCCTGCTCCATTTCTTCTGGCATGAATTGCTGGTTGCAGGTCGATACTCAGTGGACAATAAAGAGAAAAATAAAGCAGAGGAAAGGGAAAAGGCTCCCTGAGAAACCACCATAGTTAGCCCCCCAGTGCCACTCCCCCAGCATGACCGCCAAGATTTCTGCTGCCAGGAAGCCACCCCAGCGCAGCGAGACACCATGCGGCTAGAACTGGGGGGTGGCTCTGCGGTCTGTGGGCTGCCCCAGAGTGGAGCTGGCAGCTGGCGCAGCTTGCGCAGTGCGGTGCCTGCAGAGAACACATGATCAGCAGCGAGAAGCACAGTGATTTCCCCAGTGCAGGGCCCAGATGAGATTAACCCTTTCAGCGCTGCTGTGAGCATCTATGCAGCCAAGATGAACACTAAGAGGAGCTCCTCGACTGCTGCCTGGCAGGGATCACATGACCAGCAGCAAGAGGCAGAGCATGCAATTCCCTGATGCAGGGTCAGGGCAAAATTAAACTTTTTCAGCACTGCAGAATTCCATCTGAGAACAAATAAATCTGAATGCCAATCTTCTCCCGAGTCAGAGGAAAGGAGAGGTGAAGGCACGTGAAGAAAACAACATGGAGACACCAAGGTCAGTTGTGAAGGTGTTTGAGGGTCCCCAGGATGAGGGAAGAGAAGAGAATCTTGATTCCATGTTTCAGAAGGCTGATTTATTATTTTATTATATATATTATAGTAAAAGAAAATTATATATTAAAACTGTACTAAAGAAAGAGAAAGGAGACATCAGAAGGCTAGGAAAGAATGAATAATAAAATCTTGTGACTGACCAGAGACCCAACACAGCTGGACCTGTGATTGGTCATCAAGTAGAAACAATCCACATGGAACCAAAGATGCACCTGTTGGTAAGCAACCTCCAGACCACATTCCAAGCAATCAGATAATTATTGTTTACATTTCGTTTTTGAGGCCTCTCAGCTTCTCAGGAGAAAAATCCTGGCAAAGTTATTTTTCAGAAAATATGTCTGTGACAGTCAGTGAAGAAGGAGGGGCCAAAGCCCAGAGGAAAAAAGGAGAGGAGATGCTCCGGTTTCGGAGCTGAAAACCTTTGGCAAGCTGAGGTGAGAATATAATATACCAGACTATTTCCCTGAAATTCATAAAGGGCATGGGGGGATGCAGCGTTCATCCACAGCTCAGAAGAGAACTAGAAAATATAAATGTTGAAAGAAGCTGTGATCTGACTTGAACAGAGAGAGAGAACCTTTGCTTTCATAGAGAGAAGAAGAGAATCTTTGCTTTCAGAGATATGAGAACTTTTGCTTCTATGCTAGGACTACTCATCCTTAAAAAATTGCGCCCCATAAGACAGCGACCCACAGAGGCAGTTGTGGGAAGACTGCCAAAACATGGAAGGGACTTCACGATTGCAGATTTCCGGGCAGGCTGCTATTTGTGAAAATTAAAACCATGAGAAACCGTTTCCTGTGGCATGGCAGGAGAGACGCCTCTCCCTAAGTGAACTGAAGAAAGATTTATTTTAAGAGGTGGTAAACTGACTCAAAATCCCAGGTTTTGTCTCTTTATGTTGTCAGTGGGAAGAAGAGAGGCTGGGGGGACGAAAATTGTTCTAAAGATTTCTTTAAGTTCTTATCATTCTCCTTTTCATTCTGTTAATAAAGTTTTCTTTACACCCTTTAGAGTTTTGAGCCTGTTTTGCCCCTAAAGCATTTTCCCCTAATCCTTATCTCAACCCCAAGAGCTTTAGTTTAACTGGTTTTTTTTCCCTCCTCTAATCCAATTATAGCAGAGGAAGATGAGTAGATGATTTTTGTGAGTGCACTGGTGTTTGGCAAGCAGTCAACCCACAACATTAGGAGATATTTAATTTATAAGCTATGCCTGTGTAATATATGTTAGAAATAATTCATGCTATCAAAGAATGTATTTTATAAAGATTGTGAAATCCGAACATGTCTCTGACCACACACTGCCTGAGAGTGGATGTCTATTCAGATTCTGAGATTCCCGGACACGGCTAGATAACGATCAACACTTTAGCATAAGAATGGACACTCCCAGCACGATGATCACCAGTATGTCGAGTCATGGGAAACTGCCTAAGAGTGATCATCGTCCTGCGGATAACATCAATCAAGATAGCCAGAGACGCCAGGATCATACATGTGAATACATGGCTTCCCCGAATTCAATCAATGCTGGCTATCAACCAGGAGACGGCCTTTGTCCAGCTCTGCACAGTGAAAGAAACAGTTATGAATCTGAAGAGTTACAAAAGAAATTGGGACTCCTTTGCCTCGGGCACAATAAACTGTATAAAACCTCATAGCTAGAGGAGGCTTGTGTGAACGGGGGCGGGGGGGGGGGGGGATTTGATTCAATGCTATAGAGGTCGGATCCAGGTTCACCCAGCGCCGATCCCAGGCTTGACGCTGTCTCTTTGGCTGTGGTGGTTTTGAGGACCGTATTTTGGTCGCGCAAAAAGATAAATAAATATTTTCGCATTTTTGATAATTTGGCTTTCGATTGATCATTTATAACACCTGTAATATATCGCAGTCAAAATCCACATCATGAACAGTTGTCCTATGAAATGGTTAAAGAACTAAGGAAATCAGTGAAAGAAAACAGCTTGCATTCCTCCTTTACTGTGAATTTAATAGATGCTATAGCTGAATTGCATACCATGCGACTGATGGACTGTAAATCTCTTTGAAGAATGGTCATCAAAATCTGCCACTTTATATCACAGCATCCCATCTCTCAGGGATCAGTATGTATGCCACTTCCCGTGCCCAGCTGCAATTACAACCTCAGGCCTGGGACCAAACAACAACTATGGGGACGCTGACAGTCTGGTTAGAGAGAAAGTCAGATAAACTTTCCCAGGCATTACTCTGGGGCAGCTTAAGAAAGCTCAGAGAAAGAATTAAAATAATCTTGTATCTTTGCAGTTGGTGTTCTGAACTTCTTTTTTACTTGTAAGATGTTTACAAGAAGGGTGTTGTTCTTAATTAGTGTCGCGATCCGTCCCAGTGGATAGATGACATGGCGATTTTTAGGTGCAAAATAACCAACCAAGGCACAGGGGATTTACAGCAATAAAATCAACAGGTTTTGTTTATTAATAGAACTACAACTGTGGTGCATTGGTGAGGGAATCAGGGAGGAGAAGGGAGAAAAGAGGGAAACAGGGAGGAAAAAAAGGGGGGATGGGTATAGCTACCGAAGTGTGGTGTTGCTCTTGTCCTTCGAGGGTCCAGCTGTCGAAGGTTCGCCAGTCCACGTCTGGGGAGATCTCAAAAAGCACGGCTAACCGGGGTTCCAATTATACAGTTTTTGGTTGGGGGAAGAGAAGCCAAAACAAAAGGTCTGTAGGGAGGGGGAAAGAACCGAATAGGGGGGTACACAGAGTCCAAGCCAAGCAACAGGCAAAGACCATTGTTTTCATGGCCCAATGCTTGCAGGTGCATTTGTTCTGGGCAACCTTTCCCCTTCCACTGCACAACTCCCCAAGCAGGGGGGGGAGTTCAGTCCCAGTCTCTGGAGGAAGGTGCAATGGGGGTTTTCTTGCACAGGGAGTTTCTTGTCTTGATTCCTTGATGAAGAAACCTTTTCTGCTTGTCTGTCACGATGGTTGAGGGCAGGTAAGAGGGGTCTTCTGTGGGAGACCATCCAGAGCTCAAGCCAGGCAGGCCAGGAGGTAGAGAGAGAGTCCATTGTTCAGAAGGGGCAGGACGCCCCCTTCGTGTTCAGCATGGCGTGTTATACAAATAACACCTGTGGAAACAAGCTGACAATCGCGTGACTTTCCCCTCCCCACTGGCTTAACGGGTTTTTTTTCGGTGGTCTTCCATGACAATCGTGAGGCAAGAAAATGAAGGGTATTTCAGACAGACTCTTACAATTAGCCAATGATGTGAGGGGTGTTGCTTGAGGACCAATCAGGTCCAGTTTTCTCAGAATAGATTATAAAAGAATGTGATGTCGAATAAACTAAGCATTTTGCTTTTTGAGACCTTGGAGTCTGTGTTGCCTCATTCAGCTGTCCCTAATATGAGAGCGACATCTGGTGACTGCCAACGTTCATTGCAGCCAAGACTGAAGGACCTGTGTCACCCTCCGTACTCCATTGAGAGAGGTACGGCAGTATTTTCCCTGCACCCTCCTAGAGGGGGCTGGTCTTTTGTGACCATAAGTAGTAGAACCGGCCTGGGAGCTGGTTGGGACGGGCCCCAGAAAAGTGAGAGTTTGTATTCCGGAGCAAGCCACTGCTTAGGCAGGCTGCTGGGGAATGGTTCCCTACAATATGGGGAACCAAACCTCTACAGAGGAACAAATTGTCCTTTCTGTGTAGAAGGACACATTTCCGTGCATGGGAATTGCTGTATTTGGTCATTCCCTGCGTGCCCTGCTCTGTTGGGCAAAGGCTCATAAATTTTTGGTAGACGCTGAGACTGCTTTTAGCCTGGACACTTGGTAGTCGCTGGGAGACTGGCTGTGGCAGGAAATCTCCAGCGGAGATAAGGACGCATTTGAATTAGCAGTTACGTGGGGCATTCTCTTTAAAGCATTGCAGCACTGGACACTGAGGGAGGGCAATATGGATGTGGTGGACTCAGAGGCTGAGGACAATCCTTCTATGGGCAGAAGGTGAGGGGGCTGAGAGGGCTGCTGGCGGCCTTCATTTGACTCCGCCCGGACCCCTGAGAGACACAGAAATTGCTCATAAAATCTATCCCTCGCTGTGAGATTATGTCCCGCCAAAGTATCCCGCTGCCCGTGACTTTGCAATGCCAAAGTATCCGTCATGCGTGATGCAGTTTGCAAAGGCTTTGTTAGCCGAGTCCTAGCCAGAAATTGCTGAGTGTGCCTCTCCGTTTGCCCCCCGGCCCCTCCTCTCTATGCCCCGCAAACAGCCATGGGGAAGCCTTTGTTGCAGCCAGCTCTGTTCTGCCCACTGGCCCCTCCTTCCTCTGCATCACAAGTGGCAGCAGGAGTGCCTCCACTGCCGACAGGTGACACGACCAGAGCCGTTGTCCCTTCAGCCCCTCCCTTTCCATATGGAGGGGCCAGCGCAAGTGTCTGCATCACCTCCTCCCCCTGCCGCATGCAGAACTGCAGGCACTGTGCCTCCTGCTGTTTCGACAACACTGCCCTCAGCCCCTGCCATGGCTGCCCCCCCGCCTCAGTGCTTCCAGCTGACCTGCCCTCCTCCACTTCCTTCAGGCTGTCCCACTTGCCGCTGTCCTGGGGTGCAGACAGTGAAACTGATGAAGATCAACAGCTTGCCCCACAGCGGGGGAGTGGCCTGGCAGTTGAGCGCTGGCACCTACACGTTGCGAGATTGCCCCTGAGCCACCTGTGGACACTGCCTCTGTGTCAGGTGATTGTGAGATCAAAGCACCCTGGACATTTTTAGGAATTGGTCAAATTGCAAGCTCTGGAAATGGGTAATTGGGACTTGCTAGAGAAGATGGGGATGCCTGGGGGTGGAATTATCAAGACCATAGATGCGAGGAGGGGGAGACACAGAGGAAAATCAAGTAGTTGTTTCAGCATCTGAAGAAGGTATGCAGGTGGATCAGGGAGGCAGTGTAGCCCCATAAGGGGGTGTCCAGGTGTCCAAGCCTTTCCTGTGTTTAAGACTGTTCCAAATATGGGACAAGTCGACAGGCATGATGTCATAGCATGGAAAGTCATACAGGATTTGCAAGATAAAGTAGCAAAATATGGGCTTGGTTCTTCAGAAGTTATGCAAGTTATCAGAGTATTAAACACTGATCTGCTTGCTCTTTATGATATTAAACATCTGGGTCAAGTGTTGTTCCAATCTGTGCAATTTAGAGTTTTTGAGTGTTATAAATGATCAAATCTACAGCCAATTTTATGAAAAAATAACAAATATTTATTAGATCTATAACAAAAAATAGAAATTTCGAAAAAAACCAACCACAGCCAAGACAGCATCAGTCCCGGATACAGGCACTGGGTGACCTTGGGCTCTGGCTGACAGAGAGACAGCGTTTCTCTAGAGGTACACCCCAAGTGCTTTTAGCAGCAAGCTTATATACCGTTTATTCTGCCTGAGGCAGACATGACCACATATTTCTTTGTGTCTCTTTGCATGTAAAGTTTGATCCATACATGTGTAGAAACAAAGTCCGAAACCCAGACGAATGTCTGAGTACCCAGGCAGAAGATGTATTCACATGGAGTAGGTGATGCCAATTCCTAAGTACCGTAGATTTAATCGTGTCCAGGTGCATGGTCTTGTGAGCTTCCTCAAGACATTCCATTAATCATCGTCCAGGAAGGTCCAGATGATATCTTCTAAGTGCATGGTGCCAAAGGGAACCCCCTCTGATGGCCCAAGCCTCTCCCATTCATACGGTAACCGATCTGGTATTGTCTCGGGCTGCTGTCCAGGAATTGGTTACAATGTGCATTACTCTGTTCCCAGTCAGAGCGACTGCAGGCATAGCTCATGGCCCAGGACTGCCCCATTCATACGGTAACAGGTTTGATATTATCTTTAACGCTGTCCGGGAACTGGTTATAATGTGAATAGAATGCTGTTCCTGGCCAGAATGGTTACAAGCATAGGTTTGGTTTCTCCTAATATTTTATACATACACATATCTATTTCTACAGCATGAATTATCTCTACCATATATAACATTGAGGATAACTGCAAGCAGATGGCTGGTAAGGCTGCAGCAGATAACATGCGATTGCCTCAGGATCATCCCAGATATGCATTTGGAGTAGATGCTCTTATGGGGAAGAGTATCTTTTCTAATCCTGATGTTTAGGCTACCTGGGACCCTCGGATTCTTGATCAGGGTCAAAAGATAGGCATTAGGGCACTGTTAATCTTTAATATTTGAAGCTGGTGTTTTGAACTTGTTTACTTGTAAGATGTTTACAAGAAGGGTGTTGTTCCTAATTAGCCAATGATGTGAGGGGTGTTGCTTGAGGACCAATTGAAGCAATAGGCGGAATAAATAGACTCCACAACCTGACGTAGTTATGAAGTGGGTATGTATGTCAGCGCCCGGCACAAGCAAGATAGCTCTCTTGAAAACTTGTGCCCCGAGCTGCAGTCTGACCCACATCTTTATTCACAAAGGTGTTCCATATGCAGTAAATTACACAACTTTTTAATGCATATTCAACCCCTGGCCCCGCCTGTCCTCGCTTCGTATGCTAAATAGGTCCACGCCCTTCAGGGCATGCGTGGTTCGCTGTGGTGGTCTAACGGGGGTCTTTCGGTGGTCTCTGAGGCTGAAGAGTGTGGTCTTCTTCATGATTGAACTTTTGAACTGTTCTCTTCTGCGCTTGTGCTTTAGGTCTTTTGGTGCTTATCTGAGTCTGTGTTATCAGTCCTGACCACCTTGGAGCCAGAGGAGCCTGTTTATCTGGGTTCTTTGTGTCCCTTGATCTCCTCTGGTATTGTTCTTTATGCAAGAAGCTTCAGAAATTTGTGTCTCCTATGCCCTTTGTACTATGGCAGAGGTTTCTTACGTAAAAGGTTAATTCATTTTGTTAATTCGAGTGAACTTCTAAAATTTCTGTTTCATTCTCCCCTTTTCTTAAAATATAGTAAATTCTTTTACTACAGGGGTCCTGATCTATCATGACGGTCCCCCTTCAGCAGGATTCTATGAGTTCTAGAGAGTGAAGTCAACATGGTTATGCGCTTTAACATCCTCCAATTCTACATGAGTGTTAAAATAGACATCATTAAACTTACAGTAACTAAAATTAATAAATCTATAATGGGGTGACATAAAGTGTTCATGATCTCAGTTGCAGTTGGTGACCATCCAAATAGTGCATCTCACCAGTTATGACTTGTGTCTTGTTTTACTCTTTGCAGGACTCTGTTTATTTCGGCTATGTCATGATGGACAGTTACCAGACTTCTCTGCCTACTCTCTTGAATTTTTTTTACGATTTTGATTATATCTTGATGTTTCATTAATTGTTTCACTAGGGTTAAATTCATTTCAATGGGTGTGGGTGATAACTCGTTGTATGTTGTGTAGTTTGTTCTTATTAACTGGTGGGATACGACTGGTGCCAAATATAAAAAGTCACACCCAATAACCTTCAGAAAGTTGCAGATACAAAAATTGGAATGATTCTTAACAGATAAGATTACCTTGTTCTTGTCAATTTCTAGGACATCACACACAGTCCTTAAACACACACAGCCATCACCTATATACACTAGTACAGTTTGTTGGTTAGTGTCTGGGTGGATCTCAAAGTGGCAGATGCCTTGGTCAGTGTCAAGGCATACATCTTGAGAGCTGATCAAATTACTCTCACAGATGAATCCCTGTTGCTCCTGAGCAATGCAAGGCTCTAAGTTAACAGTTTGCCATCTCCCTTGAATTTTCCAAGCCCATACTCTATGTTCTGAGGGGTATAATACTAACTTCTCATGATTTAACCCTGAGGCAACAATGGGGTGAATAATGTGAACTGTGGCATTACGTATAGTGAGCACGAAGGCTGTAGCTGTGTTAGTGGTGGGATTATATGTAAAATTTGCCATGGTCCACCAGGATTGGAAATCTCTCTCAAAGTTTGTAGCACTGTCCTAGACACCCTTCCGTACTTCAGTTGGAAACACCCCTTCACTTCCTTCTCTTACGATTAAAGCAGCTGTTGACTGTATCTATAACTGTGTTTGTATACAGCTAAGGGCTAAAGATATGTTATCTTGTGCCCCCTTCAATGCGTCTACCAGTAGGCTATGGTCTTGATCTTCAATTCCTCTCCATCTTGGCAGCACCTTTGAGACTTGCCAGTGACTATTTCCCAATGCCAATAGAGACGACTGTAAGGGCTGTTTTAATTGTATCAGGTCGCTCGTTGCTGCAGCTAATTTGTTCATTAATATTTCAGAGTCAATTCCATTCAAAACTCCTAACCCGGTCCCTAACATCCCAGTTAAATCCCTTCGTAATCTGTCTCTGAAGTGTACTTGTTTTTACAGCCATTTTGTCCATCCCTCGAAGGATGATCTTAGGAAGGGGGAGCAAGCTGGCTGAACTGTCGACATATTAGTTTGCATTAACGGTTCAACACGTTTAAGGGACCATTCTGGGTTAAATAACAATTTTTGATGACCCATATTCCTTATTACGTATGGGCCGATTTCATAAACTTTAGGTTCAAGCTTAAATGTGGTGTTTAGGGTTTGTGTCTGAGTGCTGGGTTGGGTTGTAACAGGCTTGGCTATAGCATTTATTTTAAATTTGAAAGACAGTCCAATAGTGTTGCGGGCCCAGAGGCAAACTACGTCGACAGTTTGTCTCAATATGAAGTTGTACTAACAGTCTAATTCATTTGGGCGATTGCAAACCTTCTGGCACTTATTCACACTGATTTGGGTTGCTTTACCATGGGTAGTCTCATTAATCATTCAACAGCCTACCTTAATCACCTCCCCTATGGTCCTTTGAAGTGACCACAACCTTTGTTTCTGCCACTCCTGTTTTTTATATATTTGGTTACTGTGTATGACCAAAGTTGTTTGATTTAAACCTTTTAAATTGGAAGGCTTTTCCATGGATCGGGTATATTGAGTAAAGGCTTGGGACCAAAGCCATTCAGCATTACTATGGTTAAGAGTACTTTCTAATTTTTGGATTACAACTGCGATTGTAAACAACATTTTAACAAAAATCTGTGCCCACTGTGATACATTCATTTTGTCTGGGTAAGTTTCCGTTTCAGTTCACCATCACCTGGCGTTATTCTCCAAGGGGCCTCTGGAGCCTTCTTAACATGGCTGTGGTGGATCTAAGCGTTTTGTTCCTTAATCTTGATTGCAGTGAAGGTGGTAAGGAGCACTTGGTATGGTCCCTCCCATTGTGGTTCCAGGGCTTTCTCTGTAAGAGACTTAACATATACATAGTCTCCAGGTTGCACATCATGTACTGGTGCATCGAGCCCCGTACCCTGAGTTCTGGCCACATATTTTTCAATTGCTTCAAGTTGTTTATTTAGAGCAATCATATAGGAAGTTAGCGATACTTCCTGGGCAGATGTTCTCTTCTGCACCTCATATGGTCTCCCATAGAGCAATTCAAAGGGACTCTTCTTTAGTCCTGGGTTTGGTTCGAATCTGTAGTAATGCTAATGGGAGGAACTGAGGCCATGGCAAACTAGCCTCTTGTCTCAATCGAACAATTTGTTGTTTGATCAAATGATTCATTTTCTCTACCTCACCACTTGATTGTGGGTTATATGGGGTGTGAAGTTCCCAGTCTATGTCTAAATATTGGCTAACTTGTTGCACTAATTTTACTATGAAATGTGGTCCTCTGTCTGAGGAGATTGTGGCTGGGACTCCAAAGCGTGGTATGATTTCTTGTATCAGTACCTTAGTCACCTCTCAAGCTTTAGAGCTCCTGGTGGGGAATGTTTCTGGCCATCTTGAAAAGGTATCTGTTAGCACCAGTAAAAACTTATACCCTCCTTTTCTTGGCAACTCTGTGAAATCAATCTGCCATTGTTGCCCAGGCCCATGACCCTTCCCAATCTGGCCAAGTTTTGGTTTGGGAATATTTTTGGGGTTGGGCTGGAGGCAAAAATCACATTGTCGAGTCACTTGGGCGATAGTGGCTCATAAGTGTCTAGCTATGATCCTTTCATTTAGATATTTACATAGGGCATTAATTCCCCAATGTGTTTTCTGGTGTTCTTCCTTTACTAGGGACCATAATAGGTAGGAGGGTATTACCAATTTTCTTTCTATGGTGGCCCATCCCTCTTGGTTATAGTCTCCATTTTGTTCATGGATTAACTTTTTGTCCAATTTGTTGTAATTTTCCTTACCTTCAAGAGAAATTTGCCTGTCTGGAACCAGGGCTGCCTCAGTTATTACCTCAATTTTTGCTGCTTCTTTTGCTTCCCTATCTGCCAGCTCGTTTCCTTCTTCTAATTCTGAGTTTATCTTCTGATGTGCTTTAATGTGCATGATTGCTACGTTCTCTGGCAACTGAACTGCTTCCAGAAGTCGCAGTATTTCTGGTGCATGTTTAATGTTTTTTCCTTGAGAATTCAACTCTTTCTAAATGGCTCCATGAGCATGCACTACTTCAAATGCATACTTTGAGTCTGTATATATGTTTATTTCCTTCCTTTTTGCCAATTCTAAGGCCCGAATTAGGGCAACTATCTCGGCCTTTTGTGCAGAGGTGTTTGTTGGCAGGGGCCTGGATTCTATGACCTCTTTGCAGGTAGTAATTGCGTACCCAGCATGTCGTTTTCCACTGATGATAGAACTGCTTCTATTGGTAAACCAGATTTCTGCATTCTCGAGAGGGATATCCTGCAAGTCGGGGTGGCTGGAATAGGTGGCCTCGATGGTCTCCAGGCAGTCATGTTCTACTGGTTCCCCTTGGTTTCCACTGAGGAAGGAGGCTGGATTGACAATGTTAGTCACCACAATCTCCACATCATCTTGCTCCACCATAATAGCTTGGTATCTCAGGAACCGTTGTGGGGAAAGCCAGTGTCCACCTTTCACCTCCAGCACAGCAGACACTGTGTGAGACACGAGCACAGTAATTTTCTGGCCCAAGGTGAATTTACGTACTTCTTGGATGTTTAGTACAACTGCTGCAACAGCTCTTGTTGCCTTTGAGGCGTGGCGGCCTGGTTCTAAGTCTGGCACGGTGGCCTAATGCTCAAGGCTCACTCGGTCCATAATACTCCTGACACCAACATGGTGGACAGCAAAATGGCGTTTATTCAAGGGTCTGGGGGGTTTTTATGGCTTGGGGTCGCTTGTGTCATTTCCTTCAGCTCATGTCCGGCTGGGTGCGACCTTGGTGGGGATTAGAGGTCAAACTGCAGGGTAGGGGGGATGTCCTGACTGACCGTACAACCCGAATTCTTCCGCACGCAGGTCCTATCTCACCACATCTCCCCCCTCCCTTATGATTAGTAAAATTCACATAAGGTTAAAAACTTAAAGGTTACAAAATTTCATGGGTTAGTAAAATTAGTACAAAATTATATGTGCGTTAGTAGCTGGCACGCCTTAAAGCAATTGTCGGCGCTCGAGAAAGAAAATGTTAGTCATTTCTAAACGCTTTTTAAAGAATAGCACTAGTTTGTTTAATATGCAAGGCCCGAAGATTAGGGTTAGTAGGATTATAGTGACTGGGCCTATTAGGGTAGAAATCAAGGTGGTGAGCCATGGAGATTGGTTGAACCAGGATTCGAACCAGCCCTGTTGGGCTTCTCTGTCCCTCTGTCTCTGAGCCAATCTGTTTCGGAGCTCTGCCACGGAGTCTCTGACGACTCCCGTGTGGTCCGCGTAGAAGCAGCATTCCTCCTTCAGGGCAGCACACAGGCCCCCCTGCTGCATGAGCAGGAGGTCCAGTCCTCGCCTGTTTTGCAGGACCACCTCTGAAAGTGAGGAGACTGACTTCTCCAGAAAGGATATGGATTTCTCGATTCTCTGTAGGTCCTCGTCAATCGTCGTCTGTAGCTGGGACAGTCCTTGGTGCTGAGTTGCTAGGGCTGAGACACCTGTAGCCGTTCCAGCTGCTCCTAGTCCAAGCAACATTGCTATAGTTATACCTGTTAGTATTTCTCTTTTGTGGAGCCGGCTGGATTCCTCGAAAAGGTGATACACCTCTTCGTCGGAGTGGTACAGGACCCTAGGGACAATCAGAACTTGGACACAAAAATCGTTAGAGTCATTGAATTTGGCAAGAAACACACAGGGACTCACTCCAGACCGCTGGCAAACCCACATGCCAGATGCGGAGGGGACCACCCACTTATTATTTTTCCTGTTGGGCTCGACTATTTCAGTACAGACGTCTCCTCTCCGCTTAGCTAGGGTTGCATTGCCAAAGCATTTGCCCCGACCTGTGACTTGGCTCAGGGTGATTCCTTTTCGAGGTGTGTTCCACCTGCACTGGTGAGGGGCATTGGCTGTGGAATAACTAAAGGGGGTATCTAAGGCGACTCCTTCATAAAAGGGGGGTTTAACATCGTAACAAAGCCAACAGGAGTCAGTTAGGTTAGGGTTAGATTCGTTCAAGGACAGAAAGGTAGCCTCTAACATACGAAGGATTGGGTCTGAGTCTGACCCGGCTGAACGGCCTATCTGGAAGGCTTCTGCATCGCTGGTTGGGACATTGGTGTCCCTTGTGGGCAAGGTTTTGGGGTAAGTCATGTTTCTCCCTTTTCGTGTACTTTTAATCACTTTGTTGGGTCCAACGGCTCGGGGTGCCGATGGTTGGAGCCTGGTAATTCGTACATTCACCCACTGCTTTGACCCTTGAAGGACTACTGTCCATGCTTTGCCCACAGCCCAGCTAGGATGATTTGGCTGTAAAACTGTCATGTTGTAATGACGAGTAGACGGGAGACTTGCTCATCCTCCTAATGCAGCAAAATCTCAGCTTTATTGATTAACAGCAATACTTTTATAATCACAGTAATAAGGCTCATGCATATTGCAAAACTATAGCTCACCATTGGTCAGCTATAATAAGTCAATCCCACCTTTTCTCAAGATGTTTGTGGCTTCTTTTTACCTCCTGTTATCACATAGTTTATAAAACAACTTCTTGCTCAAAGAAACCATGTCCTTGAATTAGGCAGATGTTACCTACTCAGATGCTCTTTCTCACGGTACTTTTCCCATGGACTATGTCTCAGTAAAAAAACTGTCCACATTTTCCCCCGTTTCTTTTTAGAGCAAGAAGCCGTGTTTGCCACATCTTTTCGTATCAAGCGACTGACTATGTTCTAAAATACAAATAAAAATACAAAGCAAAACAAATAAAAGCATCAAAACTATGCTTAAAATAGTGCATATACTAAAAGGCTCCTTAACAGTGGTTCTAAGCTTAAGCTTTTTAAATTATACAACACATATCTTCAAATTCTGTACATCTATGCTCCTGCGCTAAAAACAAAAATCTATGATAGCTTTATTCTAAAGCATTGCATAATAAGCATTTTATACATCTATAGTAAGCATATCTAAAATCTATAATTTCTTATTCAGTTTATCTTTAACCCAACACCCTGTTTTGTGAAATTTCTTGCCTTATTTGCCACACTTCCAGGTAAAATAGTTGCTACTACTACTTAATACAGCTCAGTTTAAAAACCTAAATTCTTCTATGTTTAATTATTGCTTGTGTTTATACACCCTTACTTTAGAAAAGATACATTAAAATGGAATAGTGATAGTTTTCTCAAATAATACGGCCCCCTCTGTGGTTTTACTGGTATGCCATTTCAGAGCTGAGTCTAAATTAGCCCCATTTCACTCTATTCTTATTTAGATCTTGGGCATTTAAGAGTCAATGCTTAACCTACTCCCCCCTTGCGGGTTGCCTGCAAGGCCGGCACCTGAACACCCAAAAAAATCTGACTCCTCTGGGGGAAGCGCAGGGATGTGTTCAAGGACAATATGAACTCACACTGCTGGCATCCATCCTGTTTGCTTTGATGTTGGCAATGGGCCGAAAAAGACAAGTTTTTATATAAGCTGTCACTGTTCCCAAAACCACGAAATTCCCCTGAAAACCAAACAGGTAAATTTATAAAACAAGTTTGAAAAAAAAAAATTAGTAACTCTTCTTAAACTAAAACAAAGCAATAATTGATTAACTCTTGTAATCTGATCAAGCACTGATTTGGTTCTTTGTTGGGATCTCTGCTAATTGGCCTTATCATGGAATGCTGTGTTATGGGTACTGTGAAAAATGCATGTATTTTATAATTGGCTTTCTGCAAATACTAAAATGAACACCACAGGTGTTGTGTTAAATATAGCTTTAAGTTATAGAAATTGTTAAAGTAGAAACTATGCTATGAAAAATGCTTTGCTAAATAAAAAAGTCTTGCAGTAAAATAGCAGCTACAAAACACTTAAATCACTCCGAGAAAGAAAATTTACTGCCCTCTTATCAGAAGAAACGAACTTCTTCCCACTTTGAAGGCACTGTTAGGATTACAAGGAAGAAGTTGACCCTGACCAGACAGAATTCTGTGTTTGAATGGAATTTAAGCAGTATGCAAGAGGCTATTATTTTCAAGGGTTAATACTTTGTTAACAGGTGTCCTTTTTCGGCCTCATGATGCCCAGAAAAAAGTACCTGGATGTCTGTAACTCTTTGCTTTTGTTGTCTCATATTGTCTTGCTTTAAATTGTCCAAATTACTATAAGTCCAATTGTATTACCATTTTCATAACCATTCCATTACTATTAAACTTTTTACAATTTCAAAAGCAAGTGATTGGCGTTTTGCACAATTATACTAATTGTCTATACTTCACAGAGACAATATGAGACTTACTCTGAGCTGTAACCCTTTCAAATGATATGTTTTAGTTCTTAACAATAACAAATTAGGATCTTTTGCTCAGGTGTTTTTAAAAGCTCTAAAGCCAGACTGACTCTTAATCTCTCTGCTAGTCGTTAAAATCATGGTTAAATATACACTTGTTACACTACAATTCACATACTACGGACTGTTCTATCCGAAAGGTTTTACCACAACTCTCACAATACAAAGCTACTCAAGCAGCACAATCAGGTTATTACAGTCAAGACATTTTTGACCCGCTGGACCCCGTATGTAAAATTCTAACAGCGTCCCAACAGATGTAATCAGTCCTCCAAAGGTCCGGCAGCAGGTCACAGTCCTGTCGACAGCCTTCGAGTGTCCTTTCAGCTGTAACAGCAGCAGTCGCAGCTTGCTTGTCAGTCACTGCATCAAGAACAGGCCCAGTCCACCTGGCAGGTACCCACACAGCCCCTGTATCTCCCCCGTTTTCTTTTGCAACTGAGTCAGTGCACCAAGGAGGTATTTGGGACCGTGCCAAATTGTCAGGTGTATAGACAACTCTGAGTCCCGCTGATAAACTTGGCCTTGAGTAACACAGTGCATAATTCGCTGAAAAATGTGCTGTTGCTCCGGAGTAACGCAGATCGGACTTGCCGGGTGTGTTCTTTTAAAAAGTGGACGTAAACCACTCAGCAGCCTGTTCGGTATTCCAAGAATTGCCCCTTGTTAATTTGAAGTGCTGGAACGGGAGTGTGTAGCATAACCATAATTTTTCCGGTAAAATCCACATTAATAACTCCAGGTAAAACAGATAATCCAAGCATAGAGGCAGATGATCTCCCTGAAAGCAGTGCACCCATCGGTCAACCTCGCATAACAATAGGTCCTTTAACCTCATCAGGATGTTTTGTGGGTGCGGAGTCCTTAGCGTGATTTCTACAGTGGCTGCTACGTCCAGCCCAAGGCTTCCTGCGGTGGCAGGTTGGAAGCAGGGACATCGGCAGCATCGCGTACGGTTGTCTGTTGGAGCCGGCTTAACTAAGTTGGACCTTGAAAAGGTGCAAGGGCAGCTAACACCTGATCTTGGGAAACCTTTGCCTGCAACCTTAACCCCAGCTGTTTGATAGCATCTACCAAGAATGCTTTTGATCCTACCGGCATCTGAGCTATCCTTTCTAGTGCCTTTTTTATGGCCCAATTCGCACCTAACGTGTTAAGCACATTCCTCATAGCCTGACTGCTGTCCTGAAGAGCGCACTGTTTCAACATAGCCTCTGTCGCACTGTTTCAACATAGCCTCTGTAGCATAATCAGGTACCCCTCCTTTCTCTATCGATGCAGCAACTTGATCTATGAACAAACCAAAAGATTCTTCCTGGCCCTGCTTAATTCCAGGTTCTTTTACTCTGTCTATAGCCAGTGTAATAAATCTCACAGCCTCTCGGCACTTATCTGGTCCTGTCAGAGCCTGAGTTTCAGTGCAAAGAAACACTCTCAGTCCTATAAACTCATCAGCTGTCACTCCAAATTGACTCCTGATCGCAACTTCGATAGCAACTTCCAGTTCAGAGCAGTTGTTATTGCTCACAGACCTCCCCCCGCCTGAGTTGGAAAAGTCACCGGGCATGTTATTTGTGTAGCCGCATTAACTGCACCAACATCCCCTTTCTCCAAGACCTCTTTCGCCAGTGCAGCCCAAACCTCCCTGTGCTCCCTGGCAGTGGCCCCCACTAGGTCGCTTTCCGCCCCAGGGATCAGCTCACTGCTCAGAGGGAGGGCAGCCGGGGCTGGTTTTGGCCATGAATCATTCCCTCCGGGGGGTGCAGACGGCTCACTCGCTGCCTCGGTACAAGAATTAAAAGGCGGTGGTGCCGGAGGAGGCAAAGACACCCTATTAAACACAGGGGGTAATACAGCGCCTTGGGATAAATCTCCCTCATAGGTTCCGTTTTTTGTATAAGCAGCAAATGCCTGCACCGCTGCTTTGTCTTCTGCTTGATACTGCAGAAACTCATTACAACTCACTCTCCAAAGTTTCCCTATCTTTTCTGCTGTCTTATCATCATCTAAAGTAGCCTCCCAGAACACATCCCCAAACTTACTCCACTCTGTTATCTCATGTACAGTATGAGGATTTACGAATATTCCCTTAGCATACCTATATGGCAGGAGCCTCGGTAACTCCTTTGTCATCCCCTTAATCTGCCGCTTTTGCAAGAAAGCGGTAAATAAATCATATGCTGCTTGCCTTTCCATACCTAATTCGTCAGCGCTGTTGCAGCCTCCTTCAAGGTCTCGGCAGCACGTATCGGCCAGGCTCGTCTATACGGTCACCCAGGGCATGGTGCGGCTTACTAGCCCTCTTCGTTCGCACTTATTTGCCGTCCCGCTGCTTAGGACCCGAACTCTGTCTTACGTCGCTCGTCCGTGGTCCGGGGTCACCATTTGACGAGTAGACGGGAGACTTGCTCATCCTCCTAATGCAGCAAAATCTCAGCTTCATTGATTAACAGCAATACTTTTATAATCACAGTAATAAGGCTCATGCATATTGCAAAACTATAGCTCACCATTGGTCAGCTATAATAAGTCAATCCCACCTTTTCTCAAGATGTTTGTGGCTTCTTTTTACCTCCTGTTATCACATAGTTTATAAAACAACTTCTTGCTCAAAGAAACCATGTCCTTGAACTAGGCAGATGTTACCTACTCAGATGCTCTTTCTCACGGTACTTTTCCCATGGACTATGTCTCAGTAAAAAAACTGTCCACATTGTAATGAGTGCATCTCCGAATTTGAGGGGTCTTATGGCGGTTTCGGTAGTAACTTCCCTGAAGGAAGACGGGTGTTTTGCAACCTGCAGGTGCCCAGGTGAATTGTAGGAACCTGTCGGGCTCTTGTGGGTCCCACCCAGGCCCTGACGGCCTGGCGTCCGTGACTATTGTTTCGCAGCCCCAGTGCCCACAGTGTCCCCACCCTGGGTCATTACAGTAACTTTTTCCTGGGTTTGAAGCTGGGCACCAATAGGATAGGTACATGTGTGTGGCATGTGAGGAATGGGGGTCTACCTTTGGTTGTCCTGGAAACAGGTTGGTAACACGAAGCACGAAGGATGGGGTGTTCGGTGTGGTGATGTCTCCGAGCATCTTATCATCAGTAAGATGTCTCATGACCCACCTGAAGGGCTGATGGGGGTAGTGGTTTGGGCTGGCTTGCCCTCTGGCGACAAGCCCCAGCAGCAATATCACACAGAAGCACTGTTGCTGCTTGGGCCTCACCCTTGGGGGTCTCTCAGGCACTGTCTGGCGGCTTGGTGGTCTGTCCTCTGGAAGGGGAATGTACGCATCCCGAGGGCGTCCTATTAGCATGTCCTGTAAACAGAAACTCACAGTTCTCATCAGTCTCATCCTGCCTACTGTGAAGGTCAGGTTTGATGGACCTGAGCGGGCACCACCTAATTTTGCCGTCCTTTTTGACAGCTGCGTACCCTCGCCCTGTGAGTACTAGTTTCCAGCCCTCTTCCCATTCCCCTAGTTCATTTTTGATCACCACCTGTGGGCCTTCCTCTAGTGCTCAAGTGGCCCAGTGCCTCTGGGCCGGACTGTTTGTTTCATTCCCTCTAGGGTATTGGTTTAACGCTAGCAGTGCAGTGGCTAGTATGCGCGCTTGGTCACTCGTGGGAATGGCATTAGTGTAGCCTTCCGCCTTTGCTAGTACTTCCAGCTTATTTTTCAGGGTCTGGTTTGCTCTTTCCACGATGGCTTGTCCGGTGCTGTTGTAGGGGATGCCGTGCACCAAGGTGATGTTCCATTTCGAGACAAATTCTTGGACTGTCTTTGAGATGAAATTTGGACCGTTGTCTGTTTTGATTTGTTTTGGAACTCCGAGCCATGCCATGGCTGTCAGCCAGTGTTGGATTGTCGCTTTGGAGTCGGTCTTGAGATGCTGTATGGCCACAATCATGCCGCTGTACGTATCTACAGTAACTGCGAGCCACGCTCGGGGTTTCAACAGCTGGCATTGTGTAAAGTCTGTTTGCCATATCTCTGAGGCTTTGAGGCCTTTGCGGTTGACGCCACCTGACCACAGTGGTGACTTCTGGCAGCGGGGGCAAGTGGCAACGACGTGCTTTGCGTCCGCGGTAGAAATCCCACATCTTTTCGCTAGTGCTTTAGCTCCGATGTGAAGGGATTCGTGCAACTGGCGAGCTTCTATCAGCGTCCAAATGCCTTTTGCGGCGGCGTCAGCCTTGTCGTTGCCTATTTGATAGAATCCTTTGATCGGGTCATGGCTGTTGACATGGATGACAGATATGGTGCCTTTCCGTGAGTAGAGTGCTTCCTCCAGCATCATTGCCGCTGTGGACACTGACACACCTGGCCTGGACATAGCCAGGCAGAGCTTGGCCACAAATATGGAGTCAGTCACAATGTTAAGGTGTTCTTCTGGGAACAATCCACACGCTAACACCACGGCTGCTGCTTCAAGCTGTTGGGCCGAAAGCGTGGGGTCGATTGTCTTGATGCGTTGCCACTGTTCTCCTGACTGCCATACTGCTGCTGCGGTGGAGGTCTGCGATGATGCTGTCTGTGAAGATGGTTGGCCCTGCCCGCGGTCGGTCGGTTACCTTTGGTGGGAGGTCGATGTCGATGACCGTGAGCAGCCGAGTCCAAGGGGGTTTTTCTGCGTAGCGAGTCTCTCCTCCAAAGCCTGCAAGGGCCACGGCTAGATGCTCTGATATTGTTGTTGACTCCGCGGGGAGCTGTTTGCGGAAGGGCAGGTATATCTTGGAAGGTTCGATGCCCAGATGTCTTAGGGCGAGTTTCCTGCCTTTCATGATCAGGCTGCTGAGACATTCGACTCCCGGGGAAAAGGCACGTGACGGTTTCCCCAGGACCACCCATAGAATCGGCTGGGCCTTGTCGGGGGGTCCTTGGGCTAAGGCTCCCACTCCCCCCTTTTTTGTAAAGTGGACGTACAGATCAACTGGTACACTTGGATCCCACCTGGTGAGCGTACTCTCTGACATCTGGCGTTCGATGAAGTTGAGCGAATTTATCGCTTCCGGTGTTAAGGTTTTTTGATCCCATGGGTGCTTTCCTTTCAAGAGTTCGTGTAATGGGTCCATGACCTCGGGTGGGATCAGGACGATGTTGCGGAGCCATTGCAGGGACCCTACCAGCTGTTGCACGTCGTGGAGCGTTTTGATGTCTCGGCGGATCTTCATCTGGGGAGGAGTGATGTGGCAGCTTGTAATTCCCACTCCTAGGAAGGTTACACACGGTCCCTTTTTTATTTTGGCACTCGCTACCTCAAAGCCATTTGCTTTTAAGGTCTCGGAGATGGTTGATATCAGCCGGTCTACTTGTTCTGTGGATGGTGCAGCGATCAGGATGTCGTCCATGTACTGCACAATAGTTGCAGTTGGATTGCTCTCCCGGACAGGTGCTAGGGCTCGGTCCACTGTGATCTGGCAGATGGTCGGGGAGTCGACCATTCCTTGTGGCAGCATTCTCCACTGGAAGCGTAGGCTAGGCCGCTGACTGTTTGGGAAGACGATGGAAAAAGCAAACCTCTCCTTGTCGTCTTCGTGCAGGGGAATAGAAAAGAAGCAGTCTTTAATGTCAAGCACTGCACAGGGTTGTCCTCTCGGTATCATCGAATTCATGGGCAGCGAAGTTTGTACGGGTCCCATAGGCTGGATTCTCTTGTTCACTTCCCGCAGGTCATGCAGGAGACGAAAGCCTTCACCAGACCGCTTAGGTATCACGAAAATCGGGGTGTTCCATGGGCTCGTGGAGGGTTCTATATGGTTCTTCTGCAATTCACGGCTAACTAACTCAATAAGGGCAGTCATTCGAGGCGTTGACAGGGGCCACTGGCCGACCCACACAGGATCAGTTGATTTCCACGTCAACTTGATGGGTAACGGCGGGTATGCGGCAGTGGCCCTCAGAATAAATTTGTCACCCTAACGTCCAGCAGGGCTAGTGCATCCCTCCCCAGCAAGGGTGGGCAATCCGACATGACATACGTAGTGAGGGCGATAGTTCTCCCTGCTCCTCTCTCGGTGCAGAGGGTTATTGCTACTGGTTGGATGCTTTTGCGGGCTCGGGACAGTCCTCCAACTCCGCCCACCATGGGGGCTTCTATTAGTTTCCATGACGGAGGCCAGTGTATGTCAGGAATGACAGTGACATCTGACCCTGTGTCCACCCAAAAGGGAAGGCAGATGGCTGAGTCGTCGGAGCTGTTGTGGAGACGACACACTGCCCACACGATCAGAGGGTGCTTGCCCACCTTCGCAGCGAAGGCCACCCATGGGTCCCGTTCCCATGCTTTCATGGCCAAAGCAACCCAGGGGCCTTGTCTCCAGGGAGCTGTGCTTGGTATTCCTGAGGTGCAGGTGGGTTGGGTTGAGCCATTGGCTGGGCGACAAAGTTGGTCATTTCTTGGGGGGGCAGTGGCAATGGGAGCCCTATACCCCAGTGGGAGTTGCAGTGGCTGGGCCGCACTATGTTCCAGGTGGGAGGGGGCTGGATACGGCCCGGCTGCCCCCCCCCTTTCCCGTTTCCCTGAGGCTTGGATCTGCATTCCTTAGCTAGGTGCCCCTTCTTTCCACATGCCCAGCATGGTCCCCTAAATCTCCCCTGCCGTGGTGGGGCAGTTGCTGGTGGGCGTCCTAACTGGAGGCAGTTCACTGCCACATGCCCCGCCTGGCCACACTTGGCGCATGCCATGCTGGTTATTGCAGTGTGAACTGCTGCTTGTATCGGTGCTAGATGTTCCTCTTTTGCAACGTGTCTGATCATGGTAGCTAAATTTGACCCAGGTGGCAGTGATCTTAAAATGTCCTTAGTGGCTGAATTGCATTGCTGGCGTAGGCATTCTGCCAGAACAGGACCCTTAGCTTCTGAGGGTAACGCAGAGGAATCTAATGCTGACTGAAGACGATCAACGAATTGAGTAAAGCTCTCACTCTCACTCTGCTTTATAGTGGACCATGGTGATGCTTTAGCTACTACCTTGGAGGCAACCCGAATAGCTTCTCTGGCAGCTCGAGTTGTTGTCATGACCTCGTGAGCCCTCAGGCCTTCAGCCTGTGCCTGAGGTGTTATCATAGTGGCATCTGTTCCCATTAGCCTCTGTAAACTGGAGCCATGCAGAGGGTGTTCTGCCCCTGTTACCAAAGCTAGCTGCTTTGTACAATTGTCTTCCCATTCTTGTTTAAAAACAATCATCCCTGCCCCATCAAAGATGAGCCTGCAAGTCTGTTTTATATCAAAGGGTAGCATATCATCACCTCCAAACACGCTGTCAATGAGTGTGGAAACCATGGCAGAATTAATTCCCTTATCTGCAATCGCTTTAGTAATTGCTTGTATATCTTTCGGATTTACCGGAGAGTAAGTCCTTTGGTTTCCGCCTGCCCCCCCCCAGGCGGACTGGAAATACTAGCGTAGAAGCCGGGGCATACTCTGCACATGCTATTTTTATTTTTCGCCAGTCGGTAAGCGGAGTTCGATCTTTCTCTGATATACCCTTAATCCATGCAGGAGCATTGTGGTTTGTGATCTTATATACCACCGGTCTGTTTTTCTTAAAACCGGAGTCCGAGTCGGAATCCTCTGACCGGCTTTCGCGATCTTCCCAGCTCGACTCAGAGTCAGAGCCGGAAGTCGACTGGCTAGATACTTCCGGGCTACTCTGCTTTTTCCTCGGGCTCCGACCCCGCCCCCCTGCGGGGGTCGGGCCGTTCCCTCCCCCTGGGCTCCCTCCGCCTCCTGGGGGAGGTCCTTTCCTTATAAGGACCCAGGGAGAACAGAGCGCTCTGATTGGTTTTGTGCCCCTTCTCGGGGGCCGCCCCTCCTCCCTGCTCGCCCGTGCCTGCACCATTCAACAGGTATGCATTTCCGCCCCCCTGCTCCTGTTTCCGGTCCTGCCCGCCTGCTCCGGCGCCATTTTCAAACCCATATGGTGGCGGTGGAGTTTTATCAGGGGCTTCAGGAACTGATGCTTCGGCTGCCCCCCGCGCCTCCTCCGCCAAACCTCGCCAAAACGCTCGCGCGGACTCCCCCCCCTCTGATGGTGAGTCCGTTTGCTGAGGGGGCTCCGGCGCTCCCGCCTCCACGGGGGCCTCCGCGCTCCCGACCTGATCGGGGTCCGCCGGCGTCTGCGTTGCTGCGCCCACGCCCAGCGGCGGTATAGCAAGCAAACAAGATTGCGCTGCTTTCCAAGTGTCCTGCTCCTGCCGAGCCTTTTGCAGTGCTCGGCAAAGCCTGCCCCAGGATTTCAGGGCTTTTCCCGAGCCTGAGGACATAGTGTCCTCAGCAAGGGCCTTAGTACATTTTTCCCAGATCTCTGGGTGTAATACTTCTACCGGGCTGCCTATAGCCCCAAGCTCAAGGAGTCTCGAAATTGCAAGACATAAATCCTTGTGCTTACATTCAATACCCCACTGAGTATGAATTTGATGTACAACCTTAGCGATGGCTTCCATGATCCTCGCTGGTCCTGTGGAGGCGTCCCTCCCGCCGCACGCTCCAGCCGTGCAGCCGCCGGTCCTGTGTCCAGGCGAAACCCAAATCCCGGGCGCTGAGCGATCCCGGGTGTTCGGCACCAGATGTTGCCTTTCAGGCGTGGCGGCTTGGATCTAAGTCCGGCACGGTGGCCTAATGCTCAAGGCTCACTCGGTCTATGATGCTCTTGACACCAACGTGGTGGACAGCAAAATGGCGTTTATTCAAGGGTCTGGGGGGTTTTTATGGCTTGGGGTCGCCTGTGTCATTTCCTTCAGCTCATGTCCGGCTGGGTGCGACCTTGGTGGGGATTAGAGGTCAAACTGCAGAGTAGGGGGGATGTCCTGACTGACCGTACAACCTGAATTCTTCCGCACGCAGGTCCTATCTCACCACAAGCTCTGAGGCATCCAGGCCATCCTTTAGTTGCTGCATCTAATTGCTTTGAGAACTAGGCAACTGCTCTTCGGTATGGGCCACGGTCTTGTGCTAATATTCCCAAGGCTATCTCTTGCTTCTCATGGGAGAACAAGAGGAAAGGCTTACTCACATCTGGCCATCCCAGGACTGGGGCTGACATGAGAGCTTTTTTCAGTTGGTTGAAAGCTTGTGTAGCTTCTTTTGTCCATTGGATGTCCCTGCTTTCAGTTGCAATCAGTTCATATAAGGGCTTAACAAACAGTCCATAGTTATAGATCTATAACCTGCACCACCCTGTCATCCCCAGGAAAGTCCGTAATTCTTTCGCAGTCTGAGGTTTTGGGGTCTGGCATATTGCCTCCTTCCGGCTTTGGCCCAGGGTACGTTGTCCAGCACTGACTTCATAACCCAGATAAGTTACTTTCTGTTTAACTACTTGGGCCTTTTTCTTTGATACCCGGTACCCTTGGAGCCCCAGAAAGTTCAAGAGGCTTACCGTCCATGCCACACACGCTTCCCTTGTCTGTGTGGCTATCAGGATGTCATCTACATACTGTAATAGCTTTCCTTCTTCTGGGGGGGCTTCCCAGGTCTCAAATTCTTTTGCAAGTTGTTCTCCAAACAAAGTGGGGGAGTTTTTAAACCCTTGTGCGAGTCTGGTCCCTGTCAGTTGATTTCTTCGCTCACTCTTGGGACTTTCCCATTCAAATGCAAAAATTTTCTGGCTGGCTTCGTGGACAGGAAGGCAAAAGAAGGCGTCCTTTAAATCTATAACAGTAAACCAAGTTAGTTCAGGTGTTAAGCAAGTTAATAATGTGTAGGGGTTGGCTACCACAGAATACAGATCCTCAGTTACCGTGTTCACGGCTCGTAGATCCTGTACTAATCGGTATGACCCATCGGGTTTGCGGACTGGTAGGATAGGGGTATTAAAATCAGATTGACATTCTTTTAATAATCCCAAACGCAAAAAGTTCTCAATCACTGGGCTAATACCTTCCTTATCCTCCTTCTTCAAGGGATACTGTTTAACCCTGACAGGTTGCTTTCCTTCTTTTAGCCTGATCTGCATAGGGGAAGCGTTTTTTGCTTTCCCTGGTACATCAGAGGCCCATACCGCAGGGAATACCTGATTCATTATTTCTTCATCAATTTCAGTTTCTCTCATGACTTCACTAGTGGTTAATATCGAACTCAATATTTCTACATACTTTTGATCATTTACCTCCAGAGTCATCTCTCCATTTTTAAATGTAATAGTTGCCTGTAATTGTCCCAGCAAATCTCTGACCAAAAGTGGCTCAGGGGAGTTGGGCATATATAGGAATTTGTGGATCCCCCACTGCTTTCTCAGTTTGTACTTTAGTGGCCTAAAGAAAAATGCCTTTTCAGTTTGGCCAGTCGCTCCTGTAACTATAGCATAATCATCTCCTATGGGCATCAGGGCAGTATTCAGGACCGAGTACGTTGCTCCAGTATCAACCAGGAATTTTACATCTTTCTCCATTTCCCCCAGCTTCAGATTTACAACCAGAGGGCCTGCTGGAGTAGTCTCCTCCGGTCCCCCCTAATCCTCCTGCACATGAGCAACCACCCCTCTCCTTTGATACCCTTGACCATTCAGTTTCCATTCTGGACAGTCCTTCCTCCAATGGCCCTTTTTCTTACAATTTGAGCATTGATTTCTGGCTAATCGTGGAGGGCCTTGCCTGGACGGCCCCTGCCAGCTTTCACGTTTTTCTTTCCGCTCCTCCTGCACTATTGCTACCGAGTTCTTCATCCCTCGTTTATACCCCTCTTCCCTGTTGTTAAAGACCCTCCAAGCCTCCCCCAATAAAGTTTCTAAATTCCGTGCATCTGCTTCTCGAATTTTTTGGAGTTTGCGCCTAATATCTCCCGTGGACTGTCCCAAAAATAGATTAATTAATCATTGTATCCCCACATCAGATGCAGGGTCCAGTGGTGTGTAGCGTCGCATTGCATTTCTCAGGCGGTCAAGGAACTCTGTGGGGGATTTCAAAGGTCCCTGTTCAATAGCATATAAAGCTGACCAATTTATAGTTTTAGGTATTGCTCTTTCCACTCCCAATATAATCCAATCCTGGTACTTCTTTAGCTTCTGTCTTTCTTCTTGTTGGTTTGGGTTCCAGCCTGAATCCTGAAGTGGAAAGAGTTCTTTTAGATCTACTTCTCATTGTCTAAAGTGGTCTGCTACCAGGTCTCCTGCTGATTTTAGAACCCACTGTTTTTCTGTTTCAGTAAATGCATCTAATAACAATTGAATATCACTCCAGTCTGGATTGTACTGCTTCATAATGAATCGTAGACGTTTAGCAGTGCTTACTGGGTCATTTCGATAATCTCCTGCAACCCTTTCCCATGCTTCCAAATCAAGGGTGGAGAAGGGCACCTTAACCAATATCTTTTCTCCGCCAGGTATTACTGTCTCCCGTAGGGGGGCTTGTAGTATTTGTCCTCTGGTTCGGGAAGCAATTGGGCTGCTTGGAGGGGTTGGAGCCGGTGTCTTCTCCAAAGGAGAAGAAGGAATAGGAGTAGGAGTATTAGGGGGAATAGGTGGGATAGTTGGAACAGATGGAATAGGAGGTGTAGGGGGTGGAATAGATGGAATAGGAGGCGTAGGAGGTGTAGGGGGTGGAATAGATGGAATAGGAGGTGTAGGGGGTGGAATAGATGGAATAGGAGGTGTAGGAGGTGGGGGAGGTGGAATAGATGGAATAGGAGGTGGAGGAGGTAAAATAGGAGGTGAAATAGGAGGTGTAGGAGGTGGAATAAATGGTGCTGATGCCCCGCCCAAGTCTCCACCCCTTTCCCTTTTCCCTCCCAAGTAAGGGCTGAATAGATTGTCTAGATCTTGTTCTTGTTCCTCTAGTACTGCACGATAAACTTTTTTTGTCCTGGTGCACCTCTGCCTTATGCTACAGGCCAAGCAGCACCATTTAAGTTCTCCCATTTTGTTTCTATTTTCTTTTTCAAGAGCCAGAACGAGGGGGTCAGAGGGAGCCTTGATACCACAGTCCCTTTGCCAATCAGGGTTATTTCGGAGGGAGAAGAACATATCACAATAAGAAACTTCCTCCCATTTCCCTTCTCTTCGTAGAAACAACATTAGCTGTAACAAAGCATTATATTCCAAGGTACCTGTTGGAGGCCACCTTGCCCCCTCCTCTAGGCGATATAGTGGCCACCAGTGGGAGCAATATTTGATTAAACTTTTTTTATTTTCCATTCCCCCATTTCCAGCTATTTCTTTCCAGTGTGCTAAGACACATCCTAATGGGCTGGCCTTGGGTACTTCCTTACTCTGCCTTGCTCCCATTATGTCCTTTTAGAGCAAACTTACTTTATTCAGTTCTGAGTGTACAGAAAACTTTTTTATTTTCTTTTTTTTTTTTTTTCTTTTTTTTTCCTTTTGGTAAAAAAAAATTAATTCATCAGATATTCAAATAAAAGATTAAAAAAATAATCAAATAACCAAATTAAAATATTAATAGCCAAATTAATAGTCGATAATATTTTAATTAATTACGATTAATAGTAAAATCTTAATGTATTAATTAATGGATTATAATTAACTATTAACTTTTAGTCATAAGTCCCACGCATTTACGAACTCTTAAAAGTCTAATCCTAAGCATTTGAGGAGGAAAGAAAAAAAAACATAATTACTTAGTTCTTCCTTTTAATTTTAAGGCTGTGCCACTCCTTTATTTTTTCCCAATCTTCTTCAAAAACGTCACAGGTTTCAGGGACTAGGTGGCTTTTTCCACAGATTAAATTCACTATTTCACGCTTTGCTTGTTCAACCCTTGTGTTATAGTATCTTAGTAATTCAGGGGTACATGCGCGACACGTGGACCTCCGTCTATATGAAATACAATACCACTTCCTCTGACACTTTAGACATCTGAGGAGAACCCAAGCTGTGTGCCAGTCTGGCTTCCAGCAAAAGATTGTCAATCCGCACACAAAACAGGGAATCACCCCTTCCAGACCCCACCTCAAGGGGTTCCTAAGTGCCCGTTCAACTGCTGGTTGTTCCCAGTCAAAGGCTAGGTAGCAACTTGTGGAGCTTTGGTAAATTCCCCCCAAGAACACTCTCTCTCTCCGTCCTCCCGTTCTGTGACTATCCAATTTCCTGCTGGATGAAGAGATTGACTTGGTTCAAGCTGAAACCACCTGTGTAGAGCCTGTCTGGAAGGCTGGGCTCTTTCGGCCCGGGCTTGGAGTTCTGCAGCCACCGTGGGTAGATTGTCTCTCCCTTGCAGCAAGAACCAAGCCGCAAGCCGCATAATACAAAGGATCTCTCAGTGACAGCTTTTAGCACTGAAGGGCAGTGTTTATTGCACAACCAACACTTAACTCCTAGCTCAGCCGGTTATTTTTAGCTGCCCCTTACTGATAGGGTAACGCGGCGTTTGCAACTCCTCTGCTAGACTGCTCCATCAGCTAGCAGTGCAGGGTTTGCAAACCTTCAATATGCTACTCCTGCTGGCTGCGCCATCAACTAACAGCGTTCAAATCAAACTCGCACAACCGCCGCCCGTGTCCGTGCCCACTGGCTGCTTTAAGACTCACTCCGCGCTGCGCTGACTCCGCTGCCTGGCGCCGCAGCTGCGCTCCCTAGCAGCTCTGTGCCTGCGCTCTCTAGCAATGCAGCTCCGCGTCTGTGCCGCTCCGCACACACACAAGCACACACGTCTGGACGTAACAGACACACCAAACCGAAATTCGGAGTCCTCCCTCTCCGAGCTGCACTATCAGCTGGAGACCCTCTCTGCTGCCGGCCCCAACCCCCGGCAGGCGGTCCGCTTGCAAGCTCCCTGGGCAAAACTGGGCGCAAAGACGTCTCGATGCGACTTATCAGAAGCCAACCTTAAAAGAAAATTAATACATACCACTTCGTCCGCAGTCGCAACGGGCTGTGGTCTGCTCCCCGCAGTGTACAGCCGAGGCACAGAGTCCCTCTGGGGAAGAGCCCCGCGGCGCCTGAGGGTGTCTGCCCCCAGCTGGACCCCGGGTGAGCAGAGACTATCCCTTCGTGGTCGCCAAGTGAAGCGATAGGCGGAATAAATAGATTCCACAACCTGGCGTAGTTATGAAGTGGGTATGTATGTCAGCGCCCGGCACAAGCAAGATAGCTCTCTTGAAAACTTGTGCCCCGGGCTGCAGTCTGACCCACATCTTTATTCACAAAGGTGTTCCATATGCAGTAAATTACACAACTTTTTAATGCATATTCAACCCCTGGCCCCGCCTGTCCTCGCTTCGTATGCTAAATAGGTCCACGCCCTTCAGGGCACGCGTGGTTCGCTGTGGTGGTCGCACGGGGGTCTTTCTGGGGTCTTTGAGGCTGAAGAGTGTGGTCTTCTTCATGATTGAACTTTTGAACTGTTCTCTTCTGCGCTTGTGCTTTAGGTCTTTTGGTGCTTATCTGAGTCTGTGTTATCAGTCCTGACCACCTTGGAGCCAGAGAAGCCTGTTTATCTGGGTTCTTTGTGTCCCTTGATCTCCTCTGGTATTGTTCTTTATGCAAGAAGCTTCAGAAATTTGTGTCTCCTATGCCCTTTGTACTATGGCAGAGGTTTCTTATGTAAAAGGTTAATTCATTTTGTTAATTCGAGTGAACTTCTAAAATTTCTGTTTCACAATCAGGTCCAGTTTTCTCAGAACAGTCTATAAAAGAATGTGATGTCTAATAAACTAAGCATTTTGCCTTCTGAGACCTTGGAGTCTGTGTTGCCTCACTCAGCCATCCCTAATATGAGAGCGACACAACTACAGCATTGCATGCTCTAAGGAAAGTACCTGATACAAACATCCTAGATTTAGGATTTGCTGCCATTCGTCAAAGTGCCCAGGAACCATATATCACCTTCATCGATCGACTGCAATCAGCAGTCAGATGGTAAATTGAAATGCAAGCTGCAGTCAATGCTGTTTTAAATCCCTGGATTATGAGAATGCTTATAATGACTGTAAAAAAGCCTTAGACTTAACAGTAATCTGGACCATGTTGAACTTGCTGATTACATCAAAGCATGTGCTAATATCAGCTCATTACAATATAAAGCAGAACTAATTGCTACTTCAATCACCTAGCAATTGCAAGCAGCTAAAGCAGCTGTTAAGTGCTTTGTATTCAGAGACCGAGAGGGGCATGTTTGGAAACAATGCCCAAAGGGACAGAAAACTAGTAAAAAGGCAAATAAACCCTGTCCTCGTTGCAAGAAATGCTTTCATTGAAGTAACCAATGCCACTTCAAGATCAACAAGGACGGCAACACACTCCAAAAGCAGGGAAACTTGAAGAGGGTGCCCCTCAACCCAACAGGGCCCAATTCAGCTAACCCCCAATGCAAACTCAGGTCTGGCATGGGGCATCCCAGGTTCTGCTGGCCTGGACATAGCCATCAGCTCTACAACAGTCTTTAAAGACGCTTCTGGTCATCTATTACCCACTACCATTTCAAACTCATGTTTTATCATTGGGTTGTTCCTCTACCACCCAAACAAGATTGTTTATTTTACTAGGAATTATTGATGAAGATTATAAAGGGGAAATCAAAATTATGGCTTGGACTCCTAACCCCCCCCTTGCACTGTGCCTCGAGGGACGTACTTGGCACAACTCATACTGCTGCCAGCAATTCCTTGTCCAGTGCCAAAATTGCAGCAGCAATGAAACAATGGGAGCTTTGGAAGCACAGGTGTTCCTCATATCTTTTGGTCCAAAGTAATTGGAACCCAACAGCCATTACTCACCTGCCAAATAGACTATAAGTCTTTTACAGGACTGTTTGATACCAGAGCTGATGTATCCATCATAGCACAGGAGTGGCTTTTTGATTCGTCCCAACATTGGGCTGGTTTTGCCATCTATTCCCAGCCAAGCTCAGTTCAGCTTCCAGTACAGCCAGCTGTTGGGATCCCCCTGTCACGCCAGAAATAGAGATGGATTCTGCCCCACTATATCTCAATGGCATCAGGGTACATTGTGCACTGGTGTGAAGGAAAGCCTTATACTCCTCTGGGTCTGATGTGTCAGGCCATCAGATCCACACAGTCCAGTAGATTCGATTGCCTCTTTCCTTCACCTGGCTGGAGGCAGGGCCCTTCTAGTTCTGGTCATGGTACTTGTTGCTCACTTGTAAATATGACCCGGAGGTCCCTTCAAGAGGATAGGAAGTAAAATCAGTCCCCTATTCTGTCCCTGTTGGAGGTTAGGATTTTACCTTTTTTTCTTTCTCTCAGGGAATTTTCTTCCATTTGCTCCCTAACAGAAGATAACTACGATACTTAAGACAGAAAAGATGTGGTTAAGAGGAGGAGGCGGGGGGGGGAAGGGTGCATTTTGCTACTGTCTCAGTTGGGTGGCTTTCTCCTGAGAAGTGCAGAGATACCGGGAGATTTTGGCTGGGGGGTGAGGGGCTGGGCTTGGCGCTTGCTTGCTCTCTCAGGTTTGGAGTGGGGTTTGGTGCCAGATTGTTGCTGCCCAGAGGAATCACTGCCACTGTAGAGCTTTTGTCCTTCATTGCTTGTCATTATCATGGGTGAGCCTGTGCTCGAAAGAGCAGCTATTGAACTGGCACCTTTTCACAACACCTGACCTCACTAGGAAGGGGACCCCAACCCCCTCCCCCACTCGGGAGGAAGCATCTCCTGGCTACTTGCTGCAGCTGCTTGCAGAAGCCAGGCTGCCTCTGCCTAGCTCCTCTGTTTTCTGCTGCTGCTTTGGGCTTTTTTACTACACTTCAACCTGACACCCAGTGTTTGCCCAGACCTCCCACGGCTCCTGGCACAGCTTTGGAGTTCTTGCTACACTTTGTTTGCCACCTTGGGTGTGCTCACCTGTGCTGTTCCAGCGTGCTGCTCTGAGGTCCCTGGTGCAGTCCATTTTGCCATCAAGAGTGGCACCGGGACTGGCTGCCCCTGCCGTGAGTTTGCAAAGAAAGCCCCTTTTCTATCTCTACCACCAGCTGAACCACCATTACCACATGCAGAAAGGCAGCTGAGCTTGCACCACAGCACCCCCTGCATTCAGAGGGCAATAATTGCGCCTGCCCTGCCGGGCTGGGAGCCAACAGCATCTCTGCCAGCTGTGACCATAACTACACCAATAAGGAAAGTGCTTGAAGGCTGAAAGAAGGCTGTGTTTGGGTTTTTATTTGGTTTATTGTTACTTGTTTGTCTTATTACATATATTTATTTTCTAGTAAAGAGCTGTTATTCCTTTTCCCATATCTTTGCCTGAAAGCCCCTTAATTACAAAGTTATAATAATTTGGAGGGAAGGGGGTCATACTTTCCATTCCAAGGGAGGTTCGCACCTTCCTTGTCAGCCACCTGTCTTTCAAACCAAGACAGTCCCCAACAAGGTAGCACCTGAGGTAAGGCTAGGAGAGTAGTACTGAATACACATCCCAATGACACTCATCCTTGATGTTATCATGTCATAAACTTGATAGGAAAGATGTGTGCTAATGTCTTTACAAACAATTCCATGGGTGAGGGTATGGGTGTTAACATCTTTGAAATGGGTGTTAATGTCTCTACAAACTTCAAGCCACAGGTTTGTTACAGAACCCAAACAATTTGATTCCTGAAACAGACAAATGGGTCCTCACAAGCCTGAGTTTCTGAACTTTTGGGGAAATTTACATGTCCAAGGGGGGAATATGTGGTAAGCGGTTCAGGAAGGCTGTACCTTCCTAGTACCTCAGCCAATGGGGAAAGGAAGAGGGCAACATGCCCCCACGAGTTTATAATAAAAGGAGGCTGCACCCTCCAAACCCTTGAGAGAGAAAACCTTGGGGGCATGCACCCCAGTAGACTCTCTCACTTTATTTGAATAAAGTTGTGGGACAACTGTTTCCTTTGTAGACATTGGCTTTTCATAGTGTGATTTTCCGCACAAACTGATATCCCACTGTTGTCGGTGTTCACAGGGGTTTGTTGAAGGATGGAAGAGACAGGATCTTGATTCCATTATCAGAAGGCTTGATTTATTATATTATGATATATATATAGCATTATAACTATACTACATAGAGATGGAAAAGAAAGGGAGCTTCTTCAGAAGCTGGCTAAGCTAAGAAGGAGATAGAAAGAATGAATAACAAAGGTCTGTCCGTCTTGGCAGAGAGGATAGCAGCCCTGCCTGTGAGTGGTCAGTAGACCCAAACATCTACGGGGACCAATCACAGGTGGACCTGTTGCATTCCACAGCAGCAGATAATAATTGTTTACATTTGCCACCGAGCAGCTCAGCTCTAGAAGGAAAAATCCTACAGAAAGGATTTTTCACAAAGAATGTCTGCGACATCCCACAGTACATTAACAAAGCAATCCTGATCCCTCTCCGTGCTCTGAAAAAGAGCACCATGGTAGGCACATAGTGTATATATGGAAACATATACAGGGTTAGGTACCACACCCACATGAACAGACCTAGCAGCATTGTAACCAGTTGCTCTGTGCCTAATACAACAAATTCACAGAATTCACAAAATTCACAGAATGACTAGGTTGGAAGAGATCTGCAAGATCATCGAGTCCAACCCATGCCCCAACACTTCAACTAAACTATGGCACCGAGTGCCACATCCAGTCTTTTTTTAAACACATCCAGGGAGGGTTTTTGCCCACCTCCCCAGGCAGGACATTACAGTACTTTATCATTCTTTCCGTAAGAAAACTTTTTCCTAATATCCAACCTATATTTCCCTTGATGCAGCTTGAGTCTGTGTCCTCTCATTCTGTCAGTTGCTGCTTGGAGAAATAGACCAACCCCCACCTGACTACGGCCACCTTTCAGGAAGTTGTAGAGAGTGATAAGGTCACCTCTGAGTCTCCTTTTCTCCAGGCTAAACAACCCCAGGTCCCTCAGTCGTTCCTCATAGGGCTTGTGTTCCAAGCCCCTCACCAACCTAGATGCCTTCCCCTGGATGTGCTCAAGCATCTCAATGTCCTTTCTAAAAGGAGAGGCCCAGAACTGGACACAGCACTCAAGGTGCAGCCTCACCAGTGCTGACTATAGGGGAAGGATGACCTCCCTGCTCCTGCTGGCCACACTATTCCTGATACAGGCCAGGATGCCGTTGGCCTTCTTGGCCACCAGGGCACACTGCTGGCTCATGTTCAGTTGGCTGTCGACCAGTACCCCCAAGTCCCTTTCTGCCTGGGCACTGTCCAGCCACACCATCCCCAGCCTATAATGCTGCAAGGGGTCATTGTGGCCAGAATGCAGGACTCAGCACTTGGACTTATTAAACTTCATCCTATTGGACTCTGCCGATCTATCCAACGGTTCCAGGTGTCTCTGCAGAGCCCTTCTCCCTTCCAATAGATCAGCACACGCTCCCAGCTCAGTGTTGTCTGAAAATTTACTAATGAAAGACTCAATCTCCTCATCCATGTCATCAGTAAAAATATTGAACAGAACTGGCCCCAGCACAGACCCCTGAGTGACATCACTGGTGACTGGCTGCCAGCCAGATGCAGCACCATTCACCATCACTCTCTGGGCCCGGCCATCCAGCCAGTTCCTAACCCAGCAAAGAGTGGTCCTGTCCAAGCCGTGGGCTGTCAGCTTTTCCAGGAGTATGATACGAGAGTGTCAAAGGCCTTGCTGAAGTCCAGGTACACAATATCCACAGCCTTTTCTGCATCCAGCAGGCAGGTCACCTGGTCATAAAAGGAGACCAGGTTGGTCAAACACCCCCTACCCCTCCTAAACCCATGCTGGCTGGGTCTGATACCCTGGCCATCCTGTAAGTGCTGTGTGATGACACAGTATAAAGTGTTTCATAACCTTACCAGGTACTGAGGTCAGGCTGACTGGTCTATAATTACTAGGATTCTCCTTCCCACCCTTTTTGTGAATGGCTGTCACAGTGGCCAGCTTCCAGTCATATGGAACCTCGCCATTGAGCCAGGACTGTTGGTAAATGATGGAGAGCAGTTTTGCAAGCTCATCTGCCAGCTCCCTCATCACCCGGGGATGGATCCCATCAGGTCCCATAGATTTATGAATATCCAAGCATCTCAGTAGTTCTCTGACTGCCTCCTCTTGGATAACAGGGGGACCATTCTGTTCCCTGATACCATCCACCCACCCAAAAGGACAGCTGTCCTGAAGGCAAATCATCTTCTCACTAAAAACTAAGGCAAAGAAGGCATTAAGCACTTCTGCCTCCTCTTCATCTGCAGTTATTAAGTTCCCTCCTGCATCCAATAGAGAACAAAGGTTGGTCTTACCTTTCCTTTTACCACTAATATATTTGTAAAAACATTTTTTATTATCCTTTACAGAAGTTGCCATTTTAAGTTCGAACTGAGCTTGGGCCTCCCTAATTTTTTTCCTACATGCTCTAGCAGGCCCCTTAAATACTTCCTGAGAGACCTGACCCTCCTTCCAAAGATGATACATCTTTTTTTTCCTGAGTGCCTCCAAAACCTCCTTGCCCATCCAGGCTGGACGTTCGCCTCATTGACTCATCTTTCGGCACACAGGGACAGTCTGTTCCTGTGCCCTCAAGATCTCTGTTTTGAAGCACACCCACCTTTCCTGAACTGCTTTGTTTTTAAGGGCTACTTCCCAAGTGTAGTTGGGAACTCTCTGAATAAGTCTCCTAAACAGGCCAAAGTCTGCCCTCCGGAAGTCCAGTGTAAAAGTCTTATTGGTATTCCTCCTGATTTCGCCAAATATTGAGAATTCTAAATGCTTTGATCAAATCTGTTTCCAACCCCCTTCTGGGCTGATTTGTGGTTATCTCAACCTCTCCTGCCTTATGTAAGGGGCCAGTGAAGGCTTTCATGGTTTAGGAATGGTATTCCCCAATTTTGTGCTCCCACTGAACCACACCACATCGCTCCCCCTTCCCCTTCCAACTGAAAGCACAAAAGGCAAGGACCATAGGTTGAGAATAATTTACTGGAAACAGCAATGAAATAAGAAAACAAACATTGGCAGCAACAATACTAATAACAAAAGTGTAGAAAATAGAGGGTGATTTCCACGCAAAATTCTCACCAAGGTCAAGATAGTGAAACAGTGGTAGACAGCTTTCCCCACCCACCACCTTTGTTCGGTTCGAAGCCATGCCCTTCTTGGAAGCCAGAGACTGTCTTTCCCCTACCCCCTGCACTAATGTGAGGTGATATACAATAAACCAGTAGCCATGCCCACATTGCTTCAGGTTCCACTCCCTCATGATTACTGCAAAAAAATAACTGTCATGGCCAAAACCAGGACACCTGATCAGCTGGCAACAGATATGCTGACAGATATGACACTCCTAGTATAACCATGTAGTGCTTTATCTGTTATTTAAAACTCAGTTATCTCCTTGTTCTGTAAGTTTAATAGAGATGCAGTCTTCATTGCCACAATGTCAATTTTGCTAGAGTTTAGCATGTAGAATGCCAAATGCTTTATGCCTTGCTCTGTGAAAAGGGTGCATTAGGAGTCTTGGAAAAATCAGCAATACTAGAAAGCAAATGTCGATTGAGTTTTACACAGTTTTTATGGTCTTGACCCAACAAGGTTTTGGCGAAATGAACTGTCATATTGAAAAAAAAGGGGTTAGACAATCTAAAGGCAAGAAAGAAATTTTCTTTTCTTAGAGTTGGAAAAATTTTTAAATTTCAATTTTGTAGGGATTAATAATACATTGAAATTCACTTTTGTTGCACTGAAATGTATTTCAAACAAATTATAAGACTTTTTTGATGGCATTTTTTGGTTTTATATTCTCTCAGGACAATGAGGGATGTATTTGTGATCCTGCTATCCTGATGATCACACTCTATGTTGTGGTTTGACACTGGCCAAATGCCAAGCACCCATGAAAGCCACTCACTCACTCTCCCCTGCTACAGCTGGGCAGAGGAGAGAAAAATATAAACAAAGGGTTCTTGAGTTGAAATAAGGACTGGGAGACAACACTCCAAGGGAAAAACAGGCTCAACTTAGAGGTAGAAAGTGAGTTCATTACTAACAAAATCAGAGGAGGATAAGGAGAAGTAAAACAAGCCCTTAAAGCACCTTGTTTACCCCCAGCCCCTCCCTCCTTCCCACTGAGACCACAGGGGACAGGGAGTGGGGGGTTTGGTCAGTTAATCACCCAAGGTTTTCTTCCACTGCTCAGCGAGAGAAGTCCTTCCCCTGTGAGACCGTGGGGGTCGGTCCCTTCCTACAGGAGACTGTTCTCCATGAACTTCTCCAGCGTGGTTCCAATCTCATGAGCAGCAGTCCTCCCAAAACTGCTGCAACATCAATTTTCCCCACAGACAAACTGTCCTCACAAAATTGCTGCGGTGTGGGTCACTCTTCCGCAGGGTGCAGTCCTCCAAGGACAGGCTGCTCCAGCCTGGAAGAGAGGGCCCCCTCTCTCCACCGGCTGTCCCACTGGATCACAGCTTCCTCCAGGCATCCACCTGCTCTGTCACGAGCACCTACCCCACAGGCTACTGGTGGATCTCTGCATTCCCTGTGGACCCATGGGCTGCAGGGGGACAGCTGCTTCACAGTGGTCATCACCATGGGCTGCAGAGGAATCTTGGCTCTGGTGCCTGGAGCACTTCCTCCCCCTCCTTCTCCACTGACCTTGGTGTCTCCATGTTGTTTTCCCTCACATGTTTTCACCTCCTCCTCTTCTCTAGCTGGGATTAAAACTGCTCATGCCCCACTTTGTTTGGATTTCTTCCTTAATATGTTATCACAGAGATGCTACCATCATTTCTAATCGGCCCAAACCTTGGAAAGTAGCATGTCCATCTTCAGAACCATCAGGGATTGGCTCTGCTTGTCATGGTGGAATCTTCCAGCAGCTTCTCACAAAAGCCACCTCTCTGCCCCCCCCCCCCCCCCCCCCCCCCCCCCCCCCCCGCCAAAAACCAGGCCTTGCAAAACCAACACACTGACATAATGGAAGTGTAAGGAAAATTAATCCACAAACACCAAAGGTTTATGTCCAAAAAGAAGACAGAGAAGACAGAGGAGTCCTTTTACTTTGTTGGAATAAAGTGAGAGGCCATGGGGAATCCCCTGGGGTCTCTCAAATTTTTGGAGGATGCAGCCTCCCTTTTTATCTTAATTTTCTGACCGCATTTCCCTTCTCTCTTTCCCCATTGGCTGAGGTACTTGGGAGGTACAGACTTCCCGATACACCTGATACCGAAGATTTCCTTCTAATGTATAACCCTCCCTTTTAATGTTTAATTCTTATGGAATTTAGGGTTTTTTCTTCCCCATTGTTTCTTTTATCTTTCAATGTCTAATTTCATTTATCAGCAAACCTAAAGTTTATTTGTAAAAGCAAATATCTTTTTCCATTCATCACTCAGTGGAATCCTTCCCACTGTTTCTTTTATCTCCCAGTGCTTGTTTTATCTACCAGCAGATCCACAGTTTTTTTGTAAAGACAAATCTGCTCTTCCTCTCAGAAGTGATATATTTATTTTTAATAAGTTGTCAGTCTGTAATGAAAGAGTGGTTTGGTTGCTTAAAGAAATACCATCCAGGCAATTGTCAAAAATAGGGTTTAATATGAAATTGTGAAAATGTGACTTTATAGAGTTCAATGGCAAGGTTCACTATTACTTGCTAAACAGATTAAATCATACAAAGGAAGCAATTTGGAATGATTTACATGGAAGCTGGGCATGCAAAAGAGAGTAAGGGTGTAAAGGATATGGATGCAAAGATAAGGGTTCAAAAGAGTTTAGCAGCATTTAATCATTGAATACTTTAACATTTATGTGGTGATTGGATAGGGTTCACTACAATTATAAGAATGACTTAACTATAGATTTCAGATAGTAACATTCATAGCATAATCAATTCACACGCACACAGGTAAAACAATGTGTACACCTGTCTTGGGGATCGTTTGTATCCCATGACCATTTTGTTTTTATTTAGTGTCCGGAATTCTCACTCCCCCCCCCCCGCCCCCAGCTCGGGAATATTGCAATGGGTGAAGGGCGGGGCATCCTGTGGGGGGTGGGGGCCAGAGGAGGCTGCTCTTCCTTCTGGTGGGGGTAATTGACACAGTGGCTGCACGGCACGGTGAGTGTGACCTGAGAGATACTGTTGCCCTGTGGTTTTTGGGTTTTTTCCCCCTAGCTTTTTTTTCCTTTAGCACTGTGACCATGGCTTACCAGCTTGCTTCTCTGCTCCTCTGCCACTTGGGTGCTCAGAGCCAGTTCGTGCTGTGAGACCTGGGAGCCAGGAGAACACATTACCACCCCCCCTCCCTAGCTGGACTGTTCCCCCGGCGCTGCCACCCAGCCTTGGGACCCGCCATCGCAGGTGAGCTGTGCAAAGGAGCAATCCCCTTCCCAGCCCCTGCTGTTTTCTGCTGTTGCTTTGGGGTATTTTGCTACACTTTAGTTAGACATCCCGCATCTGCCAGGACCACCCCTGCAGCCGTGTGGGAATCATCGCATCTGCCCAGCCCCACCGGGAGCCTGCCGGTTGTGGTCATAACTACACCAAAAGGGAAAGTGCTTGACGGCTGAGAGAAGACTGTTATTGGGATTCTGGTTTTCTTTGTTGTTGCTGCTCTTGTTGTTTGTTTGCCTTGTTTTATATATATAAAAGTAAATACCTGTTTTTCCTTTCCCCATATCATTGTCTGAGAACCCCTTAATTTCAAAGTTATAAAAATTCAGAGGGAAGGGGGTCATATTTTCTATTTCAAGAAGGTCCCCGCCTTCCTTGGCAGACGACTGTCTTTTAAACCAAGACAACACCTGTGTGTGTAAAGGTACCTATCCAAAGTTCCTCTCAGGTTCAGTGAAATATATCAAATCCCTTTGTGTTTTCCACCAGGCAGAGTTGCACCTCAAGAAGTATGGAGATGGGGGGAGGGATCAGCCTTGGCTTCATCATCAGCAATGGTTCTTTGAGTATCACAAGCTTGAGGGTTTGCAAGCTCTGACAGGCCCCACTCGGAGGTGCTGGTTCAGTCCACTGCAGTCCAGGAGAGCTCAAAGGGCCTCACTTAGGACAGCTGTTTATAGGGTCACAAGATGATTGACTTTGGTCCTCAGTAAGTTTCCATCATGGCCATAACCCAAGTTGGTAACTACTGGGCTTTTTTCCCAAAGTGCGGTAACAATGATATCACTCCACTTGGGCTACACTTCAGCTAAATGGTTTACCAAGGCTACAAAGGATAATTGCTTATCTTTTGTTTCCCACCTTAATTGGGCAGCTGATGTTTCTGACTGTTCCCACTTCTACCATGCAAGAGCTCCTCGTGCAAAAGCTCCTCACAACTCAACTGGTAGGGTCAAGGGACACTTCACTGCTCAGACATTTTGTTCAAGGCCTATAAGTAGCTTCTGAGATCAGGCCCAAGGATGGGCAGGGGGGGTTTTACCACCACACAGTCTTTCTTTGTAACATGCATGGTATGTCAATACTAAATATCAGTCATCTTTTTAGACTTTCAGCTACTGACATATCATGATGACTTTTTTATAATGAGCAAAACATGACAATCTCTGTATGTGATGATACAAAATCTAAGCCAGCAAGCAACTGAATTGCTGATGCAAAATGAAAATATCCTCATTTCTGAAGTAGAGAGGATTTTCTTAAGTTTTAGCAAGTTGGTTTTTCTTTTCCATAGAAACATAGAATGTTAAGGGATTGGAAAGGACCTTAAAGATCATCTAGTCAAACACCCCCCCCCCTCCACAGGCAGGGACACTTTCCACTAGACCAGGTTGCTGAATGTCTTATCCAACCTAGCCTTGAACACTGCCAGGGTTGTAGCAGTTTCATAACTACTTTTCTGCTTGGTTCTTCTACCTATATACTACAGCATAGATTAGAATAACAGACCTAAAAAGATCTTTAGGAATCCTGTTCTTTCCCAAGACAGAACGGGTCACAGTCTGCCTTTCTCTCTGATAATCTCTCAGATAATCTGAAGTTCAGATTTTCATTCCAATTTGGAGGGTTTGCTATAGTTATAAGCCTTTCTCTAGGCTAGGAATTTTGAATTGTTTCTCAGTCAACAAATTAAGCTCTGCAGTGTCCACTGCTGATAAGCCTTCCAAGCTGTCACAGGTTTGTTCTGTCCTGACTTGTGCTTTGTGAAAGGCTTTGCAGTTTGGGTACCCATCCCACAGATTTCTGGCAGGGTTCTCAGAAATGGCTTTTGGGCAGTTTTCAAAGGGCCATGAGTATATTGTGGGGAAAGTGATGAGTAAGCTGTTTCATCAGCATGCCAGTTTAACTTAGTTGGCATTAGTGCAACCTGACTGAAATAGCATTTAGAGTTAATGAAAATAATTTTTACACTATCTGCAATGCTTTCTCTGTGTGAATGGTGAATGTGTGACACTTTACAAGTGCATTGCAAAGACTAAATTGATTTTAGAAGAATACACTTCTCTAGTCTAGACAAAACCTAATAGATGTTTTTCCTAAATAGCAGATGTAACTTTCTTAATTTTCTCTCTTGATTAAAATCCTTAATGGAGCAAGTTTTCTACTAAATGTCTACTCAAAAAAGCTTAGAGAAAATGAAATGTCAGCCTTAAAAATATCACTTTAATATGGTTTGACATGATAAGGTCCTAAAAAGTATCATAATGATATATGCGCAAGTATTAAGTATGTATGCTTGCTGTATTTGAAATCAGTGTGTGCAAGAATGTATAATCACAAAATATTGATGACACTGTGCTGAAGGACCACTGGCAATGAAAAGAAGTGACTGGCAAACCCAAGATATAGAGGTGGATGAAAGGCAACTGAATATTCAGTATGGGTATCGTAAAAGCAGGCAACCCCTCATCTGGGAAGAATGATGCATATGACTCCATGATATCAGAAGGCTAATTAATTACTTTATTATACTATATTACACTATATGTAAACTGAAACTGCACAACCACTCAGCTGAGCAAAAATCTTGTGACTGCTGACCGACAGTCTGGACATGTGCTTGGCCCTGATAGGCCAAGGAAAAAAAACACCATCACTTTGGGTAAACAATCTCCATATTGTATTCTACTTTGGCACAACACAGGAGCAGCAAATGAGATAAGAATTGTTTTGATCATTCTTTTCTCTGCTTCTCTCACTGCTTCTCTCAGGTTCAGAGAATTCGAATCCCACATATGGGTTAAAAAGAAAGCATCAGACTGCCAGGACAAAGAAATATATCCCCTATTAAAGGGGGAAAAACAGATGTCTCATAAACAATTTGGTTATTGATATTCAGATTTTATAAGTGAAATAATGTAATTCTAAAATATATTTATAATTTTAGGTGTGAAATGGAAACAATTTGTATATGTGCACAAGCACTTATTCTATTCTTTTTTCATAGTGCTAACTATGTATTTAGTACAGAAGATACTCTAGCTTTGAAAAGTTGATTTTTGCTTATCCATACAATTCTGCTGCTTTCTCATTTATGTATAAATACTTGACTGATTATTGAATTCATGAGTACATCAGAAGTCTTATTTAACAATTAGCATCTGAAAAACTAAGGAAAGACATGTCATGCACGTGCCACATATTTAAATCACACTTTAAAAAAGCTGTTTGTTCAACACTTCGTTTTTAGGGTGTTCTTTATTCTGCAGACAAATTTACCATTATTAAGGAGGGTTCAAAACCAACCTGTGTACCTATTAGTCATGGTGTTAATTTTTTTGTGTGTGTGCATATTGCCATCTGCCTGAATTTTCAAAACACTAACAATTTAACATAAGCTCCTGAGGGTGACATTTTGCAGCTAGTAAGCAAGCCAGAGTCTGAACAAAACAATAGAGCTTCACATTTTGCTGTGGACAGTAGCCACTAATAAAACTTCTTTTTTTTATTTATGATTGTTGTTCTGCTCTTATATAATTTGAAATTCAGTAACAGATCTTTGGAATAGCCTATAACCACCTATGTGTTTTAGTAATGCAAGTTTTTCCAATATTGTCTTACAGTTCTTGATTTTGTTGTTGTTCAGAGCAGGCTTATTAAAGTTATACTTTGCTTATCTGAAACTGTTATCTATAACAAGATTATGGCAACCACTTATTCTGTGTTGAATGGTGGTTGTCAAATTCCCCAAAACATCTAAACATGTTTAATATCCCCGTTCAGTGTTTAGACAATGGGCTGATGTTATTAGAAACTATGAAACAAAGTTAAATTGAGTGTATGAATCATGTTTAAACCACAGAACAAAATAATCTTGATGTGAAAGTGCAAATAAGTAAAGGAAATAATAGGATAAAATAATTGCAGATTCTTGGTTAAAATAGGTGCAGACTTGTTAAATCTTTCATGATGAATGTGAGGCTTGCATAGATGATGCTTCTCATATGTTTCTCCACAATTAAAGGTACCTTTTTTGTACGTGCACTGCATTGTCAGGGTGAAGCTTGGGCTTGTTGACTCCATGTTCTAAATGCATCTGGTCAGCAGCTTGACAGTTAGCTGAATCAGCATGTAGGGTCCTCTGCTCTTGTTTCAGACCTGAAAGGGGTAGAGAGAGATATTAGGATCCTCTGGTGCTGTCTTTCCTGCCAGGAGACACTTCAGAGGATGGCATGGATAGGTTTTAGGAGGTTGCAGAAGCAAGTCACCTCTGTTAGATCAAGAGTCAAAAGTGGTTAAATGAAATTAAACTTATGCTACTGAGACTTCTGTGAATTTGATCAGTGGAGCTTAGGTTAAAAGGACAAAAATAATTCATCCTCAAGGATTAGAAAATGTCTTTATTTGCTTTCCTTCCAAGATGTGGATGTGACAGCCTGGTCAGAGAGCGAGCAAACCACATAAGTTTTCTCAGGGTTGGCTGGTGAGACTTCAGGGAGTTGCAGAGAAATGATAGCTTGTTATTATAAACAACCTGCAGGTGGTGGTTTCCTACTCTTGGTTTTCCTGTTTTTCTCAAAGATTGTTTATAAGAAAGGTGTTTTTGTTAATTAGCCAATCAGGTGAAATGTATTGATTAATTGACCAATCTGGTCTGTCTGTATCGGAACAGTCTATATATAGAGAGAGATTTTCAAAGTAAAGAGGGATGCTGTACAAACTATCTTTCTGGTGAGTCTGTGTCGTTTCTTACTCAACAGTGATATCAAGGTAGAGTAGTTAATGTCTAAACATTTCTGGAGATGTTAACTACAGCTAACAACAGATGTGAGCTGAAGCATGACAAGTTACTTTTTTACCTTAATGAAACAAAATGCCCGGAGTGTGGGGGTTTGTGGAGTGCCCCTGTTCCTAAGAGGCAGGAATTTGATCTTACCCTTCTTGTGTTGCTAATAACTCCTCCCTTGACCCAAACCTTAAACTCCACCCCTGTGATACCATATAAAACCCCACGACCCTGCCTTTGCCCTGTCTTTTGTCTCCGTCCCACCCCTCCTCCCTGGGGGTAATAAATGGATTCTCGAGCTTTCTGAAATGAGGACACGTCTTGTTTGTTCCCATGCCCAGCACCAGCAGCTGCACTCTCCCTGGACACGATGAACTCAGTTGCAACGCACTGCAACAAATGGTGGAGACTGCGGGCAACCAGTGAGGACAGCATGACCAGCACCCCGTAAGTCACCCACTTAACTACATCTTGGGGGACCCTCATCTTAAAAGGAACATGGGAGTAAAAAGCTTACAGGCAGGGGAATTCCCAGTAAGGGCACCAGCTTACTGGGATGGGCGATGGGACTGACATCTGCCATCACTCAGCGAGACGCTTATGAATGGTTTACGTTTTTTTGTTTTTCATGGGAGGGTGTTTTTAAGAGCTACAAGTGGCTACTCTGCCTGCAAAAAAGACCATTAGATGGGCTCTTGTCAACTTTTCCAACACGTCTGCTGCAGCTTATGGACCGTAAAGCCCTGGAGGGTACTTATGGACGGTTATGGACGATTGCATGCAGCATGTTGATACCCTAGATCTGTGGTCCCTCCTCCTGTGAACCCCCATGTTTTTCAGTTTCTGTGAAGCTGCTCATATCTTTCCATACCCTTTTGTTCCTAAGAGTGCGGCAAGGAGTGAAAACTGCCAGGACAGCATGGAGTTGCTGCCATCTCTCTATCATCCCATGTCCCTCTCAGTCACCCTATCCCCCTTTCCCTGAAGGCAGAACAAGGGATAGAATCCATCCAGAAGTGACGCGGGAGTGCTACCGTCCTCTCGCCATCCTGTGTCCTCCTTCGCCCCGTCTTTCCATATCCCCCATTCCCTACCCGGGAAAGTGATGGCCGCACCGTCCCAGGCCCTCCTAAAAATGGCGTTTACTACGCTGTTCAGGATTCCCCTTTTTTCCCACCGAAGTGCTTCTATTCTAGTCCCGAACCTCCCCTTCCCCCTACCTACCTCCCCCGCTTCCTACTGCGCGGCTGCAGCTGGCCCCGCCCCAGGCCCGTGTAGCAGGGCTGCTCAGACCTGTGAAGGAGCCAGTCCCTGCTGTAGTGCTGCCGGCCCCGCCACCCCTCCCCGCCGCCGGCGCTGGCCCCGCTCCAAGCCCTATGCCCGGGGCCCTCACTGCTTCCCTCACTTCGCAGTCATCGTCATTCAAGACAACAACACCCATAACACCAGTACCAAAGCCAAGACCAAACAGTAAGGACTGTGACACTTATGAAGAGGAGATCAAAGAACTGCACTATGAAAAATGTTTTTGTGATTCGTGTCAATTGGCAGTGGAATCAGCAAATGCTTGTATCTGCTATGTCAAAAGTGGAAACGTTCCCTGGCATAACTACAAAGAACGGTTTTGAAACTTTCTGACCAAATAGCCAAATAAAGCATCGAAATAGAAGAAGTATAGTAGAATAAAGAGATGAGGTGGCAAAAATGACTGATGCTTAGAATAAAATAGAGGAAGTTGTGGTAAAGCTAAGGGATATTGCAACAAAGCAACTAAATGCTTATGTATAATAAAAAGCTTGATGCACTTGTATATGATGTAGCAGACACAGGTGAAAGGCCTCCCTCCAGATGACCACAAGCAGGACAGGAAGCCAACGACCACCTGGAAAGATTATGAAATTGCTGATCCCAGCTTATTGACATTTGCTGATTTGGACTAACATAAGCACACTGGAAAATGCTTTGTAGGCTTAAAAACAGTATATATACTCTGGTGAACTTGTAAGTGGTGTGTGCCGTTAGTGGAGCGGTGACTCCCCGGCCACCCAGCACTGCTTGCTTGCTTTTTTTTTTCCTTTAAAATAAAAGATATAAAAATAAAATTCAGTTTGGCTATTGAAATTTTATATCATGCACCCTTTCTGGTGAGAAGATCAAAAGCCAGAGGAGATTGAACTATTAACTCATTAAGTAAAAATGTATTCATTTAATCAAGTATCATCATTTCTGTTACTTTATCCTTTGTGATTAAATCTCAAATGCTTTTCTATTCCTTGTTAATTTACCTTAATAATATTCATTTTGGTTTTGTAAACCATTACGTCATATTCCCAAGGATCTCCTTATTATAAGTTATTCAGCATGCGTTGTTCCTGAGAGGCAGGAATTTGATCTTATCCTTCTTGTGTTGCTAATAACTCCTCCCTTGACCCAAAACTTAAACTCCACCCCTGTGATACCATATAAAACTCCACGACCCTGCCTTTACCTTGTCTTTCATCTCTGTCCCACCCCTCTTCCCTGGGGTTAATAAATGGATTCTCGAGCTTTCTGAAATGAGGACCCGTCTTGTTTGTTCCCATGCCCGGCACCTGCAGCTACACGCTCCCTGGACACGATGAACTCAGTTGCAACGCGCTGCAACAGTGGTTTGTCAGTGAAGCCATTCTAGAAATTTTACATCTCTTTTCAGTGAAATTTGTTTGCAGTGTTAATAGGCTTATTGTATATTTTTTATGTGTTCCTTTTTCAGTAATAAATTATTTTACTGCTTTTAGTGAACTATATGCAACATGAATACTGCCTGTACTGAAATCTGCTTGTTACTTTCTTATTGTGAACCCTAATGGCGGATTAATTTTTTTTGCATTTATTTTGCCTTTGGTTTTGATGTATTTCAGTGCAGTTGACAACCCTTACATTATTGCCATGAGACACAGAAACAGTATTCAATGTCTTGAAAAAGACCACTAGTGAATCTCACTGAAATGCTTGAGAATATGCAAGAATTTATATTCTAAAACTATAATTCTAGGCTTGTCATTAGAGAAAGACATATTTACAGATCTTTAATTTCTGTAACTAGTTTTAATAATTTCCCTGGAACCATTCTGAAAACAGACTTTTTTCTCAGTTATATCCTTGTTATGCAGGTCGAGTTAATTTACTTATTGCTACCATGTTTTTTTTGTGATCTGTATAAGTATACATAAACATGAAATTTAGGATATTAAACGGGACTTAGCATTTTATGTTCTTACTGATGAAGCTCCTTCATTTTTCAGAGGATGAACCATAAAAACAACCTGATGCATACTTTACTTTTTGGACATCGTCATCACTATGTGTTGTATTGCACTAAGTGGTTTCTTTAGTTATTGTTTTGCACTGGTGATTGGAATTTTTGCACTGAGTAATTTTTATATTGCACAAATAGTTTATGTTGTATCACATGGTTTGTCCCGTTTTCCCCTCTCCTCCTAAGCCCTGGTGGTGGTGGTCTTGTCCTGGGTCAGTCCCTCCCCTAGCCTCCCCCATCAGTTGTATCCCATCAGCTGGACCCTCTTCTCCGTCCCCCTTCCCCTGGGTTTAAAACCTCCCGCAATCAGACACTCAAATTCTTTTTCCCTTCCTGGACCCCCTGGAGTAGTTGCACAATAAACTGCGGGATGTTTGTCCTGAGGAGAGAGTCTCCCATCTTTTGCTTTTGTCCTTGTCGGATTGAAGCTGGGGGTCCAGAGCTAGCCAAAATGTACCCCAAAAGGGCCATTCAAACTGACAACTATGCAACTTAGCTTGCGAATATAGAAACTTTTGGTAATTCTAATAATTGTTTGATTGTAATAATACTGTATAGAACTCTGGGTGAACTGGGGAATTGTGTCTGGTGTTAAATGCAAAATTACACCTAATTTTTTGAGGAAGAGGGGTAGTGTTGTTGAGGAGATGGGAAATTTCTGGATTTTTTGTATTTTGCAGTCGATGAAAAAAGTAAAAAGCTTTGATTTGTATACACTGTGGTTTTTCCCTTCAGTGTTTATAAAATTATAATGGAGATGTGTGTCTATACAAATATTTCATGCTTTACAAAAACATACAGGGTTACTGAATTAAAATAATGTAGCTGAAACTAAATTATTAGCTTCTTTTGAAATATAATTAGGAGATGCAGTAACTTCCATTCTGTGTGTGCAAACAGAGACAATGGGTATATGCATCTGCACTAAACTATATCTGTCTTTACTCAACCTTTCCACTGTATTTGAACAATCTCCTTCTAACTTCTACTTTCTTGTAACTAATTTACATAACATTACTGCTCAGTTAAACTTAGCTCATCCTATGGATTAATATGTGTTGTGCTAATCTAGGTCCTTTCGTTTGAAGAAATCAGAGTGGTTTGCAAATGCTCAAAATTCTGTCCTTGTCCTGTGAGTTAAAATATATTGCTACCATCTCATATTCATAAAAATGAAGAAAGTAGGAATTTAATAATTTCTACAGCATATTAAAAGAAGGCTGTAGGAGAACTATATTTAAAACTTGGATATCTTTATTCTGACACTCGTGTTTTTCTTTGGTTTTTTGGTCTACTTTCTGAGCTTGTACAATAAGAACTCTGGGTGAAAATTGCCTTTACTGGAGGCAAAATGACTAGGAGTTCATGTAAGAACATTGGAAGATGAGGTTTCTTTGCCAATTAGGGCACCTGAAGTTGTCTGTAAAAAATACGCCTTTGCTCATTAAAAGAATCATCTTGAGATTCCCCATTCTGTATTTTTTTTCAAGTCCCTAAGTTTAATAGATGCTTTGGTAGTATTAAACCTGCTTGGATCAAACTTTATTTTTTTGCTGCTTCAAGAACATATCTGACAAAGGTTCTTGGAAGTTGCTGCTGCTTTTGACTTCCTATATTTTAATTTCAGACTCAGCCTTTACCTCCTTATAGAACAGTTAGACACTTTCTGTTTGTCTGCACATGGATATTAATTCTTTAGACAGTTTTAGAGATTCTACAAAATCAGCGGTGAAAATGGAAGCAGTATCTTTTGGCATTTCTATGTTAAGTATCTCTTTCAATGTGTGAATGCTGATATTTTATCTTGTCCTTGAATAACTTTATATTGCAAATTTAGTTTGTTATCTAACTGAGCTATGAAGCAGCACGCTTCAGCAAGTCCCTTAGAGTGACCTGCACTTTTGAGGCCCGAAGCATGCTTGGAAAAAAGAGCTAACAAAGAAAGGCAAAGGACAGGGCTTTGTTTGGAGATCCAAAGGCTGTTTATTGCTTTGATAAGGGTCTGTCATGGTTTAACACTGGCACAATGCCAGTGCCCCCATGAGAACATCCTCTCCCTGGTGTCTGCTGTGAGATGGTACCTGGAATAAACAAAGCAGGCTCCTATTTAGGGGAAAGGAAAAAAACTTTATTAACTAAACTACAAAAACTAAACTACAAAAAAAGAGGAAAAAAAAAACCAAACGCACATGGAAAATGAAAACTGCACAGAAACACTCCCCCTCCTCCTCCCACCAAATTCCCAATACATTTACATTTCCCAAAATTATCAACACTCGGTATGGTACCACCCTTTGGATAATCAAATCCTCAGCTCATCAGGAGTAGAAGGAGTCCTTCCTTGTGCCATGGACTTCTTGTCACAAGTAGCACCGCCCGGAGATCCTTTTGCCATTGTGACATCTTCCTTCCATGCCTGGTGCTCTCACCACCGTGCATGGGGCAGGGGCCTGCTTCAAGGGTGGTCTTTTTAAGGATGCCTCGTCCTGTTCCAAACAGAGTACAGTCTCATCTCTGGGACCTCTGTCCCCCCCATTTCCTTCACACCACCCCCTGGGGTGGAGGGGTCTCAACACTGAGCTCTCTTGGCTCTGAGCCCTTGCTTCCCCCTGCAATGCAGTCTCTGTATCACAAGGAAACAGTCCATGGCTATACAAAAAAAGAGTCCAGCAAAAATGCCACTCCATCTTCTCCATTCCTCTAACATCTTTCACTTGCCAGACCCCACAACTGGCCCATTTCCTTCTTCTTTCTCTACTCCTATCTCTCTTCTAGGAAGGGTTAATGTTCTGTAAAGTTTTCATTGTCCACAAAGGGTTAAAAGCTCTCACAAGTGGCTGGGCTCCTGGCTGCGCCGCACCCCCCCTCTTCTGTCGCCGCAGCACATGGTATCACATTACAAGATAACAGTCCCAGGCACGGCTCTCTCTCTCCTTTTTTGGGGGGGGGGGGGCTGTCCAATGGCTCCTGGGGTCTCTCTCTCTCTCTCGGCCCTTGGCGGCGCTTTCGACGCTGTCTCTCGCTCTCACCCGGCCGCCGCGCCACCGCATCCGCGGCGCGGCCCCGGCGAGGATGAACTCCGCCCCAGCGGCTCGCTCCGGGAGCGGGGAGCTCGCAGACAGCCACCCACGTGGGGGAGAGGCCGGGGGCGAGGCCCGCGCCTCGCCTCCCTCTCTCGCCCTCTCTCCGTCTTTCTCTCTGTGTCTCCAAAGGTGGGGGCAGGGGTGGAGAAAACGGGCTGCTCAGTGCTTCCTGGTACTTTGTTTTTCCACCCTTCCATCCCTCAGGGTCCGGCCTACCTCTGCCGGGCCGCGTGGCTTTCCCCTCCCCCGCCCAGCTAGCAGCTGGGCCGGGGGAGAGAAGCAACTCTTCCCCGCTGGAAATTCAAAGAGGGCTCCGAGGGGGAGAGCCCTGCTTTTAACCCCTGTGTGTGTGTTCTCAGAGGCGTGTCCAAACATCCCCAGTGGCCACACCAGGTGCCAATATTAAAATCTGAGCACCCATTGGCCTGACCACAGCATATCCCAGAAATCCCAAAAAACATATTTCCTGTGAAACCACCACAGGGTCCAAGGACAAAGACCCAGCAGGGTGGAGGGCACAGGGTTAAATATGGGAAAAAAGGGGTGGATCTGAGGGTTAAAGACCAATGGGAACAGGGAAAAGTGGTGCAGGGGAGGGGCAGCAAACTAGGGGAACCAATGGGATAACAGAGGCGGAACACTGCAGCAAACTGGGGCCAATAGGGATTGAGAAAGGGGACAACATTCTAGGAGACATACAAATATGGTGAACAGGGGCTGAACTGGCGTGGAACAACTGGAAGAACAAATGAAACTTGAAACATTAACATGTGCCTGCAGAGGCCTATTGGAGGGACGCTTTTCTCACCCTAAACTTAGAGAGGTGTTTCTCCTAGCTTGTTTCTGCCCCTCCAGGGTTGAAGTGCTACAGTTCAAGTGGCAGGCCTCTGAGCCTCCACAGAGGTACAGTAAGTGCAATATGGTATCTGTTACCTTTGGTAACATGGCCTTTCTGAATAGATGTAGGAATTTACATCAGAGAAAATGTTTAAATAACTGTATGATGAAATTTTCCCAGGAAGAAAGTAATTTTAAAGCACAGAAGAAGCTGAGCTACATATTTTCTGGTTTCTGTCTTGCAATCCTTGGTAACTTTCCTTGAATGAAGTTACTTTAGAATGTCCAAGAACATGTCTGCAAGAGTCAGCCTTCTTTTTGCCTTAATCATTGCATTTTTATTCCTGCTGTTAAGTGTGGATGCTGACAGTTAGTCAGAGAAAGAAACAGATAACTTTCCCAGGCATTGTCCTAGGGAAGTTGTTAGAAAACTCAGAAAAAGAATTTAAACAATTCTTATCTTAATCTCTGCACCTGGTGTTTGTGAACATGTGGAATATTTGTACATGATATTTATGGAAAGATATTTACAACAAGGTGTTGTTCCTAATTAACCAATGGTGTGAGGGGGGTTGTTTAAGGACCAATCAGGTTCTGGGTGAATGATTCTGTCTAAATATGTGAAATTCCTAATAAATCTCGCTTCATGCCTTCTGAGCATTGGAGTCAATGACGCCTTCCTTCAGCCGTTCCTAGCTCAACGGCGACAGTTAAGAGGTGGTTTTTTTTATTTTTTGTAGTCTGTATTGTTGCCTGGAATAAAACACAAAACCTTTCCAAACAATGTTAAAATGATAATATAAAAGCAAGTCTTTAATTGAAAGCTTTCAGGTGCACAATATGGCAATATGCACATGATGCAGTATATCTACAATTTTTATAAGGTTAGTTAATTCATATATTTAATAAATATTGTCCAATTAGAGGAGCAGTTGGTTAGATAATTTCCCCCTGGGTTCTGCCCCATTGGAGCGCCCCTGCCCCGATCTTGTAGTCCTACACTTTATTGTGTCTATGCTGTATGGTTCAAAACATAGTGTCCTTGCTAGACTAAAAGCAAGAGTAAATGGAATGTCAAAAATGTATTAGTAACGGTTTGATAAACTATGGGAGAGAGCAGGAAAGTACTAGAAGTTATAACTATGTATTAACAGTCTACAAAGTTACAAATATATGAAAAATATATAAAAAGCTAAAGAGCTTTAGGCATCATTCCCCCCTTTAGAGACTTGAGAAAATTCCATATTGTCTAGCCTCTACCGCTTACATTTAATGTTAGAACATAAAGATGACCAGAAATTACAGCATTGAATCATACAGCCAGATATGATGCAGACACCAACTACTAATATAGCCAGTATGAATAGTTGTTTTATCCAAGCCCAGTTTGGTAACCATGGAGTAAGTGTATGGAAATATTTTCAAAGTCCAATGAGGGATCTTTGAGGGTTACTTTACGTAAAATTTTAATTTGTTTCCAAATTTCAGTCCAATCGCTATTAATCCTTCCACTCTGATCTACATAGCAACAACTAGTGTTAGTGATGGTACATATTCTCCTTTGTGAGGCTAGTAGAAAATTGAGAGCCCTTCTCTTTTGCAGAACCCCACAAGAGAAACCCTTAACTTCTTGTAAGGTCAAGATTGCATCTGAAGTTTGATTCACACTATATTTTATAACAGCTGTGTCCTGGGCTGATTTTATGATGCTTGTATCCCCATTTGTCTGTTTAGCCCAGAAATTAGTTTTGCACCTTTAAGACTGGTTCCGAGAGCAAAGGGGAGGAGAGAAGAAGCGCGGAGTTTGTTATCAGAAACTGCACTTGTTCCCCTGCATCTTTCTCCTGGACTGTGTTGTCTGCAACATGGAAAGCGGGAGAGAGCTCTCCTGTGCTTTTTAGTTAGTTTTTAGCTAGCTGAGGCAGAGAAGTTCCCCGGACTGTGGTTTTTTTTTTTCTTGGAACTGTTCAAACCTGCACCAGACTGAAAACCCAAAACACCACAGCCAGCTCGCACCTGTGGCCCACCAGGACCTGGCCTGGGCCGCGGCATTTCCAACACTGGAGGGACTAATAAGAGACTGAATGAGCTGAGCTACAGCCCACAAAGGGGACTTTTTGAGTTTGTCATCTCTTTGGAGCGGCGAGAGGTTTTATTGTTTAATATTGTTCATTTTTTTGCTGGTGAATGTTTTGCCTGTTGAATAAACAGGTTTTTTCCACTTTCCTCCAAGGAAATCTTTTCCCAAACCAGTTGGGGGAGGGGCTGCTTGAATCTGCTTTCTAGATGAACCCCTTTGGCGGTTTTATCCCAAATTTCCGGGACAGGCTCAAATGTCAACAATTGCCCTCTCCAATTCAATTATTCTTAAAGAAGGAGTAAGAGCCCTAATTGCACTATGGAAAATCATGGGGCCCTCAGCAAGGGTGTTATAAGGAAGAATCTTACCATGTAAATTTCTTTTCCCAATCAGAATTTATTTGATTATAAAGCAAGCAGTGACAAGCAAAAGTTCAGCGCTGGGCGACTGAGAGAAAATCTGCTCTCAAAGTCCACGTCCCCCCTTTCTGGGGCTGGTCTTTTATTTCTTCTCCTCTCGGGATGACGTATCCTGTTCTGGTGGTCTTGAAGGAGAAGGGGGGCCTGCTTTGTTCGCTGGGTGGACTTTGTCTTATAGGACTTAACTATAACCATATGTTTCCAAAGCACTATACATTTTCTGCAAGCTCAGCAATTCTAAGCACTATACGTTTCTGCAAGCTCAGCAATTCTTGCCAGGTCAGCTTTTGTTACAGTTACAAGCAAATACAACTATTTAGCTATTGCTTTTATATTATAAGAATTATTCAGCTATTAATTTAACTAATGAACAAACATATTGCTACTTATTACAATTCCCCCATCTCTTTTATTATCAATTTTGTTCATTAAATCTTTTTAGTTCATTCCTAGCAAGTGTTAAATAAGCTGCTTCGTCCGTTAAACTATGTGCATTAATTATAGGCGCTAATTTCCTTAGCTTTTTCCTCATATCCCAATTCATAACAAATAGAATTACTAACAGAATAAAACCAAGTACAGCCAGAATGCAAAGAACAACAATGGGATGGCATATACTATTTAGGACACCTGTTGTAGTGGGGGTCCACCCAAAGAGAGTATCCCACCAATTATACTCGCCATCCTGCTTCACCCTCTCTATAATTCGGTGTATTTTTCCTACGTCATGATGAACAGTCACCAGGGTCTTCTGTCCGTTCTTCTTGATTTTCTCGAGGATTTTGATCACGTCTTGATGGAGCAACAGTTGTCTCACTAGGGTGTTGTCCATCCCAATCGGGGTGGGCAGTAGTTTGTGAATCAGTGTGTAGTTGGATTGCAGTAGGTAGTGAGAGGTAACTGTAGCTTCATAAGTAATGTCACACCCTGTAATCTTAGTAAAGTTGCAAGTACAGAAGTTTGAGTGATTTTTTGTATCCACCACAAGATTATCTATAAGCACAGAGTCACAAATAGTTCTAAAACATGCACACCCATTACCTATATATACAAGAACTGTTTTAGAAGCCTCGTTAGGACGAATCTCAAATTGACAGATATTTTGCTCCGTGTCTAAACAAATATCTTGAGCTATAATCACATTACCCTCACAGATAAACCCCAATTGTTCTCGGACAATGCAAGATTCCAAATCAACAGTTTGCCATTTATCTCCAAACTGACGGGCCCATCCTCTATGTTCTGTAGGATAGAGAACAGCTCCGTCATGGTTTACTCCTAATGCAATAACAGGAAAAACTGGATGTACAGAGGCATTTTGTATGGTTAGGATAAAAGCAGTAGCTGTGTTTGAAATAGCGTTATAGGTAAAATTCACCAATTTCCACCAGGATTGGAATTCTCTTTCAAATTCAGTGGCATTGTCCCAGATTATTTTCCGAATTTCTGTGGGGAAAGTGCCTTCCTCGCCTTCTCTTATAATCGAGGCAGAGACCGACTGCATCCACAGTTGTGCCTGGATACAGCTGAGGGCTAAAGAAACATTATTTTGTGTAGCACTAAGTGCATCAATCACCAATTTATGATCGTTCACATTTACTTTTTCCCAGTTTGGCAAAATATTTGACAGCATCCACTGGTGTGTCCCCAAGGCTAACAGAGATGACTTCAGTGGTTGCTGTAGTTTGGATAGATCTCTAGTCATAGCAGCCAATTTGCTCATTAGTACTTCCGAGTCAATACTATTCAGAATTCCCAATCCTGTACCTAGAACACCGGTCACGTCTCTAAGTTTCCTTGTTTTAAAAGAGCTGCGTTTCCGGAGCCAAGTGGTCCAGCCTTCAAAGGATGTTTGTAAAAACGGAGAACATGCTGGCTGGATGTCTGAAACATTGATTTGCATCAGCAGTTCGACCTGTTTGAGGGACCATGCTGGATTGAATAATATTTGTTGTTGACCAGTTTTCCTAATTATGTAAGGTCCTATTTTGAAAATTTTTGGGATGAGTATGACTGGTGGTGTAGGTGGAGTGGTGATAGTGTGAGGTTCAGTAGTGGTAGAGTGTGTTTTAGCAGCTATTATAAATTTAAAAGAAAGGGCCTGTGTATCATTTGACCAGAGGCAGACTATCTCTGCTGTGTGAGTTAATGTGAAGTTTTGCCAGCAGTCTCGTGCAATTGGGTATTTACACTCTATTTGTTTATCCTCCTGACTCATGGAAACACTGATTGTAATTGTGCTAGTATAATCAGATCCATTAACCATTCGACATCCAATATTAATTTGTTCTCCCACTATTCCTTGGAGCTGCCAGGTTTTCTGCTTCTTCCATTCGTGTCTAGCGTACGGCAGACCATCATGCAGTACTAATGTTAGTAAATTTAAACCTATGGTATCCCCCATAGATCCGGTAGACCTCGAAAAGGCCTGAGACCAGTCAGGGGTCAGGTTCCCTTTGTAAGGCTGAAGGGGGTTTCCTCAGGCAGCCGGGAGGCTCAGAATTATAATAATTAAGGTAGCTCGCCAATCAGGCCAGGTTCCTAGCAACAAATTTCTTCTGTTTTTCGTAATTATACCTCTTTTATCTGGAGCTTTCCTGTGCTCCGTTTTTATTCCTGTGGCCCATTGCTCACCCCCACTATCCCTTACCTCTCTGCCTCGCCTGCCAGCCTGGGTGCATCGGTCTGCAGGGATCATTATCTTCTCGGCAGCAGGGGTAGTCTTCAGGGGGTGCATTATTTGGGCTATCTCCTTAACTCCTGCCCCCACTCCTAAGGGCAGGCTGTATGGCCTCCAGGCAAAGGATCTCCTTGGTTTTATGAAGAACTCTGCTGTCCCTAGCGAGCTTTACAGGACCTAAGTCTCACACCTTCTTAGGGTTCACCCTCTGTCTTTATTCCCTTTTCTCTCAATTTCCTAGAGTTGCGTCACTCTTCCCTACGTTCTTTATGTTTTTGTTGTTTATGAACTCGGGAATAGCGGCGAATCGTGGTATTCCACTCGTCAGACCTCACTTGCCACACCAGAGGAACATGGATTCCCTTCTTACACAAGGTAGTTAATATGACTGTCTGGTTTTGGCTTGTAATCCTATGCAATTGGTGTTGGAATTCCCATGCTAGGGCCCAATTCCTTCTCTGTTCTAGGTTTTCAACTAGTGACGCTACTTCTCTGTCAGGGGATCTCCCGCCCTCCAGGGATCTGTATGAATTGTCTTAAGGCTCTTAATGGATTTGCTCTTCTCCAATGCCAATCACAAGTAAGACACCATGTGCTTCCCACCAACTGTGACTGGAAAATCCACCATTTGTTTTACAGCCCCCTGCAAAAGATTTTTACCCACGCCCAGCAAGAAGATTCCCGACATTTAAGACACTCGGTGCAATCGAATAATTCTCGCCTCACTTCAGTCACTACTGAAAGAGCAAGTGTCAGTTCATTCCAGGTTTTCCACGGTAGAGGACACTCTAACTCCCGTTCCAGTTCCTGTAGGGGTTTTCTTACCAAGAGTCTCAGTCGGTACAGTTCTCTGTCCCCTAATTCAGTCATTCACATTACCCACGGGCGCAGGCTTCTGTGCCTTCCGAAGAGTTAACTGTAGATCTCTGGGGCGACTGGTCACTTCCCAAGGGGTGTCTGCAGTGATGGGTCCTTTCACCCGACTGGCATGTGTCCAGCCTTTTTCAGCAGTTCGGATGGCTGTTTCTGTGGTAAACAGAACAACATAGGGACCTTCCCACTGGGGTGTTAGGGTTGTCTCTTTCCAAGTCTTAATTAGAACTCTATCTCCGGGTTTAAGTTTATGCATCATTACATCCAAGGGGGGGTCTTTGTACCAATAGCCCTTTTCATTTTAATTCTTCCCTCCGTTTCATTAACTGTTGTATATAACTCTGAATTTGACTATCTTGTATACAAGGATGGTTTCCCGGGAGTTCTAAGTCGTAAGGCATTCCATAAAGCATTTCAAAGGGAGAGATTCCTACATCCGTCCTGGGTCGGGTTCTAATGTTTAGCAGTGCCATGGGTAAACATCTGACCCAAGACATTTTAGTTTCTACCATGAGTTTGGTGAGTTGCTTCTTGATTTCTCCATTTGCCCTTTCCACCCTCCCTGAGCTTTGAGGATGCCAAGGGGTGTGATATTGCCATTTAGTGCCTAAGGCCATGGTTACCTCTCTCATTACCTTGTTTGCAAAATGGGGGCCCCTATCAGAGTCTAGTATTTCTACAATTCCATACCTGGGGATTATTTCTTCTAACAAGGTTTTAATTACCACATTTGCAGTAGCCCGCGATGTAGGGTATGCTTCTACAAAGTGTGTTAGATGATCTACCAATACCAATAAGTACTTGTATCTCCCTACTTTTGGTATTCGTAAC